>CM059436.1:30122793-30722793 GCA_030390025.1 Squalus acanthias | reverse complement strand
AAATTATTGCTATTGAACAAAAATCCCCCCCCCCCCCCCAAAAAAGTTTATAGAATTTCATATTCACAAAAGTTACGTGCGACTTATGTGGCATTTCATATGAACTTAATTATGTTACTGTGTTCTATTCACGAGGCTATTTCTATTGATGGAAGCATATCTAGAATACAATCTGGCTCAATAATGACTGTACTTACAATGTTAGAGTTTAGGAGAATAAAGTTATATTAACGTTATGCAATGTAATTTTTATAAGCATTTTAGGTAAACCAAAGGTGCTTATCTTCCTCAATTTTCTGTGTTTCTAATGTAGAGAGATATATAGGATTTAATATCACATTAATATCCTCTCTTTGCTCATAGCTTGAAACTGAAAATCAGAATTTTAAATTTACCAATCAGCAACAGATAGAACACATCCAAATCCTTCAGACCAAGTTACAAGGTAAGAGCCAAGTTCTCCCAAGATATTCGTGATTCACTGAATAAATTCAGCAATCTACTGTGTATCAATACCAGTATATTATAAAAGTAGGGCAATTACTCCAGATGTGTGGATCATGTCTATTTCCCCTCAGTTCACCGCTGAAATTGACGGGCTGGAATTTCCTTGATCCAACTTATGCTAAAATTCAGCCAAAATTTACGTCCGTTTTTGTGCCGATCTTGCCTTTGGAGCTCATTTTCTGACAACGGAAAGCAAAAACCAGCGTAAAACAAGCGCAAATGCAGCGCCACCAATATATTGGGTTGCTGTCTTCTGCCATGGCGCCATATTCTCAAACCCTCTTGCTTCTGCTCTTCCTCTTCCATCATTATGCAGAACAGGCTTATGCCCTTTGGAAAGGCCATTCCAGCTGTTTAGTCCTTCTGAACGGGGGAGGGCAAGGGTCCGAAAATTTTCGGGTGCACTGAGACTGACAGCACTTTATTTCAGTGTAGTGCCTCATTCGCGTAAATTCTGGAATTTCACGTGAGCGAGTAGTTTGTGTGGGGCGGGGCTATGCAAATCAGTGGCAAAGGGTTTCGGTAGACATATCTCGGAAGTGACACAATCGCTTTGAGGAACTTAGCACGTAGCGATGTTTCAGCGTAAAACCGTTGTAAATTAGTTACCCACAAAGCTTCCTCAGAAAAAATGGTGCTCCAACGCTACGCTGAAACTTTCCTGGAAATTCAGGGCCAACATTTCAGTGTCTATGTTGAATGTCACTTTAATATCTTAACTTGCAATGCAATAATTTTTTTGGCCTGCACTGCTCCTAATGTTCTGCCATGGTCATCTTGTTTCTTCTTAAACCCGTGCTCAGTATCTCTCCACACTGTGGGGACAGGCCACTTAGAGCATTTCCCAGTGCTGCCGGTGAAGACAAGCACAATCAGAGCTGCCGTTCAGCACCAATTGTTGCCGACAAATGTTGCTGTAAAGTTGCTGGCAATTGACGATCGAGCTAATACCCACTGAGATTCATCACATTTGTGGTTGGAAGCTAACCCACGGACTCGGACCTGTAAGCGCTGTCTGATGACCCAAGTTTGACAGCCTTTAAAGCCATTTCCATAGATCTAAGAGTTAGGATTTAGATATTAGGATATTTACTGTCAATGGCTTGTTTATACTGCTAGGTTATAGCTAAATCTATTATAGCTATTGTTTGAAACCGTTGTCTCTAGGATCAAAAAACACATTACGGCACTGACTGTGCCTAATTTCTATTTTCTAAAATCACTAGCATTATAAATAAAACTAAAGCACTTGGCTTGTTTATGACTTAATCACATTAAGGTGACGGACGGATAAGCAGAATCGCAAACTGTATTCTGAAGTTACTTTCGATGTATTACCCCGCCCCACATTTAGGGAAAAATTTAAATACAAATACCATACCAAGATGCTCGAGCATGGTTTAAGTTAGGATCTACAATATAATTTCAGCCAACTTGGCTCACTGACCTGCTCAGGCACGGCATTTGAGTGTACATTGATTGACTCTTAAGAATCCACAGCTGCACTCGTTTGTCAAGCTTTTTGTTTTCATGATGCCCATTTTTCATGTACAAATTCCTCACATGTACATGAGTGTGCCAGTAATGTCCTGCTCTTGCCTCCGCTGGGACAGGCCACTGCCTCACCAGGAGACTCATATCTCATTTTGAGAACCTCTGGAGTAGAGGAAGCTTTACTGTACATCATGATAAACTTGATGTGCAAGTGCCTGCTGCTGGTGCTAAGTGTAAAACCTGGAAATGTTCTATTCTTCACCATTAGCATTTCTCACCTTGCTGAGTACAGAGCTGGTGACCACCCCCGCCCCCCCCCCCCTCCCCTTCCCCCGTCCAACAACAAAAAAAAGTCTTCCTAGAAATTTTTTGACTGTGAGTGGAAAATGCGGTTCCTGGGCAATACTGTACCCGTGTCCACCACTGATACCAGTTAATCTATTATTTCCACCTCTTAGGCAATAAGATCACTTTTGCACTGCAGTTATGAATCATCTAGAGTCATACTTAAATAACCAGTGCCTTGTCTGTCACTTTCTTTCAGCCCTAACAGGGAGTCGAGGACAAAAGTCATCATCTGACTTAAGCAAAACATCAGGGGATGCACAACGTCTTAGCAGCCTGACTTTTGGATACTTTAAAGGAAACCCCAGGAGTCTTCAGCAGAATACCCTAGAAGCTGGGTTACTGGACATAAAATTTACAGGTGAATGGAATCCTTTTTGAATTATTGTAAAATGTACAATAACGAAGGCTGTGCGGGCTGGAAAATCATAACACATTTACAAGCATAAAAAATTTAAACAAATGTTTCACTTATGGAAATGAACACCGACTTTCTTCAGTTCATCTCTTTAAATGTTTTCATTCGAGATAATTAAAAAAAAATGATATTGAATCCTGAGGGTGGTTTGTTCAGTCTTTTCAGGAAATCCAAAAAGACTATGTGAGGAAACTGAATTAACATGCACAGTGTTAGTTAACACAGCACTCTTTTTACCATTGTTTGTGATGAAGATCATTGGTCCATACCTGAGGTGCCCAAGAAGAGGACAATGCTGGCTAAAGTTTTTAGCATTCATCATTTATGTAATAACAGGAAGGTTGAGATATTGCTCTGCATTGATATATAATTTAATGAATGTATAATTAAATTAATATATGATGACCTTAGGGGGGCAAAATTCGGGGCCCTAAGCGGGCGCTAACGAAACACAAATCAACTAGCACCTGGGCGCAGCACCGATAACGCCTCCGACGAAATTCAGCGGGAGGTTAGCGGCGGCGCTAACCGTTAGCGGCGCGCGGCGCTGTGCCTCCGGTGATGACGTCATCGCCGTGCGCAGCGCCCTGCTCGCACCCCGGCTGTAATATTGGGTGGCACCCCCCGACTTACCGCCGGACGCTATGTCCACCGGGGTCAGGGGGGCCTGCCTGCGGCCGGGGCAGCGCGAGTTAAACAGGAGGTGGCGGGCGGCCATTTTTGTTGCTAGCCGCCTGCCAGCACCTGCCCCCTCTGCCATCCCGGCCCCCGTGAAGCCCCCCCCCCGCGGGGTGCCGGCTGCTCTCCGTGAGCCCGGCAGTCCTCTTGAGTGCCGGGCTCGTTTGCCGGCACTCCCAATCCCTGGTGGCCCAGCTGGGCGCTGGGACACGCTGCGCCAGGCCCCTCCCCTTTAATAAGGGGAGGAAGGCCTGCAGTACCACAGCGCGATGTGCCGCAGCGTGTGGCGCTGCGGCACATAGTGCCGCGATATTGGCTCGCAGCGCCCCAAGAGAGACGCGGGGCGCCTCCAGTAGTGCCCCTCCTTCCTCTTGGAGCGCTACCTGGGAAAATCGGCCGCCGGGGCGCTAAAACTAGCGCCCCGGAGAAGGTAGTGCCCCAAAGGGAGTGGTACCCAATTTTTACCCCTCGGAGTTTATTAAAAATAAAGGTAATCTGATTAAATTTGTATTAAAATAGACAGTGTAATAGGGACAGAGGATGCAATTAACCACTTCTAGAAGGATTTAGATCAGTTATACAACTGAACAGAAAAATGACATTAAATTTATTATTGACTATATTTGGTGAACAACATTGAGTGATATATGTATGCAGTGAAGTGAATAGAATTAGCACAAGGAGACTTCATTGTAGCTCTACTCAGTGCCTTCCTCAGTACATTTGAGATTAGGAACTCAAGGTGTGGGGAAGCAATGCATGAACCTATATCCAACACTGTTTTGGACCTCTAACCCAATGCATCAATGCACCAACTTATGTCATATCAAGTGACTTAAAAAAGTATGGACATAATGTAACTTGTATATTTACCTTTTTCAGAAAAGGAAATGAACAAGAGGCCCCATATGAATTCAATTCAGAATACTGAAACAGATCAAAGGGGTTTCTCTCAGAACAACTGTGTACCCGAACTGCAAGGTAGAAAAGGACAGACTAGCCATCAGCTTTTACCAAAAGAAGAAGGCACAGCTTTTATGTCTTTGAGTGACGGCAGTTCTGATGAAGAAGAAGAAAGGAAAAAACGCCCAAAATCCAAATGTTTGTCAAACCTCTCCAATCACACATCAGAAGGAGGCATCAGACTTAGTCACATTGGGAGTGACACCTATTTGACAGCATCTGACGACAGCAACTCTGCCTTTGATGATGAGGGTATAGTAGTTCATCAAGCTAAGCAAAAACTACCCTTACAAGGTGCAGTTGCAAAAACTGAAACTCTACAGGTAGTGGATCATTTTCCAAGCATAATAATGAGCTCAAAAATACTGATTAAAAGAATGGATCATGATAGTTCCTCTGATGAGTTAAACAAGAAATTTGAATCCCAAAGGCTAGATTCTTCATCATCTAGTGAAACAAATACTCCAAGCCTAATTCTAACATCAGCATTTACACCAAAACATGTAACCCCTACAACAGCCACCAGTACCCAGCCCATGCATTCCTTAATTGAGACAAATTCATTCTCTAACTTAACACCTCCGAAATTAAGGGCTCCTAATGTATTTAGTGTAAGTGTGGCCAAAGCAAAGAAACATTTTAGCCAACCTCAATTAAGTACTGATCGTCTGTTTGGCAGAAACCGAAATGCTATTAGTATGGTGAGGCCAATGCGCCATGAAGAGACGGACATCGATATCAATGAAGGTGAAAATGATATTCTGGAGAAAATGGAAACCGGCTATGATGAGGGAATGTTTTTGTATGATTCATCTGAAGCCCAAATCACAGAGGAGCAGCTAGAAACAGGAGACACCACAGGCAAAGTTCCCAACAACAAACCACCAACTCCTCCTCTGCACAGATTCCCTTCCTGGGTAATTCTTACTGCTCTGATGTAGTGATAAATAGCAGTTAGTGCTTCGTTTGTGGAATTAAAAATGTCAATAGATGTTTTGAAAAATTAAGTTGGCATTGGTCTGACAGCTTTAACAATACAGTCCGCTTGATCTCAACTAATTCACACCAGACCAGACTGGTGTATTTACTCGTGTTAGGCAATCTGAAGAATTATTGATAACTTTTCTGAAATCGCCCCACTAGAGCACACAGGTGAAGTGTTAGTCTATCTAGTAATCTATCTTTATTCTTAAAATTCACTATCACACATGTACTCACACTTT
Organism: Squalus acanthias; assembly: GCA_030390025.1. NCBI lineage: Eukaryota > Metazoa > Chordata > Chondrichthyes > Squaliformes > Squalidae > Squalus > Squalus acanthias. The sequence continues at coordinate 30,717,165 of CM059436.1, read as the reverse complement.
GATAGAGGTGTTCAAAATCATAAATAGAGTAAATAAGGAGAAACTGTTTCCAGTGGCAGAAGGGTTGGTAACCAGAGGACACAGATTTAAGGTGATTGGCAAACAAACCAGAGGCGACATGAGGAAAAGTAATTTACGCAGCGAGTTGTTGTGATCTGGAATGCACTGCCTGAAAGGGTGGTGGAAGCAGATTTATAAGTAACTTTCAAAAGGGAATTAGATAAATACTTGAATGGAAGAAATTTACGGGGCTAGGTGGGGAAAGAGCAGGGGTGTGGGACCAATTGGATATCTCTATCAAAGAGCCGGCACAGGCACAATGGGCTGAATAGATTCCTTTGGTGCTGTATCATGCTATGTGCCATCTGGCATAGTGCAGCATATTCAGACAGGAAACTCTATTAAGTGTGCAGTATTCCTTTACATTATTGTATATTGAGGATGGCAAATTACTTTTCACCAGATAAAAGAACCCAATATTCTGTGAGATCTCACATCATTTTATGTCACTATTCAATGGCAGTAGAAAAATAGCAGTGGCATCAGAAAAAAACTACAAAAAACATACACATATTTTAGAAAAAATATTAGCGTTCACAGACTATAATTAAATGACAGGGTTCAGATGACAATAAACCACCTAAGCAATGCTCTGCTGTTTTCTGATGTCACGTGAAGCAGTTGGATTATGGTCTCACAGACCACCCCTACCCATGCAGTCTCTTCTATTTGGCTTGTCTGCCTCTTAGGCTACACTGTAGACCTTGGCTAAACCTGACTACACTAAACTCTAGTTCTGTCTACACTAAACCCTCGTGATCAATTGCAGAACACAGTTATTCTCCATTCTATTTTCCTCTATGTTGTGACGCAACTGACGTTTGCTTGGAGCTTCCCTTCAGGGGCACAACTGAAATGTGTAATGGATCACAGGCACAAACCTATATCTTATAGCATTTCATGTTGATGCTCCAACAATCTGAAGGAGAAACAGCTAAATTGAACCTTGCTGAGATTCAAGTGTGAATGCATTCAAGTGTGAATGCCTTCTTCCATCCTTCAAATTGGGTCTGACTGGAGGGGAAATTAGCCTTTCTTCTGTTGCTATGTTGTCAGGTGTTTAGATTGCAACTGAACTAGATGGTGCTGGGGGTATTTTTAACAATATTGGTAAAAATCTATAGCCCAGATTTTTTTTTTGGCAGTCAATAAAACTTACCTGGAGGGTGGAAAGGCAGATGAGTTAAAACGTAAATCAACCCTTGTCTCCAGTGGAATTCCACTGAGGATCTAGATTTGGAAAGAAAAATTAAAAAAGCTAACTAGTTATTTCCCCTCCCCTCATTCCGTACCTGCATTCACCATCTACAGTTGCCAAGCCAACACCACCCAGCCCTTTGAAATCTCCGCAGATCAGCAGTGCTACTTCTTGATCTTACTGTGTGAGCATCACAGCCAAGGAGCTGACGGGCAGCGAGCGCCAGTTGTGAGTGAAGAGAAATTACAACACCTCCCGTTCACCTTTTACTCCCTCTAAAAACCTCAACTTAAAATAGGAGAACTTGTACTCGTATGAGTATAAGTGACAGTCAGTATGTGGATTTGAACTCCGGTTGAGAGTTGAACACTGCCTGCCAGGTCACCTTAACCTCCTAACTAATATCAGCAAGATAAAATACCAGATAGTGCCGTGTAGATCTGAGTGCTGTGTAGATCTGTGTTCTGTGTATCTCTAGCATTGTGTTGTATCAACTTACGTCAGTTGTGGTTACTGGCAACCCTTTTCAAGATGAAATGGCATAATCTGTTGAAATATATTAAATTATCAGGTAAATCAGACTACTCTGTAATTAGAGGTCACAATAGCACATTTTTTTTATTCGTTCCTGGGATGTGGGCGTCGCTGGCAGTGCCAGCATTTATTGCCCATCCCTAATTGCCCTTGAGAAGGTGGTGGTGAGCCGCCTTCTTGAACCACTGCAGTCGCATGGTGAAGGCACTCCCATAGTGCAATTAGGGAGAGAGTTCCAGGATTTTGACCCAGCGACTATGAAGGAATGGTGATATATTTTCAAGTCAGGATGGTGTGTGACTTGGAGGTGGTGATGTTCCCATGCGCCTGCTACCTTTGTCCTGCTAGGTGGTCGAGGTCGTGGGTTTGGGAGGTGTTGACGAAGAAGCCTTGGCGAGTTGCTGCAGTGCATCTTGTAGATGGTACACACTGCAGCCATGGTGCACCAGTGGTGGAGGGAGTGAATGTTTAAGGTGGTCGATGGGGTGCCAATCAAGCGGGTTGCTTTGTCCTGGATGGTGTCAAGCTTCTTGAGTGTTGTTGGAGCTGCACTCATCCAGGCAAGTGGAGAGTATTCCATCACACTCCTGACTTGTGCCTTGTAGATGGTGGAAAGGCTTTGGGGAGTACGGAGGTGAGGCACACATCGCAGAATACCCAGCCTCTGACCTGCTCTTGTTGCCACAGTATTTATGTGGCTGGTCCAGTTAAGTTTCTGGTCAATGGTGACCCCCCAGGATGTTGATGTTGGGGGACTCGGCGATGGTAATGCCGTTGAGTATCAAGAGGCGTTGGTTAGACGCTATCTATTGGAGATAGTCATTGCCTGGCACTTGTGCAGCACGAATGTTACTTGCCACTTATCAGCCCAAGCCTGAATGTCGTCCAGGTCTTGCTGCATGCGGGCATCATTATCTGAGGAGTTGCGAATGGAACTGAACACTGTGCAATCATCAACGAACATCCCCATTTCTGACCTTATGATGGAGGGAAGATCATTGATGAAGCAGCTGAAGATGGTTGGGCCTAGGACACTGCCCTGAGGAACTCCTGCAACGATGTCCGTGGCTGAGATGATTGGCCTCCAACAACCACAACCATCTTTCTTTGTGCTATGTATGACTCCAGCCAGTGGAGCGTCTTTCCCCTGATGCCCATTGACTTCAATTTTACTAGTGCTCCTTGATGCCACACTCGGTCAAATGCTGCCTTGATGTCAAGGGCAGTCACTCTCACCTCACCTCTGGAATTCAGCTCTTTTGTCCATGTTTGGAACAAGGCTGCAATAAGATCTGGAGCCGAGTGGAGCATCAGGGAGCAGGTTATTGGTGAGTAAAACTGAGCATCGGTGAGCAGGTTATTGGTGAGTAAGTGCCGCTTGATAGCACTGTTGACGACATCTTCCATCACTTTGCTGATGATTGAGAGTAGACTGATGGGGCGGTAATTGGCCAGATTGGATTTTTCCTGTTTTTTGTGGACAGGACATACCTGTGCAGTTTTCCACATTGTTGGGTAGATGCCAGTGTTGTAGCTGTACTGGAACAGCTTGGCTAGAGGCGCGGCTAGTTCTGGAGTACAAGTCTTCAGCACGACAGCCAGGATGTTGTCGGGGGCCATAGCCTTTGCTGTATCTAATGCACTCAGCCGTTACTTGATATCACGTGGAGTGAATCAAATTGGCTGAAGACTGGTTTCTGTAATGGTGGGGACCTCAGGAGGAGGCCAGGATGGATCATCCACTCGGCACTTATGGCTGAAGATGGTTGCAAACACTTCAGCCTTGTCTTTTGCACTCGCGTGCTGCGCTCCGCCATCATTGAGGATGGAGATATTCATGGAGCCTCCTCCTCCCGTCAGTTGTTTAATGGTGCACTACCATTCACGGCTGGATGTGGCAGGACTGCAGAGCTTTGATCTGATCCATTGGTTGTGGGATCGCTTAGCTCTGTCTATAGCATGCTGCTTCCGTTGTTTAGCATGCATGTAGTCCTCTGTTGCAGCTTCCCCAGGTTGGCACCTCATTTTTAGGTACGCCTGGTGCTGCTCCTGGCATGCTTTTCTACACTCCTCATTGAACCAGGGTTGGTCGCTTGGCTTGATATTAATGGTAGAGTGAGGGATATGCCAGGCTACAGATTGTGGTGGAATACAATTCTGCTGCTGCTGATGGCTCACAGCACCCAGATGTCCAGTTTTGTGCTGCTAGATCTGTTTTGAATCTATCCCATTTAGCACAGTGGTAGTGCCACACAACACGATCAAGGGTGTCCTCCGTGTGAAGACAGGACTTGTCTCCACAAGGACTGTGCGATGGTCACTGCTACCAATGTTGTCATGGACAGATGCATCTGCGACAGGTAGATTGGTGAGGACGAGGTCAAGTAGGTTTTTCCCTCATGTTGGTTCTCTCACCACCTGCTGCAGGTCCCAGTCGGGCAGCTGTGCCTTTCAGGACTCGGCCAGCTCGGTCAGTAGTGGTGCTACCGAGTCACTCTTGGTGATGGACATTGAAGTCCCCCACCCAGAGTACATTCTGTGCCCTTGCTACCCTCAGTGCTTCTTCCAATCGGTGTTCAACATGGAGGAGTACTGATTCATCAGTTGAGGGAGGGCGGTAGGTGGTAATCAGCAGGAGGTTTCCTTGCCCATGCTTGACCTGATGTCATGAGACTTCATGGAGTCCAGAGTCAATGTTGAGGACTCCCAGGGCCACTCCTTCCCGACTGTATCCCACTGTGCCGCCACCTCTGCTGAGTCTGTCCTGCTGGTGGGACAGGATATACCCAGGGATGGTGATGCAGGAGTTTGGATCGTTGGCTGAAAGGTATGATTCTGTGAGTATGACTATGTCAGGCTGTTGCTTGACTAGTCTGTGGGACAGCTCTCCCAATTTTGGCACAAGTCTCCAGATGTTAGTGAGGAGGACTTTGCAGGGTTGATTGGGCTGGGTGTGCCTTTGTCGTGTCTGAAGCTGGTGCCGAGGCCGATGCCGGGTGGTCCATCTAGTTTTATTCTTCTTATTGTTTCTTGTAGCGGTTTGTTACAACTGAGTGGCTTGCTAGGCCATTTCAGAGGGCATCCTTTAATAAATAGGAAGCAATATGTTATATGGAATTGAATATATTGAGTAAAGTACAAAGATATAACAAATTCCTTTTTCTACTATAAATTATTCAGATTATGAATGATAATTTTTTGCAGCACTCTGGTGGCTCAAAAAATAAATGCCCTGTGTGGTATATAATTGAACCTTATTGACGAGTAAGGACCCGGACTCAATCATTAGTCTGTGCTGAGTTTGTTGATCTCAGCCGAGGTGCTAGTAAGGCCTGAGTGTGTCTAGGTTAGAAACGGAAAGAAAATTAGCTCCGATTCCTGCTCCTCAATGCTATCCAGAGGCTCCTGCTAGAAAGTGTACATGGTTGAAAGTTGGTTGAAGGCAAAATCAGGCTTAGCTGTGATGCAGCTACTAAACTTCAATTAGCCCGCAGTGCTGACCACTCCCTATCTAAGCTGACATTTAAAGAATGGCCATGAAAATTAGGTATTGGAGTGCTGGTATTGCTCATATCCTTTTATCCCTGCATGTGTCATAGAAACATAGAAAAATAGGAACAGGAGTAGGCCATTCGGCCCTTCGAGCCTGCTCTGCCATTCAATATGATCATGGCTGATCCTCTATCTCAATACCATATTCCTGCTCTCTCCCCATACCCCTTGATGCCTTTTGTGTCTAGAAATCTATCTATCTCCTTCTTAAATATAGTCAGTGACTTGGCCTCCACAGCCTTCTGTGGTAGAGAATTCCACAGGTTCACCAGCCTCTGAGTGAAGACATTTCTTCTCATCTCAGTCCTAAATGTCCATCCCCATATTCTGAGACTGTGACCCCTCGTTCTAGACCCCCCAGCCAGGGGAAACATCCTCCCTGCATCCAGTCTGTCTAGCCCTGTCAGAATTTTATACGTTTCAATGAGATCCCCTCTCATTCTTCTAAACTCTAGTGAATACAGGCCTAGTCGACCCAATCTCTCCTCATACGACAGTCCTGCCATCCCAGGAATCAGTCTGGTGAACCTTCGCTGCACTCCCTCTATGGCAAGTATATCCTTTCATAGGTAAGGAGACCAAAACTGCACACAGTACTCCAGGTGTGGTCTCACCAAGGCCCAGTGCCATGACAAGAGAGTGGAAAGAAATTGGAGGTAAATAAAGATCTTTCCCATGCACCTAGTTCTGAAAACTGCTCTTCATATTTTGGTCCTGGCATGAAAGTTTTTCTTTTAGTTTGTGGTTCTGTAGTTTGTGTGACAGTGCAATGGGATTCAGAGATGTTCCTTTATCTTTTTTAATCCAGGAAAGCAGAATTTATGCAGTAGCCAAGTCAGGTATGAGAATGTCAGAGGCCTTTTGTATGGACCCAAGTAACAAATGTAAGTATTTTATATATGAGGGAAAAGTGCTTTCAATCTAATGGTCTAACCCATTATGTGCAGGGCCACTGGTTCACAGATTCTGTTTTGTTTTTTTACTTGGGATTCTGGAATTTTTACTGCTGTTTTAGAGACTGCATTCCAAGATTTTGTTCATTTTCCTGTGGAAAAACTAAATCAGTGACCTTACAACATTAGTTTAAAGAAAAGATTCACCCACTGTGGGTGACTTTCTTCTCACCTCTTCGGCTAAAGGCAGTGCCCCTTGCTGGGATACCATGGCTGGCAGTAGTCCTCTGATATCTCTCCCAAGCGGCCATTCTTCATGTGTGAGCCTGAACAGTTAGTGTTTTCACGCTATTCGACCTAACAGAGCATGACAGCCGACTCCAATTCTGCCCTCGCCTGACATTCACAGGCACAAACGTCCCAGCGGGTGTCACTGGATACTGATCAGGAGCAGGAAACGGGACTGCTATTTTTTTCCCCTCTCTAGGCCAGTAAGATTGATGTACTACTCCGACTGTTGCCTCCAGGATGTAAGCAGACATTCGCCATGGCGTACAGATTTATTTTTCAGGTGCTGTAGTGGCAGCGTGCAGCCTGCAGGCTGAATCAAGAACCATTTGGGAATTCTTGTTGTCCACCACTGTCTTGCACAATATGGATGGATACAATCTGGTTGCCAGCTGATTGAATATGTAAATATATACCTCTAAATGTCCTACACTGCAGTGGGCCAGTGACTGCTATTATTGTGCCTTTCCTCCCAAAATTCTTTTCAAGTTTTTGCTGACATTCATCAGGTGGAATAAGGTCACAGGTACATGAGATAAGTATGTGACGTTCCCACGGTCAATCAGAAGGCACTTCTTCCATCTGAAATTTGTGACTCAAACTTCCTCGAGTTATTTTCAAACTTTTCATGTCAACCACTTTGGAAAGCATGGAAACTTTTGAAGGAGCTTATCAGTCTACAGCTTGAGGAGCGATGCATTTCCTAAAGGCTATTTCTGTCAGTTCCTTTTGTATTTTATTCTTTGGATAGAGAAATTGTATGTATGCATTTATTTGGGGAGAGTAATAATGATCCTGGTGTGGTGTGTGTGATTGTGTTGATTCCTTTACTCTCCTCTCACATCCCCACCACTCAACCTTTTGATTTGTCTGTAAATGTATTCTGTTCTGACTTTTGTATTACACTATTTTTAATTATGTTAGTCTGTTCATCTAAATGTAGATTTAATGGGGGGAATTTTAAACCCCCCCCCCCCCCACCCACTTCCCCCGGCGGAAACTGGGCAGTTAAAATGTCCCGAGCACTTTACCCCCTCCGATCCCGCTGTCTTCCTGCTCCTCCAGGCCCCACAAGAAAATCTTGGCCCTCCCCTGTTTTGGGCTTTCCTTCCCCTCCTTCAACTGCAATGCCCCCCCCCCCCCCCCACCGGGCTTCCTTCCCAACTTACCCCACTTACCGTAGCACCATTTCATCAGGTCCCTTGCAGTGGCTTCCTGCCGGCTGAAATCTCGCTTCCTCCTGCTGGGTTTGGGTGGGAGACTGACGTCAACCATGCAGATGAGGCCTGGGAGTTAAAATCGGTTTCTCATTTGCCTCAGCTCCCCCACGTAGCTATCTTGCTCTCAGATAAAACCAACCTCTATATGTCTGTATACAAATTGTGTCGCTGCATTTAACTATTAGCCATTACGCATGTATAATAATTTGCACAGGATATCTGGAAATAATAACCCCATAGTCTCCCAACGGCAGAGCAATTTGTTTTTTACTCCTGCTCTGGTTGCCTCAAGTAAGATCAGCTAAATCAGCATAGATCAGGGATTAAACCTGGCACCTTCCTGGTCTGTACTGGCCAGTGTAGTTACAAACAGCCTAACTAATCCTCTTCCAAGTAACTCGACTGGCAGAAAAGGAGAGTTTCTGTTATAAAAAAAAAAGTCCAATGTCTTTTATTAGATAGCTGTTTAATGTGTTTATACATAGAATTTTAATATATAATTTGATTAACATCCAAAAGCTATGCATAAATAATATTCATTATTTCCTAGGCACTAGCTTTATGCCTTCATATTCAGCGTCAGTATCCTACACCAGCTTGATTTATAAGAGTATGACCTCTCCTGTTTACACTACTTTGAAAGGGGTGAGTATGCAGCTTAAAGCCATGATTCCACCTATAAATATTTTAGACTAAAGGAGTTGTGAGTGTCAACCATTGACCCTTATAGCCCTATTGCTTTTCAGAATTTTTAGCTAAAGTTTTTACTGTGACATACTTGCCAGATGTTTAATTTACATTGTCCTGGTTTGGTACGTGGATAGGTGAACCATTACAGTTAATTGTGTGAAGTAAATGTATATTCAAGGATGATGCATATCCACCACGGTCATTACAAAACCAATCTGAGTTTGGAGTATTTTAAGACTGCAGCCTTTACATGAAACCGTTGATGCAAAGATCACACTTTTGAAACTCTCCCGTAACTTTTTCTCCTCAAAAATCTAGTTCATCTCCATTTGTAACTATCATTGATAAATGCATTTTCCTTTATGGAAGTTGTTCCCATGTACATCGTGTTTCAGTGGAAAGGAATGTATCATTTATGATTTATTTTTTGCAAAAATTAGTAACAATATTCTTATTTGTTTCTTTCTTCAACTACAGTCATGCCCCTGCCTTGCCCCTACATACCCAATGCACCAGTCCCTAGCTGAGAGCCTCCACCACCAGAACATCATCCCCAATGTTGATCATTCTTTGAGTGAAAATGTTTTTTCTGAAATTTGTCCTAAATTCACCTCTCTCAAGTTTTACTCTATTGCCGCTTGGTCTAATGCCTTGGCTAATCTTGAAGTAGTGCTCCTGATTTGACTCATCAATACCATTTATTGGCCCAGAAATTGATCTCGCTCTGTTCCCGCGGGGGTAAGCCTTCCCCGCGATGTCTCACCTCGCTTATGCTTTTTCTGATCCAGCTCGCACGAACTTGATGTTCCAGACATCAGCTGTGCTGGGCTTGCGTATCCCAGCGGCGTAGTGAATTTGTGCGAGCTGTGGGATCACGTGACTCAGTTAGAGCCAATGGCAGCACACCATCTTCCATTCATAAGTCTCACAGCATGGCTGTGAGACTTATGAATCTTACACCCCCCCAAAATAACAGCTAAACCTCAATTAAATTTAAAAAAAAACCCATCACATTAATAAAATAAGTATAGTTAATTAAATTAACCATTTTAAATAAAAAATTAAATTTTTGAAAAAATTTTAAATCTTTTAAAAAGTTATAAAAATAAACTTACCTGTCTTTAAAGTCTATAAAAAAGATATACCTGTAAAAAAAAATTCAAAAAAATACTTAATTCACTACTTAACTTCTTAAAAGCGGGTCTTACTCCTCCTTTTTACATTTCCAAAATCTTCCCTACTTACCTGCGCGTCCAAAGCATGAAGTGCACAGCGTGCGCGCAGCCTGTAGCGCGCACGCGATGCACCCAGGCCCCGCCCCCTTTTCGGAAGAGCAATTGCCGGTTTTCAGCGCATGCGCAGGGCATGCAGAAAACCGGCAATTGGAGTGGGAATACGCGAGAGTATGCAGTGCGTACTCTCGCGTCCCGGGATCAATTTTCGGCCCAATATCTTGATTATTTCTGCAAGAACACCCCCCTTCCCCTTTAGTCACCTGACTTCAAGGTTAAAGAGCCACAGTTTCTCCAGTCATTCCTGATAAGTCAGTCCTCTGAACATTTTTACGATTTTAACCCCTTGCCCGACCCTTTCCTGCCCGTCTGGGTTGGGGTGGCTTAAAATTGGGTCCTAGGATTTAGCCAAGTGTTTTTTCTCTGCATTGTCACCATGACCTGACTGTTTCCCTGTGTGTTGATGACCAAAATTACAAGCAGTAGTCAAGGTGTAAACTGACCAGCACAATACAGCTAAGAATGTTAACAGGGATGAGGGGTTAAGTTTATGAAGAAAGATTTGAGAAGTTGCAGCTGAGATGGTTTAAGGTGACCTGTCTTTAAGGTCTTTAAGATTATGCAATAGGATAAATAGTGATTGATTGTTTCCACTGATCAGTAAGACAGTAATGAGAAGGCAGAAATTTAAGGAATTAAAATTCTTTACGCAGATAGTAGTTAGAATGTGACATTCTCGCCACAAACCATTGTTGAAGCACAATCCATAAACTCTTTTAGAAGGGAAGTACATAGGTAAGTACAAAAGTGAAAAACACTTGCCTATAAACTTAAGCATATCATCCTCTGACTTATAATTTTCTGGTTTAGCAATATTGAACAGCATTCTCTTTGCTTTGTTTACTGCTGCTCCACAATAATTAGATATGTTAAGTACCAAGTTTGCAATCCCCCCTAGATCCTTTTCAACTGCACCTTTAGCTAGTTCTGCACCCGCCACGATGTGCATATAATAACTGTTCTCTCTACCAATGTGTGGTACCTTATTGAACTAAATAAGTCTGCATTAAATTTTATCTGCCACTGTTTCGCTCATTTGCAGATTTCACCTATTTCTTTTTGTAGATCCTTGCTTGCTTCATCAAACTCAACTGACCCAGTTGTTTAATATCATCAGTGAATGTAACTCATTTGCATATGAGTTTCTGAATCAATTCTGACGTGTATCCTATTACTCCAGGGTCCTCCTAACAACATTATAAAATAAAGCGACATTAAGTTTTTCTGCCTAAGGCAACCATAAATCCCTCTTAATTTGTAGGTTCAAGCTTGCAATTTTTCACACAGCAGTTTCCCAATCTTAGCCATTGACTGGTGCATGTAGTCAGTGGGCAAGATACCTCTCGTATCAATGCTGACTGAAAAGTTACCACTATGTTCCCATTAAGACCAAATGATCCCTCTTAAACATTGTTGGGATGTATTCCTGTTGTTTCTGTCTGTAGCAACATAAAAAAAAAGAAAGAATTTGCATTTATATAGCATGCTTCATTAATAAATGGGGATCAGTATTTTAATTAAATCATAAACCCATTCCTTTCCCCTAGAAATATCAATGGAAAGCTGCGTTATGCGATCAGAAGGAATTGCACCCATGGTGTGTTTTCTATTTACCCATTAGCTGCAGTATATCCCATTGATCCACCTTCTTTTCTGCCCAGGGTCTAACCACTGGTAATCTAATAAAATTTGCTTCCATTCTTTAAATGACTCTGTAATACACTCATAGAGATGTATGTTAAATTGTTAATGCATTGCCAAGAAAGGGGAAATTCTGCCCCATGTATTGTAACATTTTAATACATGATAAAATATAAAGTTGATTTACAGAAATCTTCTTAAATCTCTAAGAAAGCAACTCAGATCAGTACCAGCCCTTTTTCGGATGAGTCTTCCGAAACCGAAGAAAGTGACAGCTCTAGAGGAAGTTCCAGGACTTCGATGACCGGATCAGACTCCCGCAAAGGCAGTAGTCCCAGCAGTCCACGGGCCATGAAACGAGGTGAGGTTTCCTTTATGTTTATAAAAAGCATATAGATAAATTAGGCTAAGACATTCCAGGATTAATAATTAATTTAGCTGTTATCAATTAGTCATTAAGTTACGATTAGGGATGGAGATGAGTTCTGATTGGCTAAGAACAATTCCAAAATCCACAGTAAATGTACACTTTCATTGAACTTCACTTTAATCAGCTTAGTAATAAAACACAATGACTGCCAATGTAATAGCATAGCACATTCTTAATGACACATGCCCCCATGTGCTCCATTTATCCCTTTGTATCCTGTGATGTGTTTCAAATGAGTGCCATGTAATAAATGCAGTGGAATCTCTATAGTCCAAGTCCAAGGGAACTGGAGAATAACTTTTGAAATATCAAGACTTATGTTCCTGGCCCATTCTCTTGGACTTTCCAGCCAGTCTTCCACTCTGATGACTGCGACACATGCCTATACTGTGTTCATAAACTTAGCCTGGCTTGCCTGGTATAAATGCAGTGCTAGCCTCCTGTATTATTCTCCAGCAGTGGTCTGCTGTTCTTGAACCTCAGTAGGTGCAAATTTATCCGCCAATAAGGGAACCTCACTGAGACCAGACATTTCCAATGCTGTTGGACCCAGCAAATTCTAACAGATACATCCCACAGTATAAATAGTGCTAGCTGTTCGATGTCCAGCGTTCACACTCAACATTTCAAACACTATCTGAAACTTGGAGTCAGGAGAGTGGCAGACCATCGCTGGAGAATTATGTAGACCGGTATCACAACATTCATACTGGACAAATTGAATCAAGTTTAGGAACACAGCTAATGTTCATGTAGCAGCCTGGAGATCAAGATATTCTGCTGGATAGCACAGGAGAACAGGACTGGGTTGAGAGCAGGTGAGTATAGCTAAGTGGATGTATCGAAGTAAAGGCCAATAAAATTTGATCCTAGGGACTGGGCCACATGATACATCGAGATATTCAATATATCAAAGTTCAATATAAACAGGCTCTATATTTGAACTTTGTAATGTTGGTAGTAAGTTAAAAATATTTTTCACTTGGACACAAGCACCACACTAATGCACCACTATTACCGTAAATGTAGGGGATACAGTGCAGATTTATCAGAATAATACCAGGGCTTAAAGGGTTAAGCTATGAGGATATGTTGCATAAAGTTGGTTCATATTCCCTTGAGTTTAGAAGATTGAAGGGTGATGTAATCGAGGTGTTTAAAATGATAAAAGGATTTGATGGGGTAGATAAAGAGAACTATTTCCTCTGGTGGGGCAATCCAGAATAAAGGGCACAATCACAAAATTAGAGCAAAGCCATTCAGAAGTGAAATCAGGAAGCACTTACACTCTCCCTCAAAAAGCTGTGGATGTTGAGTCAATTGAAAATTTCAAGACTGAGATCAACAGATTTTTATTTGGTAAGAGTATCAAGGGATGAGTCAAATGCAGGTAAATGGAGTTGAGGAACAGATTAGGCATGATCTAATTGAATGGTGAATAGGCTTGAGGAGCTGAATAGTATACTTCTGTTCCTTCGTTACTATGGAAGCCACTGCATAGAGTTGAAATTGAAGTAGGAAGGGGGTAATAAGAACTAAGGAAACAACTCAAATATGTAAAATACCAGTATGTCATGAGACTTATAGTTGCACTAGCCTGTGGGTATGATGAAGACATTCTCCCCATGAAAATTTAAAAAGTAGATAACTAAATATAGGTTTATCTTTAGTTTGTATGAATATTTACTGAGAGAAAACTTTTGGATCAAAATACAACATGAAACAAAAATACTCCCAAACATTCCTAAACCCGGAAAATATTCCTAAGCCCAGAAAATAGTCCTGCGCTGAGTATGGAGAGCTCTGCAGTCACAAAATCATTCTCAATGCAGGCACATGATGCATCTGTGTTTCATTGCATATTTTACCCTAGATCAGAACCAACGCATCAAAGTGTGAATAAGGCCCTGCTTGAATATGTAAAACAATAAAAGAGGAAGGATGTGCATGGCCCATTTTCATAGCTTTAGATTTTATACTCTGTTAACTATTTGTCTCCCCCATGGTGACACAAGTCTTTAGATGCCCTCCTTTAATTAGGAGAGTGACTGAAGGGACATTTCCAGTTGGACAAAGTAAAATAGCTTACTTTCCCCTAAATCTGAGGTGAAGCATCCAGGCATGGTATGGCGCAGCACTGTACCTCGGTCCAATAGTTCAGAACAACAAAACATATTCCCAGTGGATGCGTAGGGCTTAAGTCAGAGACATGGCTGGGTCACAAGCCTTTGAACTTTTGATGGGGATGCTATCTTTGTATTTTGTGTCCAAAATAAATCTTTTAATAAGTATGCTATTTTATAAATAATAATGAAAATATTGTATACATATTTTGAACAGGTGTATCAATGTCCTCTATGACCTCAGAAAGTGATTATGCCATCCCACCTGATGCATACTCTACAGACACAGAATGTTCCGAGCCAGAGCAGAAACTTCCAAAAACATGTTCTTCCCATTCCATTGACAGTGGGAAAAATGTAAGTCTTTATCCTCAAGTCTGAATCCCACTCACTAGCACAGCAAGTAAATGTACTGCCTGATGCAGTACTAAGCCATTCAGATTAGAACGGTTCCATGTTTGATCCATTATTTGCACTAAGTTTATTAATCTTACCCCAGCCCACTATGGGAGTAATACATCTGACCTCAATACTCCAGGCTTAGTTATGGGAAATCAGCCAGTCCTCAATCCTGATCGTTCTCCAGTGGTCCTTGCTCAAAATTGTGTGTTTATGGTCATTGAACAAGAACATAATTAAGCTCAGCTGTGGTTGGCCCTGGTGAATAGCCTACAACACTCCTGGAGTAACTTTGCTTACACCATGATGTGGAGATGCCGGTGTTGGACTGGGGTGGACAAATGTGAGAAGTCGCACAACACCAGGTTATAGTCCAACAGCTTTATTTGAAATCACAAGCTTTCGGAGCGCTGCTCCTTCGTCAGGTGAAGTGAAGAGATGCATATAGGCACAGCATATATAGTCAGAGAACACTAATGTTCTCTGACCATATATGCTGTGCCTATATGCATCTCTTCACTTCACCTGACGAAGGAGCAGCCGCTCCGAAAGCTTGTGATTTCAAATAAAGCTGTTGGACTATAACCTGGTGTTGTGCGACTTCTCACATTTGCTTACACCAATAGCACAAACGATGTACAACCACAATGCCTGCAACTCCCAATGCTTTTCCCCCTCCATCCTTAATTACCAGTGATAGGAAACTATGAACAAGACTTGAAGGAGATGTAACCCATTTTATTCTCCTGCTGGTGGTCCAAAACACTTAAAGGCTCACTGTATATACTGACTGTTCAAAATATTAGTTGTCTTCAACTATAAAGGTGTTTCACCCTGCATTGTTCATTAATGTTGTCCTGTGTAAAGTTATGTCTTCTTTGACAAGTCACCATTCAAATGGCAGGAATAAACTGCTGGGTTTGAGTGTTGCTTGAGATGCTTAAAGAAACTAGGAGAGTTTTGTAATTCTCAAATGCATATTTTGGGTAAAATAAACTTACTTGAGCAATTGTTTCCTTTTCAATCCATTTGATCCTTTAGAATTAAGATAGTACAGAAGAGTACAGCTTGAAGCTGGACCTTTCTGTGTCCTGTTAGAATAGAATCACGGAATCGTTACAGCACAGTAGGAGGCCATTCGGCCCGTCGAGCCCATGCCAGCTCTCTGCAAGAGCACTTCAGCTAGTCCCAATCCCCCACCCTTTCCCCATAGCCCTGCAATTTCTTTTCCTTCAGGTACTTATCTAATTCCTGTTTGAAAGCCACGATTGAATCTGCCTCCACTACCCTTTCAGGCAGTGCATTCCAGATCCTAACCACTCGCTGCGTAAAAAAGCTTTTCCTCATGTCGCCTTTGGATCTTCTGCCAATCTCCTTAAATCACTAAACCAATTTCATATCCATGCTGCCACCGTCCCTTTTATTCCATGGGCTTCAACTTTGCTGACGAGCCTATTATGTGGCACTTTATCAAATGCCTTTTGGAAGTCCATGTACACCACATCAACCGCATTGCCCTCATCAACCCTCTCTGTTACCTCATCAAAAAATTCAATCAAGTTAGTTAAACATGATTTGCCTTTAACAAATCTGTGCTGGCTTCCCTTAAACAGTCTAAGTGACTGTTCATTTTGTCCCGGATTATTGTTTCTAAAAGCTTCCCCACCATCGAGGTTAAACTGACTGGCTTTATCCTTACACCCTTTTTTGAACAAGGGTGTAACATTTGCAATTTTCCAGTCCTCTGGCACCACCCCTGTATCCAAGGAGGATTGGAAGATTATGGCCAGTACCTCCGCAATTTCCACCTTTACTTCCCTCAGCATCCTAGGATGCATCCCATCCGGTCCTGGTGACTTACCTACTTTAAGTACAGCCAGCCTTTCTAATACCTCCTCTTTATCAATTTTTATCCCGTCCAATATCTCAACTACCTCCTCTTTCACTATGACTTTGGCAGGATTTTCTTCCTTGGTAAAGACAGATGCAAAGTACTCATGTAGTACCTTAGCCATGCCCTCTGCCTCCATATGCAGGTCTCCTTTTTGGTCCCCAGTTGGCCCCACCCCTCCTCTTACTACCCGTTTACTATTTATATGCCTATAGAAGATTTTTGGATTCTCTTTTATGTCAGCTGCCAGTCTATTCTCATACTCCCTCTTTGCCCCTCTTATTTCCTTTTTACTTCCCCTCTGAACTTTCTGTATTCAGCCTGGTTCTCACTTACATTCTTAACCTGACATCTGTAATACACCCCTTTTTTTTGCTTCGTCACACTCTCTGAGGGAAAAATTGAGTCGCGCCCCCTTTGGGGCGCTAACTTTGCCAGGGTGCTACTTTTAGCGCCCCAGAAAAATTAGCACCCCCGCGGCCGAAATTGAGTGGTAGCGCCCCAAGAGGGAAGCGGGGTGCTACTGGAAGCGCCCGCCTCCCTCTTGGGGTGCTGCAAGGGAATATCGCGGCGCTACGTGCTGCGGTATTGCAGGCCTTCCTCCGCTTCTTAAAGGGGAGGGGCCTTGCGCAGCGTGACCCGGGGCCCAGCTGGGCCACTGGGGATCGGAGTGCCGGCAAAAGAGCCTGGCACTTGAGAAATGCCGGGCTCATGGAGCGCAGCCGGCACTCCGCGGGGGGACGGGTCAGGAGGACGGGGACGGCAGCGGAGGCAGGTGCTGGCAGGCGGCCAGCAACAAAAATGGCCGCCCGGCACCTCGCCTTTAAATAGCGCCACCCCGGCCGCGGGTGGGCCTCCCTGACACCGTCGGACATAGCGTCCGGCAGTAAGTCAGGGAGCGCTACCGAAGATCGCGGCCGGGGTGCAAGTGGGGCGCTGCGCACGGCGATGATATCATCGCCGGTGGTGCAGCACCGCGGGGCGCTAACCTCCCGCTGAATTTCGCGGGAGGCGTTGGCAGCGACGCGTCTGGGCGCTAGTTGCTTTGCGCCCTGTTAGCGCTCTAAGAGGCGCAACGCAACCAAATTTTTCCCCCTCTATCTCTTTCGTCATCCAGCGAGCTCTGGCTTTGGTTGCCCTACCTTTCTCCCTCGTGGGAATGTACCTCGACTGTACCTGAACCATCTCCTCTTTAAAGGCAGCCCATTGTTCAATTACAGTTTTGCCTGCCAATCTTTGATTCCAATTTACCCGGGCCAGGTCCGTTCTCAACCCACTGAAATTGGCCCTCCTCCAATAAAGTATTTTTACTCTAGATTGCTCCCTGTCCTTTTCCATAGCTAACCTAAACCTTATGACACTATGATCACTATTCCCTAAATGTTCCCCTACTGAAACTTGATCCACCTGGCCCACCTCATTCTCCAGGACCAGATCCAGCAATGCCTCCTTGTTGGGCCGGAAACGTACTAATCAAGAAAGTTCTCCTGAACACACTTCAGAAATTCTTCCCCCTCTCTACCCTTTACACTATTACTATCCCAGTCTATATTAGGATAATTGAAGTCCCCCATTATCACTACTCTATAGTTCTTTCACCTCTCTGTAATTTCCCTGCAAATTTGCTCCTCTATATCCTTCCCACTAGTAGGTGGCCTATAGAATACACCTAGTACTGTAATGATACCTCTATTGTTTCTTAACTCTAACCAAATAGATTCTGCCCTTGACCCCTCCGGGACATTCTCTCCAGCACTGTAATCTCCTTAATCAATACTGCCACCCCACCGCCTTTCTTTCCTTCCCTATCTTTCCTGAACACTTTGTATCTAGGAATATTTACCCAAATCCTGCCCTTTTTTGAGCCAGGTCTCTGTTATTGCCACAACATCATATTCCCATGTGGCTATTTGCGCCTGCAGCTCACCAACCTTATTTACCATGCTTCGTGCGTTTACTTACATGCACTGTAAACCTATCTTAGACCTTGTATTTTCTCTTAGTCTGACCCCACCTCATACTGTACTATCTCTTACTCTAGTGCTATCTGTATCTCCCACTCTTTTGTGCACCATGTTTCTCCTTTCTAATGCTACAACCTGGTGCCCATCCCCATGCCAAATTAGTTTAAACCCTCCCCAACAGCACTAGGAACCCACCCCCCACCACATCCCCCAGAACCAGTCCCAATGTCCCAAGAATCTAAAGCGCTCCCTCCTGCACCATCTCAAGAGCCATGCATTCATCTGCTCTATCCTCCTATTTCTAAACTCACTAGCGCGTGGCACCGGGAGTAATCCAGAGATTACTACCTTTGAGATCCTGCTTTTTAATCTCTTTCCTAGCTCCCTAAAATCTGCCTGCAGGATTTCATCCCTCTTTCTACCTATGTCGTTGATACCGATATGTACCACGACCGCTGGCTGTTCACCCTCCCCCCCTCAAAGTTCTGCAGCCGCTCAGTGACATCCTTGACCCTGGCACCAGGGAGGCAACATACCATCGTGGAATCACGTCTGCAGCCACAGAAACGTCTGTCTGTTCCAGATGGATTTGGTTGGAAATTTTGAAACCCACACAATTATACAAAAATTCCTTGTTGATGTAAACAGGAGTTCTCCTAAAATTTCATCAATTTTCCTTGAGAATATCCTACCTTCCAAATAAATATGCTTTTTTTCATAAAGTACAAAAGGTGTTACCTTTTACAATAAATTAGGTCACAGTCCCTCTCTATACACAAAAGTATCAAATGGACAGAAAAATGTGCCCCACTAAAACTTGCTTAGTTCCAAATCCATTTAAGAATGTGAATTGGCAAAAAAAAAACACACTAAGCATTCTTTAAGTAACACAGTAATAATCAAAATACACAATGATCTCTTGTACAGGAACCATTAGAGAAGTCTGGATATTTGTTAAAAATGGGAGGAAAAGTGAGAACATGGAAACGGCGATGGTTTGTCCTTAAAGGTGGTGAATTGCTGTACTACAAATCACCAGTAAGTAAGATAAGTATAACTACTCAGTTCTAACTGTACAAAGTCACTAATTTAACACTATGTAATGTCTTGTACCATCGAGAATGTGTTATATTTTTCAATTTGTAACTTTGTTTTTGTTTTATAGCTGAACTAGTGGAATGTAGTTTGCATTGTGGTATCATTCACATTATCTGGATTAACTTCAGATATAAAATTACTCTTTAATCACTTATACAGATATACTAGCCTATTTCATCCTATATTGGATCATAGTATACCAGTGCTCCTTTTATAAGCTGCAGTGCTTCGCATTGTAGTTTTCCATGCTTTTTTTTTCTTATTTATATTGCTGGAATTTTTAAACTCCTCTGTCCATTCCCTGACTGAGAGAGGCAGTGAATTGTTCACAGCCTTTTGACAATGAAATTCCACAATCAGATTGCTACTCTAACCTCATTTCTTTCCTTGCCAGTAGGGAAATTCTTTATCGCCACAAAGACAGGATTGTAAATTATCCTGGTTGAGAAAGAAGATATAAAAGGGCTGACTTTCGTGGACCCCCTCAATCAGCAGCCAGAAGGTCCCGATTCAATTAAAAGACCCTGGAAAGGGTGGGGTGGGGGGTGAGGGGGGCAGATCCAATAAGTAAAAGTGGTCCTACCTTTCAGTCCTCAGCTCACCCTGGCACCCCACACACCCAGTCAGTGGGAGTTTGGGAGCAGGCTGCAGCGCCAAGAATTCTAGGCACTCCTGCCCTGGGGTGCCCAGCAAGTGAGTGACTCCGTCAGGCCTGTGCCTGATTTTCATGTAGGAACTTTACAGTCAGGAGACAGGGAAAACTTTCTTCCATTCAGTCTGATCTGGATTTGAATCCAAAATGTGTTAATAATCTTGAGATTTTATTGCCCTAACACTTGTAAATGAGACTATACTGCACATACTAAAATATGATGATTTCTCTCTTATCTCTGAATCCAGAGCGATGTCATCCGTAAACCACAGGGTCAGATTGAGCTCAATGTCTCAAATCATATTGTCAGGTGTGATGGAAAACAAACAATTCAGGTAGTATTTTCAGCCACATTTCTCTAATACAGCGCTCCTTTCAAACAGTGTTGGGACACCGAGTAATTGAATTTGCATTCTATCTACTGTCCATTAAATACTTGAAGATTTTTTTGCTCAGGGTATTGCCAAACAAGTGATAGCAGTTTGTATTTTTTTTTAACAAACTTACTTATAGGTCACAACCTTGAACTGTGTGGTGCTGGAATCTCCAGATTTTAGATATAAAAGCCATTCTATATTTGACTTTCAAGCCTAGATTTTCCAGTTAGCTGTGAACTCAACTGAAGGTGGGATGGTACAAGAATACCACCTGCACAACATGCTGCAGGATTTAAAGGCCTGCAGCAGCCTAAAAAGACAGACATACAATGCTGTACATCAGAGAATACAATTCTTTCCTATTGATATTGTGCGGGAAAGCATCTAGGACCGTGTGGGTACAGTCTATAACCAGTTGGATCTTTGAGAATCTTGCCCCTCTGTAACTTTGTGCAGGCTTCTCATGGTGCTGTTGGTGGTCCATGGGAAGAAGATGAGATTGCTTGCTCAAACAAGTAGGGCATCAATCATTTTCTTCATACATCTATGGATAGCTGTTTGGATTATATAGACAATGGCCCCAGTGCTAGCCTGGAATGAAGCCGAAGTATAAAAGTTGAGGGCGGTTGTGACTTTGACACCTGTAGGCAGTGCTGCGCCTGTAGCAGAGTTTGCCTGTAGACCGGCATTTGGCACGATTCTGTCTCGGCTTCCTTTTGTAAATCACAGCTCATCTGGCAAATTAAAGTTTGTGCATCTCTGCCTATAGATACGGTGTGAGGGTACTAGTAGAGAGGTACAGAACACTCTTGGTACAGCTTGACCTGCCTGACATCCCTCCATTGATCCTCTTCTACCTCCAACAAGTATAGATGTGGGGTATTCCCATGGGGAAACTCATTGTGCCACTATTGCAGCTGTTGAGGGGGGGAAAAGGTGCACCACAATAATTGGCACAAAAGCTTGTGAATACCGGATTGACAACAGCAAAACGCATGTAAAAATAAATGAAAAATGTATTTACAATTTTGCTAAGATCTCCTGAAATATCTTTATAAATTAATTTCAGAATACAGCTCAATGTCTAGTAACCCTGGGTGCCCATTTTATTTAAGCAGGTAGATGGTTCAGTGTTAGGTACACATAAACATCAGGAAATTGCATTATCGAGACGTCATTACAATACTCAGATTATACTCCTGCATGTTTCGGATGGCAACTTCCTACAACGTCAATTCTCCCACCAGAAATGTGCGTGATGCACCAAATGAGTGAGATCTGGCCTGACGGATCTCCACCTTATATTCCAATATAACACCCACATTATACCGGAAAAATCAAGCATTAATAATTTAAAAATTTCCTCTTCAGTAACAAAGGCTATTGTGCACCAGTTTACAGGAATATTGCAAAGTGAATTCCTATGATGAAAAATTTCTTTAAGTATTTGTTCAAAAAATTAGCCCTTGTAATTTTTTTTGTAAAAATGTATTTACGAGCAAAATAGCCTCCTAATGGCTGACCTCTTGATTGCAACTGTTATTTTTGCATGGTTTCTTAGTCAGGGTGCCCATATGACCCATAGTTCAATCATTTACCCAACAGCAAAGACAGTTAGTGCCCTTGTGATGATATGTTTGTTGTGTTTTCTATCCAAGCTGATTACAGAAAAGAAGACCTACTACCTGACTGCAGATTCTCCTAATATTCTCGAGGAATGGATTCGAGTTTTACAGAATGTTTTACGCATACAGGCTGCCAGTCCCCTCTTCACACAGCCAGATGTCAAACCATCGATCAAAGGTTTACTAACCAAGGTACTAATTTAATTCATTAGATATTATATAATAATGGATGGCCAGGGTGAATTACAGGGATTTATAGTCACCAGTAGGTGCTGGGATACATATAGTCACAATAATTCTGAGTGTGTTGCTTGTGAAAACCAGTTTATATTCTAAAGTTTGAAATGTGTGTGCATTTACATATTACACAAATATGTCATTCATATTTATTTAATTCATATGTGGGAAAATGTGAGGTTATCCACTTTGGTCGGAAGAATAGAAAAGCAAAATATTATTTAAATGGAGAGAGACTACAGAATGCTGTGGTACAGAAGGATCTGGGTGTCCTCATACATGAAACACAAAAAGGTAGCATGCAGGTACAGCAAATAATTAGGAAGGCAAACGGAATGTTGGCCTTTATTGCAAGGGGGATGGAGTATAAAAGTAGGGAAGTCTTGCTACAACTGTACAGGGTGTTGGTGAGACCACACCTGGAGTACTGCATACAGTTTTGGTCTCCTTATTTAACGAGGGATATACTTGCATTGGAGGTAGGTTAGAGAAGGCTCACTGGGTTGATTCCTGGGATGAAGGGTTGTCTTATGAGGAAAGGTTGAGCAGGTTGGGCCTATACTCATTGGAGTTTAGAAGAATGAGAGGTGATCTTATTGAAACATATAAAATTCTGAGGGGGGCTTGACAGGGTAGATGCCGAGAGGATGTTTCGCCTCATGGGGGAATCTAGTACTAGGGGGCATAGTTTCAGGATAAGGGGTCACCCATTTAAGACGGAGATGAGGAGGAATTTCTTCTCTGAGGGTCATGAAACTTAGGAATTCTCTACCTGAGAGAGCTGTGGAGGCTGAGCCAGTGAATATATTCAAGGCAGAGATAGACAGATATTTGAGCTACAGGGAAGTCAAGGGTTATGGGGAACAGGCAGGAAAGTGGAGTTGAGGCCAAGATCAGATCAGCCATGATCTTATTGAATGGCGGAGCAGGCTCGAAGGGCCAAATGGCCTACTCCTGCTCCTTATCTTATGTTCTTAAGCTATCTGTAAATGTAGATGCACAGGTGAATAACCAATCCAGCATTGATTTAGACATTTCATTTTCAAAGAGATGTGTCTTGGCCCTGATGAACATAAAATATTGCTCTAAGGTAATCTTGAAGGTAATTCTTACAGCACCTTCGACAGGAGCTATTGTTTAGGTATAAAGGTATCTAATTTGTGGAGGTTTTTTATTTCAGCGGGTCTGCTGCACCCTCTCGAGTGCAGCACTTACAACTGGCACATGCAGTGCTGAGGTTTACTATTCGATGGCACAAGTCAATGTGTAAAAACTTTGATATTTCAGGGTTTTAGAAAACCTAGGTATTGATTTCATTCACAAACAGTAGTAGGGCAGGCATGTATCTTTGATAACAAACCTCATTCTGGATAGTGGTACATCTGCACATTGAAATGCCAAGTGAATTTGATCACTTACTAGTCAAGGGAAAAATATCCAGCCGATAACAGAATAAAGAGACATAAAAGAAATCTCCTTGTGGCCCAGCTGTGGTTTGTGTTGGTGATGTGTCATGGAATGACAGCTTAGCTGCACATTTTCTCACTTGAAGAGTGCAGGGAGGTTATACTTGAACTGTATAAAACACTAGTTAGGCCACAGCTAGAGTACTGTGTACAGTTCTGGTCACCGGAAAGGGTACAGAAGAGATTTACGAGGATGTTGCCAGGACTGGAGAATTTTAGCTATGAAGAAAGATTGGATAGGCTGAGGTTGTTTTCTTTGGAACAGAGGAGGCTGAGGAGAGACTTGATTGAGGTGTATAAAATTATGGGGGGCCTAGATAGAGTGGATAGGAAGGACCTATTTCCCATAGCAGAGACGTCAATAACCAGGGGGCATAGATTTAAAGTAATTGGTAGAAGGATTAGAGGGGAGCTGAGAGAACTTTTTTCACCCAGAGGGTGGTGGGGGTCTGGAACTCACTGCCTGAAAGGATGGTAGAGGCAGAAACACTCATCACATTTAAAAAGTACTTGGGTATGCACTTGAAGTGCTGTAACCTACAAGGCTACGGACCAAAAGCTGGAAAGTGGGATTAGGCTGGATAGCTCTTTTACGGCCGGCACAGACACAATGGGTCGAATGGCCTCCTTCTGTGCTGTAAATTTCTATGATTCTATGGTACATCAAGCAATTAAAGAGGAAAATAAAAATCTGGGAGGAGGATTTTTTTTGATTTTTTAAATCCTGCTGTTTATGCTTTGCATGGAAACAGGCCCCAGGTCATTGCCTCTTTAACTGACTTAAACAATTGTCTTGCAGGTAAAGCATGGTTACTCCAAGAGAGTCTGGTGTGCGCTTGTTGGAAAGGTTCTTTATTATTTCCGCAATCAGGAAAATAAGGTAAACCAGCAATTTCAAGGTGATCTATTCTTTTCCAAAGTACATATTTTGTCCACTGGTGCACAATTTGTTCACTCTCCAGAGCTCAAATCTATTCTTCTCAATATACTGAGGACTGAACATATGACACAGTCTATTCAGGTTGTGAGTGGAAGAGGCTGTTGTTAATTTTCACGCCCTCTGCACAAAGAATCATTTCATTTCTATTTATCACCTCCTTGAAATGCGCAGTTGAAATCAGAAACTTGGCATGAGGGAAATTACAGGCGCTAACCAACACCCAGCATCTTCATAACACAGCATGATTGGCTGTTTTTTAGTTCTTTTTCTCCATTCTTCTTCCTTTCACTATCTCTCCATGCGTCTCTTTTCTTCCTGTTCCCTCTTTCCTTGGTTTCCTGCTCTGTCACTTTCTTTTTGTGTCCTTTTATTCTATCCATGCCTTTGTTACCTCTAGACTTGACTATTCCAATGCACTCCTGGCTGGTCTCCCACATTCCACCCTACGTAAACTTGAGGTCATCCAAAACTCGGCTGCCTGTGTCCTAACTCGCACCAAGTCCCATTCGCCCATCAAACCTATGCTCGCTGACCTACATTGGCTCCCGGTTAAGCAGTGCCTCGATTTCAAAATTCTCATCCTTGTTTTCAAATCCCTCCATGGCCTCGCCCCTTCCTATCTCTGTAATCTCCTTCAGCCCCACAACCCCCCTCGAGATATCTGCGCTCCTCTAATTCTCCTCTAATTATAATTGCTCAACCTTTGGTGGCCGTGCCTTCTGTTGCCTAGGCCCTAAGCTCTGGAATTCCCTGCCTAAGCCTGTCTACCTCTCTACCTCTCTTTCCTCCTTTAAGACGCTCCTTAAAACCTACCTCTTTGACCAAGCTTATGGTCACCTGCCCTAATTTATCCTTATGTGGATCGGTGTCAAATTTTTTGTCTTAAAATACTCCTGTGCAGCGCCTTGGGACGTTTTACTACGTTAAAGGCGCTATATAAATACAAGTTGTTGTTATTGTATCACTTGTTTTGTAACTTCACTCTCCGTATACTTATTTATCACCCTGCCTTGACCCTTATTAACGCCATCTTTCACTCCCATCCTTGGCAAGCTCCACTGGCTCTATGTGTTCCAGCAAATTAATTTCAAAACCCTCATCTACATGGCCTGGCTCTAC
The DNA here is from genome assembly GCA_030390025.1 of Squalus acanthias. Lineage (NCBI taxonomy): Eukaryota > Metazoa > Chordata > Chondrichthyes > Squaliformes > Squalidae > Squalus > Squalus acanthias. Next base: position 30,691,476 of record CM059436.1, on the reverse strand, counting down.
CCCGTGAGTGATCTTCTCCAGTCATATATTCTTGCCCATTTCCCCTACTTTATTGATTCTGGACTTTTGCTTATTTCCTGTAACTTCTCCTCCACAACAGGAGACAGAACATTCAGTCATTATGCCCAGGCCATCTCAAATTCTCTCCCAAAACTACTTTGCATTGCTACCACACTCCCTACCTTCAAAAGGCTCATACCAACCCATCCCTTTGGCCGTGGTCTTTAGTTTTTCCCTCTAAATTTTCTTACTTTTCTGCTGAGTGTCCACCTCCCACACTATGAGCTGCTCTGAGGCATTCTCTTAAGTGAGGAGTACTGTATAATTGCAAATTGCGTTGTTACTCGCTCATTGAGGTAATTTTCCGAGTACGTGCTGTTGGCAGGGAACTTTGTCTTCTTTCGCTCTATAAGTTCACTACAACTGCATGAGCCATTGGGAGATCATTCCAGGAATAATATCCATGTATTTTTCAATTTATCTTGTCTCTTTATTTTTAGGCTTCTTCTTTCTTCATGTCACTATTCTTTGTCCAGTAAGATGGGAAGCAATCTTGTTTCCAGGTTCCTACCAATGCTAGCAAACAGTAACTGACCACTGTGTCACATTCGTCTGACTTGTCTTCTCGTTTTCCTCCCTCCCTGTAAGGAATTGCCTGGCCTGTAATCAATGTCTCTCCTACCTTATTCTCTTACAAAATGGCCCAGCTGAGATTAGGAATTCACCATACTAGTTAATGTTATAGTGCATGGGCGCACCATTGTTCTGTGCCCCTTCCAGACAGTTATATTGTCAGTTATATATTCATCTCCATCCATTCATGGGTATCTGGAGAATTGCCTCACTTACACTCCCACAAAACATAATGGCCCAGATATTCCGATCGCAGGCCTCCCGCGGGCCGAGGACTGCGATCTGGAAAAATCTGCGCCCTTACCTGAGGGCTCCCGGGAGGCGCACAGTTCCGATGCTGGGCCTCTCCAAACTGCCGGTGCGCAGGGCCCACGTATCCCAGAGGCGCAGGTAGTTCGCAGCGTCCCAGGGATCACGTGGGCCATGGGGAGCCAATCAAAGAAGGGAATCTCCCTTCATACATTTGACAGGAAGACCTGTTAAATATATGAATGGAGATCACCCCCAAAACATAGTAAAACTTTAAATACATTTTAAAAAAATCACATTTTTAAAATGACTTGAAAGTACAAATAAATTAACTATTTTAAACAAAACTTTAAATTTTTGAAAAAAATAATTAAAGTTTTTTACGGAGCTAAAAATAAACTTTCTTTTTTAAAGTATTTTTAAATGATAAATCAGTGGAAAATTTTTTTTTCAACTTTTTTTCAACTCTTATCCTGGTAAAAGCAGGCCTTGCGCCTGCTTTTACCAGGCGAAAGCATTGTAAGGGTTTTCTGCGGGCGGAGGGTCTCCAAAAAGCGGAAATGTCCGCTCGCAGAGGCCCTTCTCCCGGGCAGCTGGAGGATCTGTCAAGAGCTTTCTTGACAGATCGGAAATGCCGGTTTCCAGCGCATGCGCTGTGCATGCCTGAAACCGGCATTTCCAATGTCCCTACGGGTGGGTACACAGCGCATACCCACCCGTAGGGATCGGAATATCCTGGCCCAATACATCAAAATTGTGCTCATTGTGTTATTGCAATGCTTAAATCGTTGATTTGCCTTTACTTAAAAGTAGTCATTTGTGAATTTATTATGTTCATCAAGGTTTAAAAAAATGTTATTGCTGAGCAATGGAACATGTTCCATCTTAGGCACCTACTGACAATACAAAGCACTCCTAGACTAGGCGAACCACAGTTATATGCAGAGAAATGCACCTTTTACTTTACTCCAAAAATATGTCTTGGCTCTAACCACAAAAGAGCATCTCTCACTGCACCATGGTTGCATTTTTATATTTCTCACATCTATGCTGTTGCCAATTTAGTGCCAATAAGCGCTGAATTAGGTGAAGATTTGTGCTGTGGTCCCATGCCCACTACAAACTCATTTCACATCGAACCCTTACAGCCAGAGCAGTCTTTCATCCCATCAATCTGCACTGGTTTTGAACCTAGACCCGTGTCTAATCCACTGCATTAAAGGTAGATTTCAAAATATCAGTAATACAATATACATTGATGGCACAAATTGGTGGCTGTATTCACAATTTATACCATGTTTTGCATATTTTCAAGTTTCCATTAGGTCAGATTAATTTGATGGAAGCAAGAGTTGAAGAAGTAGACAGATCGTGTGATTCAGACGAAGACTATGAGACTAGCAGTCGTAGCCTTCTATCGACACATTATACAATTGCTATACATCCCAGAGAGCAGGGTCCTACCTACCTCCTCATTGGCTCCAAACATGAAAAGGTAAGCTTACAATTATTTCATAAACTCACCACCTTTGTAATATGTCTCTAAGGACATTTATTTGTGACTAGCATTCTTCAAATCACAGGATTGATCTCCAATCTTACTGGGACTAGGATGAAACACTGCTGCTTTAATGTGTTTTGTTTTTTCATAGGATACCTGGTTCTATCAACTAACCTTAGCTGCAGGCAGCACTAATATAAATGTGGGAACTGAATTTGAACAACTCGTTGGCAACCTGTTGAATGCAGATAGTGATTCCTGTAAGTCTGTAACCAAATATTTCAGACATATACTTTCTATAATTGTAACATTATGTTTGAGTGTTGCACTCAGCAAATTGAGGGATACCCACCCAGTGTTAGTATCAAGTACTCCTAGGTCTTGTGTAGTATGAATTGATGGAGAGCAAAGCTACCTCTACAATACAAAGCTAGGTGGGAAAGTAAGCTGTGAGGAAGACACAAAGAGCCTGCAAAGGGATATCGACAGGTTAAGTGAGTAGGTAATAAGGTGGCAGATGGAGTATAATGTGGGGAAATGTCAGGTTATTCACTTTGGTAGGAAGAATAGGAAAACAGAATATTTTTTAAATGGTGAGAAACTATTAAATGTTGGTGTTCAGAGAGATTTAGGAGTCCTCGTACAGGAAACAGAGTTAGCATGTAGGTAAAGCAAGCAATTAGGAAGGCAAATGACATGTTGGCCTTTATTGCGAGGGGGTTAGAGTACAAGAGTAAGGAAGTTTGGCTGCAACTGTACAGGGCCTTGGTGAGACCACACCTGGAGTTACTGTGCACAGTTTTGGTCTCCTTATCTAAGGAAGGATATACTTGCCTTGGAGGTGGTGCAATGAAGGTTCACTAGATTGAATCCTGGGATGAGAGGGTTTTTCTATGAAGAGTGATTGAGCAGATTGGACCTATACTGTCTGGAGTTTAGAAGAATGAGAGGTGATCTCATTGGAACATATACGATTCTGAAGCGGATTGACAGGGTAGACGCTGAGAGATTGTTTCCCCTGGCTGGAGAGTCTTGAACTAGAGGGCATAGTCTCAGCATAAGGGGTTGGCCTTTTAAGACATAGAAACATAGAAGATAGGAGCAGGAGTAGACCATTCGGCCCCTCGAGCCTGTTCCGCCATTTAATGAGATCATGGCTGATCATCCAAATTCAGTACCCTGTCCCTGCTTTCTCCCTATATCCCTTGATCCCTTTAGCCTTAAGAAATATATCTAACTCCTTCTTGAATATATTTAATGAATTGGCCTCAACTGCCTTGTGTGGTAGAGAATTCCACAGGTTCACCACTCTCTGGGTGAAGAAATTCCTCCTCATCTCAGTCCTAAATGGCTTACCCCTTATCCTTAGACTGTGACCCCTGGTTCTGGACTCCCCCGCCATCGGGAACATCCTTCCTGCATCTAGTCTGTCTAGTCCTGTTAGAATTTTATAAGTTTCAATGAGATCTCCTCTCATTCTTCTAAACTCTAGCGAATATAAGCCTAATCGACCCAATCTCTCTTCATACGTCATTCCTGCCATCCCAGGTATCAGTCTGGTGAATCTTCGCTGCACTCCCTCCATGGCAAGAACATCCTTCCTCAGATAAGGCGACCAAAACTGCACACAATACTCAAGGTGTGGTCTCACCAAGGCCCTGTACAACTGCAGCAAGACATCCTTGCTCCTGTACTCGAATCCTCTCACTATGAAGGCCAACATACCATTTGCCTTCTTAACCGCCTGCTGCACCTGCATGCTTATCTTCAGCGACTGGTGCACAAGGACACCCAGGTCTCGTTGCACTTCCCCTTTTCCCAATCTATTGCCGTTCAGATAATCTGCCTTCCTGTTTTTGACACCAAAGTGGATAACCTCGCATTTATCCACATTATCATGCATCTGCCCAATCACCCAACCTGTCCAAATCATACTGGAGTTTCTCTGCATCCTCCTCACAGCACACATGCCCACCCAGCTTTGTGTCATCTGCAAACGTGGAGATATTACATCTAGTTCCCTCGTCTAGATCATTAATATATATTGTGAATAGCTGGGGTCCTAGCACCGATCCCTGCAGTACCCCACTAGTCACTGCCTGCCACTTGGAAAAAGACCCATTTATTCCAACTCTTTGCTTCCTGTCTGCCAACCAGTTCTCTATCCAAGACTGAGATGATGAGGAATTTCTTCACTCAGAGGGTTGTAAATTTTGGAATTCTGTACCCCAAAGGGCTGTGGATGCTCAGTCGTTGAGTATATTCAAGGCTGAGATAGATAGATTTCTACAGAATTTGTTCATCCCAGTTTGGCATAAGAATAAAACAAAAAGGGTGACTCAACCATGGCTAACAAGGGAAATTAGGGATAGCATAAGATCCAAGGAGAGGGCATATAAATTGGCCAGAAAAAGCAGTAACCCTGTGGATTGGGAGCAGTTTAAGATTCAACAAAGGAGGACAAAGGGATTAATTAAGAAGGGGAAAATAGAATACGAGAGTAAGCTTGCAGGGAACATAAAAACTGACTGTAAAAGCTTTTATAGATATGTGAAGAGAAAAAGATTAGTGAAATCAAGCATAGGTCCCTTGCAGTCAGAATCAGGGGAACTTATAATGGGGAACAAAGAAATGTCAGACCAATTAAATACATAGTTTGGTTCTGTCTTCACAAAGGAGGACACAAATAACCTCCCAGAGATGTTGGGGAACATAGGGTCTGATGAAAGGGAGGAACTGAAAGAAATCAGTATTTGTAGGGAAATGGTGTTAGGGAAATTGAAGGGATTGAAGGCCGATAAATCCCCAGGGCCTAATAATCTACATCCTAGGGTACTTAAGGAAGTGGCCCTAGAAATAGTAGATGCATTGCTGATCATCTTCCAACATTCGATGGAATCTGGAACAATACCCCACTATTCAAAAAGGGTGGTAGAGAGAAAACAGGGAATTACAGACTGGTAAGCCTGACATCGGTAGTGGGGAAAATGCTAGAGTCCATTATAAAAGATGTAATAGCTGAGCACTTGAAAAACAGTGACAGGATCGGACAAAGTCAACATGGATTTACAAAAGGTAAATCATGCTTGACTAATCTATTGGAATTTTTTGAGGATGTAACTGGTAAAATAGATAAGGGAGAACCAGTGGATGTGGTGTATTTGGACTTCCAAAAGGCTTTTGATAAGGTCCCGCATAAGAGATTAGCGTGTAAAGTTAAGGCACATGGGATTGGGGGCAAGGTATTGACTTGGATAGAGAACTGGTTGGCAAACAGAAAGCAAAGAGTTGGAATAAACGGGTCTTTTTCCGAGTGGCAGGCAGTGACTAGTGGGGTACCGCAGGGATACGTCCTTGGACCCCAGCTATTCACAATATATATTAATGATCTAGACAAGGGAACTAGATGTAATATCTCCAAGTTTGCAGATGACACAAAACTAGGTGGGCGTGAGTGCTGCGAGGAGGATGCCGAGAAACTCCAGGATTATTTGGACAGGTTGGGTGATTGGGCAGAAGCATGGCAGATGCAATATAACGTGGATAAATGCGAGGTTATCCACTTTGGTGTCAAAAACAGAAAGGCAGATTATTATCTGAATGGCAATAGATTGGGAGAAGGGGAAGTGCAACGAGACCTGGGTGTCCTTGTGCACCAGTCGCTGAAGGTAAGCATGCAGGTGCAGCAGGCGGTTAAGAAGGCAAATGGTATGTTGGCCTTCATAGCGAGAGGGTTTGAGTACAGGAACAAGGATGTCTTGCTGCAGTTGTACAGGGCCTTGGTGAGACCACACCTTGAGTACTGTGTGCAGTTTTGGTCGCCTTATCTGAGGAAGGATGTTCTTGCCATGGAAGGAGTTCAGCGAAGATTCACAAGGCTGATACCTGGGATGGCAGGAATGACGTATGAAGAAAGATTGGGTCGATTGGGCTTATACTCGCTGGAGTTTAGAAGAATGAGAGGGGATCTCATTGAAACTTATAAAATTCTGACAGGACAGGACAAACTAGATGCAGGAAGGATGTTCCCGATAGTCGGGGAGTCCAGAACCAGGGGTCACAGTCTAAGGATAAGGGGTAAGCCATTTAGGACAGAAATGAGGAGGAATTTCTTCACCCAGAGAGTGGTGAACCTGTGGAATTCTCGACCACAGAAGACAGTTGAGTCCAATTCATTAAATATATTCAAGAAGGAGTTAGATATATTTCCTAAGGCTAAAGGGATCAAGGGATATGGGGAGAAAGCAGGGACAGGGTACTGAATTTGGATGATCAGCCATGATCTCATTGAATGGCGGAGCAGGCTAGAGGGGCCGAATGGCCAACTCCTGCTCCTATCTTCTATGATTCTATGGACTCGAGTCGAATCAAGGGATATGGGATTGGGCGGGAAAGTGGAGCTGAGGTCGAAGATCAGCCATGATCTTATTGAATGGCGGAGCAGGTTCGAGGGGCCGTATGGCCTACTCCTGCTCCTAATTCTTATGTTCTTATGTACTCTGTTCCAACACTGTGCCACACCTCAAACTCAACCGACTGCACTAGCAAACCTGCACATCCTCCTGTCTCCCATATTAGCTATCATGCAGCCTTTCTGAGTCAGATTACTGAATTGGGAGCAGTTCTGTGCTGAGGGTCCACACCCAATAAGAACTTATTACTGACAGCGAATTATATCGGTCGTGTTTATTTCCAACACAAGATTTCTGATTGTTCACCTTCGAGGACAAGACCTGATTTCTGATTGGTCTCCTTGAAGGACAAGACACACCCAGCAGTTTCTTTGGAATGTGTAATTAGATCCTGCCTGCCTAAGTAATCAATTACTTTGCTAAGTGTAATTCGAGCCATTCCGACTTCCAGGCTCCAGACAGAACAGAGCTCACATAGAACAGACAGGGCTCACCCTTGTGGGTTAAGACCTTTTCCCACCCCCCAAACAAGCTCCTGACCCTGACCTTCCCCCCACCCAAGTTCCTGACCTCCTCTCCTGCCCATGTTCCTGACCTTCTTTCCCCTGCCCAAGTTCCTCCTCCCCACCCCCTCCCCCCCCAGGTTCCTGACCATCTCCCCCTCCAACAAGTTTCTCACCTTCCCCCCCCCCCCCCATAGATGGGGCATTGTGTGTGGTTCATGGATTGTTAACAGATTTATTAGGTATGAAGTGAAAAGTGATAGCGTCATGACTTCCGAAATCCGTCCAGTCTAATGATGTCGCTTGCCACACATGCACCGAGCTTTCCGAGAAATCAACCAGGTCTAGAGGGAGGAGAGGAAGAATGTGGTGCAAGTGTAAAGGGGGTGAGGTTGGAGGACCGTGATCTGTCTTACCATCTGGATCACATTCTCGCTCTCATTCCCCCGATTTAGACCTGGATCACGTTCTTCCCCCATCCCCACTGTGCTCTCCGTGCTCTTTACTCCCTCCCCCCCGACCCAACCGAGTTCCTGACCTTCTCTCCCACCCCCCCTCCCCCCGCCCCCCCCCCCCCCCCCCCCAAGTTCCTGACCTCCTCTCCCCTCTGATTCCCTCTCTTTCTCCCCTTTCAATCCACTCTCTCCCCCCCCCACCCCCGGCTACCAATGGATCTAGTGACCTTCTCTACACGGAGCTGAGCAAAGCGTGGCCGCAACTGTTGGGTACTGCGCATGCACGGCTTCGGTAAACAGCGCACATGCACAGAAGGGAATCAAGTGCGCATGCACGGCTCCAGGATACTGAGCGCATGCGCAGAAGGCCACAAGAGTGTTCGTGCAGATAATCACTGCGAATTGTATCCCATCTTAATTGGATGGATTCTAACCAGATCCTAGAGGTGAATAACCAGTCCCTGCATCATCCACTCATTTAATTGATCATCTTTGACAACTGATTTATTTTTATATAGCAATTTTAATTGGCATTATTGGAGGTTATACAAAACACATCAGTTACATAGAATACATAGAATACATAGAACAGTACAGCACAGTACAGGCCCTTCGGCCCTCGAGACCAAGATCAAGCTATCACACTCCCTATCACTCTGGTGTGCTCCATGTGCTTATCCAATAACCGCTTGAAAGTTCCTAAAGTGTCCGACTCCACTATCACAGCAGGCAGTCCATTCCACACCCCAACCACTCTCTGAGTAAAGAATCTACCTCGGACATCCCTTCTATATCTCCCCCCATGCACCTTATAGTTATGCCCCCTTGTAACAGCTGCCTCTACCCGAGGAAATAGTCTCTGAACATCCACTCTATCTATCCCCCTCATCATCTTATAAACCTCTATTAAGTCGCCTCTCATCCTCCTCCGCTCTAAAGAGAAAAGCCCTAGCTCCCTCAATCTTTCCTCATAAGACCTCCCCCCCCAAACCAGGCAGCATCCTGGTAAATCTCCTTTGCACTCTTTCCAATGCTTCCACGTCCTTCCTATAGTGAGGTGACCAGAACTGCACACAATATTCCAAATGTGGTCTCACCAAGGTCCTGTACAGTTGCAGCATAACCTCACGGTTCTTAAACTCAAACCCTCTGTTAATAAACGCCAACACACCATAGGCCTTCTTTACTGCTCTATCCACTTGAGTGGCAACCTTCAGAGATCTGTGGATATGAACCCCCAGATCCCTCTGCTCCTCCACGTTCCTCAGAACCCTGCCGTTGACCCTGTAATCCTTATTCACATTTGCCCTACCAAAATGAATCACCTCGCACTTATCAGGGTTAAATTCCATCTGCCATTTTTCGGCCCAGCTCTGCATCCTATCAATGTCTCTTTGCAGCCTACAACTGCCCTCCACCTCATCCACTACTCCACCAATCTTGGTGTCCTCAGCAAATTTACTGATCCACCCTTCAGTCCCCTCCTCCAAGTCATTGATAAAAATCACAAACAGCAGAGGACCCAGCACCGACCCCTGTGGCACACCGCTGGTAACTGGTCTCCAGTCCGAAAATGTTCCATCCACCACCACCCTCTGCCTTCTATGAGATAGCCAGTTACTTATCCAATCGGCCAAATTTCCCTCTATCCCACAACTCCTTACTTTCTTCATGAGACGACCATGGGGAACCTTATCAAACGCCTTACTAAAATCCATGTATACGACATCAACTGCTCTACCTTCATCTACACACTTAGTTACCTCCTCAAAGAATTCAATCAAATTTGTTAGGCAAGACTTACCCTTCACGAATCCGTGTTGACTATCCCTGATTAAGTTGCCCCTTTCCAAATGGTCATAAATCCTATCCCTCAGGACCTTTTCCATTATCTTACCAACCACCAAAGTAAGACTAACCGGCCTATAATTACCAGGGTCATTCCTATTTCCTTTCTTGAAGAGAGGAACAACATTCGCCACTCTCCAGTCCTCTGGCACCATCCCCGTGGACAGTGAGGACCCAAAGATCAAAGCCAGAGGCTCTGCAATCTCCTCCCTTGCCTCCCAAAGAATCCTAGGATATATCCCATCTGGCCCAGGGGACTTATCGACCCTCAGGTTCTTCAAAATTGCTAAAACATCTTCCCTCAGAACATCTACCACCTCCAGCCTATCCACCTTTATCACACTCTCATCCTCAAGAACATGGCCCCTCTCCTCGGTGAACACTGACGAAAAGTATTCATTCATCACCTCTCCTATCTCTTCTGACTCCATGCACAAGTTCCCACTACTGTCCTTGACCGGCCCTACCCTCACCCTGGTCATTCTTTTATTTCTCACATAAGAGTAAAAAGCCTTGGGGTTTTTCTTGATCCGACCCGCCAAGGACTTCTCAGTTGTAAAGTCTGCAGTGGCAGAGCTGCAATGGGATCCCGGCGGGTGAAGAACCCAGATCCACCAGATTTCTGAACCCCAGCTTGCCCAGTAAATATGAGCTTCAGTGGGGCCAGGCACTTCTTAGGCCTGTCTTCATTATATCCACAGCCAGCTTTGGGGCATGTCTGAGGGGTTCCCAGACCAGCTGAGAAGTCCAGCTCACCACTGATGTGCCCAGCAGAACTTGTCATGTGGGGAATTACAGGCGCTAACACCCAAAGGGATCAATTACTGTTGAAAAGATGACCAGAAGGCAGAACCAGAATTTACAAAAACAAGACTTTTTCTTACCTCCTCTTCAGCCCATTTCATGCCTCCGTTGTCCTCTTTTTGGATTAGAATAGTGACTTCAGTCCCACACCAATGTAGTTGGCTCTTATTTTATCTCTGAAGTGGCCTAGGAAGCTACTCAGTTGTATGAAACTGCTACAGGGCAACTAGAAATGGGCAATAAATGCTGGCCATGCCAGTGATACCCACATCACAAGAATTAAGAGGAAAAAATCTATGCCTGATGCCACAAGTATTCAAATACCCACTTTCCTGTGATTTGGGAAGGGGTCAGTGCCAGGGCACATAGGTGGGTGCACGTCACACACTTCCACCCCCTTTAAATGGGTCTATGGAATTTTTAGGCTTGCATATTTATTACTAAATTCATCAGGTTGTTTATTGTTAACCTGAGCTCAGATTTGGAACTAAATAGTTCTACTGTTTCTCAATTTTAAACTACTGTGGTAAACTATAACGATTCAAACATAATTGCAATGGCTTATTTCTTTCATTTATTAATTTCTAAGGGCAATTTATTTATGTATTTTACTCTAATTCTCCTCTTTGTCAGGCTCCCAGTTATGGATACACCCTACTCTGTGCTATAGTAAAGATGGGATAACATCTCCCCTTACCACACTGCCATCTGCAGCTCTACAAACTGAAGCACTCAAACTGTTTAAGGTAACATTCATTTGTATCCTGAAAAATAATGTGCCATAATTTGCTGTCAAAATAACGGTGAGACTAATGGTGCTTGCTATTATTTATGCGCAAATGCTACAGCAACTTCAGGCGAGGACAGATGCGAGGTTAAATGCGGAAATCCAAGCGTTGCTGTCCGAGTTGCGCCATTCCGTCGTTAGCTTTGCGAAAACGGCATCTCGCTGTCTGCCTCACCATTGAAATGCATTGAACACCGTGAAGTTGCTATACTTGAGTTTAGTTTGTACCTACCGCGCACCACAAAAAATCATCTCTATTTCAGTCTAAGTACCATTTGAACAAAGTGATGAGATAATTACTACTAGCCAACCTCTCTGGCACTGAAAATTAACTATTGCAAGTGTGGAGTCTCATTCCTTCAAGTTTTAATAGTTGGAGATTTAAAAAATGTAAAAAGTTTTTAAAATGTTTTACTTTCCGTGTCTTTTTTCTCTCTATTACTCCAATCTTTCTTTCCCTCATTTTATTTCTCTTTCTGTACCTGATTTGACATTGAATTCACCCACTCTAATTTACACTTCCTTCTCAGTCCTTGCGCTGTTAATTTTACAATCCTTCTTCAATCTGATTGGTTAAGGAGATATACAGTTGCTTTCCCTGTTCACTCAGGTTCCAGATGCCCTGTTTTCCTCGTTGCGACATTATCAGCTCACACATCCAACAACTTGCCACACAAAATTTTTTTAAACTGAAACGTGCAAGGGCAGATCTAACTAAGAGCATTCGCCATTAGATTCACTCCTACAGCAAATTATGGCCCAATATATTTTACTCGTGTAAGGAAGAATATTATGTTAAAGGTTTTTAGGGGATTAAGTTGCATAGCTTTTGGAACACCTAACAGCCTAATATATTCATGATTGCTGGTGGTGACATAGTATGCAATATTCGTATTGCTATGTGCATTAGTACTAATAGAAAAGCGGGTGTTAAAAAAAAATTGCACTTTGTATGGTGGCAGAGTTTTGTGCCACTGGGTGATTATTGAACTTCTCTTTTGGCAAGCTTTCACCCTATTACCATAAGTCAATTTTCTGACACAGCACTGGAGAAATGTACCTGCAGTTAAAGTAGTGAATGGTCACCCACCACCTCCTTGAGTGCAAAATTAGGAAAAAATTAACTGGCATAAATATTGTCCAGGGCACCCTTCTTGTTGGATACAGAATTCATTTGGCCTAGAAAATCCATGGGGTTGTGATGCCAGCAGTTATGCAGGTATTACGCCTGCATCAAAGTATCGCCACTGACCTTGCTAGAATTTGTAGACTGAAAATCTTGAACATTTAAATTAACCCAGTATCCACAGCCTGTTGGGGAGAGAGAGAGAAATACGGTTTTCCACTACCCTTTTTGTGAAAAAGTGTTTCTGATGACTTCTTAATAGCCCTTTGGATTACATGTCCAGTTCCCCCCAAAAATATGTACCATCCATCAGCTTTCCACCTCAATCATTCTGACGAAGGGTTGCAGACCTGAAACGTTAACTCTGTTTCTCTCTCCACAGATGCTGCCTGACCTGCTGAGTGTTTCCAGCATTTTCTGTTGTTATTTCAATCGTTGGACAGTTCTATAAGCTTTGTGGTTCCAGGGTTATCAGAATATCGGTTGCTTCTCTGGGGCTGAGGGACTTATATTTCCAATTTTTCATGTGACCTGGGCATTCCAGAATTCCAATATGCTGTTGACTTGCATCCAACAGGAAATTGATTTGAGACGGCCCAGACCTACAGTCCTTGGAAAGAGATTCCTACTTTCTGTATCTAAACGGATAAACACAGTTAATTTGTATCAGTTATAAAATGAAATATTTATTTTATTCTCCAGACTTCCCAGTTATTCATCAATGTTGCTATTGATGCGCCTGCCATTGATTATCATGTATCATTGGCTCAGAGTGCTTTACAAGTGTGTCTCACACATAAAGAGCTGCAAAATGAGATCTACTGTCAATTAACCAAGCAAACGAGAAAGCGACAAACCCAGAACCAGTGTGGACCCATACAGGTATAGTGCCCGCGACGAATTATCAGAAAACCTGTGCATGGTTTGCTTAGAAGTTAAGCAGAATTGTTGCTTCGATGAGAATTCTGAGTTACTCGAGATTACCGGTCAGTTAAGACTCAGTCCTACTTTCAGAGCTTGGTTTCTCACTATATCTGTGTGGTAGACCTTCGCTACAGTGCACTTCTTGTGAACAAGCTGCATAATGGGCTATAGCAAGGTGGCCATTTTAATGAGAGCTGTAAATAGAGAATTAAGACAGTTGTTTCAGCAAACACCAGAACATTCTATTCCTGTCATTCCTGTCCTTGGCTGTTACCTTACCTGGTGCCTTAGTTTGATCACGACTTTCTTCACTTGGGAGGAACTTGAACTTCAGGTCTTTGCTACCTGGCTAACTTGTGAGGTTTCTAAGATAGCCTGAAGTGAGATCTACCAAGAAACTGGTGTGACAAATTAGAAGTATGACCCAATGTTTTTCATCGTACGAATCTCCATAATATATATTTAAATTTTTAATTAGGCCAGTTCCTTGTTTTTAATGGATTCCTAGTGATTCCCTAGAGGAAGCTATTTCCTCAGTAGCTTCTTGTGCAACATTTAGGTTTGACATTGAAGTGTAAGGGGGTGAGAAAATCCACAGCCCTGGATAGCATGTAATGTCACTTCAAAGCAAATTGTCTGATCTGTGTACATAGATAGCTTAGCAAGTGTTGAAGATGATAAGCATTATCTGTAATGACCATTCCATCAGTGAAAGACTAACCCATAGTGGCAGAGTTTCATAGATATTAAAAATTGAAGCAGCGGACCTGTCAGGGCAGTCATTCTGCCTTTGAATAGTAATTTGACAGTTTTGACAAATGCTGAGGGAATTTTTGTTTAATCTTTCCTTTCTCACAGCTTAGACTTCAAGCAGGAGAGAAACATATAACTCAGGCCAGTAGTCTAGATTCTTTAGTATTTTCCTATTTTGCTCTGCTACTGTACATGTTAGGAGTTGGTAGGGTGATCCAGAGGAGCTCTGTCCTAAGTAAAGCTACTCCTCACGGATGTGTGATCATTTTATCAGAATTACTGTAGATTTGGGACTTTTATCGTTTGGAAACAGATACTTAATGTTAAGTGAAGTATTGTAATTTAGCGACTATCTGTTGGTTTTTTGCTCTTGCTTCAGTTTAATCTTTCATCTTAATAAATTTGATGCAAAGTTTTCAGCCTGAATTATATGGTCTGTCAGTGTGGTGTTTGCTGTACTATTTGTAATGTGCACCTGTTATCTGACATTACTTTATGCATAAGGCCACGTTTTGGTTTGTAGGGACCAAGAGCTTGCCTACACAAGCAAAGTTTTGTGTTAGGCCCATGAAGAAATTAACTGGAGTGAGCTAAATCTTAACACTTTGCTGACGACTCAAGCCCTCAGAAATTAGGACATCTGGTTGGAAACTTCAATCTTTACTTTGTATTCAGCAATAGCAGTTTTCTAGACTTTAGCAAAGATATGCACCAAGCATCTGTAAATATTTCTCGATTTTAGATTTTTTTGTGCCCTGGTACATATCATTGATGGAGAATGGAACATTTTCTCCTTTTTGGCACTCAATAGCAATACTGACTATTTCCAGGTCAGGTGCACCAGTGCACCAGTGCCGAATGTAGAATAAAGCTCCTACAACACGGTGGCATAGTGGTTAGCACTGGTGCCTCACAGCGCCAGGGACCCGGGTTCGAATCTGACCTCGGGTGACTGTCTGTGTGGAGTTTGCACATTCTCCCCGTGTCTGCGTGGGTTTCCTCCGGGTGCTCCGGTTTCCTCCCACAGTCCAAAAAAAAATGTGCGGGTTAGGTTGATTTGGCTATGATAAATTGACCCTTAGTGTTAGGGGGGGATTAAATATGTGGGGTTATGAGGATAGGATGGGATATGTTAGGGGGAATTAAATACGTGGGGTTACGGGGGTAGGGTGGGATATGTGTACTGTGGGGATTAAAGCAGGGACAGTGTACTGGATTTGGATGATCAGCCATGATCGTATTGAATGGTGGAGCAGGCTCGACGGGCCGAATGGCCTACTCCTGCTCCTAGATTCTATGTTTCTATGTTTTTGTTTTTTTACTCTGCTCCAACTGTGTTCCCAACCTCTGGTATACCATTACTGCACTAGTGTTAACTTTTACATTTGCCACACCAGCCATCTTTATTTCTCTCAGAATAGCTTCTCTGGGAGTAAGAATAGGGAAAGGAAATGTGCTATAAATGGTAAGATTTTAATTGGAGTAGAGGAGCAGGGAAACCCTGCTGTGCAGACGTACAGGTCATTAAAGCTGGTAGAACAAGTAGACCATAAATAAGGCAAATGGATTCCTTAGTTTTGTATCAAGAGGCTTAGAAAACAACTTGGACATGTGCACGACATTAGTTAGGCCGCAATTGGAGTATTGTGTATAGTTATGGGTACACCATTATAGGAAGGATAAAAGTAATGGAAAAGATAGAGCAGAGCTTCACTAGGATGTTACCAAGGATAATGGGTGAAATTAAGATAATCACAAATAAAAATTAAAGGGGAGCTTAGAAAAATTTTCTTTACACAAAGCGTGATTAGCATGTTGAATTTTCTACCGTAAACCATTATCAAAGCAGAATTCCTAAGCTATTTTAAAAGGGAATTAGTCATTTGAATAAAAGGACTATTAAAATATACGGGGAGCAAACAGGAGAGTGGTATTAGATTAGGTGGTGCATGTGGAGAAAAACTATGGCACTGGTTTGAATGGTCAAATGGCCTGTACTGCAACATTCTATAATTCTATGAGTATGATTGACAATACTCCTGAATAATAGACAATTTTGTGCTATGGACTTGTATTAAGCAGGCACCCTCTTGAGACTTATGTCACTTAGAATCTTGTAGATAACACACTGAAGAGACTTTAGACCCATCAGCCTGGTTGGATTTGAACTCAAGTCTATAGAGACAAAATGACAAGGCGATAATCCAATGTACCACCCAGACCTTGTGTATCAATGGCTTTAAGTAAATTAGATGCATTTTCATATCATTCTCATCAGTATTTTGTGCATAACGTGTGAATCAGTGTACATTTCCTCAAAATCTTTGAGAATACACCACTATTGCATTGTTCCACAAATTATCCACATCACTAATCATACATTTCTAGAATATAATGTGGAAACCAGTAAGTAATAGTGTGTGGCCTAATCTGGGAAGTAGTTTCATGTCACATAGATGTGTTAAAATGAACCTTTGTATCTTTTAGGGATGGCAGTTGTTGGCTCTGTGTGTTGGCCTTTTCCTGCCTCAGCATCCTTTCCTCTGGTTGCTCAAACTTCATCTGCAGCAAAATGCAGATCCTAGGTATGTACAGAACTACAAAATAATAATGGGCCATAATTGGGTGTCTAAATAATGGCGAGGTTAATGGCGCTTTACGGAAAAAATTAAAAATGGGAAAGAAAGATTGGATTAGGAGAGTAAATAAAAGAGAAAGGAAAAGTAAAAATTATTTAAAATTTTACATTTTTAAAAACTGCTACAAAAACTTCAGGCGAGGGCAGATGCGAGGTTAAACGTGGAAATCCAGAAGTTGCTGTCCGAGATGCACTGCTCCACTGTTAGCTTTGTGAAAACGGCATCTCGCTGTCTGCCTCACCATTTAAATGCATTGAATGACGTGATATTCCTATACTTGCACGGTAGATACAAACTAAACTCGCCACAAGAATTTAAGTCTTGTCCATTTCAGTCTAAATATCCTTTTAACAAAGTGATAAGTGTTAATTACTGCCAGTCAATTAATTACACTAGCACTGAAAGTGTGGCGTCTCATTTCTTCAGGTTTTAATTGTTGTTGGAGATTTTAAAATGTAAATTTAATAATTTTACTTTTGCTTTCTCTTTTATTTACTCTCCTAATCCAATCTTTCTTTCCTGATTTTTATTTTTTCCATACTGGATTTGGCATTGAGTTCACCCACACTAATTTATACTAACTTCTCAGTCCATGTGCTGTTAATTTAACAATCCTTCAATCTGA
Source organism: Squalus acanthias (assembly GCA_030390025.1). NCBI lineage: Eukaryota > Metazoa > Chordata > Chondrichthyes > Squaliformes > Squalidae > Squalus > Squalus acanthias. The sequence goes on along the minus strand of CM059436.1, from coordinate 30,674,217 downwards.
TTGGGTAAAGAGATACACTGTTGCTTTCCCTGTTCACTCAGGTCCTAGATGCCTTGGCCAAAATTGTGCTTGAGAACAACGGTGAGGCTAACAGTGCTCACTGTTATTATGGAATAAATCGAACAGCAACTTCCAGAGTCCGCACATGGGCAGTTAAATGTGGAAATCCAGAAGTTGCTGTCTGAGTTACTCTGCTCCTCCACAGGCTATAACAGTACCTTGCCAATAGGCTCGGCATTGAAATCCATGTAAGGGTGTGAAGTTGCTGTACTTACCCACTAAACACAGCAGAAAAAGTTAGGGCTGGTGCATTCAGGTGTAAGTGAATTTTTAACGGCATGATAAGTCATAATTACTGCCAAACAACATCTCTGGCACTGAAAATGTAATTTTTACAAATGTGGTTTCTCATTCCTTCAGAATTTAATTTGTGTTGGAGATTTTTTTTTTAATTTATATATTTTTTTACTTTTTCTGTCACTTTTATCTCTCTCCCTTAATCCCATCTTTCTTTCCCTCTCTTTATTTCGCTTTCTGTACATGATTTAAATCTAATTCATACTTCCTGGTTTATACTTCCTGGTTTAGAGTCTGCGTGTCTCTGAGGATTCTTTAATCTGATTGGTTGAAGAGCCACTCTGTTGCTTGCTCTGCTCACACACGCCACAGATCCCCTGTAGAGGGCACCATACTGGATCAGATGCTTGATGACAGCAAGTCGCCACTCAAAAGCCTGCAAATTGTCTGTGGGCAGCTGTCAGCCGTTCCTTCACCACTGGCTGCAAAATCCAGGCCTGTGTTTCCCTCACTGTGCCGTTATCAGCTCACACTTTCAGCAATTTGGCCATGCAAAAAATTTTAAAACCTAAAACGGGCAAGTCTAACTAATGGCAGATGCCGTTAGATGCCCTGCCACAGCAAATTATGGCCCAATGGCTTTCTGTCATGAGGTAACACACATGGAAGTAATGGCAGTGGGAAATTCTTGACTGTGAGATTCTTGGAGCAGAACAGCCCTGTCCTGTATATACTGACCTGGACAAATGCGCACATAAAAACACAATGATAATGGTAACTGGGTTTACCTATTGATTTGATCACAGCTCCCTTTTTATTTCTGCGTTTTTGCTGACTGTTGTTACTGAAATGTATAGTTTCACATTGTAACTCAAAAGAGGAAAAATAACACTTTTATTGTATTTCATTAACAAATTCCAGGACTGAAGTAGGAAAGTATGCCATTTACTGCCAACGGTCACTGGAGAGAACTCAGAAAAATGGAGATCGTGAATCAAAGCCTTCCAGAATGGAAATCTTATCAATTCTCTTGAGAAATCCATATCACCATTCCTTACCTTTCAGCGTTCCTGTACATTTCACAAATGGCACATACCAGGTGGGCACCTTACTTGCCTACATAACAACAGTGACTACACTTCAAAAGCAATTTATTGGATGTGGATTGCTCCGAGGCATCCTGAGGAAGTGATAATGCACACTATATAAATGCAATGTTATTCTTTCTTACTAGACAACCAGTAGTAAAAGTTATGGTCCTGAATATTTGATTGTAAGAAAGATTGTAGCTAATTCAATAAAACTTAATTGTTGACATCTGAAAATATATTTGTCTGCATGTTAAAACTTATGAAACCAGAGTCAAACCTGATCATTGCAAACGTTTGGGAATCAGCAAGTTCATATCAAGGTGCACCTTATTGCTCCAATGCAGTCCAGTCAAACCTAGGGCAAAGGATCAGATAATTATAACAGGGACTGTAACAATAAAGCTTCGCTGTACACAATAGGAACTACTTTACAGTTTAGAAAAACCTGAAATATATGTTGATTTATGTTTAAACTATTGATGGTGATAACAGTATTTATTTTATAGATTTTAAGAACACAGTGGGCCAGAAATTCGGCTCTCTGGCTTCCTGCGGATGCAAGCATCGCGCGCGTACTTACCTACCGCGCCTGCCGTTGTGCTTCGGGCCCACGAGGACTTCGGCTCCTGGGCCTCCTGCAGCTGCCGGCGCGCAGTGCTTGCGTATCCCAGGGGCGCAGTTAGTTCGAAGCGTCCCCTGGGATCACGTGCGCCATGGAGAGCCAATCGGAGCAGGGCATTTTCATTCATAGATTTGACAGGAAGACCTGTCAAATCTATGAATAGAGATCGGCCCCAAAACCATACTTAAACTTAAAATATTTTTTTTTTAATCAAATTTTTAAAATAACTATATGTTACATAAATTAACTACTTTAAACAAAAATTTAAATTTTTGAAAAAATTAATTATACTTTTTAACAGTGCTAAAAATAAACTTACCTTTCTTTAAAGTATGTAAAAAAGATAAACCTGTTGAAAAAATGTTTAAATTGTAATTAATTAACCACTTACCTGGTTAAAAACAGGCATTGTGCCTCCTTTTTAAAAGTGCAGCTTCTCCATACTTACCCTCACGGAGAAACCTGAAAAAAAAACGAAGTTCGCTGCGTGCGCGCTGCCTCTCCTGCGCACGCGTTCGACTTCTGAACCCCTTCCTTCAGGGGAACGGAAGTTTCAGTTTCCCGCGCATGCGCAATGCATGTGTGAAACCGGCACTTCAGGTGGCCTTACGGGTGAGTACACAGCGCGTACTCACCCGACAACAGACGAATTTCTGGCCAGTATGTTGATTATCTCTTCAATGATGTGTGTCTCCTCCAAAAACAAAGCTCATGTTTAGCAAATTATTAAAATGCAAGCGAGCCATTTTGAAGCTGCATTAACTGTAACACTGCTGTGTTCTGAATGTATAGGTAGTCGGGTTTGATGCATCCACCACAGTGGAAGAATTTCTACACACTCTGAACCAAGACACCGGCATGAGGAAACCAGTGCAGTCTGGATTTTTTCTTTTCACAGACGATCCCTCAGGAAATGATCAGGAGCACTGTCTTCAGGGAAACATAAAGGTAAATGTGTGGCACTATTAAATATAGACCAATAAATTAAGCTAGCTGAGTCCTTCGACTGATGAAGAAGTCATGCATGGTAAATATGTACACTCTTAGTAATTCAAAGCAGAAATTTTGGAATTGCATAGCAAATTAATCAGTATTTGAAAAAAAATATCCTTAAGTGTGACCCTTCATCATAACTGGCATGGTCAGGCTGGAGAAGCCCCTTCTTATAGGACTGAAAGGAAAAATCAGCACAAGCACAAGAAAAAAGGAAGGTAGAGAGAACAGTAAAAGTAAAAAATTAAAATCTACTAACTACGTTCACAAAAGAGGCAGCTGATGGGTGTTGTAAATTATTAAGAACATAAGAAAAAGTCATGGACAAGAAAAAGCTATCTGACCTATCAAGCTCATCCTTTTAGTATTTGAAATCACCCAGTCTAGCATCTTGAACTCTCCTAACATCTTTGATTCCACGACCTTAACTGGTAGTTCATTCAAACATTAACATTGTACTTCATTTGCTGTAAAACGCTTTGGGACGTCTTGAGGTCATGAAAGGAACTATATAAATGCAAGTTCTTTCTTTCCTTTCCAAAAAAAAGATTTTTTCTAAGATCTGTTTTAAAATTTACCTTTCATTAGTTTAAATTGATGTCCTCTTGTTCTACTGGACTGAGTGAACAAGTAATATTTTGGGCTCATCTTGTCTATGCCATTTAATAATACTTTATATATCTCAATGAAGTTGTCCCTTGACTACCTTCTCTCTAGACTGCAGACCTTAAACTTCTCTAACATTTCCTCATAGTTCCTCCCCTTCATGCAGGGGATCATTTCTTGCCTGGCTAAGCTTTCAGGGATTCTTGTTGTGTGTTGCATAGTGCACAACTTTGATGTGCAAAGAGGTATCATCATGGACACCTTTTTTAACTTGCCAATATAGCCACTGCAGTAACAGTCCTTCACACACCTTCCACAAACATGCTTTTGCCTAAAGTGCCTAAAACCTTCAAGCAACTCAGAAATACCACGGCTCTATCGACTGCAGACTGCACCACTTCTGCTACTGCATGAGCAGCCTGGCCCTGTGTGCTTTCCGCCATATGTACAGGGATACAGGGTGCTGACTTGGAGAGTCTAGATGAATTGGCATCCTGAGAGACAGCACCATCAGCTGTGCCTATTCCAGCCATGTTTCTGCTGCTAAGCTCTACCTCACTGACCACTGATCAGCACAAAAGCAGTCCTAGTGGCACCAATGAGATCAGTGAAGCCCTGCCTCGTGGTTCTCTCTGGTTCCCAAGCCTGTCGCAGATAGAAGAGATAACCCATTCCAATCTGGAATCCCAGGCCTCTATGGCAGCAGTCTGAACATCCATGGAAGAAGCACCAATAGCTGTTCAGACTTCTGGCTTGGGAGGGTGGGGTCTCCACTACAGATACCCGGTGATGCAAAACCTTCACACAAGACTGCCACATATGGCTTGTGGACTCCTCCACCTGAGTCACCATCTGCAACAATCTGCTTGGCAAAGTCTGGCTGCACCAGAACTTGATGTTCAGAAAGCACCATTCTTTTAAAAGTAGGTTTGTGAGGTCTGATTCTCAGGTTCATTTACTATTACTTGTGAAGTATAGATTTAGTGATGGCGTCTCCCTTGAAGTGCTGACATGATTGGATCCATTGAGGTCTGGCTCTGTTTCCTCTTGTACACCGAGACAAAGACAAGTTACAAAGGTGCCCTTGGAAGCAGCCTTCAACTTATGTTTTCAGTTGAAAGTAAAACAGGATAAAGGGTTCAGGATGTGGTTTGCTGCCAGTATGTGTATGAAAGAATGGGGTGAGAAACATAGAAAGATAGGAGCAGGAGTAGGCCATTCGGCCCTTCGAGCCTGCTCCGCCATTCAATATGATCATGGCTGATCCTCTATCGCAATACCATATTCCTGCTCTCTCCCCATACCCCTTGATGCCTTTTGTGTCTAGAAATCTATCTATCTCCTTCTTAAATATATTCAGTGACTTGGCCTCCACAGCCTTCTGTGGTAGAGAATTCCACAGGTTCACCACCCTCTGAGTGAAGAAATTTCTCCTCATCTCAGTCCTAAATGTCCTAACCCGTATCCTGAGACTGTGACCCCTCGTTCTAGACCCCCCAGCCAGGGGAAACATCCTCCCTGCATTCTGTCTAGCCCTGTCAGAATTTTATACGTTTCAATGAGATCCCCTCTCATTCTGCTAAACTCTAGTGAATACAGGCCTAGTCGACCCAGTCTCTCCTCATATGACAGTCCTGCCATCCCAGGAATCAGTCTGGTGAACCTTCGCTGCACTCCCTCTATGGCAAGTATATCCTTTCATAGGTAAGGAAACCAAAACTGCACACAGTACTCCAGGTGTGGTCTCACCAAGGCCCTGTATAACTGTAGTAAGACATCCTTGCTCCTGTACTCAAATCCTCTTGCAGTGAAGGCCAACATACCGTTCTGATGAAGGGTCATCGACCTGAAACGTTAACTCTGTTTCTCTCTCCACAGATGCTGCCTGACCTGCTGATTATTTCCAGCATTTTCTGTTTTTATTACCATTTGCCTTCCTAACTGCTTGCTGCATCTGCATGTTTGCTTTCAGTGACTGGTGTACAAGGACATCCAGGTCCCTTTGTACATCAACATTTCCCAATCTATCACCATTTAAATAATACTCTCTGCCTTTCTGTTTTTTCCTACCGAAGTGGATAACTTCACATTTATCCACGTTATACTGCATCTGCCATTTTTTGCCCACTCACTCAACTTGTCTAAATCGCTTTGAAGCCTCTTTGCATCCTCCTCACAACCCCATCTAGTTTCGTGTCGTCAGCAAAGTTGGAAATATTACATTTGGTTCCCTCATCCAAATCATTGATATATATTGTGAATAGCTGGGGCCCAAGCATTGATCCCTACGGTACCCCACTAGTCACCACCTGCCACCCCGAAAAAGACCCATTTATTCCTACTCTCTGTTTACCAATTTTCAATCCATGCCAGTATATTACCCCCAATCCCATGTGCTTTAATTTTGCACACTAACCTCTTATGTGGGACTTTATCAGAGGCCTTCTGAAAATCCAAATACACCACATCCACTGGTTCTCCCTTATCTATTCTACCAGTTACATCCTCAAAAAACTCCAGTAGGTTTGTCAAAAGATAAGCAACAAGAAAGTTGTGAAACCTCAGCTGATAGAAAGACTGCTATGTCCCATCTCCAGCACCCTGTATGGCCTCCTTTTATGTTTTGGGGTTTTTTACACTAGATATTTTCCTTGGTTTCAGCATCACTGGTTACTTCTGTACCTCACACCCCTAGAAGGCAGAGTGGCCTTTATCTGCCTAATATCTAAGTGAATGTAGTATGAACAGAGGTCGAATGGAGAACTCACTGTATTCCTGCTTATCACATGCCACCATGTGATCTCAGCTTCAGTATGCTGAAGAATATACACTCTGTAAGGCTGTGGCTCAGACTATAAATCAACAGACAAATTTGTTGAACATTACATGGACAAATGAATAACACTCAGTTTATTTACAGGAATTACAAACTTTACTATCCTCCTGAATCCCAAAACAACAAAGACACTTTTCCTGCACTGACATTCAACATAAAATTGAAATGTGGTCACTACTAATTACCACTGAGTCCCTCAGGCTGGCCAGTGAGCTGAGCACAGGCAACTAAATATAAACCTGCAATAAGAAGCTCCCAGCTATAGAGCTGTCTATCAAAGTGTTTACAAAGAATCATGGCCCTGTCCCCCTCTCAGAACTGACTCACACCTTCACCTCAGAATTGTTGTCAATCAAACCTATTACTTTTCAGAGACCTACAGGATGTCAGTCACATGAGATATTTGAGTTGAATGGCTTAACCCCTTCCTGGGAAATCCATGACCTTTGCCAAACACTTTGGGGGAGAAATTCATTATAGCCCTGTTTGGGGCGCTAACTTTTAAAAGTTGAAAAAATTAGCCCCAGGCACTAATGTTACTCAACTTTTAAAAAATTTGGTTTTGCGCTCCAGGAAGGAAGTGGAGTGCTTGATTTAGCGCTCCACTTCCTTCCTGGAGCACAACAGGCAGAAGGCGAGGCGGTCGGTATGCAGTGCTGCACAATGGGCCGTGCAGCACTGCCGCGTTCAAAGGCTCCTTCCCTCCCTTAAAGGGAAAGGCCATCGCTGCAGGCTCTGCAAGGGGAAAACTTACCTGGTCCCCAACAGTAGCCGCGATTCAGCCCGATGCACTGCAGCAGAGTGCCGGGCAGTTCGAGCGCTGGGGAAAGAAGGAAAAAAAACAGAAAACGAGCATTTGATTATTGCTTTCCCTACCTCGGCCACCTCGCCTTTAAGTATTGCCCCCGAAGCGCCCGGCCTCCCGATGAATGCCTCCTGCAGCTGTCGGTCTTGTCGCCCAGCGATGCTGTAGGGGGAGAAACCGAAGTTCGGGTCCGGGGCGCAACCGGGCCGATGCACATGGCGATGACGTCACGAGCTCCAGGCGAAGGTGATCGGGGCGCAACGCCATACCACCGCCGCAAACCTCCCGCCGAATTTAGCAGGAGGCGATATTCTCGCCGCGTCCAGGCAATAAGTGGTTAGAACATAGAACATAGAACAGTACAGCACAGTACAGGCCCTTCGGCCCTCGATGTTGTGCCGAGCATTGTCCGAGACCAAGATCAAGCTATCCCACTCCCTATCACTCTGGTGTGCTCCATGTGCTTATCCAATAACCGCTTGAAAGTTCCTAAAGTGTCCGACTCCACTATCACATGGTTAACGTCCCATTATCGCCCCCAGAGGCGATAACGGGAGGTGCAAAGGTACCCAATTTCTCCCCCTATGCCCTTATAATTTGTGCCCCTTTAAGTGGCAGCAAGACACGTGATTTCCAACCCAGCAGCAGATGAGCTCCCATCACAGGCATTTTCCATACCTAGAGCATACCACATTATTCAGATGATGTTTACCTAGGGAACTCTTGCAGGATCAGTACATTACAGGTCAGGTGGATACAATTATTGAACTGCCCCACTTGGTTCTTGTGGTCAACAACTGGAGAGTTGTGAGGAAAAGCGAACGGTGCTTTACTTCTCCATGGCACAGTGTGTAATGCACCAGTGCTGTGCACTGCCAGACTACCTCCAGCTCACAAATAATCACTAAGAATACTTGCATTTGAATGGAACAGTAAAATAATACTGGGAAATATTTTATATGTCTGATTACTCCAGAAAATGGAGGAATTCATAAAGTGATAAATTCATTAATTCAAATGGATTCATTTAATTATTAACTTCTTAAAATTATGTAAATAATAGAATAAGACAGCTTAGTTGATGATTATGATTGTAAATTGCGATTTTAAAATAGATTACTTTTCAATCCAGAAGAGTGTTCAAGGAATTTTAAATATCGTTACTTTTAAATTCCTGTGCATTTGGCAATTGGAGTTATTTTGTGCAACACATTTTGCAATTTACATTCGTGATTTGTTCAGATTCATCTGTGCCATGTCAGTTTTATGCAATATTAGTCTAATGTTACTTAGTGTTACGTTGTTATTTAGTTTTAGTAACTTGGTAGAAAATAATTTCAGTGATCTTCATTTCTTCATTCAGATTTGCGACATAATTTGCAAATGGGAGCAGGCCTCCAAAGAACAGCATCCTGGCAAATTTGAGGGAACTAGAACTGTCCGGCTCACTTATAAGAACAGGTAATGTTCGAAGCAGATAGAGTTAGCACTACAATGTTTACTTTACCTTTCTCAGCTTCACCATCTTCCCTGCAAACGTTCTACAATAGAATCAATTATCTTTTTTATTACTGTTCTCTGATCATTTAATTATATTCAAGTGCCAGATTAGGAAGCTTGTGGTAATTGGCTTGTACCATTATTTTTTAATGTTGTCATCACAAAAGATAAAAATTTCCAACCAACAGAAACAGTTCTGCTGACTGGAACTGAATGAGCGAGAGTTGGCAACTCGGCAGTTTATGAACTTGTTGATTTCCCGCTCAATGCATTGCCTGAAATCCCACATTGGTTGTTACCGCCGATGATTGCTCTTTTATATATTTATTTATGAGAGCTTCAGTTAAATGCCTACCTCATGTAAATAAAAAACTTGCATTTATACAGCACCTTTCACAACCTCAGGACATCCCAATGATGTCTTTCAGATGAGACTCCCTCTCTGGTGGACGTGAAAAGTCCCATGGCACTATTTTGAAGAAGGGTAGGGGAGTTCTCCTCGGTGTCCTGGCCAATATTTATTCCTCAACCAATATCACCATAAACAGACTCGCTGGTCATTAACACATTGCTGTTTGTGGGATCTTGCCGTGCGCAAATTGGCTGCCGCGTTTCCTACATTACAACAGTGACTACACTTCAAAAGTCCTTCATTGGCTGTAAGGCACTTTGGGATGTCCTGGGGTTGTTAAAGGCACTATATAAATTCAAGTCTTTTTCTTTCTTTTTAATATGTTGAATATTTAGTCCATCGAGACTTCAGAGTATAAGCTCTTTGTGTAGGCTGTTGTTGAAATTGGGCATCTTCATATTGCCCAGGTGAAGGTGTAAGAACACTTTCATCAGGAAACCCATGAACTTTGTAAGGAATATTAATCTAAGGGCTCCAGATGAATCCTTAACCCCTTCACCTTAACTCCTCATCCAAGAATCCGCAGCAATTCACCATCCATGTCAAGGGAAGTACTAGACCCTTTTACATCAATCGGTCCAAATTATGTTAACACATATTTACCAATCTTCTATTTAGATACTGTACTTAAAAGCTACTCAGTGAATGAGTTAACTTCTTGCCAAATAATCAAAGAGAAAGTCAGACCATGAAATCACAAACATTTCTTTATTAACAAACTTATTATAAAACAATTAGCAGCATCTTAATAATAAACAGTAAGAGTACTCAAGATACTGGGGTAGACATTATTAATGGATGCAATTAATATTGGAGGTTACAATAGGCAGTAAAGTGTATCACAGTAACTCAGCATCAACTGGGCTCTATTTATTACAAGTTAATATTATACTCAGCCTCCAAGATTGACATAAAGTCAACAAGGTTGGTTTAGATTAGGTTCCATGTATAGCAAACAAGTTAACAGCTTTAAATAGCCAGTCTATTGATATGTTAAAAGTCTAGATATTTGTTCCTGCTGATAAGCTCAGTCTTAGCAGAGATTTCCAGATCTTATGCAACCTCATCCTTCCAAATTGGTATAGTACGGCTGGTGGTCTTGCCTTCCTCTGGGATTCTTGGGTCCGCCTCCAAGCATTAGCTTGATGAATCTCCTTCTTTCATAGTAGTTAATCCTTCTTCCAGCATCTGTCTTCTCTTGTTAGCACTAACCTTGCTTCTGTTCTCAGGAACTTAACTCTTACATACAAATGATACATTAAATTATTTGCTTATCACTGGAGTTCTTAAAATTCCCTGAACTCCTGTAACCCTCCCTACCCCACCGAAAAGCCTTCTATCTATCTTCTGTGGTCGGCTTCTCTCCAAACTTTTCTGTCAAAAGCACCATCTTCATCTTTCATACCTTTGATTCTCAAAACAAAACTCTTTTTCCCACTTGTTCGTACATCACCAATCAGATGAACCTTATAGCAAGGATTCTCTTATTTAGGACAATACCTTCAGTATATGTCAAGTCCCTATAATGAGAACATTTTAATGACTTAAGAAGCTTACCTGCTCCTGGACTGCGGCCTCTTCTGCAGCGTTCCCCGCCCGACAGAGAGCCAAGCCTGTCAATCATGCTGGCTTCCGGGCGGGGAACCTGTTTTAAAAAAAAAACTTGCACGCCATGGGAAAAAACTCCACGGCCTTGGGGGAAACCCGGACTTCCTGACCAGAACTGCTCCCTGCCCCCGGATTGGAAATCCCGCCCCAGTAAATATCGGGGCCCACGAGTCACTTCCTTCCAATTAGAGTACATACCCATTATCCCTACTCTCTGTCTTCTACCGCCTAACCGATATTGCACATTATTGTATATATATGATTTTATTTTGGAAATTTGCATTTTTGATTGCAATTTTAAGGTTATAATGTATCCACCTCAAAGGATATCTCGCACAGCAGGTCTGACAGCAGCTGAAAGAGAAAGATAGGCTAATGTTTTGGGTGGAACCGTTCATCAGAGCTGGCACAGATTTTGATGCTAAATGACGGGAAAAGTGAATGTCATATATTGTATTCCATTATTTTCACATTCACAGGCTCTATTTCTCTACACAAGCTCGTGGAGAGACAGATAGAGAAAAACTATTGCTGATGTACCAAACAAATGATGAAATTGTAAACGGACACTTTCCTGTAAACAAAGAACTTGCATTAGAAATGGCTGCGCTACTAGCTCAGGTAAGAATGTAACTAACCGGTTGACCAATTCCAGTTTCAACAACTTGTCTCATGTTAATTGTCTAAAAAGAACATGTACATTGGCTAAATGCATAAGAAAAATGTTTTAGATGCAGAAAATTCTGCTGTATTGAACCAATTTTCTATGTATTTAGCGTTTTTTCTTTTAAGTTCCTATCAATTACATTTTTTCACGTGTTATTGCTGTGTAACCCACTCCAGCCTGTATTATCTATAGATCTCTAACAACAAGGCATTGTGGAATATCCGATTCCTGCCACTTAGTGAGACTACAGATGGTGGTATTTTCTCACAAAAGCCTCATGGTGGCCAGAAAGTAACATTACTCTAATGCAACATTTTAATGCAAACAAGTGTGACCATTAACAGTAGCAAGAATGCTGTGCAGCATCACAACAGAACTTACTCTCTCACAGCTTCAAAGCAGGGATTTCTTCTGGTCTACACCAAATAACAGTAAGCCCCAGATCGGAAGCCTGCAGAACTTGGAATTCTGATGCCTGACAGCCGGAGTCTGATCGGAGCCTCATCTGCAGCCCAAACCAGCTGTGTTAAAATCGCAGGTTGACAGGAACGGAGCAGGAAATGGAGCCGTTACATTTTAACTGCTCTCCTGCTCCATTCCTGCTGATTGGGATAGTTAAAAGTGCCCCTTGTATTTCAGTTAAAAACTTGGAATGTGTGTCAGAAAAATGTCCTGAAAAAATTGATAATCAAAAACTTTTTTTGATCCCTTTTCAGTTTATCCTCTGAGCCTGAATCTCTCCTGTCCTGAAGCCAGTGACACATACTGGGGTTATGGCACCAGCAGCCTTCAAAAACCTCACAAATTGGCCATTTTCCTGTGTAATCCTAGAGAACGAGTGCTGAGAAGCTATTTGAGTTTGGGAGCTATCATGCTGAGCCTGATCCTATCTACACCCAAAATGCTTCCAGCAAGGGTTAATGGACAGTGATCAGGAGTGGCACCCTAATCAATTTTCGTTTTATTTCTTGGCTGGGGATGCGAAAGCCCGAGGAAGCACCCACGTTGCTGCTCCAGCTGAGGCTGGCTAATGCAGCACAGAGCAGGGATTACACCATCGATCTTTCTGGTCATTAAGGCAATAACGTTCAAACTGCCATGTGTGTTGAAAGGGTGAATTCAGATTTGGGCAGAGACTTGGTTTTCTGCAGAATTAGCAATCAACTGATTTTGCCAGTTTGTGAATGTTAGATACCACTGCAGTTTTTCTCAGCAACTCTATTTAATATCAGAATGTCCAAATTAAAACAGTACAGTTGGGAGGTTTGACACTTACTCTTGTAATGCATTTTAAACAGCCTTGAGAGTAAGGTGGCACGACAGCTATTATTTGTGCGTTTTCCATTAGGTGGAGTTCGGAGACTTTGAACGAACATTTTCAACTCCAGCGGGTCAGGTCTCAATGCAATCCAAATCAAACCAAACTCTGAAGCAAGTAATAGAGAAATTTTATCCAAAAAGATACAAACAAGGCTGTACAGATGAGCAACTTAAGTAAGTATGGAGCCCATTCAGGACAAACACTGTGACTGCCAGTTTTATGTCATTTTACTGTTCTATTCAGTATATATTGAAATAGTGAATCACGTAGCTCTTTATTATTGTTGAAAGAATAAGTGTGTTTATTCTGCACTTATTTTACTTGTAGAGTGTTTAAATATTTTTTAAATAAGTACGTGCAGTAGAAAATCCTGTTTCGCTGTATTTACTTTAGACAACTACGTTGTGTGTTTACTTTAGACAACTACGTCAGCGACTTTCTACTAAATGGATGGCTCTGCGAGGACGTGCTGCTGCTGACTGTGTTCGCATTTACTTTACTGTAGCTAGGAAGTGGCCTTTTTTTGGAGCAAAACTGTTTGCAACAAAGGTAGGATTTTGTTTATCCCTGTCGGGTTTGATCCCCAACTGTGAATTTTCTTCTGACATTTTGCTATATTAAAGGTTTCATGTCGATGTAAGATGCTGTATCAGTCTATAGTGTTGAAGCACCAGCTGAGACCTAGGTTTTAAATATATTCAGCTTTATGTTACCTCATTCGTTCAACAGCATGGTTTAATGGAGAGATGGGATGTGGGTTTGACTTACAAGTTCCCAATTTTGAGTTGTACATTTGTGGGGAAACACTGAGCAGAGGAAGGCGCTTCCCCAACAAATAGTGGTGAAGATAGAATCACTCCCATTGAATGTTCACACAAACCTGTTGGTAGGTGGCTACAGACTGGCACCGACAGGAGCATGGGAACAAATCTCTGACAGCCCTTCCTACTGGATAATAATGCATTGTTTGGGGAGATGTGAAAATGCAGAATGCATAGGTTTTATTCAGCCATAGAACATTACAGGGGAAGATATGCACTAAGTGTAGCTAAATATTAAATGCATTCTTTATAAACACGCTTATGATTTTATTGCACATAGGAAATCTTCCACTGCAGGCAACGGTAGCGTAGTGGTAATGTCACTGGGCTAGTAATCCAGAGGCCTGGACTAATGATCCAGAGACGTGAGTTCAAATCCCACCACGGCAGCTGGGGAATTTAAATTCAGTTAATTAAATAAATCTGGAATAAAAAGCTAGTATCAGTAATGGTAACCATGAAACTAGCAGATTGTCGTAAAAACCCATCTGGTTCACTAATGTCCTTTAGGGAAGGAAATCTGCTGTCCTTACCTGTGACTCCAAACCCACAGCAATGTGGTTGACTCTTAACTGCCCTCTGAAATGGCCTAGCAAGCCACTCAGTTGTAACTAACCGCTATGAAAAAAATAATAAGAATGAAACCGAATGGACCACCCGGCATCGACTACGGACACGGTAACGGCACACCCAGCCCAGTCAACCCTATAAGTCCTCCTCACCAACATCTGGGGACTTGTGCCAAAATTGGGAGAGCTGTCCCACAGACTAGTCAAGCAACAGCCTGACAGAGTCATAATCACAGAATCATACCTTTCAGCCAATGTCCCGAACTCCTCCATCACCATCCCTGGGTATGTCCTGTCCCACTGGCAGGACAGACCCACCAGGGGTGGTGGCACAGTGGGATACAGTCGGGAAGGAGTGGCCCTGGGAGTCCTCAACATTGACTCCGGACCCCAAGAAGTCTCATGGCTTCAGGTCAAGCATGGGCAAGGAAACCTCCTGCTGATTACCACCTACTGTCCTCCATCAGCTGATGAATCAGTACTCAGAGTAGCACTGAGAGTAGCAAGGGCACAGAATGTACTCTGGGTGGGGGACTTCAATGTCCATCACCAAGAGTGGCCCAGTAGCACCACTACTGACCGAGCTGGCCGAGTCCTGAAGGACATAACTGCCAGTCCGGGCCTGCGGTGGTGAGTGAACCAACACAAGGGAAAAACCTACTTGACCTCGTCCTCACCAATCTACCTGTCGCAGATGCATCTGTCCTTGGCAGCAGTGAGCACCGCACAGTCATTGTGGAGACGAAGTCTCGCCTTCACACTGAGAACACCCTCCATCGTGTTGTGTGGCATGACCACCGTGCTAAATGGGATAGATTAGAACAGATCTAGCAGCTCAAAACTGGGCATCCATGAGGCACTGTGGGCCATCAGCAGCAGCAGAATTGTATTCCACCACAATCTGTAACCTCATGGCCCGGCATATCCCTCACTCTACCATTACCACCAAGCCAGGGGACCAACCCTGGTTCAACAACGAGTGTAGAAGAGCATGCCAGGAGCAGCACCAGGCGTATCTAAAATTGAGGTGCCAACCTGGGGAAGCTGCAACACAGGACTACATGCAAGCTAAAAAGCGGAAGCAGCATGCTATAGACAGGGCTAAGCGATCCCACAATCAACAGATCAGATCAAAGCTCTGCAGTCCTGCCACATCCAGTTGTGAATGGTGGTGGACCATTAAACAACTAACAGGAGGAGGAGGCTCCAAGAATATCCCCATCCTCAATGATGGTGGAGCCCAGCACGTGAGTGCAAAAGACAAGGCTGAAGCGTCTGCAACCAACTTCAGCCAGAAGTGCCGAGTGGATGATCCATATCGGCCTACTCCCGAGGTCCCCACCATCACAGAAGCCAGTCTTCAGCCAATTCGATTCACTCCACGTGATATCAAGAAATGGCTGAGCGCACTGGATACAGCAAAGGCTATGGGCCCCGACAACATCCCGGCTATCATGCTGAAGACTTGTGCTCCAGAACTAGCTGCGCCTCTAGCCAAGCTGTTCCAGTACAGTTACAACACTGGCATCTATCCGACAATGTGGAAAACTGCCCAAGTATGTCCTGTCCACAAAAAGCAGGACAAATTCAACCCGTCCAATTTCGACCCCATCAGTCTACTCAATCATCAGCAAAGTGATGGAAGGTGTCATCGACAGTGCTATCAAGCGGCACTTACTCACCAATAACCTGCTCACTGATGCCCAGTTTGGGTTCCGCCAAGACCACTCGGCTCCCGACCTCATTACAGCCTTGGTCCAAACATGGACAAAGGAGCTGAATTCCAGAGGTGAGGTGAGAGTGACTGCCCTTGACATCAAGGCAGCATTTGACCGAGTGTGGCATCAAGGAGCCCTAGTAAAACTGAAGTCAATCGGAATCGGGGAAAACGCTCCACTGGCTGGAGTCATACCTAGCACAAAGGAAGATGGTTGTGGTGGTTGAAGGTCAATCATCACAGCCCCAGGACATTGCTGCAGGAGTTCCTCAGGGCAGTGTCCTAGGCCCAACCATCTTCAGCTGCTTCATCAATGACCTTCCCTCCAACATAAGGTCAGAAATGGGGATGTTCGCTGATGACTGCACAGTGTTCAGCGCCATTCACAACTCCTCAGATAATGAAGCAGTCCATCCCCGCATGCAACAAGATCTGGACGACGTTCAGGCTTGGGCTGATAAGTGGCAGGTAAAATTCGCGCCACAGAAGTGCCAGGCAATGACTATCTCCAACAAGTGAGAGTCTAACCACCTCCCCATGACATTCAATGGCATTACCATCGCCGAATCCCCCACTATCAACATCCTGGGGGTCACCATTGACCAGAAACTTAACTGGACCAGCCACATAAATACTGTGGCAACAAGAGCAGGTCAGAGGCTAGGTATTCTGAGGCGAGTGTCTCACCTCCTGACTTCCCAAAGCCTTTCCATCATCTACAAGGCACAAGTAAGGAGTGTGATGGAATACTCTCCACTTGCCTGGATGAGTGCAGCTCCAACAACACTCAAGAAGCTCAACACCATCCAGGACAAAGCAGCCCGCTTGATTGGCACCCCATCGACCACCTTAAACATTCACTCCCTCCACCACCAGCGTACCATGGCTGCAGTGTGTGCCATCTACAAGATGCACTGCAGCAACTCGCCAAGGCTTCTTCGGCAGCACCTACAAAACCCGCAACCTCTTCCACCTAGAAGGACAAGGGCAGCAGGCGCATGGGAATACCACCACCTCCAAGTTCCCCTCCAAGTCACACACCATCCTGACTTAGAAGTATATTGCCGATCCTTCATCATCGCTGGGTCAAAATCCTGGAACTCCCTCCCTAACAGCACTGTGGGAGTACCACCACCACACGGACTGCAGCGGTTCAAGAAGGCGGCTCACCACCACCTTCTCAAGGGCAACTAGGGATGGGCAATAAATGCTGGCACTGCCAGCGATGCCCTGATCCCATAAACGAATAAAAAAATACTTACATGGTAAATGATAGTCAGAAAACAAAAATCAATAGGAGCGTCAGATTAATCAAATAGTGGAAATGTGTTGAAAGCTATTACTACTTAGCATGCATTTATGCCAATTTTCCATTAAACAGTAACAGGGGCAGCATAAGAGTTAAAGATATTGAATTTTCTACATATTAGAAGGCCACTTGTTTCACTAGTGATGGGTAGATTTCCAACATTCTCCCTTTTAGCACTGGCAATTGGGATGTGGCACTGAGAAATAAGGAAGGATGGTGAACAAGAGATCAAAATGTCAGTTCAACCGATTTAACTGATTTCATATTCTTTTGTTATCAGCATATTCTGGCTTGCAGATATATCATAGTTCTATTTTTATTTTTGTTATGTAGCCTGTTGCTCCACCACTATCTGACACTGCACCAGTATGGTTAGCTGTGCACGAGAATGGCATCAGCATATTGGAATATAGCTCTATGGTAAGAATGATCACTTTCAAACACTGCATTATCACATTTGTCGCCGCTGTACTTAATTGAAACATGCAGTATGATACTGTTCAACCGAAGTAAGGCTTTTCCTCTGTTGTAAAGAAAGAACATTTTTAGAAATTACCTCTATACACGTGGACCAGGAAGTGCAGAGATTAATTAAAACTTTAACACTAAAAGATAAAACTCTAGAATAACAAATAATATAAACTGATTTACTGTTGCAAGCAGAATATTACAAAAAGTCTTGCATAAACTCATTACATGAAAGGGTTACTGTCAGCTGCTCTTTCGACCGGACTGAACCAAGTTTCCAAAATGACAAAATATATAGCCCTTTGACATTGAACTGATTTGCTGTCAGTTAGTTTTCCATCACTGAGATTAGTAAACCATTAAATACTGGCAAATTTTGAAATTTAACAAAATACAGTGTATGTATGTATATGTGTGTATATGTATATATATATATATATAAATTCAGAAATCAGAATTAAACAATTCAGGAGCAGTAGGGCCCGACCAGGAAAGTCTGGGCCTCTGCTGCCCTGCACTTCTGCACCCACCCCAGCTACAATACCTTTGCAACATCCTCCTCCTCCTGCCAGAAGCCTTCTCCGGATGCCCGGAGGCGGCCCGATCTTCTCCCCTACACCGGCCAGCTTTTCGCTGGAAACGGCCAAGCAGCTGACCAGCGGCATTCAAATGATGTCAGGCAGGTAGATCTGCCGGGCCTCCCATTCAAACTCCTGGGCAGGAATGCATCTGCTCCCACCCACTTCCCACCAGGAGTTAACATTTTTCTATTTGTTGCACCTAATTCTTTTTGGGTTTCTTTATAATTCCACAGCGCTTGATAACAACATATATGTACAAGAGTATCATGACCTTTGGAGGCTGTCATGACGATTTTATGCTTGTAGTTGGAAAGACAGCAGACGGTGTATGTACAAAAGACAAACCAACACAAAAGCTCCTGTTTGCCATGTCAAAACCAAAGGTTTGTATGATTATATTTTCAATCTAACTGTACTTAAAACCACTGAGTGCTATTTGTGTGTATGTCTAGTTTTCTGTTGCAATAAATGTGATACCTGTCCTTTATTAATGGTTAATTTGAAAAACAATTGAATCTATAAAAACAATTCACATTTATATAAGATCTTTAACATAGCAAAATGCCCCAAGATGCTTGACAGCTGGGGGAGAGAGTCCAGATCTAGGCAGGAGTTTTAGGGAAATTAGGAGAGGTGCACTGAAACCTAGGTAGACTGTAAGGAGACTTTGTAGGTTAGGTGAGGCATAGCAACCCAGAGGAGATTGGAGGGGTAGAGTGGAGGGATTTGGAGGCAACAAAAAGCATTTTGAACTCCATGTGTTAGAGTGACAAGACAACCCTGGAGAGTGCCCCCATGATTTTTTGATGTGCCGATTTTAACGACTGGGTCTCATTTACATCCGACAGGCCGCTGGCCGACTTCCCACTAGTTCCGGGCGGGAAGCAGCGGTAAGTCACGCGGCCTGGAGGCTACGTTCCGACACAAGGTAGGTGACTGGATAGGGTTCTGGGGGTGTCTCGCAGGGGCCTCGCATTCACGAACAGGGTGGGGGGGACGAGGTGGACAGTCTTTGGCAGGTGGGGCCGGGAGGAGCACTCTTGCTTACCTTTTCGGCCTCTTCTGATGTTGAGCCTCTTCTGTCCCGGGTTGGCCATACGACTTCCCCACTCAGGCCTGAGTTAAAACTGCAGTCAGGCCCCGATGACATCAAATCAGCTGATGAAAATCACAGGCGGTGGGGTCCTGGTGCCTTCAGGGTTGGTAAGTAACTCGGGGCATTTTAACTCTCCACCCGCCTAGTGTCTGCCGGGTGGGTAGGATTAAAATCGACCCATAGTCTTAAAGTTGGATCCATTATCCAGACCACTTGTCTGTAAAAGATTGTTCAACCCCTAAATACATTACAGGACAGTATTTTGCAATTAAGTACTTTGAATAATGTTCAAATGTTTGCTCTATTCCTTCGTAAATGGTAAGAGTAAAACATTGCTTTATTTTAACATTAAACATTCTGGGGTAGAAATTAGGTCGCGCCCCATTTGGGGCGCAAATATCGTCCGGACGCAAATATTAGCGCCTGGCGCTAATTATCGGCACTGACGGGAAACTTCACTTTTACCGCCCCGGGAGGTGAGTGGAGCGCTAAAGCAGGCGCTGCACACCTCTCTTAAGGCGCAATGGCCGAGCAGTGAGGCGCTAACTCGGAGCGCTGGCGAAGCTCATGTAATGTCAGTCAGCAATGGAACACACACACAATGGCACGGGCCAGTTCTTAAAGGGGATGGTTAATCTTGCTTTCCATCCACATCCTGTTCATTGCTGCCTTGAATCTCGGCCTGGAGAGACTTGCACATCAAATGTGCTGGAAAGAACAATGGAGAGCACCAGGCAAAGAGCTCAGAGTGCAGCTCCCACGGTCTCTGCTAAATCGATACAAGGAATGGCAAATCAAAATGAACCTGCAAAGTGCTGCTCAGTACCCAAAACTCCTTCACACGACGTTGAATCTCTCCAGAAGTCTCTCCCACTTTCACTAATTACCAATTAAGCAATAAGTACTTGTGTGTTGCTGTTTTCTTATTACATTTAATGAATAATCAGGGTCTAAAGTCCATACACGGGAGATAAAGCTAACTATTTTCAACCTGAAAAATGTTTTTTAACAAAAAGGCTGCCTTGTACATCAGGATAGAAGTTTATTCTGTTACACTGTTCAGTGGTTCACTTTAAAAAATGAAAACTGTAAAATTAGGCCCCTTATCCAGGGGCGTCTTCCATTTTGGAAGCATTGTGTGGAATATCACAGACAGAATCTGCTTGAAAGATGCTTACAATAGAGAAGCCAAGATTGTGTGCACAGGGGCACATTGAACAGGCTATCAAGATGTTTATCCTCCTTAATATGCACCCAAGACCACAGAAGAAAAAATCCAGCCATACATTTGTCACAAGGTGATTTAAAAAAAAATTCATAGCACTACTTAAAGCCATATTAGAAATACGGCAAGTGCTCTAACTCCAGTTTGCTATGACAATAACACCTGGTAAGACATAGCTGAACAGTTCCTTATTTATATGAAAAGAAAATTTTGTCATGAACTTAGACTCACCAATTTTAATTTTTTTTTTTTAAACAGATTCTAGAGATCACTTTGCTGACAGCCGGTTACATCAATGGTTTCCAGCATCAGAAAGGGGCAGTTCACCACATGTCGCTTCCATCTTCACTTTCTGTCCAGACAGGGGGACACAAATTAAAGGACATGGGAATTCAACCATTACTTTCATACTCTAGGCCAACTAAAGGACCAACCTTGTTATAATAATGGTAGCACTGAAACCTAATATTTGCTAGACAAAGTTACATTACTTTATCTGTGCTGAAAAAGTGTTTAAAGAGTTTATACACTACTTACACATTCACTGAGTCTGAAATTTTAATCGAAATCAATGAAATCCCAACTGCACTTTCAAACTCCCAACTGCCTAGCCCTTGATCCTGTATTCATCATGATACTTCCACATCCATTAATCTGCTCAACCAGTCCCTCACCTCCACCTTTGATGCCCTTGTCCCCGTACACCTTACTCTCTCACATCCTGGTCATTCTCAATGATATGGCCCCCATCTTTGTTCCCTCAAGTCCAAGAGCATATCTGGAATACAACTGGTTTAGCCATAGATCACTAAATCTGGCTAGACCACATCAAACGCTACCAGGCCCCACTCTCCTCTGCCAAAACTGCCTACTCCAGGATCATCTGGAGAGCCAAGATAATCTCTTCTTTTCTCAACTACCAACCATCTCCTTAATCTCCTCCCCCTCCCCAGCTCTCGCCATCCTTACCTCCAACAAGTTCGAGCATTTCACTAAGATTGAGACCATCCATTCAGCTGCCTCCGCTGCTTCCTCGTTTCCCCTTGCCCATCGAGCTATACCTCTCTCCAGGCGCACCCTGCTCTGCTCTACCTGTGTCTTTCTCTCGTTTCTCTCTATCTTCCCTCATGTCCACTCCAAGCTCATCTTGTCCATGAGACGCACCTCCTGCCCACTAAACTTGTAACCACTCAAATTCCCTTCCTGGCGCCCTTGCTAGCTGACATTGTAAATGGTTCTGTCTCCTCAGTCACTCCCCCTCCCTTTTAAAACTACCATCGTCACCCTTTCAAAAAAAAACTCCCTCAACCCCTCTATCCTTGCAAACTATTGCCCCACCTCCAAACTCCCTTTATCCCATATTTATTGTTGCAGTTATTTCTTCTACGCCAACATCTGTTGGTTTGAGTATAATTGCCTAATAAGAAATCGTTATATAAATGGAGAATTTCTTCTGTACCCTATGCATAACAAAATTAAACATGTTCTTTATAAGCAGTTTTATGATTTTGTTACACATAGCACACAAGAAATCTTCCCCCTAGTTATTATTCATAATAATTGTTATAAATTATTATACATAAACTGCTCTTTCAAACGAACCCAAAATTGCTGTGCTACAGCTGATTCTTCCTCAGCATACGTAATGTGCCGTGTTCACATAAGCATTCTAAATATTGTCCCATGTCACACATCGGGCTAGAGTAGCAGAGCAAGACTCTTGATTATTGTTTCTAAAGACCTGAAAAATAACAATGACCAAAAAAATATTGGTCCAGGTGCTGTCCATTTTTGTGACCTTTTACCAGTGTTGGAGTCCTGAGTATAAAGTGAGAAGTATTGAACAGAAATATCATTGTAACATGTCAAAAGAAAGATGTACTATAAAATTATGAAGTTCATATTGAGCTGTATTATGTTGTATTTAAATCTATGTGTCCATACAGGTTTTTAAAACTGTGAAAAGTAAATATGCCAACTAGAACATTAGGGCAAAATATGGTTTCCTTTGTATATCATTATTGTTTTGTATCTCCATATCTACTATGTCAGTCTACAGAATTAATTAAGGTTACAGGATAGAAACTGAATTGAAAGCACTGTTGGAATTGAAGCAGGAACTCTTTCCAACAAGTAAAACAAAATTCAGCATTATCACAGTACTCTGCCATGTGTTCTGGAGCATGTTTTTAGAGGCATCCTGCCAGTTGCATATCACTCTCTTTAATGCAGTGCATTCCAAGAAAGGTTACATAACTGCAGCCAACTTGTGCTCTATTGCTCTGTAATAACATTTCTCGGAGAATTTTGGTTTAAGGAGTCAAAACGCTGTTGAGAGTTTGACAGTATAGTTGTTACGAGTGTGATTAGTCCCTATTCATTCAAGGAAAAAATATTCATAAAGTTGTATTAAAAAAATTCTGTTCATACAGCTACAGATCACAATCTGATTCCAATGCTGTCATCTTTCCCACAATTCAGTGCATGAAGGAAAAGCAAGGATCCTGTTGTTGCAAAAAGTTATGTCAAACAGGTTCTTGAACCTCTGCAGTCTGTGTGGTGATAGTTTTTCCATAGCAGTTTTGATACAACTGAGTGGCTTACTAGGCCATTTCAGAGGGCAGTTAAGAGTCAACCACATTGCAGTGGGACTGGAGTCACATTTGGCCAGACCAGGTAAGGACTGCAGATTTCCTTCCCTAAAGGACATTAGTGAACTAGATTGGGTTTTTACCATTAGTTTATAATAAAATACCCTTGGGGTGCATCCTGGCAGTTGACCGCCCTGTTCAAAGCAGCTTTACACTGACTGGATACGCTGAGTGGTCAATAATCATACCCAAGTCCTTTTCTATTTCCCCTTTACTAATGAAATATAATATTTATTATGTTTCCATATTTCATGTTTAATATAAATGCATCATTGTACAACTTTGTGCATCTTATCAGCCACGCATTTCCGTAATTTTGTATTTTTCCTACAATGTGGTGTTATATTAAGATGGAATTCCCCTTCTTTGTTAATCAGTAATTGGCATAAGGAGGAATTTTGATATTTTGGAATTTCTGACATGTTTTATAAGACGGCTTGTATATTGTGTTGAGCTTGATGTGTCATGGTGTTCCTGCGACACTGCACATAAGACTGCATGTAAAATATTAATATCTACTGTTTCATAGTAAGCCAGTTTCATTTGGAATATTACAACATATGATTATATAACAATTTAGTTATAATTTGTTCGCAGAAGCTTGTTCATATATATTCCTTTTATTTTTTTCAATTTTAAATTAGCATATAAACTATATATATTTTTTAAATGATTGTTATAAACATAGTTAACTATCATAACTAAACAAGTGTGAGATGATCTGGCATACATTTCCACACAGTTGTATTGTCTTAATAAGTACCATGCCCGTTAAAACTTTTTTAGTCATTATCCTATTTATAGCATAGATTTAATGTACATTGCCAATATTCAATTATTTATTTTGCTATATATTTGAATGACAATGCAACTGATCATTCCACTGAGTTATTTAACTTTTAATAAACAATGCACTGCTAACTTTAGAATAGTTTGCATTTGTCTTTAATATGCTATTATTTAAGATGTGCACAATGACGGAATACTATTATAGCAGTCTTGTACAAAACATCAGAATCATTAAGGGGACTGCTAAAAGTTGAGCAGAAAGTAGGCCTGTGGCCTGGAACAAAGGAGGGGCCAGGCCTACACCTGGAGAGCAGAGCGGAGGCCAAGCTCATGCCTGTAGATTGGGAATGCAGGGAACAGCACCAACCGCTGTACATTGCCTTCTTTGATCTCACAAAGGCCTTCGACACTGTCAACCGTGAGGGATTATGGAGTGTCCTCCTCAAATTCGGCTGCCCTCAAAAGTTTGTCACCATCCTCCGCCTGCTTCACGACGACATGCAAGCCGTGATCCTGACCAACAGTTCCACCACAGACCCAATTCACGTACGAACCGGGGTCAAGCAAGGCTGTGTCATCGCACCAACGCTCTTCTCGATCTTCCTTGCTGCAATGCTCCATCTCACCCTCAGTAAGCTCCCTGCTGGAGTGGAGCTAATTTACAGAACAAACGGGAAACTGTTCAACCTCTGTCGCCTCCAGTCCAGATCCAAGGTCGTCCCATCCTCTGTCGTCGAATTACAGTATGCAGATGACGCTTGCGTCTACGCTCACTCGGAGGTCAAACTCCAAACCATCGTCAACACCTTCACCGAAGCATACGAGAGTATAGGCCTTACACTAAACATCAGTAAGACAAAGGTCCTCTACCAACCTGCCCCCGCCACACAGTACTGCCCCCCGATTATCAAAATCCACGACGAGGCCTTGGACAACGTGGACCACTTTCCATACCTCGGGAGCCTACTGTCAACAAGGGCAGACGTCGACGACGAAGTCCAACACTGCCTTCAGTGTGCCAGTGCAGCCTTCAGTCGCCTGAGGAAGAGAGTGTTTGAAGACCAGGACCTCAAACCCGGCACTAAGCTCATGGTCTACAGAGCAGCAGTGATACCCGCCCTGCTGTATGCCTCAGACATGGACCATGTACAGCAGGCACCTCAAAGCACTGGAGAGGTACCACCAACGCTGCCTCCGCAAGATCCTGCAAATCCATTGGCAGGATAGGCGCACCAACGTCAGTGTTCTTGCTCAAGCCAACATCCCCAGCATCGAAGCTTTGACCATGCTCGATCAGCTCCGATGGACGGGTCACATTGTCCGCATGCCCGATACGAGACTCCCAAAACAAGCGCTCTACTCGGAGCTCCGGCACGGCAAGAGAGCCCCAGGTGGGCAGAGGAAACGCTTCAAGGACACCCTCAAAGCCTCCTTGAAAAAGTGTAACATCCCCACCGACACCTGGGAATCCCTGGCCCAAGACCGCACAAAGTGGAGGAGAAGCATCCGGGAAGGCGCCGAACACCTCGAGTCTCTTCGCCGGGAGCAAGCGGAAGCCAAGCGCAGGCAGCGCAAGGAGCGCACGTCAACCCAAGCACCCCACCCACCCGCCCCTTCAACCACCGTCTGCCCCACCTATGACAGAGACTGTAGGTCCCGCATTGGACTCATCAGTCACCTGCGAACTCATTTTTAATGTGGAAGCAAGTCATCCTCGGTTCCGAGGGACTGCCTAAAAGAGATTGGAGAAAAGGCTATGCCCAAGAAACTGAGCAGAGGTAGACACAAGCAGCAGGTAGGTGTCCAGTATTCAGGGGTGTAAGAGAATTAGTGAGTAGGAGAAAGGGGAAATGTCAAAGCCTGACAATGAAGATGTTGGGGGCACTCAGAGTGAATGGAAAACAGCAAGAGGTAATTGGCAAAAGAACCAGATGCGAGATTAGGAGAATTTTTTTACTCAGCAAGTTATGATGATCTGGAAAGCACTGCCTGAAACAGTGGTGGAAGCAGATTCAATAATAATTTTCAAAAGGAAATGGATAAATATTTGATGGAGAAAAATTTGCAGGGCTGTGGGGAAGGGGCAAGGGAATGGGACTATTTGGATAACTCTTTCAAAGAACCAGCACAGGCACAATGGGCCGAATGGCCTCCTTCTGTGCTGTATCAGTCTGTGACTCTACAGGGTTAGGAGAGTGAGGCAGGTGAACCAAGGTTGCAATTGGCATGGGGTGGAGTGAAGGGCATAGCTTGGGAGCACTCAGGGCAACAATACGATATGGGAGCATTATGCGTACTTTGTTAATTTATTTGCATAAGCAAAGAAGACAGCCAGCAAGAGAAGAAATAATGAGGTCTCATGTTTATGCTCATTCTTGTACAATATCCTATCCTGCTGCATGAAATCTGGTTGAATAAATCAAAATGGCATTAGAAATTGGTAGATTATGGAACAAAAGCCCATTGCAGTTCACCTGGCAAACACTTACAATGCACACACAACAGTTATGATTGTTTATCAGTGGGGGAGTCCAAAACTAGGGGCCATAAATATGAGTCACCAGTAAATCTAATGAGGAATTCAAGAGAAACTTAATTACTCAGAGTGGTGAGAATGTGGAACTTGCTACCACATGGGGTGGTTGAGGCAATTAGCATAGATACATTTAAGAGGAAGCTCGATAATTATATGAGGGAGAAAGGAATAGAAGGATATGTTGATGGGGGTGAGATATTGGGCCAAAAATTCGGCCCTTCCCGGGTGAGTACGCACTGTGTACTCACCCGTAAGGCGTCCTGAAGTGCCGGTTTCCTGCATGCACTGCGCATGCGCGGGAAACCGGAAATTCCGGTCTGGTGAAGGGGCGGTTCATAGGTGAACCGCGTGCGCGGTAGAGGCTGCGCACACGCAGCAAACTTAGGGTTTTTTTCAGGTTTCTACGGGAGGGTAAGTATTGAAGAGGCTGCGCTTTTAAAAAGGAGGCGCAGGACCCGTTTTCAACAAGGTAAGTGGTTAGTTAATTATAATTTAAAATTGTTTTACTTTAAGATACTTTGAAGAAAGGTAAGTTTATTTTTAGCACTGTTAAAAAGTTTTTTAATTTTTTCAAAAATTTAAATTTTGGTTTAAAGTAGTTAATTTATTTAACTTATAGTTATTTTATAAAAAATTTATTTTAAGTTTAGCTGTTCTTTTGGGGCCGATTTCAATTCATAGATTTGACAGGTCTTCCTGTCAAATCTATGAATGAAAGATGGTCTGCTGCCATTGGCTCTCCATGGCCCACGTGATCCCAGGGGACGCATCGCACTAACTGCGCCCCTGGGACACGCAAGCACTGCGCGCCGGCAGCTGGAGCAGGCCCAGGAGCTGAAGTTCCCGTGGGCCCAGAGGTCAACGGCAGGCGCGGTAGGTAAGTGCGCGCGCGATCCTTACCCCCGCGGCAAGCCGGAGAGGCGAATTTCAGGGCCAAAGTAAGGTGGGGGGAGGCTCGTGTGGAGCATATGCACCGGCATAGACCTGTTGGGCCCAATGGCCTGTTTCTGTGTTGCAAAATTCTATTTAAATACTTTTATCGTCAATGAAGTTGCAATATCAACAGTAAAAGCAAATGACCATGAATGCATTCAAGCTACTCATTTTAATTACCTATGACTCCATTTGAGGATATAGTATCATGATTCACACAATACAGTTTATGTCCAATGAGTGGCAACAAAGCAATGAAGGAACAAGTGAGTGATGTTTTACACTGACATCAGCATTTTGTAGCTGGCTGAATGTCCCAACTTTGCTGACAAAAGTAAGTGGGAATCAGTCTCTTCTCCCATCAGTCCTGCTCCAATCCAAGTCCAACTGCTAATAGAGCAGACTGGGTCCCTCTTCCCTCACTGCTGCACTTCATGCCTATGGCAGCGATACCAACCTCTGTATACAATTGGTAGTAATACTGCGAGAAGCAATGTTGTAAATTCACACTGGTTACAGAATAGTTTATTTAATGGCATTTTTCTCTGCACCATGTAGCACATTTTATTTTACATGTTTATCTGTTTCACCGCAGATTGTACTGAGTTTTCTAATTTAACTGGTTCAAGTTCCATGCCATAGTTCAGGGCTTGAATGAAAGGGTCTACACAAGCACACGTGAACGATGATAAAGAAAGAAGAGACGAGGGTGCTACCAACTGAGCCACAGCTGACACTGATAAAGATGCACGATTGAGGTGGACAAAAAAAGAGAAAGTACATCAAAAAGAAGTAAAGAAAAAAAATCATAGTGTACTTCAAAATGCACCAAAGAAGGCAAAAACAATTAAAATTTTCCCAAATTGGAAGGGCTGTGAGGATTAAACAGAAATAACAACAGAAAAAGCTGGAAAAACTCAGCAGACCAGGCAGCATCCGTGGAGAGAGAAACAGTGTTAACGTTTCAGGTCGAAGACCTTTCGTCAGAACTGGAAAAATGCAGGAAATGGAATAGATTTTAAAGCAAGTTTAGCGGCTGGGAAAAGGGGGAGGGGATGAAAGAACAAAAGGGAAGGTCAGTGATAGGATAGAAAGCAGGGGAGATTAAGAGACATTAAGAGATATTCAAGGCAAGAGGAGGTGGTAATGGGACAGGTTAAGGAACAAAGGATGGCTCTAGATGAAGTGTGAATTGCGCTGGCAGAATGAAGGGCAGCTGCCATGTGGGAGGGAAGAAAAAAGGGGCCAATCAAAAAGTGTGGATACAAAAATATATATATATATATATATATATGTGATAGGGGCCGAGGTTATGATCTGAAATTGTTGAACTCTATGTTGAGTCCAGAGGGCTGTAGGTGCCTAAACGAAAGATGAGGTGCTGTTCCTCGAGCTTACGCTGAGCTTCCGTGGAACAATGCAAGAGGCCGAGGACGGTGAGGTCTGAGTGAGAATGGAGCGGTGAATTAAAGTGACAGGCCACCGGGAGCTCAGGGTCCCCCTTACGGACTGAACGGAGGTGTTCTGCAAAGCGGTCACCCAATCTGCGTTTGGTCTCCCCAATGTAGAGGAGACCACATCGTGAGCAGCGAATACAGTATACTAAATTGCAAGAAGTACAAGTAAATCGCTGTTTCACCTGGAAGGGGTGTTTGGGGCCTTGGACAGTGGGAAGGGGGGAGGTATAAGGGCATGTGTTGCATCTCTGCGCTGGCACGGGAAGGTGCAAGGGGAAGGGGTGCTGGGGGTGGTAGAGGAGTGGACTAGGGTGTCGCGGAAGGAGCGGTCCCTACAGAATGCTGAAAGGGGAGGTGAGGGGAAGATGCGTTTGGTGGTGGGATCACGCTGGAGGTGGCGGAGGATGATCCGTTGAATGTGGAGGCTGGTGGGGTGAAATGTGAGGACAAGGGGAACTCTTTCGTGGTTCCGGGAGGGAGGGAGGGCCAGGGGTGAGGGCATAAGTGCGGGAGATAGAACGTACACGGTCGTGGGCCGTGTCAACCACAGTAGCGGGGAATCCTCGGTTGAGGAAAAAGGAAGACATGTCAGAAGCACTGGTATGGAAGGTGGCATCGTCAGAGCAGATGCGGCGGAGACCGAGAAACTGGGATTAAATGGACTCTGGATTCAAAAGAGTAAATGCTGGAAACACTCGAGCTGGCTAATCAACATCTGTTAAGATAACAGACAAGTTAATGTTCTAGTTCTAACCTTTCAGCAGACTGGCGATCTGTACCCCTACCGCTGACAAGCACCACCCCCCCGGGACACACACGTGGCGGACTGGAAAAGCTGCCACGCCGCTCACTGCGGCCACGTGACACGGGCTGCCCCGCCAATCAACCGCCAAGGGGGCGGGGCCTGGGCGTGGCTCCGTAAGTTCAAAGGTTTCCCTCTTCAGCGGACGCAGTTCGAAGTGAGTTGGGAGAATCAAATTAATAACGGAAATCGCGCGTCACTTTGACTCTCGAAGGCTGGAAAACCGAGGCGGCGGAAAAGAAGTTAGCGGCGGTAAGCTGGTTATTATGCCAATGTTATATTCTAATCCGCAGCCGGCGGCCTTTTGTTGGGATGTACCTGGCGTATCGGCCGGTAAAACACGACGAGCCGATTTAGCGGCCGAGTGTTAATGAGGCGATGGCGCGCGGGCGGTATTTATTTTCTCTCTGTTTGATTTCTGCCCAGTGTCCCCCGACCCTCACCCGACCTGTTTGTTTGTGTGTGACGGCAGAGGGATGCTTGACGGGCCCGTCCGCCAATCAGGGCGCGCGTCGTCACAGGGGCCGCTCGGAATGTTCGGGGCTGCGCCAATCGGAGAGGAGGGTGGGCGGTCCCTGCTGGCGAGGCTGACCGCTTCTGAGCCGTCACACTCAGAGCACGGTCAAAGGGGCAGGACCCCTACAATGGGAGGGTGAATAACATATTACCCCCACACACACTCCACTCTCCATAGCCTCTTAATTCGCCGCCACTGCATTTTTTACTCCAGGATCAATCTGAATTACCCCGCCTCCGCCTCCCACCTTATTCACCTGACCTCTCACCCTTCTGAGACCGTTCGTTCAGCTGCCACTGCCTCCTGGACTTGTGTGAGGATCTCCCGAATTAGTGTCAACTAGTGACCAACTGTCCTGGGTGGTTGGTGGGGTGAGTGAAACACCGAGAGGTAGCGAGCTGGTACAGCAAGCAATTGGGAAGGCAAATGGCATGTTGGCCTTTATTGCAAAAGGGTTGGAGTACAAGATTAAGGAAGCCTTGCTGCAATTGTACAGGGCTCTGGTGAGACCACACCTGGAGTACTGTGCACAGTTTTGGTCTCCTTATCTGAGAAAGGATATACCTGCCTTTAGAGGCGGTGCAATGAAGGTTCACTAGATTGATCCCTGGTATGAGAGGGTTGTCCTATGAGGAGAGATTGCGTAGATTGGGCCTATACTCTCTGGAGTTTAGAAGAATGAGAGGTGATCTCATTAAAACATATAAGATTCTGAAGGGGATTGATAGGGTAGATCCTGAGAGGTTATTACCCCTGGCTGGAGAATCTAGAACTAGGGGTATAGTCTCAGGATAAGGGGGGGTCAGCCATTTAAGACTGAGATGAGGAGGAATTTCTTCACTCGGGGTTGTGACTCTTTGGAATTCTCTACCCCAAAGGGCTGTGGATGCTCAGTCGTTGAGTATTTTCAAGGCTGAGATAGATAGATTTTTGGACTCTAGCGGAATCAAGGGATATGGAGATCACGCGGGAAAGTAGAGTTGAGGTCGAAGATCAGCCATGATCTTATTGAATGGCAGAGCAGGCTCGAGGGGCCGTATGGCCTACTCCTGCTCCTAATTATTATGTTCTTATGTTCTTAAATATGTGGGGTCACTTTGCAGTTAGGCTTGAGGTGATACTCCTGACAATGGGACTTTGGAACTGAGCCAGCCCTATGTAACAGACTCAGTAATTCAAAAGCTGAGTCAAAGTGTAGTACTCCAGAGAACCATTGATTATTGATCAACCAGACTGCATGTGTCCTTCACTGTGCTGGAAGAAGAAAAAAAGGAAAGACTTGCATTTATATAGCGCCTTTCATGGCCACTGGACGTCCCAAAGTGCTTTATGGCCAATCAAGTACTTTCTGAAGTGTAATCACTGTTGCAGTGTAGGAAATATGGCAACCAATTTGCGCACAGCAATCTCCCACAACAGCAATGTCATAATGACCAGATACTCTGTTTTTGTGATGTTGATTAAGGAATAAATATTGGCCAGGATACTGGCGATAACTCCTCATCTTCGAAATAGTGCCATGGGATCTTTTACATCCACCTGAGAGCAGACGGGGCCTTGGTTTAACATCTCATCCGAAAGACGGCACCTCCGACAGGAAAGCACTCCCTCAGTACTGCACTGGAGTGTCAGCCTTTTTGTGCTCAAGTCTCTGGAGTGGGACTTGAACCCACAACCTTCTGACTCAGAGCTGAGAGTGCTACCAACTGAGCTATGGCTGAAGTCTGAGTTTATTTTTTAGGCTGATGAAGTTTGGAATGAAAGCTACTGGAAATGTTATCTTGAAACCAGATATGCAAACATGTGCTTATGTATTCAAACTTTGGTGCCTACCACAGCCAAGGTGGAACCACTGTTCCATAAAGTATGATGTATGTTCATTCTATGGTCAGGTGGTTGCTGACAGTGCCTTTTGTGGTGAGTTGTGATGATCACCATGCAACTTGGGAGGAGTTCCTGGTACGTGCTGTCTGGCTGGCTAGAAAGAAATATTTGCATATCTAATGAGCCTTCGCATATCTCTGCCAAATGTCTCTGTGCTTTATATGAATTACACTTTGAAGTGCAGTCGTTATATCGGCAAATATGGCAGCCAGTTTGCACACCTACCGATATCCATCAAACAGCAATAAAATAAATTACAATTTTTTTTGGTGGGGCTCAATTCTGCATTTTAAAATTTCAAATGGAGGTTATCTGTTCCCAGGTTAAGCTGCCACAGGATACAAAAATATTTTAATGTTTTGTACAAAGTTAAGGGTTTCAACAGTTTGATGCTCCTTTTGGGAATAAACTTATAATGTATCATTGTTATACAGGATCTGCATCATGTTATACTGGAGTAGAATTGTGAGGAGCTGCTTCGTAGGGTTCTTGTGTCTTGTACTATGGGGCAGGCAGCATTCGTTTTCAACTCTAGCTCAAGGTCATCTACCGCATGATTCTGAAATCACTGAGGGTCATCGACCGAACATTCGTCTAGATAAGAACCTTGTTCAAGACAAAGAGTATGTAACTCACTGTTTCTACAGTATAGAGAATAAATTAGAGTAAAGGCGTTTTCTCTATTTGTATAATACAGTAATTCCATTTTAATTTCCCAGATGTTGCTAAGTTGAACTGTAGCTTTACACTTAACAGAATCTGTTAATTTGGAAGTTTTTTTTTCCATTTTTGCTTTGCATCATGACTTTGGCATGTTTCACGTTGTACCGTTTGTTGGCTGACATTTGTCTTTCCCTCAGAAAAGATTTAATTGCCCTTTTTAAGGTTCTGTCTCTGTCTCCCCCTATAATGTACTTGCTCTGTTTCTTGCTTTTTTTCCCCCCTCATCCTCCTCCCTAAAACAACTTTATTAGCCTCTCTCAGCCCTCAACCAGTTTAATTTAGAAGTCGCCTTCTGGGAGATTTCCTTGACACTACCCAGCTGCACAACAACGAATAGTCGTGATGCGGAGATGCCGGTGTCGGACTGGAGTGGACAAAAATGAGAAGTCGCACAACACCAGGTTATAGTCCAACAGTTTTATTTAAAATTACGAGCTTTCGGAGCTCCGCTCCTTCTTCAATGAATAGCACCTCGGTAACAGGAGGAAAATTGATGCAAAATTTTGCACTAATTCTGTAGCGATTACTGTGCCACCATGCCACCCCTTGAAAATCTTCAGTACTTCAATGAACGCTTGTAAGACATGAAAATTGTTTTGAACAAGTATACTGTCTCGCTGAGAAGACTAAAATGGGAGAAATAGCACTACTAGGATTTCATCATATAAAGTAGTAATTGTAAGCATGTGAAATGTTGTAATGTGACTACTTTTACTGTGTACTTTTTCCAATTATAGAGTTTATCCCTCCAAGTTTTGGTTGTGTCTGCGAAATGTATTTTGAGCAGTGTAATGCTAAGGTGAAGTCCTGGTATTGGTGGGAGTGATTTGAGCTGACCCTACAACATTTACAGTGTATTGGTCTTGATATCCAAAATCTGTAGTGACATTAGTGGCTTGTTACAATATTACCCCCTGTTTTCTCTCTGCCCTCTCCTTAAAAGACATAAGGGTGGATGTCCTCTACGGTTGCCCATCAGGTATCTTAATAGGACAGTGCATATTAGATGGTTGCACCTGTGAGGAAGGAGCTACTTGAATGTTTTTGCTTGTCTCTCTATACCCCTCACCTTTTCCTCCCCTTCCCCATTCCATTTCCATGGCTCAGTAACAGGCCTGCCCTCTGGCTGGGCCGTGTGCCTACAAAGCTGGGAAGAAACTGGAGTGCAGCTGCAGACCTGAGACGTGTAGCTGTGTCTTGGATGCTGGCGTGGAGCCAAGATCCCAAGCATCTCAAATTGTTCTGAAGGGTGCTAACAAATTTGAAACATGGCTGCCTTTTGGTTTACTCTGTGGATTGTTGCAGGCGTTCCAGTGTCTGGGTGCCTCACATACCAGGTATCTTCAGGTGCAATCAGGCTGGGGCATCTGACAATCTTGGCCATCACAAAATTAGGCAGAATGGCAGGATATCTCCCACCTCATTATAATCAGGATACTGGGCCTGCGCCTAGTCCAGGTGTAGGCCCAGTTATATCAGCAGGCAAAGCTCCAAGAAATCTTGACCGTATAGTATAGGTGAAGATCTGACATAATGGCTCTCTGGCGCATTTTTCCTCTTCCCTGTGCCCGGGGAATGCTAGTTTTATTTTTCCCCTCGGATGTAGGGAAGAGGAAAATCTACCCTATGACCTTTCAGAAGTTGTAGATGCTGGTGACCTGTGTAGATGATAGTGGTCACCAGGTCAGTCAATGAGCAACTACATAAAACAATGTGTTTATTGACCTAGTTCATGGATTGAAATGTTGATCTGAAGTCATTATTAAGCTATCTGGTTTTTATTATTTTATTGTTGATATTCCTGTGCTTATTTTGACCCTTTTCTTGGATTTGCTATTTTTTTCCGTACCTTCCATCAAAACAAAATTGCATCACTAGATCGGCTGTTTTCAGTTCAAAGATGTGGAATTGCAGCCAGTAAGTCGAGTGCAAATAACTCTTCTGTGCAGTAATTCTGTTACTTTGAAGGAAACTCAGAAATGTAGTCAGAAGTATTTGAAGCAATACAAATTATTTTGAAATTAAATTAAAAGATCTGCACTTTGGATGTTGACAAATGCCAGTTTTCAAAATATTAGTTGAGTGGAGGTTTGATGTTATTAGTTTAACCAGAAAGCTTAGTTATTTTCCAGCTCAGTATTGACCATGTCCTGGAGCGTGCTTGGCTGAAATGATTTAAAGAATGATTAACATTCCAGAAAACTAAGAAGCATTATTTGGTGTAGGAACATTGCACTCATCCCACTCTGAACTCTTCTGCATTCCTCCTGCCCCATCATTTGCAGCTGTGCCTTCAACTTTCTAGGCCCTATACTCTGGAATTCCCACCCTTAACTTCTCCACCTCTCTACTTCCGTCTTCTCCTTTTGAGACCTTCCTTAAAACCTGCCTCTGACCAATCTTTGGTCACCCCCCTCATAATATCTCCTTGGGCTTGACATTAATTTTTGCCTGATTATGCCTCTGCTGTGCCTTGACATGTTTTTCCACAATCAAGGTGTTCTATAAATACAAATTGTTGTTGGAACTTCATGTCTCAGACCTCCCTGCGAAATGTTGTTGTATTATGATGTTGTAGTTGAAAAAAGGGTAGATTTTTTTTTGCTGTAT
This sequence comes from Squalus acanthias, assembly GCA_030390025.1. Taxonomy (NCBI): domain Eukaryota; kingdom Metazoa; phylum Chordata; class Chondrichthyes; order Squaliformes; family Squalidae; genus Squalus; species Squalus acanthias. The sequence goes on along the minus strand of CM059436.1, from coordinate 30,638,771 downwards.
GTCAATGAGATATGAGAGGAATGTATTTTGCCAGAGTATCTTTCCATGATTGATACTATTCGCAGAACAAACATTTATCACGGCAGAAATGCTACTGCAGTTCTCAATCAACATATTACTGTTTTAAATGGAAGGTGCACTGTTTGTAATGAATGTGGTTTCATTAATTTTGCAGTCATATTATGGAGCATTTAGATGGTGTGATCGACAAACCAGAATCTGAGATGACACCACAAGAACTTCAACTTCATTACTTCAAAATGCATGATTATGATGGGAATAATCTTCTTGATGGATTGGAATTAATATCGGCTATTACACATGTACACAAAGAGGTAAATATTATGTTACTGAGAACATGCATCTCTCCTCTCTGGTTTAGTAGCTGAAATCTGTTAACTCAGTACAGACTGGGGATCAAACCTAAAACTTTCCTGGTCTGTATGACTCGGCTATTCTCTTGCCCAAAACCTTAAATCTGTGTCCCCTAGTCCTTGTACCATCAGCTAATGGGAACAGCCTTTCTCTGTCTACCTTATCCAAACCTGTCATAATCTTGTACACCTCTATCAAATCACCCCTAAACCTTCTTTGCTCCAAGGAAAACAACCCTAGCTTCTCCAACCTAACCTTGTAGCTAAAATCCCTCATCTCTGGAACCATTCTGGTAAATCTCTGCACCCTCTCAAGGACCGTCATATCCTTCCTAAAGTGTGGTGACCAGAACTGGACGCAGTACTCTAGTTGTGGCCTAACCACAGCTTTTATAAAGGTTCAGCATAACGTCCCTGCTTTTATACTCGATACCTTTATTTATGAAGCCCAAGATCCCATATGCTTTGCTAACTACTCGCTCAATATGTCCCGCCACCTTCAAAGATCTATGCACATGAACCCCCCAGGTCCCTCTGTCCCTGCACACTCTTTAGAACTGTGCCATTAAGTGTATATTGCCTCTCCCTGTTCCTTCTGCCAAAATGCATCACCTCACACTTCTGTATTAAATTCCATCTGCCACTTGTCTGCCCATTCTGCTAGCCTTTCTATGTCCTGTTGCAGTCAATTGGTATCATCCTCACTGTTTGCCACACCTCCAAGTTTGGTATCATCAGCAAATTTTGAAATTTGACTCTGTATTCCAATATCCAAGTAATTTATATATATCAAAAAAACAGTGGTCCTAGCACTGACCCTTAGGGAACGCCACTGTCTACCATAAATAACAACAGAAAACGCTGGAAAAACTCAGCAGGCCAGGCAGCATCCGTGGAGAGAGAAAGAGAGTTGACGTTTCAGGTCGATGACCTTTCATCAGAACTGTCTACCATCCTCCAGCCTGAAAAAAGAACCATTTACCACGACTCGCTGTTTTCTATCCTTAAGCCAATTTCTTATCCAAGCTGACACTGACCTTCCTATTCCATGAGCCTCAGTTTTGTTAACCAACCTTTTATGTGGTACTTTGTCAAATGCTTTCTTTAAATCCATGTAGACAACATCCACTGCATTCCCTTCATCAATCCTCTCTGTTACTTCATCAAAAAATTCAATTAGATTAGTCAAACACGATCTGCCTTTTACAAATCCATGCTGGCTCTCCTTAATTAACTTAAATCTCTCCAAATGCCTGTTAATTTTTTCCCTGATTATTGTTTCTAAAACCTTACCCACCACTGATGTTAAACTGACCAGCCTGTAGTTACTAGGATTGTCCTTGCACCCTTTCTTGAACAAGGGTGTCACATTTGCCGCTTTCCAATCCTCTGGCACCTCCCCTGCATCTGGGGAAGATTGGTAGATTATGGCAAGCCCTCCCGCTATCTCCACCTGCACTTCCCTTAGCAACCTGGGATACAAGCCATCCGGACAAGACGACTTATCCAGCCTTTCCAGTACATCCTGCCTATCAATTTTCACCCCATCCATTACCTCTATCATCTCCGCTTCTACCGATATTTTGTCAGCTTCCTCTTCCTTAGTAAACACTGATACAAAGTACTCATTAAGTATTCTAGCCTTGCCTTGCGCCTCTAAGCGTATATCACCCTCTTTGTCTCTAATAGGCCCCACCCCGCCTCTTACTACCCACTTACTATTTACATGCCGGTAGAAGATTTTTGGGTTCCCTTTTATGTTAACTGCCATTCTATTCTCATATTCTCTCTTTGCCAGTCTTATTTTCCTCTTCACTTCCCCACTCCACTTACTGTATTTGGCCTGGTTCTCACTTGAAGAATTCACCTGACATGCATCATACATCCTCTTTTTTTTGTTTCATAACATTCTCTATCTCCCTCGTCATCTAAGGAGTCCTGGCATTGGTTCCCCTACCTTTCCCTCTTGTTGGAATGTACCTAGCCTGTACCTGAAACATCTCCTCCTTAAAGATCGCCCATTGTTCCGTTACAGTTTTCCTGTCAATCTTTGGTTCCATTTTACCCTGGCTAGATCCCCTCTCATCCCATTGAAGTTAGCCCTCTTCCAATTTAGAAGTTCTACTTTACATTGTTCCTTGCTCTTCTCCATTACTAATCTAAACCTTATGATACGATGATCACTGTTACCCAAGTGTTCTCCCACAGACACTTGGTCCAATTGGCCCACCTCATTCCCCAGCACCAGATCCAGCAATGCCTCCTTCCTAGTTGGGCCGAGAACATACTGGTCAAGGAAGTTCTGAACACATTTCAGAAATGCCTCCCCCACCTTTCCCTTTACTCTAACATTATCCCAATCGATATTTGGGTAATTAAAGTCCCCCAATATCACCACGCTATAGTTCTTGCACATCTCTGATTTCCCTGCAGATTTGCTCCTCCAGCTCTCTCTCACTATTTGGAGGCCTATAGAATACCCCAAATAGCATGATCATACCCCTTTTGCTTCTCAACTCTAACCAAATGGATTCTGTCCTTGCCCCCTCAGGAAATCCTCTCTTTCCAACACTACAATGTCTTCCCTAATCAGTACTGCCACCTCACCTCCCTTTTTTCCTTCTCTCTCTTTTCTGAACACCTCGTATCCATGAATATTAAGTGCCCAGTCCTCATCATTTTTAAGCCACGTTTCCGTTATTGCCACTACATCATATTCCCACACGGCTAATTGTGCTTGTAACTTACCAACCTTATTCACCACACTTTGTGCTTTTACATACATGCATTCCAAACCTGTCTTTGTATTCCTCGTAGTTCTTCTTAGTCTGCTCCTATCTAATATGGTAATACTTCCTTCTCTAGTACAATCCAACACACCCCCTCCTTTATGCACCTTATTCCTCTTTTCTACTTCTATATGCTGGTGCCCACCCCCCCCTGCCAATTTAATTTAAACCTCCCCGCGAGGACATTGGTCCCAGTCCTGTTGAAGTACAACCCGTCCCTTTTGAATAGGTGCATCCTGCCCCAAAACTGGTCCCAATGCCCCAAGAATCTGAAGCCCTCCCTCCTGCGCCATGCCTCAAGCCACGCATTGATCCTCCCTATCTTCCTATTTCTACTCTCGTTGACGCATGGCACTGGGAGTAATCCAGAGATTACTACCTTTTGAGGTCCTACTTTTTAACTTTCTCCCTAACTCCTAAAAGTCTGAGTGCAGGACCTCAAAACCTGCCCTCTCTGTCATTGGTGCCGACGTGTACCACAACTTCTGGCTCACTCCCTTCCCCCTGCAGAATATTCTGCACCCTCTCAGTGTTGTCCCTTACCCTGGCACCAGGGAGGAAACACACCATGCGGGACTCACGATGACGGTTACAAAAACACCTGTCTGTCCCCCTAACTATGGAATCTCCTATAACGACTGCATTTCTACGCTTTGCTGGTTCACCCCCCGCCCCCCCCCGCCGTGCTGTCCCTTGCCTATTGGTGCCATGGTCCGGACTGCTCTCCTTCAAGGTGTTGTCACTCCCAGCAGTCTCTAATGCTGTGACATGCTAACGTTTGAGAGTGACACACAGCCTGAAGACTCCTGCACTTCCTGCCTCTTCCTACTCTTCTGGATGGCCACCCATTTACTATCCTGAACTCTCTCTGCCTATGGGGTGGCCACTTCCTGGAATGTACGGTCCAGGAAACTCTCAGCCTCCCTGATGCTCCGCAGTGACTCCAGCTGCCCCTCGAGCTCGGAAACCCTGAGCTCCAGCTCAAGCAACTGGAAACACTTCCTACACACATAGTCCCCCAAGACACATGGAGTGTCCTGAAGTTCCCACATGGCGCAGGAATTGCAAGCAACAGGTATCAGTTGCCCATTCATAATCTAAAAAATGTCTATTCCCTCTTTCAGAAGCTAATTAGTATCTTGTTTAAACTGTTAATTATAATGAATGTCTCTGGACCTCAGCTCTCGGGTATCGCTGTCTCATGCACTCTCTCTCGGACTGCTCCTTGTTTTTTAAAATACCAGAACAGCACCACTTTCCTCAATGCACTGAATTCCCTCACTCACCAAATTCTGAGTTCAGTACTCCGTCGAATTGGACTCCGTGCTACTTCCTGTAATTTGTTGCAGTCCTCCTCAGTATTAACTATCCCCCCCCCAATTTGGTGTCGTCTGCAAATTTAGAAATTGTGTTTTTGATTCCAAAGTCTAAATCGTTAATATAAATTGTGAACAACAGTGGTCCCAGCACTGATCCTTGTGGAAAACCACTACCCAGCTTTAACCACTGTGAATAGTTACTCTTTACCCTTACACTCTGCTTTCTGCCTTGAAGCCAGCCAGCTATCCATTCTGCTACTTACTTGTCGCTGACTCCGGATTCTCTGACCTTATTTATTAGTCTATTATGTGGTATCTTATTGAAGGCCTTTTGAAAATCTAGATAAATTACATCTACTGCATTACCCTTGTCTATTCTCTCCGTTACCTCTTCAAAAAATTCAATAAGGTTGGTCAAGCAAGACTTTCCCTTTTGAAATCCATGCTGACTATTCATTATTATATTTTTGGCTTCTAGATGTTCTTCTATTTTCTCCTTTAGTAGGGATTCCATTATTTCTCCTACCACCGATGTTAAGCTGACTGATAGTTCCCTGGACATGTTCTATCTCCCTTCTTAAATATAGGTATTATGTTAGCTATCCGCCAGTCTTCTGGCACTATACCTTTTTCTAATGAATTATTAAATATGTGTAGTAATGCCTCTGCTATCCCTTCCCTAGATTCTTTTAAAACGCTCGGATGTAATCCAGGGTTTTTTTCCTCTTTGAGTTTGATTAGTTTATTTAATATATCTTTTTTATTTTAAAGGCAGTTATTTCATTACTAATCCCATGAGCCAATGTCATGTCCACCTGTTCTATCTCCCTGGTAAATACTGAGGCAAAGTAATTATTTAATATTTCTGCCATCTCTCTATCACTGCCTGCGGTATTATCCTGTCCATCCCTTAGTGGCCCTATTTCCATCCCGACCTTCCTTTTTTTTTTAATTGATGTGCCTGTAAAATATTTTACTATTTTGTTTTATGTTCCTTGATAATTTAACTTCATAGTTCCTCTTGGCCTTCCTAATTGTTTTTTTTGACTTCTTTCCTAATCTCTTCATCTTTTCCCTTATGCTCTCCCCTGCTGTCCATATACTTAATGTATGCCTCTTTCCTTGCCCTCAATTTTTCCCTTATAGCTTTATTCATGCATGGTGTGTCATCTGTGTTTAGCCTGTGCTTGGTTTTTTAGCGGAATATATTTTTCCTGGACTCTGTTGAACACTGTTTTAAATGTTTCCCATTGCTGTTCTGCGTCATTGTTTGCCAATATTGTTGTCCATTTTATTTTCCCAAGTTCTATTCTCAGCCCCTCAAAATCAGCTTTTCTCCAATCTATTACCCTGGTCTTCATCATACTTATTTCCTTCTCAGTTATTATTTTAAAGCGTATTATATTATGGTCACTATTGCCTAGATGTTCCCCTACTTTTACTTCTAGAATCATAGAAAGTTACAGCATGGAAGGAGGCCATTTCGGCCCATCGTGTCCGCGCCGGCCAACAAATAGCTATCCAGCCTAATCCCACTTCCCAGCTCTTGGTCTGTAGCCCTGCAGGTTACAGCATGCCAAGTGCACATCCAAGTACTTTTTAAATGTGGTTAGGGTTCCTGCCTCTCCCACCCTTTCAGGCAGTGAGTTCCAGACCCCCACAACCCTCTAGGTGAAGAAATTTCCCCTCAAATCTCGTCTAAACCTTCCACCAATTATTTTAAATCTGTGCCCCCTGGTTTTTGACCCCTCTGCTAAGGGAAATAGGTCCTTTCTATCCACTTTTATCTGTGCCCCTCATAATTTTATACACCTCAATAAGGTCTCCCCTCAGCCTCCTCTGTTCCAAGGAAAATAGACCCAGCCTATCCAGTCTTTCCTCATAGCTAAGATTCTCTACTCCCGGCAACATCCTTGTAAATCTCCTCTGTACCCTCTCTAGTGCAATCACATCTTTCCTGTAATGTGACCAGAACTGCACGCAGTACTCTAGCTGAGGCCTAACTAGTGTTTTATACAGTTGAAGCATAACCCCCCCCTGCTCTTGTATTCTATGCCACGGCTAATAAAGGCAAGCATTTCATATGCCTTCTTAACCACCTTATCTACCTGGCCTGCTACCTTCAGGGATCTGTGGACATGCACTCCAAGGTCCCTTTGTTCCTCTACACTACTCAGTGTCCTACCATTTAATGTGTATTCCCTTTCCTTGTTAGCCCTTCCCAAATGCATTACCTCACACTTCTCTGGATTGAATTCCATTTGCCACTGTTCTGCCCACCTGACCAGTTTATTGATATCTTCCTGCAGTCTACAGCTTCCTTCTTCAGTATCAACCACACAGCCGATTTTTAGTATCATCTGCAAACTTCTTAATCATACCCCCTATATTCAAGTCTAGATCATTGATATATATCACAAAAAGCAAGGGACCTAGTACTGAGCCCTGCGGAACCCCACTGGAAACAGCCTTCCAGTCACAAAAACACCCATCAACCATTACCCTCTGCTTCCTGTCTCTGAGCCAGTTTTGAATCCAACTTGACACTTTGCCCTGGATCTCATGGGCTTTTAACTTCTATTTGCTCTGGTTCATTCCCCATTACTAGATCCAATAGCGGATCCTCCCTTGTTGGGCTTTTGCATATTGGGTTAGAAAGGAGTCCTGTACACATTGTAGGATCTCCATTCCCTTATCCCCTTTACCTACCTCTTCTGTCCAATTAATATCGGGGTAGTTGAAATCCCCCATGATTATTATTCTATGTTTTTTACTAATTTCCCTAATTTGTTTGTATATTTCTTCCTCCACCTCCCTTCCACTATTAGGTGGCCTGCAGACTAGCCCTATTAGTGTGATTGATCCTTTATTATCTTTTATCTCTATCCACATGGATTCTATTTCTGTTTGCCTGATAGCTGCGTCACTTTTTTCTACTGCCATTATGTTATCCCTAATAAGTACAGCTACTCCACCTCCCCTTTTTCCCTCTCTATCTTTTCTAAATATATTATACCCTGCAATGTTTAATTCCCAGTTGTGATTTTTCTGTAGCCATGTCTCAGTAATCCCTACTGTGTCTGGTTCCTCGCAACACATGATTGCCTCCAGCTCCCCTGTTTTATTACGGACACTGTGTGCATTGCTTTACAGATAGTTTAACTCATTTTTAATAGCAGTTCCTTTCACTTATTTTAACCATCTTTTTACACTCCTTTTCTATAACTCCATTTATTCCCTGGCCATCAATATCCTCCCTTACTTTGCTCTTTCCTATGTTCTCCTTTCCTGTTTTGTTTATAATTAGGCTGGTTTAATTTCTTGTAGATCCCTCCCCCCATCTTACTAGTTTAAAGCCCTTGCCACCTCCCTATTTACCCTTTCCGCTAGGATATGGGTCCCATCCCAGTTCAGGTGGAGCCCGTCCCATCAGTACAGCTCCTTCCTGTCCCAGTACTGGTGCCAGTGTCCCACGAAAAGGAACCCCTCTGTCCCACACCAGCCCTTTAGCCACGTGTTAATTCTCCTGATCTGACTGCTTCTATGCCAATTTGAACGTGGCTCGGGCAATAATTCAGAGATTATTACCCTCGAGGTCCTGCTTTTTAACTCCTGATACTCCTTCAGCAGGACCTCCTCCCTGTTCCTACCTATGTCGTTTGTTCTGACATGGACAACAACAACTGGATTTACCCCTTCCCTTTCCAAATTCCTCTCCAGCCGCCTCAAGATATCCCTTACCCTGGCATCGAGTAGGCAACACACCCTTCGGGATTCTCGTTCTTGGCTGCAGAGGACGCTATCTATCCCCCTAACTATAGAATTCCCTATCACTACCACATTTCTATTCTGCTCTTCCTCCCCTTGGACAGCCTTCTGAGCGATGGTGCCTTGGTCTGCATTGTGGCTGTCCTCCCTGCAGTCTTTCTCCTTGTCCTCACAGGTAGCAAGTACATCGTACCTGTTGGACAGGACTAGCGTCTGCAGGACTTCCTTCTCAACCTCTCCTAAGTCCCCGCTACCGTCTCCCTAGCAGTCAGACCCTCCCCTCCCCTTCCCGAACCTGTGCTTTCCTCTGGGGGGTGACTGTATTCTGGATAAAACTGTCCAGAAATTTCTCCCTCCTCCCTTATGTTTCAGAGTGTCTCTAACTCGCACTGCAGCTCAATGACGCTGAGCCGGAGTGACTGAAGGCAGAGACATTTTCTGCAGATGTGGGAATCCGGGACAGTCTCGCTGTCCATAAACTCTCACATACTACAGTCCCGACACATAGCCTGCCCTGCCGTCTCTAGAGTTTTTATTTATATGTTTATTTAAATTAGTTAAAGTTTTTAATCTAGTGATTATTTAGAGTTATATTAATTAATTAGTTTATCTAGTTAAGTTATTAATTTAATAACAGTATTCGTGATTGTTCCCCAGCTCTTAGTTTAGAACACTGCACTAGCTTAGAGACAAAAAAAATGCTCTAATACTCACCAACCAATCACCTACCTGCTGTCCTGTGATGTCACTCCTTGTTTTTTTTCTCTCTCTCTGCTCCGGTCCCTGGTAAGATCCACTCCGCCTCCGCTGCTCACAGTGAGTTTGGTCCCCTCTCCAACTGCGCTCTTTATTTCCTGCCTCTGCTCAAGTACCCGGTCAGGTCCGCTCCTCCTCCGCTGCTCTGAGTTTTATACTACAGTACCAATACGAGACTGATGCCTATACAGCTGAAAGTGCAGCTGGCACAACCCAAGTTGTACTGAAGGCTGAGCCTGCTTGCACACACGTCAGAGCTCCACTTGCCATTAAATATTACAAAAGAGTGGATGGCAGAATGCACTCTCTCTTGTAACTATAAAACATGCAATGTTAAATTAAGTACCCTGGCAGCCCAACAGTCTGAGCTGGAGTTGTATTCCACCCAGTATAAAGCACAGAGGCCTCCTGGAGGGGAAGGAGTCTCTCATTGCTTGGTTATGTTGTGCTTTTTATCAGGACCTGAGTTATACAACCAATTTAGCAGTGATGTGCATCTGAAAGTGCTTTTCATCAATGCAGAAGTGGCAGTATAACTGCAGCCGGGGAACATGGTTCACAATTTCCTTATCTGCAAATGATTGTGATGAATATTCCAGCATGCTTTATACTGGAATAGTAAATATTTGAGCCAGTTAAAGTACTTGGCTGCTAATTGTAATTTAATGAAACAAAAACAAAAAATGATGAAAGTACAGATCAGTTAGTGTCTGTAAAGAGAAAGAGGTTAATATTTCTGGTGCAGGACACAAGAAAGACTCGAGCCACAGATCGTCATTTGTAATTGGTTGTCTGCCTCTCTGAGGCAGAAACTATTAAAATATATAATTGTAACTGAAATTACACAAACTATTTAAACTTGCTGACTTGTTATTTCAGTTAGGCAAATTGTGTGATTTGATAGCTTTTGTTCTTCACATTTTTATACTTTTTTGTCTGATTGTCTTGCCTTTCTGTGCAGGAAAGTGGTGGTCAAGGACAGCCCATGCGTGAGGAAGAAATCGTTAGTTTAATTGATGACGTTTTAAGAGACGATGATAAGAATAATGATGGATACATTGATTATGCTGAGTTTGCAAAGTCACTAGAGTAAAAAAGACGCACAAACAATGGAGTTATAGTTACCATTTTCTGACGGCTGTAGTGGAAGCAGTTAAATATATTTTTTATTATTGGTAAAGGTCAGTTAACTTTATTTTCTTAACAGCTGAGCCAATCATAGTTTACCAGTCTCTCTAAACCAGAAGGTTTTAACTCTTCTGTACAGAATTGTACACTCAGATTTTTAAAAATTTCACTGGATACTTATGAATATTTTTGTGCAATTTAAAAAAAGAAACTTGTACAAGGATAGTGGTGTTACTGTTGCTATCCTTCTAATATTTCAATATTTGTGAAGTTTTGCAGTGGAGACATTTATACAGTAAATAAAACAGTAATGAAACTGAAGTTTGTGCAATTTAAAAATGAAACTTGTACAAGGATAGTAGTGTTACGTTGCTATCCTAATATTTCAATATTTTGTGAAATTTTGCAGTGGAGACATTTATGCTGTAAATAAAACAGTAATGAAACTCTGAAGTGTTGACATGTCACTTTAGATCATCACAATGAAATGTTAGGTATTTAAAAAGTGATCACTTTCTTTTTCTAAGTTAGAATTGCTCCTAAGCTGTAAAGGGCAAGTCAATGAATTAGAAAATGACTTTTTTAATTAAGTATCTTGATGTTTAATATATGGTTTCCCTCATGACCTGCAATTTAAATGTGGGTGCCCAATAAATGCACTAGTTATTGTGTATTACTGTACATATAATCAAAATTGGTATGAGGTAGTATGTGTGAAGTAAACCTTTAAATTGTAGGATCTTTAGTTTCAGGAGCCCAACTATCATCTTTAGTGAAACATCCAACAAGACCGTCACAGATGTGACACTTTATTCAGCTCAGTGTTCAATGTCCATCATCTCTCTCATTCAGTGCAAACTTCTGACTTGCAATTAAAACTCATTTGTAGAGAAAACTGGAAAAAGTTTCAATGGCCCAGAAATTCGGCTCTTGTCGGGTGAGTACACGCTGTGTACTCACCCGTAAGGCCACCTGAAGTGCCGGTTTCCTGCATGCACTGCGCATGCACTGGAAACCGGAACTTCCGTTCCCCTGAAGGAAGGGGTTCAGAAGTCGAACGCGTGCGCGGGAGAGGCAGCGCGCACGCAGCGAACTTCGTTTTTTTTTCAGGTTTCTCCGTGAGGGTAGGTATGGAGAAGCTGCACATTTAAAAAGGAGGCGCAAGGCCTGCTTTTAACAAGGTAAGTGGTGAATTAATTACAATTTAAACCATTTTTTCAACAGGTTTATCTTTTTTACATACTTTAAAGAAAGGTAAGTTTATTTTTAGCACCATTAAAAAGTGTAATTAATTTTTTCAAAAATTTAAATTTTTGTTTAAAGTAGTTAATTTATGTAATTTATAGTTATTTTAAAAATGTGATTTTTAAAATTTATTTGAAGTTTTAGTGTGGTTTTGGGGCCGATCTCTATTCATAGATTTGACAGGTCTTCCTGTCAAATCTATGAATGAAAATTCCCTGCTACGATTGGCTCTCCATGGCCCACGTGATCCCAGGGGATGCTTCGAACTAACTGCGCCCCTGGGATACGCAAGCACTGCGCGCCGGCAGCTGCAGGAGGCCCAGGACCCGAATTCCTCGTGGGCCCAAAGCACAACGGCAGGCAAGTACACGCGCGATGCTTGCACCCGCAGGAAGCCGGAGAGCCGAATTTCTGGCCCATATGTAGTGTAAAGTTGTAACTGAGTAACCTTGCTGTTAATCTACTTTTTTGAGTTGAATAAGGCTTTAAATTGTTCAGGGCCAGCAGTGGAATGTTTTTGGTATACAATTTGATATGGTAGGACATGTTTGATAATGTAGGACATTATTCTTCACATTTAGTTCCTAGTTTCTGCTGAGCTGTCAAAAGAAGCAGAATGAAGATTATGTGCTCCCAGACTGATTATCCCAAATTACCACACATCTTGTTATAGAATGGCAGTGTTTGCTTGAAAGCTATACATGTATAAGAACCAGTACTGGTGGTTTTATGTCATATTTTATGTCTAGAAAATGTATTACAGTTTTAAAATTTGGCTTATTGAAAAGATTGAGTCTCATTAACATTTGCTGGAATCTGTTCATGTTCCACTTCAGCAATGTACCTTTCAACTGGTGATGATTCTGGTGAATGGGGCAGTGGTTGGCATCTATAACACATTCCAACCTTGAAATTACGCTGTTTGCACTTTAGTGTACAAACACTTAGTGTGTTATGACATTTATATCTATTATAACAAGTATTAAAATAAATGAATTAAATAGACAGATGAATTTCATACTGATGTAGAGTGTTCATGTAATATTCACACAGCATAATTTCAAAACCTCCTGGGAGATTTATATGAAGAAATTTAATTCTGGATTGGGACTTCCAGATACGCATTGGATCAAAGAATTTTCTCACTGCATTTAAATGTCTTGAGCGTTTAAATGCGTCTTGGATGAAATGTGCTACCTCACTCCTTTCCCTTACAGATGCATCACTTAATAGGCTGAATAATAACATAACTGCACTTGGTTTTCATCAGTTACAGCATGACACTTTTTAACATGGTGCACCTTGTAGTGTTCACACTTCTATTCAAGGACAAGCCGGCTAGCTATCTGAGGGTGACAGAAATGTCTATATCTTTAAAATTACCCTACTAGATCATCTGACCATTTTGTCTCCTAACTTACAACATTTTGTTCCAATCTTTTAAATATAAAATTGCTGATTTCAGCTGGGGTATTGGTGGGAGTGCTGCATTTGGCCTTGGCAAAAAGGTATCGTACAGATGAGAGGGGTCATTCTGCACATTTATCTCATCCTCTCATTGAAAGCTATAATTTTCCTTTATGGTATCTAACTACCTTTTGAATGACTCCAGAGTTTTTAAATCTCTTCAATTTTTTTTTATTGATCACTTTTTGTATATGAAGAAATTATTTCTGGCACCAGGGTTCCTGTTCCTATGATCCTTTCTTTGTGTATGTGTGGGGGTGTTGGTTGAGGACATGATTTGGTCCAGTTGTTAATAGGTGGTCAAACAGCCTACTGCCTATCTAGGCTCACAAATTAAGAATAGCCACTTGCGGGGCGGGGGGGGGGGGGGGGTGGAGGGAGGAGTATCATAGGGCTGTCGCTGTGTTGGAACTGTACCCCAGCATAAGTTGCCACCTTCAGGAAGGGAGAGAAAAAAAAACTGGAAAAAATATATCCAGTAGTAGTTACAATATTTTCTGTTGCAAGGGAAATAAAAGTCATTTGGTTTAATGAGAATTGGCTACTACTGTGAGAACCTTGGAGCAAGGGAAGAAACTTAACTCAATTTCATAAACATAAGAAATAATGGAATTCTGGGGCCTAACCAGTGTTTTATAAAGGTTTAGCATAACTTCCTTGCTTTTGTACTTTATGCCTCTGTTTATAAAGCATGGGTTCCTGTATGCCTTTTTAACAGCCTTCTCAACTTGTAGTTTGTACTCAAAAAGACTGTCCAATGCCTTTGAACCCTGCTATAAATGGCAGCTGAGATGCTGCTTTTATCTTCCTTTGTCTTCACTGGAAAGAAAACTATAAGTGGGGCACTGTATCAAGATTTCTTCAGTGAATACCTTCTTCAACGGGTAATTAATGAGCTGGAATGAATGGAAAAGTCTGAATATCTGCTTTCACAAACTTTTCCTTACATGTATATTCCAAGTTATGGGATATTTTGAAATAGACTAAGCTAAGTAAACCAGTGTGATTTATCTTTTTTGCAGTTTTCTTCCAATGTTTTTCTTAATAAACCTGATTTGTACACTAGATTATAACTGGAGGTAGACAGTCAGTCACTTATTTATCCACTAGTCAGAAAGGTCCAGATTTACTATTTCTAGTGAACTTATCAGCAACATTAGGAGCTTTTTGCTTACCCCTTCATGATACTTTGTGCAGAAGATCACACTTCAGTTTGAAGGCAGTGATGGCTTGCCTGTGAAAGCAATACTTTGAGCTGGGCACAAAGAAAAGTATCTGGTGAGGATATAACATTTGATCATCCCTATGTGTATTTATCCTTGGAACCCTCCATTCTGTTTTCAAAGAGATATTTATCCAAGTTTTCAACTTTTAATTGAGACAACAAATGAATCTTAATTTAAAGTCTTGTTTGAACTAATGTCATCTACTTTCTATGCTCACAAAGTTCTGCTAAAATCAACATTAGCACACTCCACTGAAGAATAATTCTTCAGAGGTTCTTAAATAGGCATGAGTCTAATGCCAATAAAAGATTTGGAAAAAAAACTTTTTAATTTCCTTCGTATGTGGCAACACTTGTGTAAAAAAAAGTATCACCAAACTCTTTATACAGAAAGAGAAATGGGGACTTCAGCTATCCTAATATAGACTGGGATCATAATAGTGTTAAGGGCAGTGAAGGGGAAGAATTTCTGAAGTGAGTTCAGGAGAACTTTCTTGATCAGTATGTTTCCGGCCCGACGAGGGAGGAGGCGTTTCTGGGGCATGAGGTAGGCCAAGTGAAGCAAGTGTCAGTAGGTGAACATTTAGGGAACAGTGATCATAGTATCATAAGGTTTAGATTAGCTATGGAAAAGGACAGGGAGCAATCTAGAGTAAAAATGTTTAACTGGGGGAAGGCCACATGAGAACATATCTGGCCCAGGTAAACCGGAGTCAAAGGTTGACAGGCAAAACTGTAATGGAACAATGGGCTACCTTTAAAGAGGAAATAGTTCAGGTACATTCCCACTAGGGGGAAAGGCAGGGCAACCAAAGTCAGGGCTCCCTGGATGACTAAACAGATAGAGAATATGATGAAGCAGAAAAAGAGCGTGTATGACAGATGGCATGTTGCAAATACATCTACGAATCAGGCTATATATGGAAAGGTCAGAGGAGAAGTGAAAAAGAAAATAAGAGGGGCAGAGGGTATGAGAATAGAATGATGGTCAACATAAAAATAATCTAGAAGTCTTCTATAGGCATATAAATAGTAAGAGGAGGGGTGGGGCAGATTAGGGACCAAAAAGGAGACCTATGCATGGAGGCAGAGGGTATGGCTGAGGTACTAAATGAGTACTTTGCATCTGTCTTCACCAAGGACATAGTGAAGGAGGAGGTAAAGGAAACACTTAAGAGGATAAAAATTGATGAAGAGGTATTCGAAAGGCTGGCTGTATTTAAAGTAGATAAATCACCAAGAGCGCATGGGATGCATCTTAGGATGCTGAGGGAATTGAGGGAGGAAATCGCGGAGGTACTGGCCATAATATTCCAATCCTCCATAGATACTGGGGTGGTGCCAGAGGACTGGAGAATTGCAAATGTTACACCATTGTTCAAAAAAGGGTGTAAAGATAAACCAGCAACTACAGGTCAGTCAGTTTAACCTCGGTAGTGGGGAAGCTTTTAGAAACAGTAATCAGGGACAAAATTAACAGTCACTTGGATAGGTGTGGATTAATTAAGGAAAGCCAGCACGGATTTTTTTAAAGGAAATAGTGTTTAACCAACTTGATCGAGTTTTTTGATGAGGTAACAGAGAGGGTTGATGAGGGTAATGCGGTTGATGCACTGTACATGGATTTCCAAAAGGCATTCGACAAAGTGCTACATAATACGCTTGCCAGCAAAGTGGAAGCCCATGGAATAAAAGGACAGTGGCAGCATGGATACGAAATTGTCTGACAGGAAACAGTAGTGGTGAACGGTTGTTTTTCGGACTGGAGGAAGGTATACAGTGGTGTTTCCCAGGGGTCAGTTCTAGGACCACTGCTTTTTTTGATATATATTAGTGACTTGGATGTGGGTGTACAGGGCACAATTTCAAAATTTGCAGATGACACAAAATTTGGAAGTATAGTGAACAGTGAGGAGGAGAGTGATAGACTTTAGGAAGACAGACAGGCTGGTGAAATTTAACGCAGAAAAGTGTGAAGTGATACATTTTGGGAGAAAGAATGGGGAGAGGACATATAAACTAAATGGTACAATCCTAAAGGGGGTGCACGAACAGAGAGACCTAGGGGTATGTTTGCACAAATCGTTGAAGGTGGCAGGGCAGGTTGAGAAAACAGTTAAAAAGGCTTACGGGATCCTGGGCTTCATAAATAGAGGTGTAGAGTACAAAAGTGGAAATTATGATGAACCTGTATAAAACACTGGTTTGGCCCCAACTGGAGTACTGTGTCCAATTCTGGCCACCACACTTTAGGACGGATGTGAAGGCCTTAGAGAAAGTGAGAAAAGATTTACGAGAATGATTCTAGGAATGAGGGACTTCAGTTACGTTGATAGACTGGAGAAGCTGGGGTTGTTCTCCTTGGAGCAGAGAAGATTGAGAGGAGATTTGATAGAGGTATTTAAAATCATGAGGGGTCTGGACAGAGTAGATAGAGAGAAACTGCTCCCATTGGCAGAAGGGTCGAGAACCAGAGGACACAGATTTAAGGTGATTGGCAAAAGAACCAAAAGCGACGTAAGAAAAATCTTTTTTACGCAGCGAGTGGTTAAGATCTGGAATGCACTGCCTGAAAGGGTGGTGGAGGCAGACTCAATCTTATCTTTCAAAAGGGAGTTGGATAAGTATCTGAAGGAAAAGATTTGCAGGGCGGGGGAGTGGGACTAGCTGAGGTGCTCTTGCAGAGAGCCAGCACAGGCTGAACGGGCCAAATGGCCGCCTTCCGTGCTGTAACCATTCTATGATTCTAAGACACGCCATTGAAAATAGGATGTGACAAAAATCAAGCATTTTTAAACATTGTATCGGTTTCAGCTGGGATGTGATTTCTATGAGAAGCTATTTTTAACCACTTCTGTACCATGACCAAATTGAAGAAGCCAATAGCAAGCTAAGTCTTAGACAAAAATGCTTTCAAATCACTGAGTCAAGCTGGACCTTTTAATGAGCTAAGATGCTTTCTGTCTAAAATTTTCCAAAGAATGTTAACTAGCCAGATATTTCGTTAGTTAGTGGGAATAGAAACAGAACAACTATAGATAAATGTTAACTAAAGTTTAGTTTGGCATAGAAGTTTTTAATTTTCTATTAGAACAAGGAGCTAACTAAACTTAACTACTACTGTAAACCTTTTTTTCTACTATTCGTATTTAATAAATTTATCAGGCCGTTTAAAACCTAAAATAGTCTCATGCATTATTCTGCCACCTTTTTGAAGACGAAGAGAAGCCCATGGAAGGGCTTTATCTACGAGAGTCATCTGAAATATAGAAAAAATATCTAGAGTAACAATGCCTTAGTTTATCTCCACGTTCACTCATTTTCTAGATATTATACTGCAGTCAGATGTTTATAAGCATTTTATAATTATTCTCTGAATAACAAGGGGGGAAAAACTCAACTTTCCTCTATTTTTGACATGTACCTCAGACAGCAATGGTCAAAATATAAAACACGTCAGCTTCTTGATAAGGCACGAGAACCACAACTATTTTTGTTAAAACATATTACTTTAATTAAGCAATAACGAATGAGCCTATAAGTTCTATTTTTTTAAACCATACAATCTTTTTTCCAATTTGGTAACTGGAAATGACTCATGACCTTCACCAATAATTCAACTTAAAAACAAATATTGATTTGGGCACATTTGCTTAAATACAATTTTCTAAATTAGTGCAGAGCTAGCAGATAATCAGGGCATAGGATTACATAATGCACCTTGAGTTTACTTTGGAAAGTAAGAATGATCTTTGTAGTTAGCAGTTAGTTCCAGTGTGTTGGTGGATCCAGGCCTGGCATGGGCCCCAGGGAGAGCATTGATGAGGGTAAGCCAGCCGTGGGAGAGTTAATGGAGCGTAGAGGACTGTACCAGTCATCATGCTGCCGTGGTGGAGCGGAGGCCAAGTGTGCATGCGTGCTGGTGCAGGTGAACTGGCTGACAGCCGGTGGAGAACCATAGGCGCTCGTTGCCATTGAAGAGAAACGCGGTATGTGATTGATGGCGTGCGGATACTGGTACGGCCTGGCAGAAGTAGACACGGGACAAACACCCGGTATCAGGCCGCTGCAGGCCGAGATAACAGTTGGAGGGATTGACTTCTGAATGGCTCGTTCTTGTTTCCGGTGCTTTGCGCGTCTGTTTTGAAACCATACCTGAAAGAACAGGAATTGAATCAGCAAGGACCATACAATAGACTTGCCAAACCCGACACTGCACGCTCATTAACATCACAAGTCCTGGCCCGATGGTGTTAAATTCTTTGTTTCAGTTGGTTAAATTCCAGCAATACCCCATTGCACATTCTTGGGAATCTCTAAACTGTGGCTCTTGTCAACCTCTACCAAGTTCTCTGGATTTAGATATGCGTCCCTATTGAGAGAAAGTGTGCAGCATTCCCTATCAGGCAAGCAGAAATTCTACTTGTATATGAATTCCTCAGTGGTTTGATTTGAACATGCTTGAGCATACCAATGATTTTCCATATAGGTCAGACACACGGCTGGGCTTATTAGATAGCAGTAGTGATGGGTTATGTAAAATATGCTGAAATCATCATGTTAATTGCACTTCATTTCTTTAAAAAAAAGTTACACTTGCTGAACCAGGGACTGATCTACTGAAATGCTGTTTAAAGATAGTCCATTGGTATAAACCAGGGGTCCTGGTGTTACACAGTGCAAGGAATTAATCTGTGCCCAAACAAACAATTCCATTAATGTGGTGTTGATCAATGGTTTGCACAACATCACATGAAATACTATTTAATCTTTCTAATTCATGTTCATAAAGCACCCAGCCTTCAATCTCATAGTTTATAATGTTATCCAAGATTTCCATGCTGTTTTGTTGAAAGTATCCAAGATCGTGCTTGAACATTTCCTTTTAGAATAACATGTGTTTCCAATCATTTACAAATTTTCAATAGTGATGTCCATCAACAATAAATTGAATTTATATAGGACATTTATATAAACATCCCAAGGCACTACGCAGAGGGGAAATGAATGTCTAGCAGCAGAAGATATGGGGAAAATGACTGAAAACAGTCAAAATGATAGGTTTTCAAGAAAGTATTTTAAAGGTGGGGAGTAAAGTGGTAAAAAAGAGATAGTTAGGAACGGAGTTCCAAATTGAAACAGCATAAGACTCTGTTATCAATGGTGGAGTTGAGGATGCAGAGATGTACACAAGGGCAGAGTCAAGAGGTCAGATGACCATGAGCTGGAATGTGGGGCTGAAGGAGGTTGCAGAGTGAAGGTGAAGTGAAGCCCCGCAGAGATTTGTAAATCGGGACAATGATTTCAATTACAATGCATTGATGGACATCGAGCTAATGAGGGCAGCAGATTTGGTGTGCCTTTCTCTAGTTCCTCTTCTATCTCCTCTCCGAGCTCAACTTGTCCAGGAGACCCACTTCCTGCTCACTTGACCATAGTCCCACTAAACTGCTGACCACCCAACTTCCCTTCCTGATCCCTATGCTAGCTGACATTGACACTGGTTCCTTTCCTCAGGTACTGTACACCTCCCTTTCAAAATGTTGTCAGTATCCCCTTCCTCAAAATAAGCACCCTCGGCCCCTCTGTCATTGCAAACTATCGCCCCATTTCTAACCTCCCTTTACTCGCCAAAGTCTTTGAATGCGTTGCCACCTTCCAAATCCGTGACCATCTTTCCTGCAACTTTGTTTGGATCTCTCCAATCAGGTTTTTGCCCCTGCCACAGCACTGAAATGCCCCTACTCAAAGTCACAAATGACACCCTCTGTGACTGTGACCATGGCACACTATCCCTCATTCTCCTCACGAGTCCCTCAAGGATTTATCCTTGGCCCCCTCTTCTTCTACATGCTGCCTTTTGGCAACACAATACATGGGCATATGGTCAGCTTCCACATGTATACTGATGACACCCAGCTCTACCTCTTCACCACTTGTCTTTACCTCTCCACTGCCTCTGTGTTGTCGGACTGCCTGTTCGACATACAGTCCAGAATGAGGCAACATTTCCTCCCAGTTAAACATTGGGAAGACCAAAGCCATACTCTTAGCACCCACCATCAAATTCCGTACCCTTGCCACTGATTCAATTCCCCTCTCCTGCCCCAGCTCGGGTTGATGAGACTGATCACAACTTTGGCATCCTATTCAACCTCGAGCTGGGCTTCCAATGCCATATAATCTCTATCACAAACATTGCCTACTTCTCCCTCCAGAACATTGGCCGTCTCTGTCCCTGCCTCAGCCCTCTACTGCTGAAACCCTTATCTATGACTTTATCACCTCCTGACTTGACTATTGCAATGCTCTTTTGGCCAGCCTCCCACCCTCCACCCTTCATAAACTTTATCCAAAACTCTGCTGCTCATATTTTACCCTACACCAAGCCCTGCTCACCAATCAACCCTCTTCTTGCTGAATTACCTTGGCTCCTGGTCTCCCAATGCCTCCAATTTAAAATTCTCATCCAGAATCCTCTGACCTTGACCTCTTGTGCATCCTTCCTTCTTTTGCCCCACAATTGGTGGCTGTGCCTTCAGCCATCTAGGCCCTACATTCTACAATTACCTCCCTAAACCTCTCCATTTCCCCCTCCTCCTTTAAACCTACCTCTTTGACCAAGCCCCTCCTATCTCTTGGCATCAATTTTTGTATCATTATGTCTCTCTGAAGAGCCTTGGGACATTTCTCTACATTAAAGTTGCTATATAAATGATAGTTGTTGTTGTTGGCTGAATTGGAGATTGTGCACAGTGGAACTCAGGAGACCAGTGAGGAGGGTGTGGGCAAAGACAAAGCTGGTGGTAACAAAAGCATGGACAAAGGTTCCAGCATTTGTTTCATGACAACAGTTCATGCATCAAGTAAAGTACTAGAGGTATAGTCTGAGCCTATTAAAGTAAAAGTAGACACATAAAATGATATGTACAGGATCTCTATCCCTTCAATACCAGCCAACTACAGCACACCAATTTTCAGCCAAACATATGTAAGATTTGCAGCCATTCCAAAACAAAAGTGAACTCTTGCCAGATGTTACTAGATAACACTGCAGGTCTCAGGATTTCAACAAAATATCCAGGTTCCTGCCAGGGCACATCTATGAGCGTGATTGTACATTTATAAGAATATATTTATGACAGAGCTTTGCCAATATTCAAATTAAAGGATATTAAACTTAGACTAATACATATATTTTCAAAAAGTTAAAATGTAGAATTAAAAGTTGGTAACGTATAAAAAGACAATCAATGAAATGGAGAACCACTTAGAATGAATGAATTAATGAATAAATCATTAACATGAAAAGTTGAATACAAATATGTAAAAACAAAAATCTATTGCATGTTTTATAATTAGGCATTTTAACTTGGTTTATAGCTTTGTTCCAAGAATTGAATGCCCCTAATCTCTGACCTGGATGCGTGCCTCATTAAGTTTGGTGATCTTGGCCAACTCCTCCCTACAGTAGATGTCTGGGTAATGGTTTTTACTGAAAGTGGCCTCCAGATGTTCCAGTTGCTCCTGGCTGAAGGTGGTCCGATGGCGCCTGCGTGCGGGTGTTGGGTAGTGAGCCTGTCCATGCACATTGGCTGGCAGCCGGGAGTTGCTACCTGAGTTTGAACTTCCAGGGAACTTCTTGTAGACACTGTTATCAACTGAAATGGAAAGATTTTCAGATCACTGCTTTCAGTATGTTGCATTGCACAAAGACAACATAGAAATCCTTCCTTATTAAAGGTGCAGTGCCCTGCAAAGCAACGGAGACCGATCATGCATCATGAAAATAGTAGGCCATGGTTATGCACTATTGATATTCTCCATTGTAAAATCAGCTGTTCCACTGTAGAGGCCTCAAGTGGAGGATAAGCACTTGTTCATAACCCACTTTTCCTTTTCAGGTATATTCAATTCCCTTTTGAAAGTTAATAAGTTCGTAATTAAAAGTCAGAATGCAAACTTTAAATATCCTGACTAAAGCCTAGAAATTATTATGTGCAATATTATTGTGTGAGTTCTCAACACAATTACATAGAAGATAGGAGCAGGAGTAGGCCATTCAGCCCCTCGAGCCTGCTCCGCCATTCAATGCGATCATGGCTGATCATCCAAATTCAGTACCCTGTCCCTGCTTTCTCCCCATATCCCTTGATCCCCTTCGCCTTAAGAAATATATCTAACTCCTTCTTGAATATATTTAATGAATTGGACTCAACTGTCTTCTGTGGTAGAGAGTTCCACAGGTTCACCACTCTCTGGGTGAAGAAATTCCTCCTCATCTCAGTCCTAAATGGCTTACCCCTTATCTTTAGACTGTGACCCCTGGTTCTGGACTCCCCTGCCATCGGGAACATCCTTCCTGCATCTAGTCTGTCTAGTCCTGTTAGAATTTTATAAGTTTCAATGAGATCCCCTCTCATTCTTCTAAACTCTAGCAAATACAAGCCCAATCGACCCAATCTCTCTTCATACGTCATTCCTGCCATCCCAGGTATCAGTCTGGTGACTGATCACATAACATTTCTTCATCTGCTGCTTAAACGGATGCATTAACTCATTTATTTCAATTTGTTTGCTAAGCATTGGAAGGATGTGTCACAGGGTCAAGTTCTGAATATGGTGACAAATCAACCACAGTGCAATTTGATACTGTCCTAACCATCCCCAATGGTCTTCAATTGAACTCTAAACAGAGTTATCCCAGAGCTGCAGGGAAGAGGGTTGCTAGTTCTGACTAGTAGTGTGAGCAGATTGAGCACAGATTCAACTGAACCCAGTCAAATTGAATGATATGATTATTATGCTACTGGCGGAAACACTAAATATTTTGAGGTATTGGAACAGTGCCCGTCTTCTGTAGCTCTGGTTGTGGATTGGGCTGATGAATGGCAAGAACCTGGCTGATGGGTCAACATTTTTCCATTAGACTCTCCAACTTGTATGGTGCAATTTAGAGATTGTTATGTGGAAATTTTTCCCATATATGTGATGTGCTCCTATCACTTGACAGCAACGTTTCTGGACAGGCTCCCTTTACCAGCCACATTGTCTTAATGTTCACATACCCCTTCCTTTGGCAGTCAAGTATATGGTTGAGAATGAATTACCACTGGAGTTGTAAAATACAGATCTCCATTAACTGATTTTGTACTAGCGATGGACTGAAGATGTTTTACAACTAAATTACTCCTAGGCCCCAATTTTAAATCTGCACGCCTGGCGGGAACAGGCAGGTGAGTGGTTAAAATTGGGGGAATCCACTTACCATCCCATTCCCACCATGAACTGGCCCATTGAAATTTTTACGGAGAAATTGACACTGTTTGGAAACGCACCTGCCGGTCAATGGGTGCCTGGTGAATATATTTAAATCGGGGTTGCATGATGTCATTGAGACCCCAATGCTCTTTTAACTGGGCAGGATGGAAATTGCACTCAGTGGCCAACCCGCTCAGTAATACCTTACGTGATTGGCCTGAGAAACTGACTGACACAAATGAAGCAAAATCTAAAGGGTCACTTACCTCCATTCATTTGGATTAATAGGATGTCTATGCTTTTCTGATTACTGCAATGCCAAGGCATTTCAGAGCTTGGAGATTGCGCTTTTTGATTTGTTTGCTTTGCCTTACTCACCCTGACTACGCATGTTCAGCTCATCATGGGTGCAATTTTACTTCTTTATTCTAAAAGGTCGAGCAGCTGGAGCCAAAAGCTTTTCTCAACAAGAAGACCTACCATTCCATCAACGTCCAACTCGTGTGTGACTACTGCTGAAGGATCATACAAGTCTCTGCTAGTTTTGCTGGCAGCTGCCACAATGCTTTCATCCTAAGTCACTCATCCATCTTCCCACTATTCCACCCCTCCAGGAATGTTAGAGGATGGTTGCTTGGGGACAAGAGATACCCACTCCACACCTGGCTGATAACACCCCTCCGCAACCCCATCACATCTGAGCACCACAGGTAGAATAGTAGCCATGGGACTACCAGGGACATCATTGAGCACACTGTTGGCATCTTGAATCGAAGGTTCTAGATTGCCCTGGGGATTCCCTGCAATATGCTCTGGACACAGTGGTTGTATTATATTAGTGCGCTGCATTGTACACAACATGACTATGCAGTGAGGATTGGAGTTGGAGAAGCACAGCCACAGCAAAAGGCATCGACTGATGAGGAAGAATTTGGTGAAGGTGAGGGAGAACGAAGGAGAGGCACCATAATGCCTGACAGCCAGAGAGGCCAGGGAGCAGTTGATCTCTCAGCACCTTCATTAACAATCCTTGTACATCTTCACCAGTCCTTTCATTCTGCATCATTGAAAAGTCAAACCATTTACCAAACTCCCAAATGTGAAAAAGGTGCTGAATTTATTTACAAACAGAAGATTAAACTAAAATCTCTTAACACCAAGTGCTCAATCCATTGTGCTTATCTTAACAAAAGCTTTCTTTACTCTTCTATCCGTACAAGGTGCTCCCCCAATGGCTCCAGTAGAACTGGTGGAAGGCTGCTGTTGTTTATGTGGGAATGCTAAAATGTGACCGGTGACCCTTGCATGAGCCTGAGAATGTCCAGCTACAGGCTGCTGCATTTCGGCTTCTGCCAGGGCAGTCTGGTTCAGCTGGCTTTCTGGCACCGTACTGGGCATTGGTTAATGGGTGTGGCGAGGGAGCAAATGGTCTGACATCTTGAGAGAGGTCAACACCTGCCACTCCCACTGCCCCACAGCCACTCCCATAGGGCCGAAGCTCATCACTTCCACTGATCTGCAGCAGGGCAGACTGAAGATGATGAGTGGCTCCTTGAATGCCCTATCCACTTACTCCACCATTCTGTCCACAGTGGACGTCTACCTCTCCTAGGCGGATGACTGTCTATCTCAAGCAGACTACAGGTTTGAGCCCAGAGTCTGCATCGCAGCCATTTGAGTTTCCACCAAAGCTGCAAAGTGTATGAACATAGACTCCTGTTGTGAGGGCCCAACTGCAGCATCCTTTTAGGTGACCACACTCTCTATGGTAGACTGCAAAGTGCTGATGCCATGTGAGATGACACCACTCAGGCTGATAGGGACTCCCTCATACTTTCAGTTTTGATGGTGAAACACCTTGGCACGACTTCCAGTACCTTGTACAACTGCTTGTATGAAGCAAACAGTTTTCTTATTGCCGGGCCCCTGAAGTCCTCATCTCTGTCCTCCTCAGCAGAGTTGGAAGAGGATCTCGTCCTCCGGCGAGCTGTCTCCTGGACTGTCTCTGTCTGCTCTTGCACTCTAGTTCTAGGTGAATCACTAAGTGCCAACCCCTCTAACTCACTCTCTAACCCAGTCACAATGCCAATGTCTGTGTTGGTGCTTGGGAGTGATGGAATGCATGGTGGTGCCTCCTCAGAAGGATGCTCCTCCTCTGAGGTGTCTTCTTTGGGGGCTCTGGCTATTGAGAAGGACCTCGAGGAAAGGGAAAAGGAAGAGGAGTTAGAATGACATTGGAAGCTGCACAGTTGCAGAAGACATACATCGTTATGTGATTTGATGTAGTCAAGCTGGCTGAATGTGCACTTTTCCAGTGCTTAGTAATTATCAGAGACCCTGTTCAGTGATCTGCCTAACCTCGAAATGGCTGATGTGCACAATTTTGGTCGGCCCACAGATTTCTACGGCTTGCTGCTCCAGCTCGCTCAGGATCATGAGGATAGCTGGTCCTCCCCCGGTTTCGCTCCTCACGATTACTGTGCATTGTTTTGTCCTGCAGAGAGAGGGCAAGAGTTGTTAAGTGACTACTGAAAAGGAGTGCAGATGTGTGGGGCTTGTGCTATTATTGCATATGCTGAGAAGGAGAAGATGCAAGCAGGATGAGGAGCTGTTGAGTGAGAAGCAGGTGTGTGGATTGTGAAGTAAGGAAAGAATCCTGAGAGAAGCTGGTGATTGTGCGAAGGCTACAAAATGTGAGAAAAATGCTGCTAGTGGCTAGTGTGAAGGGATCAAGGAAGAGGCGAGTGTGTGTTTGGAATGAGAATGAGAAGTGGTCTAGTATGCCCTTGTGCTGGGTGGTGAAGGAAGTGATGGAGGGTAGAGAATTGTTGAGGAATGGAATTCACAAATCTGTCTGTCAATATGCATATCCTAACATTTTAAATAAGCTGTTTCAGCTATCAGAATAACTAACTTATTTGGTTTCATAACACAGGCATTAGCCACAATTCAGCTTAAAGTTTAGCTACTGACAACATCCTGACTAGAGCGAGCTGCCCCTCTAGCTAAGCTGTTCCAGTACAGCTGTGGCACTGGTATCTACCTGACAATGCGAAAGGCTGCCCTGTTATGTTCCATCTACAAAAAGTAGGACAGATCTAACCCTGCCAATTACTATCCTATCAGCATCCTCCCAATATTCAGTAAAGTGATGGAAGGAGTCATCAATAGTGCCACTAGTGACACTTCTACCATTTCTCAGCTAAGGTTCTGTCAGAGCCACTAGGCTACTAAGCTTACTACATCCTTGATTCAGGTAGGGATGCAAGAGCAAGACAACGTGCGATTGAGGAGTCCTAGCAAAACTGAGGTCTTGGTGGTGGGGGGTGGTGGTCATTGTTGACCTGAAGCTGAACTGGATCATCCATATCAAAATTGGCTACAAGAGGAGGACAGAGGTTGGATATGTTGATAGGGTGAGTTGAAGTAAGCTGGGAGGAGGCTTGTGTGGAGTATAAACACTGGCATAGATCTGTTGGGCCGAATGGCCTGTTTCTATGCTGTAAGTACTATGTAAAAAAGCACATGACATAAATACAGGGGTTTGCATTTGCACAACACAATCCCTTCAAGTTCACATAAGAACATAAGAAATAGGAGCAGGAGTAGGCCATTCAGCCCTTCGAGCCTGCTCCGCTATTCAGTAAGATCATGGCTGATCTTCTACCTCAACTCCACTTTCCTGCACTATCCCCATATCCCTTGATTCCCTTAATATTCAAAAATCTATCAATCTGTGTCTTGAATATACTCAACGACTGAGCCTCCACAGCCCTCTGGGGTAGAGAATTCCAAAGATTCACCACCCTCTGAGTGAAGAAATTTCTGGTACAACTTTATTCGATTCTCTGCACCATAAGCAGTTCATTAAATTTAACGAATTTCATGGATTATAATACTCCAGATGTTTTTGATAGCCCTCTGTAGAATCATACAGCACAGAAAGAGGCCATTTGGCCCATTGTGCCTGTGCCGGCTTTTTGGTAGAGCTATCCAATTAGTGGAGGAGGATGTTTGCACTCGCTGCCATTTACCTCCATCAAGCTTCTTTCCACAGGACAAGTGCATTATTTATGGTTGTTAAAGTGATAAATTTGAATAATTTCCACCAGCTTATTATCGAGTGACTTAACTTGCTGCTGGTGGTAAGTTGCAAAGCAGTGGATTGAAAAAACTCATTTTTTAGTTCAGTGGTAACTAAGAAGAGTTATTGCCTTAAGTGACTTAAAACCCATGGATCAGAAAAGTTGGGCTCAACATGTCCATATTAAGTACCTTGCAAAAAGGAATCTCCCTAATAATATCAATTGAATTTGCTGGCAATAAAGTATGGCTTAATGAGAGGAAAATTATGAAACTGTGTGCAATAACTATGATTTGACAGGGTTGTATCATATTAAAGTAGCATTGCTGTGGCTATTAGGGCAAACGGTTCACAGTGAAGAACTTACTTCCACTACTCGTCTTCCTTGGGTAGATTGCAACACCTGCCCCATGGCGATCTAGCCTCTTCACAATAAATGTTTTCTTTCATCGGTGTCTAAGTTAACTTCTAAAATTATCCAATTTCTATTCATTACTATTCAAAAGTGGATCTAAATCCCAGGTTGGAACAAAATAGGTTTAATTAAAGCAAAACATTTCAGGACATTTGTAAACTGACATGTCTTCCATTTCTATCTTTAAAACAATCAAAGATTTGGCAGTGCAATAGACCTTCTGATTGTAAAGAAATGCAATGGAAAAAGCTTCATTTTTGTGTTCACTTTCTTTTGTCAGTAGAATAACACAAGTATAAAGAGGTATAAGCTTTGCATTTGACAACAGGTCAAGCCCTGGCTTCAGGAAGCAGAACAGAGCTGGGCCAGGTTCTGATTGCTCATCCGGACGTGAAGATGGCAGTGGAAACGCTCATTCAGCCCCTGGATCCAGGGATTAAACTCCATCATACCCACTATACCAACCTTACTGGGAATGTGGAATCTGATAATCACTTGGTTTTAGTTCATATAATTCAATATCGTGAGAAAGCGTACAAGAGCCAGGGCTAGACTGTTCAGCCAGAAAGAACAAAACTAACAAAGAGACTAATTTGTCTGAAAAGGACGCTGAGCTTACTGGTGCTACTGATTAGCAGGGAAGTCAATTGACTGTGCCTAAGTAACTGGCTTTAGAATTAGAATGTAATACTGTACTTCAAGCTTTGTGCAAACTCATTAGTGAGCCTTGTAACTTGGTGCACACTAGACGTCAGTCTTTGCTGCAGCAAGCAGTACTTCTTAGAAACTGGTGACTTTAAAAGATCATAAATAAAATGTTCACATATGCAATGGAATCCTCTTTCTGCAATATTGTACTTCTTTGGTCAGTGGATGTCTGACATACTCAGATGTCTAAGATAATGCTATAGAACAATGCTCTTAACCAAATTACAGAAAACATATATAGGTAGTTTCCATTTACTTACCATAGAATTCACACTCTATCCTGTAGCTACATATCTCATCTACGCTCAAAGAACTTAGTCTCAGGTTGGTAAGAACCAAAGCTACAGACCCCCAAATGTCCATCGGCACACAGCTGGAATTTAACCAGCTAAAATTTCACAGCTTACCAGCACGGAGCACTATAAGTTTCCTGCCTCTTTGCAACTAGCACCAGTTTGCTCTTTGTTGCATTGGCTTGGAAGAAGATCTGGAGCTGAATGGGAAGGATGGCAGTCCGTGATACATCTACAACAATAACAACTTGCATTTATATAAGCCTTTAACATAAAAAAAAGTCCCAAGGCACTGTACAGAGGCATAATGATAAATAAATGGATGCTAAGTCAAAGATGGAGATATTAGGAAGGGTGACAAAAGCTTGGTCAGAAGGAGTGGGTTTTAAGGAGGGTCTTAAAGGAGCAGGCAGAGGAGGATGCTGTCATTGGCTGTGTCAAAGGCTGCAGAGAGGTTGACGATGACGAGGAGGGATAGTGTCTCGTGGTCACAGTCAGAGGATGTCAGTTGTGTCTTTAATTAGGGCCATTTCTGTGCTGTGGCAGGGGTGGCAAACTGATTGGAGAGATTCAAACATGCAGTTGTAGGAAGGATAGGCATGGATTTGGGAGGTGACAACACATTGAAGGACTTTGGAGAGGAAAGGGAGGATGAAGGGGGCAGAATAGGCATGTAAATGGCAAATTATTTTCAATTTAGATAAGTGTGAGGTGTTGCATTTTGGTAGGAGAAATAAGGCGGCATTCTGCTCCTTGGAAAAGAAGATTCTAAATGGGGTAGAGGCATAAACAGATCTAGGGGTACAGATTCACAAATCATTAAAATTAGCAATGCAGGTTAACAAAGCCATAAAAAAAGTGCAAACAAAGCACTGGGGTTCATTTCTAGAGTAATAGAATTCAAAAGCAGTGAAGTTATGTTAAACTTGTATAGTACATTTGTTAGACCACCCTTAGAGTACTGTTCACAGTTCTGGTCTAAAATTTATTCATTCAGGGGATGTGGGTGTCGCCAGCAAGGCCAGCATTTATTGCCCATCCCTAATTGCCCTTCAGAAGGTGGTGGTGAGCCACCTTCTTGAACGGCTGCAGTCCGTGTGGTGAAGGCATTCCCACAGTGCTATTAGGGAGGGAGTTCCAGGATTTTGACCCAGCGACGATGAAGGAACGGTGATATGTTTCCAAGTCAGGATGATGTTAACGTAGAGGGGAACTTGCAGCTAATGGTGTCCTAGGTGGTAGAGGTCGTGAGTTTGGGAGGTGCTGCCGAAGAAGCCTTGGCGAGTTGCTGCAGTGTATCTTGTAGATGGTACACACTGCAGCCACGGTGCACCGGTGGTGGAGGGAGTGAATGTTTAAGGTGGTGGATGGGGTGCCAATCTTCTCCGTCTCCATCTCTGAGGATAGGTTATTGACAAACATTCACTACAATCCCACTGACTCCCACAGCTACCTGGACTACACTTCCTCCCACCCCGCTTCCTGTAAGGACTCTATTCCATTCTCCCAGTTTCTCCGTCTCCGCCGCATCTGCTCTGACAATGCCACCTTCCATACCAGTACTTCCAACATGTCTTCCTTTTTCCTCAACCGAGGATTCCCCTCTACTGTGGTTGACACGGCCCTTGACCGTGCCCATTCTATCTCCCGCACTTCTGCCCTCACCCCTGCCCCTCCCTCCCGGAACCACGATAGGGTTCCCCTTGTCCTCACCTTTCACCCCACCAGCCTCCACATTCAACGGATCATCCTCTGCCATTTCTGCCACCTCCAGCGTGATCCCACCACCAAACACATCTTCCCCTCACCTCCCCTTTCAGCATTCCGCAGGGACCGCTCCCTCCGCGACACCCTGGTCCACTTCTCTATCACCCCCAACACCCCTTCCCCTTCGCCCAGCACCTTCCCGTGCAAGCGCAGGAGATACAACACATGCCCTTATACCTTCCCACTGTCCAGGGCCCCAAACACCCCTTCCAGGTGAAACGGCGATTTACTTGTACTTCTTGCAATTTAGCATACTGTATTCACTGCTCACGATGCGGTCTCCTCTACATTGGGGAGACCAAACACAGATTGAGTGACCGCTTTGCGGAACACCTCCGTTCAATCCGTAAGGGGGACCCCGAGCTTCCAGTCGCCTGTCACTTTAATTCTCCGTTCTACTCCCACTCAGACCTCACCGTCCTCGGCCTCTTACATTGTTCCACTGAAGCTCAGCGTAAGCTCAAGGAACAGCACCTCATCTTTCGATTAGGCACTTTACAGCCTTCTGGACTCAACATAGAGTTCAACCATTTCAGATCATAACCTCGACCCCTATCATATATATATTTTTTATCCACACTTTTTGTTTGTGTCTTCTTTCTTCTCTCCCACATGGCAGCTGTCTTTCATTCTGCCAGCGCAATTTACACTTCATCTAGAGCCATCCTTTGTTTCTTAACCTGTCCCATTACCATCTCCTTTTGCCTTGAATATCTCTTAATGTCTCTTAACCTCTCCTGCCTTCTATCCTATCACAGACCTTCCCTTTTGTTCTTTCATCCCCTCCCCGCTTTCCCAGCCCCTACCCTTGCTTAAAAATCTGTTCCATTTCCTGCTTTTTTCCAGTTCTGACGAAAGGTCATCGGCCTGAAACGTTAACTCTGTTTCTCTCTTCACAGATGCTGCCTGACCTGCTGAGTATCTCCAGCATTTTCTGTTTTTATTACCTATATGTATTGATCTTTTACTTGTTTACAATAAAATAGCCATTATAAACCATATTGGTGTCAGTCGCAAACCATTCAACCTTTCCTCCGCAAATTAAGAAACCACAAACTCGCTGGAGAAAGTGCAAAAAAGATTTACAAGGATAATACCAGAACTAAGAGGGTACAACTATCATGAAAGACTGAACAGGCTGGAGCTCTTTTCTCGAGAAAAAAGACTGAGAGGTGACCTGATAGAGGTCTTTAAAATGATGAAAGGTTTCGATAGGGTAGGCATAGAGAGGATGTTTCCACTTGTGGGGAAGTCCAAAACTAGGGGCCATAAATACAAGATAGTCTGTAATAAATCCAATGGGGAGTTCAGGAGAAACTTCTTTACTCTGAGAGTGGTGAGCACGTGGAACTCGCTACAACATGTAATGGTTGAGGTGAATAGCATATATGCATTTAAGGGGAACTTGGATCAGTACATGAGGGAGAAAGACCAGGTGGTTGAGCCATGAAGTCCATGATCAGCTCCTGATTATTGACCCTACTGATTTCCCACATCCTCTGCTACATGTCTTTAGGTGAGAGAACCGAGTTTTTGAGAGCTTCAGCCGCTAAGCAGAAAGGGTTACTAGACTTAAGGCAGCATCTTGGGAGCTTTTGAGAGCTTCATTAATAGGCTGATCTGAGTTTGCTGCGCTCAATTGTATTCTCTGATTATTGCTACTTCTCTTCTGAGAGGTGGTGACAAGATATGTGTGAGGACAGGAATCCAGACTGTTGGTGTTGATTTCAGAACTCCTTTGATGATTCTTATAGCGATGTTCAGTTGCAATTAGCAAAGGTTTGTATGTACACTTCCGGCCCATGACGGTGCGCAATATTTAACTACTGAGAAAACAAGGGCCAAGGTGGCTGTCCGCAGTGTGTGTGTATCTGCTCCCCAGCCGGTCCCAGCTACTTTATGGATTAAGTTGATACTAGCTAGAACTGGTGATGGATGGCTAAACTATTCTGAGCCAGATACATGCAAGTCTGCGCCCCTTGAACTTGAGGAAGTGAAGAAGAGTTTGAAAGTGCAGTTGTAAGTAACTTGGAGGAAGAGTTTTGCCAGGGGCAGACACTTGCAGATCCCATCAATGAGCAAGC
Source organism: Squalus acanthias (assembly GCA_030390025.1). Taxonomy (NCBI): domain Eukaryota; kingdom Metazoa; phylum Chordata; class Chondrichthyes; order Squaliformes; family Squalidae; genus Squalus; species Squalus acanthias. The sequence continues at coordinate 30,606,088 of CM059436.1, read as the reverse complement.
TAGCTAGCAGTTATCAACAGAATTTTGGAGTACTACAGACCTGTATAGCTGAGGTAGTGGATGATTCAATCTTCTGTGGTAGACTCACTCGGTCCAATTTCCCATTGCTAAGAATGTCATCTTGCCAACTCAATCCTAAAGGGACCTTGCATACTCCTCTAAGAATAGAGTCACTATTTGGTAATTTGCCAATGACAAGTGTGGGTTGGAGCTCTTGCTAGATGGACAACAGGAAGTTCTCCCAAGCAGCATGTTGAGCAGTGCAACTCATCATAAAATGTGTAAACGCATTCCCACCATCCACTTGTCCACAGCATGGACACATAATATACCCATTAAAGAGTGCTTCCACCAGTCGGAGGTGAGGAGCTTCAGCAGCAACTGTTTGCCTTGCTGCAACTCAGTCAAGGTAAGCACCGAACCTTGAATAAAAGAATACGTGTACAGATATCAGCTTCAAAGGAACATTGTTCATCAAGTGTCATTGCAAGCCAGAGAGTTTTAGCATCAGTCTAAAATTTAAGACTAATATCAGGAAATCCTTCACACAATGTGTGATTAATGCATGGAACTGACTTCTGGATAGAATAGTGAAGGCTAAAACATTGGAATTATTTAAGAAACAATTGGTTGTTACAATGTGTGGGGGGGGGGGGGGGGCGCTGGAGGGTTTTTGTGGATGGATGAACAAGATAGGTGAATGACTTCCTCATCTGTATTTATCTTGTGAACTTGGTATCCACCAGAACCCCCAGCTATCAATATGAATTAACAATTGAGACAGATGTGCCTTGTATTTTTCAATTAGTATCATCAAGATCCCCTCTGGAACTGTACAAAGCCATAATACTGCACTTGGGGACACCCACCACCATATCCTACTGGTTAAGTCATTGTTCAAGATGGTGAGTGGAATGCACAAGATCCCAGGCAAATCCTTAAACAATATGTCATCTGCAAAAAATGGGCAGATACTTAATCTCCAAACCAAACTACTGAAGAATCCATATAACATAGAATCTTACAGCACAGAAGGAGGTCTTTCGCCCTGTCGTGTCAGTGCCGGCTCTTTGAAAGAGCTGCCCAATTTAGTCCCACACCCCAGCTTTTTCCCCATAACCCTGCAAATTAGTTCCCTTCAAATAAATGTCCAATTGCCTTTTGAGGGTTCCTATGGAATTTGATTTCACGACCCTTTCAGGTAGTGCGTTCCAGATCATAACAACCCTCTGTGTGAAATAATTTTGCCTCATTTCCCCTCTAGTTCTTTTGCTGATTATTTTAAATTTATGACCTGTGGTTTCCAGCCACTTGCCAGAGGAAACAGTTTCTCTGTTCCAGTTTGCTCTATCAAAATCCCTCACAATTTTGATTATCTCTATAAGATCTCCCCTTAACCTTCTCTGCTCTAAGGAGAACAATCCCAGCTTCTCCAATCTCTCCACATAACTGAAGTCCCTCATCCCTGGTATCATCCTGGTAAACCTCTTCTGTACCCTCTCGAAAGGCCTTGACATCCTTCCTAAAGTATGGTGCCCAGAATTGTACACAATATTCTAGCTGAGGCCTAACCAGAGATTTGTTAAGGTTTAGCATCACTTCCTTGTTTTTTGTATTCAATGTCCCTATTTACAAAGCCAAGTATCCCATATACTTTCTTAACTGGCGTATCAACTTGCCCTGCCACCTTCAAGAATTTGTGAATATGCACCCCAGGTCCCTCTGCTCTTGCACCCCTCTCAAAATAGTACCATTTAGATTATACTGCCTCTCCATTTTGTTTCTCCCAAAGTGCATCACTGCACACTTATCCGCATTAAATTGCATCTGCCATGTGTCTGCCTATTTCACCAGTATGTCTATGTCCTCCTGAAGTCTGCTACTATCATGCTCACTATTTCCTACATTGCCAAGTTTGAATCATCTGCAAACTTCGAAATTGCACTTCCTATACCCAAGTCCAGGTCATTTATATATGACAAGAAAAGCAATGGTCCTAATATCGACCCCTGGGGAACCCAATGCATACTTCTCTCCAGTCAGAAAAACATCCGTTCACCACTACTCCCCGTCTCATTTCCCTTAGCCAATTATGTACCCAGGTTACCACCATCCCTTTAATACCACTTGCTTCTATTTTCCGAATAAGTCAGTTATGTGGTACTTTATCAAATGCCTTTTGAAAGTCCATATATACAGCATCTACTGCACTACCTTCATCAACCCTCTCTGTGATTTCATCAAAGAACTCAATCGGGTAAGTCAGATACAATATGCAGACTCAGTTGACCCAATATCTAGTTCAGACTCTTATATGCACTATATCACTATTCATAAAATTTTACATATGACTAACTTTTGCCTACAACTAGTCTACATATTATTACTAACCATATAAAAACAAAATATAAAGTTGGGAATCATTCTATGTAGTAGGATATCCTTATATTTGGGACACCACATAAGTGCACTTAACAACGTTATATAAAATTAAGCCCCCAAAGCAATCTAATGCCATTCCCAGCTGATGGATGAAAATTGCGCCTCAGCTAGCCTGCGATCTGAATATTAGCAATTGTTGAGGGGCATTGATCACCATTTTACATGGGAAATGATGGTTGGCGTGCAAGGTCCTAAGGAGTCAAACAGCTTGCAAAGGAGAATACGACGCCAGTCTTGACACTGCAAAAAATATCCTCAGGAATTGCTATATTTGGTGTAGTTATTGCAATTGTACTAATCCAGCATTATCTGTATAGGTTTGTAACTTAATACCACAATATACTTGGAACCACAGGTTCATAAAGAATATATTGAAGCACTAAAAAGAATGTAAAATTATTGAATAAGGTGTCATAAACACTAGCAAAAATTATTCATGCAAAAGATACAAGTACAGATATGTAGGTTTTGCTCTTATATCGGCGAAGAACTGGGTTATTGTATCTTTGGTTAGACTTCTGTACCAATCTATTCTGATCTGAGAGAGGATCTTAATTTGCGAGTATTGCTGAGTCAAATGACACTTAGAATTTTTGAAAGTCACTCAAATGCCCTCTATGAACACGACTAGCATTAATATTTAGATCATGATACAAGTCTTTGCAATTTGACTTCCATTCCAATATAATTTTCCTGTCTGACAGTTTGGATATTATCACAAAACAAAACACAAAGGAAACGCCTACCGAATTATCTTTCAGCAATTAGTTACGGTAAATAGGCATTTAAATAGTAGTGCTAATGATGTGATATCAAACAATTTGATAATACTTATGTTGTATTGTGCATTGCTAAAATGATTGTTCTTTATTTAACTCAGTTCTTTCATTCACAATCATTGTGAAAAAAATTAAAACATAACATATGTTACCTTGTTTGTGTATAACTGTTATTAATCAGATATAACAGGATATGATGAAAGTCTAGCCTTAGCTCATCTTCATCTCTCCACAGTTTACAGATTTTTAAACATTGATTTGATTCAAGATATGCATGTGTGCCTTCCTCTAATATTTGCATAATAGGTGATACAAAATGCTGACTTTAAATTGAAATGTGATGTTTTGGTTTGTTAATGAGACAGCTAATTTTTTTGAAAATACTGGATGAAGGGCACTCACCTTTCTTACTCTGTCACCAAATGACTCCTTTCTTTAATGAACAAATCTATGGCGTTATTTCTTTAGGTAATCATCAGCGATGTGTTAGATTCACATTTGCTCTTTTGCAATCTTTGACTGGCCCTCTTTAAAAGTGCAGTTACAGTCTTTGAATTTTGTAGTGATATGAGTGCAAATTTTATGGATACAGATTTGGTACTGTAATCATACTTAAAAATTTGGCAGATCCTTACGATGTCAATAAAATCATCGAATCTCACAGCACAGAATGAGGCCATTCGGCCCATTGTGCCTGCCAATAGATGAATGGTGAAAATATTTCCACCAATATTTAACATGAATCTTTTCATAAATTAATTGTAAAGACCTTTCAGTGATGAACATAATTTTAAAAGATAAACCTATCATTTCATCAAATGCTGACCTACAATGTCAAGCAAATGATAATGCTCAGTGTCTCGTTTGGGCTTAGATTTTTATTATTAAATTACAGATACTGTCCCTACTATCGAAGACCACACAACTTCTAGATGCCATGTATTTTTATTGATTCTCACTCAAACTGACTACACCAAGCATATCAGCAGGTATTTCTAAACAGAGCGTATTTTATAAAAATGAATGTTCACTATTAAAACTGCCCTATTATATTTTAATATAAGATAAAAAAATATACACACATGCTTTTTCATAAGTAGAAAATGCATAATAATACATTATTAATGTAAATATTTGAATTATTCTTTTCAATGTGCTAGCTTGGGATGATATATATAGTCTTCAATTTCTATAAATTAATCATTTAGGAGAACAAATTCTGTTTCCTCAATGCTATTCTCTCCCACAACTGAATTGTCCATTCCATATGCATTCACCAACGATCCAAAGGTGCCTGAAATTAGCCCGTTTGAAAAGTACAGTATGACGTGTACACTGGCTGGGCCGTTGCAAGAGGAGGATCAATTAACAAATAAGCATTTGCAGCTTTAAAAATGGGACACAGAGAAAGGTCACAATTATACTGCCAATTCTGCCCTATTGTGAAGTGATTGCAGCAACACCAAAGTGACACTATAACCTGGCCTGACTCTGGAGTAGCATGAGCACCCTGAGGAAGGCTGCTTTGGTTTGACCCTGCATGGAGTATAACGCCACTGCATATCAATCTTGTTTAAAAAGTATTCAAGGAGTCCATTGACACTTCATAGAGCAGACTTAGAATCATAGAATCATACAGCACAGAAAGAGGCCATTCAGCCCATCATGCCTATGCCGGCTCTTTGAAAGAGATATCCAATTAGTCTTGCTCTTCTGTTCTTTTCCCAAAGCCCTGTAAAATTTTCCTTTTCAGTAAATATAACTTAATGGTTGCACGTTTACTGGCAGGACTTCGCTTACCGGCCGCACGTATCAGGAAATCACAGGCACGTTGCCCACGATTTTCTAGCAATTAAAGTTAATGGTAAATTGTGGGAAGTGTACCTATGATTACCGATATACATGTCGGTGGGTGAGGCTTCCTGGCAGTGTTTAGTGTGGACACCACCCAGCTCTGTCAAAAGATTTAAAATTGATCATTTGTGAGCAGAACTCTCTGCTTGACTCTAAACATCCGTGTGCAGAGCTCTCCCCTAGTCCTGAAAATTGAATTGAGCTCCAGGTAGTTTACACAAGAGTTCTACCAGGCAGCCTTGGGTAGCTGCAGTTCGGGTGCGAGCCAGGCAGAACCCTGTTTACATTGCATGGTTCCTGCGTGGCTGGACCTTTAACTGTGTAGGAGAGAGCTCTGTGCATACCTGAATACACGCAGAGCTTTCTACCAACAGTTAGAAATGTGAATGTTGAAAGAGGGGAGAGGAGAATCCAAACTCTCTAAACATTTGAATTGAGGTAAGATAGGCTTTAAAGGTGCCTAGGAGGTCCAATGGTTTGACACCACACTGGGCGTGCACTTTGATGTCAAACCACTTCACTCCAGAGTTCCATAGGCAAAAATAGGAAGCCAGACAGACTTATTTTTATGATAGCAAAATACTGCGGATGCTGGAAATCCGAAATAACAACAGAAAACGCTGGAAAAACTCAGCAGGCCAGACAGCGTCCGTGGAGAGAGAAACAGAGTTAACGTTTCAGGTCGAAGACCTTTTGTCAGAACTAGAAAAAAGCAGGAAATGAAATAGATTTTAAAGCAAGTTTAGGGCTGGGAAAAGGGGGAGGGGATGAAAGAACAAAAGGGAAGGTCAGTGATAGGATAGAAAGCAGGAGAGATTAGGAGACATTGAGAGACACTAAGAGATATTCAAGGCAAGAGGAGGTGGAAATGGGACAGGTTGAGGAACAAAGGATGGCTCTAGATGAAGTATGAATTGCGCTGGCAGAATGAAAGACAGCTGCCATGTGAGAGGGAAGAAAAAAAGGGCCAAACAAAAGTGTGGATATATATGATCGGGGCGGGGTTATGATCTGAAATTGTTGAACTCTATGTTGAGTCCAGAGGGTTGTAGAGTGCCTAATCGAAAGATGAGGTGCTGTTCCTCGAGCTTACGTGTTTTAAAAGGGCATATAACAGGTGTATATGTGAAGACAGTAGAATACCTATCAAATTAAGACCAACAAGTATTTGGATAAAATTAAAGGTCCACTTTATACTTTGAAAATCCTTGCCCCGGAAATTGAGTCACGGGATATTAATATATCAACGTTTAGCCTGCTGGATTTAAGATCATTTCAGTTGTTTTATAAAGTAACTTTAGCTTTCTTTCAACAATTGTTTTGGGTAATGACAAATGTAATAAATAGGTTTACAGATTGTTCGTTTAAAAACTTAATTCGTTTTAAAATGATAAAATTGAAATGTATGTGAATATGTGCGAGGTGGCTAATATTTAAGGCGTAATTTGTTCCGATTTGTATTTTGAAAGAATTGTTATTAAGGTCGACACTTAAACGTTTCCCACTTAAATGTGCGAAAGACAGTTATGTTTCATAGCGAGTACAGTGGATTTGGATTAAAATATTAAGCGGTCCTCACCCCTTTTCCTCAACCGTAGTGAAACATTACCCCAGGGCTCCACGGTATTTACAGGAGACAGGTTAACATGACCCAGGCGTCACTTCCAACAGGGAGTTGGCCTTCCTTACAAATCCGGAGTGAAAAATTATTTTTTATCTCAGCAAACAATTGTGTGTTTTTCTTTGTTTTATATGTTTGCTGTTCACCAGTCGGACAATTCTCACCCAGAGCCTGTTTCTGTCTAATTTGGTGATTTTTATGGTTGATATTTCGTTGACACGAGTCTGTAACTCAAATCAATGATGTTATTACCATTTAAAAGGTATTTAACCTACACCCTGTGTATGGAGGAACTGCTAATTTGTGTGTTTCTTCAGTACATTGGAGAGTTTGACTTGGAGCTGGTGTACTTGGTCACAGCCCTGACAGATTCAGATAATGATGCGGAGATACCGGTGTTGGACTGGGGTGGACAAAAATGAGAAGTCGCACAACACCAGGTTATAGTCCAACAGATCTGTTGGACTATAACCTGGAGATGTGCGACTTCTCAGATTCAGATAAGATCGCGGATTGACCTTCTCGCCATCCCAACCTGTTCTTCAGCTGAAATTCCATTCACCTCTCGCAAATCGCCACCCAGTTAGATTGTAAACTGACACAACTAAATAATTCTCCACCTTACTCTCTACTAAGACAAATGTTACTTAAACAAACAAGATACAATAGTGTACACGAATTAATATCTTGGATTAGCAGTTGTATTTATTTAGCCTATTCTTTTTAATACTTTCGTTATGAGGAATTTAAACAATAAACAGGGTTTTTATTGAGGTGGGCCTGCGGCCAGGGGTAAAGATATAGTTTAAGACCAACATCTTTTCCGAAATAATAAGCTTTTCACATTCTCAATATGTGTCCTTCTGTTTTAATTGATAGATCTGTATACATGATAATGAATACCTGCTTGATATTGCTATGAATCACTGAATGAAGTCATTACTGTATAAACATATGACTTATTGTACGAATGTATGATTATATTACCATGAATTATTATATACACTACTATATACCCATAGGAAATATTGTATGAATGCATGCTTATGTATCAATGGATGAATGTATTATGACTATTAATACTGTAAATGGCAATCAATATCTGATCATGAGTATGTAACAATGAAAATATTACATAACTTGAATTATTGCATGAGTAGGTATCATTCTTTGAGTGTATGCGGTATGAATATATAATATTCCTGTGAATGCTATATAAAGTTTAGTCTTTCTTTGAATTACTCACCTGCAGTTGAATTGACAGAGTTGATGTGATCGGGATAAAGGTCTGGGAATTCATCACCTTTTCTTTTACCTCCCCGTCCGCCGACTGCCTGCACTTCTTCAGCCATTTTCATTTTATGGAGCAGCACCAAAGTCTTGGACCTCCAGCTCCGAGGAATGCTTCTTCTCCACCTCTGGGCGCAGTTTGACAAGTTTACTTGGTGGCACCATGACATCACCAGGACCCCACTGGGCCCGAGCAACCAATCGTCGGCCAAAGCAAAACTAATGAAAGTGGTTAGACTCAGTAATGAATACGATGACCTCTTTATTACAGACAAGCAGTGGCATGATTGAAGGACAAGTGAATGGACTTGCGCTTTAATTCGAATAATTAAAGTGCGCTGAAGTGAAATGGATGGCAAGGAAAGTCAGGGGGAAACGCTGTGGGTGGCAGTATGTCAGCACTCAGGTGGACAGGCGTGAGGTTTAAACTAAGCGTCCCTTTTGTAAAAAGCTAATTCATCTCTAATAACCTAGATGACATGCCTCTACCCGACGGCATATACAAAAATGAAATGTGCCAACGAGGCTGAGCAGTTTCTTAAAGGACAATGGTAGATCTTTTGAAAAAAGCTGATTGCCTGGTATAGATTTGAGTTCCCTCTATGAGCTTTCCTTAAAGCCTTTAACTTATACTATAATTATAAGAACAATAAGCGCCGGAGTTGTAATCAAACATGTAATTTCCTTGTGTTCTTTTCATCAAGGGCTTCTTTATGGTTTCGAAACATGCTTGGGTGGGTTGTCAAGGTTCCATGCAATTGTGTAATATTGTTCACGAAATATTTCATTGCAATTTAAACACAGGATGCAAGTGAGGATAAAGATGCAACTTTTTTTATTGCATTTATGCTTATGCGTGTATGTGTTTTATGAATACATTCATTTGAATTACAGTGTTTACACCAGTTTCTTTAGTATGATTGTGATGCTGGTATATTTAGTATGGTTCAACCCAATAGTTCCTCTCGGTGTTGTTGGCATTATTACAAACTTCTGCAGACCCAAACACCCAAACGGACCAGTTTTCATTAACCTGCGCTGAAATTGTAATTTCATATTCTTGAAATTTTCTACACCACACACAATAGACTCTTATCACCTACTTATTGTTATTTTACTTCTTAATTAAAGTTAGAATGCTCAACAATCAAGACAAACTGGAATCAGAACAAATAAAGTTTTTTTTTTAATTTAAAGACATCGGAAACTGAAAGCTGCATTCATTAAGTGTTTAGATTGCTGTTCGACAGGACAGTAATCGCATTAAGTCTTTAATTATAAAGCAATTAATGGAAGGGAAATAGAGCTAATTGCTTCTATACAGAAACTGATGATTACAATTAAAAAAAACGTTAAATATAAATCGATTGAAACTAAGTTAAAGGAAGAGAATTGGACTGTCTGCAATTAATGTGACTTGGTCCAACAAGAGCCTGCAGGCAGATCATGGCAAAACGAGGAAAGAAAGAATAAAGGGAACTTAACGAGAAGAGATTCTCAATTTGCGGGATAATAACGTTGCTGTGCCTCTACGATCTACATTGGGAGAATTTATAAATCATCAGACAGGATAAATGAACGCCAAACAGGTTGTGTAATGTATCTGCGAAAACTCCTTCAAGAGCGAAGTGTTTTGTAATAATAGCCCCCTAGACCTAGAAGGTTTTTTGCTTTAGAAATGATTTCTTTTGGAACTACATTTAATCTTAAACGCTGGTCCACATTACGACATTTTCTTGTATTCCTGGCCTGTTTTAAGTTGTCTTTATAAAATAGTGTTGCACAAGCCTTGTTTTGCTTCCTCAAACACACACAATGACATAAATTGGGGCGGAAATGCATGGTCACTGAGTCACTTGTTCATGAAAGAAAGTAGAAAGACTTGCATTTATACAGTGCCTTTCAGGACCTCAGGACATCCCAAGGCACGTTATAGCCAATGAAGTACTGTTGAAGTGTTTTTGAAGTCATTGTTGTTTTTTTAATTCGTTCCTGGGATATGGACGTCGCAGGCAATGCCAGTATTTATTGCCCATCCCTAACTGTCTTTGAGAAGATGGTGGTGAGCCACCGCCTTGAACCGCTGCAGCCTGTGTGGTGAAGGTACTCCCACAGTGCTGTTAGGGAGGGAGTTCCAGGATTTTGACCCACTGTAGAGTTTCGCAATTATCGTGATTCTAATAATATGAGAGAAGCAGGTTCAATTGAACATTTTTATTGAACGGAAAGCTGCTTTTAAAATAAAGGGTACAGAAGCCTGTAAAATGGCTGCCGAGCATCGTGGCAGAAGTTTCCAGAGACACAGTGGGCAGACAAGATGGCGTTGAATTCATTATGAGACCATACCCGGTATGAATTGAAAAGGCAGGATGCAACCCATTTGCATTTTGGACAAAAACAATGATATAAGTGTTGGAATCATTTCATACGCACAGTAAGAATCATTGAACTGGACAATCGGGGGCCCATCCAGACACATCAATACACAAATACCCCCCCAGCTCAACAATGAGAGAGACATTGGCGGGTGATTGGGCCAGTTTTCAGGGGATCCCGAAACCAGTTGGGGAGATGATTTATACACATCCTGGCTGGCTCAACAATGAAGAAGGCATTAACGGATAGTTGGCCAGTTTCAGGTGATCCCGAAACCAGTTAAGAAGATAATTACCCCATGCTGGGAACTTTGGGCGCCAAAATCAAACAAAGGACAACACTTTGATTTGAGCGGGAGATAAGGCCAGCAAAGCAGTATAACTATAGAGGACAAATGTTCATCGGGAGTGAGTTTTGGAACGGTTACAGTGAAGGTTAAGTTACAGATGAGTTACGGAGATTGGAAGAGTTGCGGAGTGCAAGTCTCTTGTTCCTTCGGCGGTGCTGTGCTGGTCGGTTATTCGAGTGTTGGGTGGAGTTCAAGTTCGAGGTCGTTGTTCGTGGTCCGTGTCGGCCAGAAACGGAACCTCAGAACGAGCCACCTCGACACGGCAGGCAGTAGGGTACACCATCCCGATCGTCGGTAAACGGTGTCCGGACCCATCAGGGCAACGCAGCGGTGTGTTCCCGAGTGACCAGCCGTCGGTGGTGAGGAAGAAGGGAATCTCGGCCAAGCGAGGCCCGAGTGACGAGAAGAAAGACGAGAAGAAATTCCACGTGGCGCTACGGTCAGTAAAACCCCGACCGCGCCCGAAGATAAACGGCGGAGTAGGTTCAAATCCACCTCTTTGAATCCTACCGAAGACTTCATGACATCAGGGAGACAGGCTTATCCTCTGGTTCTTTGAGCGGATAGCCTGGGCCATCCGCGACGGACATTCACCGGGGCTGTCTCAAGTGGATCCATCGCGGCAGCGAGAGTAAACAAGTCGGGCGCAGAAACCCTTACAGCCACGTGACAGCCAGGCGCTGCAGCGAAACAGCTGAGAGCCTCATTTTAAATTCCAAAGTAAGCCGAGCGGTGAGCATACCTCCGATCCTACAAATCCAGACATAGTTTAGGTATTGTAAGGGAGGGTGGTTCCTAAGGTTAATGTGTAATGTGTTCCCCCTTTTTCGATGTGTCGTGTGTTCCCCATTTGTATAGACCAAGTTTTATAAACGTGTGTATACTTGTAATTTCTTTGATCTGCGCATATGACATGTATTTCATTATTTTGAACACCGTACAATAAAGGCATTCATTTCATGCTATTCAACCAGGTCTATTTGAGTTTTTCTCTGCATTACTGCTCCTTTGCATCTAAGTCCAGGTGTCAGAACCGTAAGGGCGAGTGGGTCGAACCACTCACAGGTGATTATTGCAAAAGTCTGGCCGGAGACCAGAGCAAGCAATAGCACAGGCAACGAAAGCTTCACCTCGCATGAGCCCCCCTTACACCAGCGAGGATGAAGGAACGGCGATATATTTCCAAGTCAGGATGGTGTGTGACTTGGAGGGGAACTTGGAGGTGGTGGTGTTCCCATGCCCCTGCTGCCCTTGTCCTTCTAGGTGGTAGAGGTTGCGGGTTTGGGAGGTGCTGCCGAAGAATGTAATGTGGAAAACGTAGCAGCCAATTTTTCACAGTAAGGTCCCACAAACAGCAATGTGATAATGACAAGAAAATCTGTTTTAATAATGTTTAGAGATCATTTTGATGAAAAAATGTAACTTTTCAGACATCCTTTCCCTCTTCAAACAATAACATATTGCAGAATATATCTTGATTATGATCCCCTTAAAAGGCTTACCCTGATTTTATTAAGTAATAGTAAGAAAGTATGTATGTAACAGATTGCTTACATTTTCTATCTCTACTTTTGGTTGATTAAAAGTTCAACATAAATGATTCAATTCACTTAATTTTGGCCTGAGATCAAATTTGAAACATCTAAATTAACCATCTGTATCAGTGCTGACCAACCTTTCAAGAGCTGTAAGAAGAAACACTATAGTCAAAAAGAGCCCAAAGTTTTAAATACAGTATTATATTACCTAATAGTTTCCCTGTAACTACAAATATACCATGCAAGAATTTTTGAAACCTACCACATCAATGTAACTTTTGACAGGCTTTGTTTCCAACTATTTATTTTAAGTCTATTTTTGTACTATCATTCTATCTCTCAATTTTTTTTCACATATTCCTTCTCAAACAATTGCTGTCTCTTTCACAATCACTCCTCTGTTATCCTATGTCTTCCTGCTTCTCATTCCTTCACTCCCTGTCTCTCACATGCCCCTTTTTCCTAATGTCTCTCACATTCCCCTCTGCCTCTCATTCTCTCTCTATTTCTCTTATTCCCACTCTTGTTTCTCTCATTCTCTTATTCTTTCTCTCATTTTCATTCCTTCTCCTTTTCTTTCCATCTTTCCCTTTCATTCTCTCTCTCAATTTCTTTCAACACAACTTGCATTTATGTACCGTCTTTAACGTAGAAAAACATCCCAAGCTGCTTCGCAGAGGTGTAATAAAAAATGGATGTTGAGTCAAAGGAGATATTAGTAGTGACGAAAAGCTTGGTCAAAGAGGTGGGTTATAATGAGAATCTCAAAGGAAGAGAGAGAAGTGAAGATGCAGAGGAGTTTAGGGAGGGAACTACAGAGCATGGTGCCTAGGCAGCTAAAAGCATATCCACCAATGGTGGGACGAAGGGAGAGGGGTTTCAGAAGAGGCCAGAGATAGAGGAATACAGAGTTTGAACAGGGGAATTCCAGGGCTGCAGGAGGTTACAGAGAGATGGGGCCATGAAGAGTTTTAAAAAAGAGGATAAGAATTTTCATTTTGAGACTTTGGAAGTCTGGGAGCCAATGTAGATCAGCAATGACAAGGGTGCTGGGTGAGTAGGACTTATGCAAGATGGAATATCGGCAGAAGAGTTTTCGATGAGCTGAAGTTTACAGCAAGTGGAGGATGGGAGGCCCGGAGAGCTTTTGAATAGTCAAATCTGGAGGTGACGAAGTCATGGATAAGGGTTTCAGCAGCACATGAGCTGAGGCACACATAAAGGTAGGTGATGCTACAGATGTGGAAGTTGACATCATTGTCACAGAGAGAATAGGGGGTTGGAAGCTCAGCTCAGGGTTAAATAGGTCACCAAGGTTGTGTACAGTCTGGTTCAGTAGTCTGACAGCATAGAGGCAGTGGAGGGATCAAGAGAGATGATGGAGAGGTAGAGCTGGGTGTTGTCAAACTACAAGTAGAAGCCGACACTATGTCTACACATAATATCGCAAGAGGTAGCATATAGAAGAGAAAAGGAGCCAAGGATAGATCCATGAGAAACTCTGAAGCTAACATTGCAGTGGCAGGAAGAGAAATCATTGCTGGAGATGCTCTGGCTATGATCAGATAGGTAAGAGTAGAACCAAGCGAGGGGAGTCCCACTGAGTCAGAAAATGGAGGAGAGGCATTGGAAGAAGACAGTCTACTGTATCACAAGCTGAAGGGAGAAAGAAGAAGGATAATGCTTTAATTCCCTTGCTCCCTGTCTTTTTCTCTCATTGCTCTTTCTCATTCATATTTCCTTATCTCTTTCCTACCTTCTCATTATATTTCTCTTTCATTCCTTCTCTCCTCAATTATTCCAGATTTTCCTTACCCTTTTTACTTATTCCCTCTTTCCCTGTTTCTTTCATTTCTTCTCTCCCTGCCTCTCCCTGTTTTTCTTTCATTAACCCCCTCATTCACCCTTCCTAATTTCTCCCATTCCCTCTCTCTTTTATTTCTCTTTCTCTATTTCTCTCATCCCCTCCCTCCTTGTCTCTCTAATTCCATTTCCCCCCCAACTCTGATTCCTTCCCTCCTTCCCCCTTTCTCTATTTTCTACTCCATTCTCTGATTTCCTGCATTTCACACAGTTACCAGCAGCGGCTCCTTCTCTCAAAATTCCAAATGATACCTCCACTCTTTAATAATAATGATTGATATCTACCTGCTTTTCTGCTGGTCTTTGCTTATGGTGGTACCAGCAGTATTACTTCCTGTTTAATGTTTTGCCGGGGTAATATATTTATAATTACAAATGCTGCAAGAAACTACTTCTTGAGGGGAGATTCAATGAGGGATCAGGAACATGTTGGTTAATTTAGAGCTATATCTGCTGCAAAGCAACCATTTACATCTTGGCTTTTACACCATTACAACAGTCATTACACGTCAAAAGTACGTCATTGGCTATAAAGCAGTGGACAATGCGTTTATCCACTGTGTTATTACAGAGGGGGATCTGGCAAAACCTTTTTGAACAAACTATTTTATTGGCAGATGCAGTGTCAAAGCCTGTATTTTTTAACCTTTATCATCACACTAGTTTTGAACAGGTAAAGTTGGACTGGACGGCACTTACCACTTACCCCATTTTAATAGAATGCACCCACAGGGGTAGTAAATCAATGCCATTGACTGGCTGACCAGTGGAAAATGAGCTAGACAACAGTGCCTGGTTAAATAGATGGGAAAATCAATAATACAATTTCGTCCTCTTTGGTATAACATGAAGCCTGGAAGTTATTTCCTCCCTATAGCTTAAGTTAGCAGTGGTCAGATGTTCAGCTGAGGATTTAAACACTCACTATTACTACAAATAAAAGCAGCACAGCAGGGTGAAGGAGAAGCCATGCGTATGACTTCTCACATCTGTCATGTGTGCTCAGGAACTTATTGGGTTTGTGCATTATCTATCCTAAAAATCTATAATAAGAACATAAGAAATAAGAGCAGGAGTAGGCCATTTGGCCCTTCAAGCCTGCTCCGCCATCCAGTAAGATCATGGCTGATCTTTTACCTCAACTCCACTTTCCTGCACTATCCCCATATCCCTTGATTCCCTTAATATTCAAAAATCTATCGATCTCTGTCTTGAATATACTCAACGACTGAGCCTCCACAGCCCTCTGGGGTAGAGAATTCCAAAGATTCACCACCCTCTGAGTGAAGAAATTTCTCCTCAGCTCAGTCCTAAATGGCCGACCCCTTATTCTGAGACGGTGACCCCTGGTGCTAGACTCCCCAGCCAGGGGAAACATCCTCCCTGCATCTAACCTGTCCAGCACTGTAAGAATGTTGTATGTTTCAATGAGATCACCTCTCATTCTTCTAAACTCCAGAGAATATAGGCCTAGTCTACTCAATCTCTCCTCATAGGACAATCCCCCCATCCCAGGAACCAGTCTGGTGAACCTTCGCTGCACTCCCTCTATGGCAAGTATATCCTTCAATAGGTAAAGAGACCAAAACTGTACACCATACTCCAGGTGTGGTCTCACCAGGGCCCTATATAATTGCAGTAAGACATCTTTACTCTTGTACTCAAATCCTCTTGTAATAAAAGCCAACATACCATTTGCTTTCCTAATTGCTTGCTGTACCTGCATGTTAACTTTCAGTGATTCGTGTACAAGGACACCCAGGTCCCTCTGAACACCAACATTTCCCAATCTCTCACCATTTAGAAAATACTCTGCTTTTCTATTTTTCCTACCAAAGTGGATAACTTCACATTTCTCCACTTATATTCCATTTGTCATGTTCTTGCCCACTCACTCAGCCTGTCTATATCCCCTTGAAGCCTCCTTGCATCTTCCTCACAACTTACATTCCCACCCAGCTTTGTAGAGGTAGTCCAGCAGAGAATTCATTTGTAACATTTCAAATTAATTACTGGCCAACATTAAAATAATGGATTGTCTTTCTCAGTGACTGTAGAGAAGCAGTATTTTTATCTGCTGGTCTGCATTGGCTTGATTTTTCAAAAAAATACCAGTTGAGGAGCAGTGGGGGGTGAAAACCAAGGACCAGGTAGCAGTGAAGTCCAAGGAGACAGGCAAGGGAGTAAAGTAAATCCATGGGATCAGTGTAAATAAGGAATCTGGTCTGAGGATTAGCTGTAGGGAGGCAAGTGAAGAACTTACAAGAGCAGGAGCAGCAGTAGGAGCTTGAGGAGCTGATGCAACCCTGTCCAGCAAAGATGGTTCTGAAGTTCGAGTGGAGCAGAGCAGAGTCAGCTGTCACGGGAAGCAAGCAGATAACAGCAAAGCAGAGATCATTCAGCAGCATGGGAGCAGAATGCAGAGAAGGATGGGAACCAGCAGGAACACATCAGAGCTAGCTCAATGTAGAGTGAAAAGTCACAGCGGAGGAGTGGAAAACCAAGCCTGCAGAAGCAGGTCAGATTCTGGAATAGAGGCAGTCCAGCAGAGAATTCATTTGTAACATTTCAAATTAATTACTGGCCAACATTAAAAATACACAGGTCTAGAATCTCCTTGGGCCTGAATTTGCAGTCAGATGCTTCCCACGGGCGAATGCCTCTGAACCGCGAGAAAAGTACGAATCTACCTGATGGTCCCGGAGATTCGTAGACTTGCACTCCTGGGCATCTATGCGTACGCATGTGTAAAGGCCCACGTATCCCAGGGGCACATGCGGTTCGCAAGCGTCCCTGGCAAGTCAATCAAAAAGGGGGATCCCCATTATGCTTATGTTGATTCCACTTACTTACGGAATGCCCATTAGCATGAATAGGAATCCCCTGAAACACAATTACACACCAGTTAAATAAAAATAAATCATTACATGTTCAAAATTAATTAAAATATAATTAAATTAAACATTTAAAACAAAAATTTGATTTTTTGAAAAATAAATTTAAACGTTTTAAAGGGGCTAAAAATAACCTATAACTAACCAATAACTAATTTTAAAGTTTTTTTATGTATGAATAATTTAAAAAAATTATTTTAATATTTATTTAAACTCTTACGCTAGTAAAAGAAAGCCCTATGCCTGCTTTTACCAGCGTAAGTGTTTCACAGGCATTCACGGGCATTCGCTGGGCAGTAGTTTGAAAAATAGCCCAACCCTCCACCAGTGAACATCCTGGGGATGCGGTGGATCTGTCAAGCTGAAACTTGACAGATCACAAGTTCCGGGTTTTCACGCATGCGCAGCGCATGTGGGGCACTTACGACGGCGTACACGGTCATAGGCCCTGGAAAATCTGGGCCATATATGTTCCCTTCAATGTACGAGTAGCAGAGTGCTAATTTTTAGTGAGGAGACTTGTGTGTCAGTGATTTCTTTAACTTTTGCGCTGAAGAATCGCTACACACAGGTTGCATTGCTCTTTATGGCCACGTCCGTCATTCACCTTACAAAGCCCTGTACCGCTCATTTCCATAGCGCCGTACCCATCCAACAGTGCATTTTGCGTGAGTTTAATTCTTTAGCACCACCAATGCACTGACATATATTTATGCTCGAATATAAGAGGTGCAGCTTGGCTCCCATCACCTGATTTGGATCGACAAATGACGGTGTATATACAGCATTAATTAGATGAAGGAAATTCCAGGCCATAGTTACTTTTATATACACTATATAGATAAGGACCTAGTAATTGAGATTCAAGAGAAGACTGATAAAACTTAATGTCCTCTTTGATGACAATTCCTATTTAAACAAGCGAGTTCGTGGACTGCATTATAACTGCGTCCTCCCTGTACTTCCCTTTGGGAATATCCCAGCTGCCTTTCTACATCACTCTGTGATATTGGTCAGATATATTGAGCTCACTCTTGCATTTTCATTTTATAATTCTATTCCTCCTAACTACTTCTCTGTCTCTCTTTCCTCTTTGTTTCCCCCTTTCTCCCTAAATTGCGGTGTCTGTGACGGTGTATCCTCGGAGTGTGCCATCGTAATCCCGTTGAAATGCCCTGCAAGTTCCGGATTTCTGCATGAGCTCGCATTGACAGGCCATCTGTGGGGGGTTCGAAAAAGCAATCACTGGTGCAGAGTTGGGCTATTTGCCTATCGACTGGCCAGCAATTGCCTGCGTAAGTCTTACGGTTGATGCAAGCAGGCCTTGGGTCTGCTTGCATTAGCGTAAGGGGATATCGAAGCCTTAAATTAAACATTTTCATATCCAAATTTATGCACATACCCTTTATTAAATGAGATTATGCAAATATTGGCCCAGATTACAGTTTTAATGATGTGTGAAATTAACAAAAATTTAAATTTTTATTGAGTTTGGTAGATTGAAGGTAATTATGATTAAAATTATAATTCTGCTAATTGTATCATTTTTACATTTCGGGATTCCATGGCATATCATTAGGGGATTCCCTTCGTAAATGATTGCAACGGAATTCTCCTTTGTCATTGAAATACCAGTTCCACGTGATCCCATGTACGCTTCCGAACCGCCTGCATCCCGGGGATCCATGGGCCTTTACACTGCCCTCCGCCTCAAGGCCTGAGACCACAACTCTCCATAGCCTGGGCGCCAGCAGGTAATTTCGTAAATATTTCGCGGACGACACCAAATTGGAGGGTATAGTAATACTGAAGAAGAATGCAACAAAATACAAGAAGACATTAACAAACACGCAGAACGGGAGTGTAATTGGCAAATGAATTTCAATATAGATAAGTATGAGGTGGTGCGTTTCAGTAGGAAGAATAAGGAGGTCACGTACTGCTTGGACAATAAGAGTCTGCATGGGGCAAAAGCACAAAGGGATCTAGGGGTACAGATACACAAATTATTAAAAGTAGCGACGCAGGTTAATGAGGCCATAAAAATACAAACAAAGCACTGGGATTCATTTCTAGAGGAATAGATTTCAAAAGCAGAGAAGTTATGTTAAACTTGTATAGAACCTTTGTTAGATCATATTAGAGTACTGTTCATAGTTCTGGTCTCCATATTACAAAAAGGATATAGAAGCACTAGAGAAAGTGCAAAAAAGATTTACAAGGATAATCCCAGAACTAAGAGGATACAACTGTCAGGAAAGACTAAACAGGCTGGGGCTCTTTTCTCTAGAAAAGAGAGAGGTGACCTGATAGAGGTCGTTACAATTATGAAAGGGTTCGACAGGGTGGGCATAGAGAGGATGTTCTCACTTGTGGTAGAGTCCAAAACTAGATGTCATAAATATAAGATAGCAGACTTTTATTATCCAAGCAGTATGTGACCTCCTTATTCCTCCTACCAAAATGCACCACCTCATACTTATCTATATTGAAATTCATTTGCCAATTTCACTCCCATTCACTAATAAATCCAATAGGGAATTCAGGAGAAATATCTTTTCCCAAAAGAGTGGTAAGAATGTGGAACTTTCTACCACAAGGAATAGTTGAGGCGAATAGCATAGATGCATTTAAGGGGGAGGTACATGAGCACATGAGGGAGAAAGGTGTAGAAAGATCTGCTGATAGGGTTAGATGGAGAGGGTGGGAGGAAGCCCGTGTGTAGCATAAATGCCCCATAGACCAGTTGGCCCGAATGGCCTGTTTCTGTGCTGTAGATTCTATCTATCTATGTACTGGTTCAGTGAAACCACAGTTTGATCTGAAATCTCCAAAAGCAAGCTTGATTTTCACTGTCAGAACAGACAAGAAGTGATTACTGCATCACGCCATATAAATAAGAAAATGCATTTTCCTGCAATACAAGGCGATGTTCCAGCAAATCTCATGGGCTGTAACTCACTGGTCATCTGAGATCTGGAGCATGGTTGTGATGTTTCGCTTCTAACCTGGTCTGTACTGTTAATGCCACTGCTCTAATTGGACAAAGCCAGGTAATTCTAGCTACTCATATAAACTGCTGAGATCAATCAGAGAGCAGAGGTAACTGCTTGTAAATCTCAGGCTTACTCAACGCCTTTCTTTTAATGATTATTTTGAATTTGTACCAGAATGTGATGCTTGGTTGTGTAACAGATACATGCTGGATATGAGACTTTCATATATCTTTATATATACTAGCCTACCACCTGTGACGTTTGCTCACAGACAGCCACCCTGGTCCATTCTTCCATCATACCCAACACCCTCCCTCCAGCACCTTCCCATGCAGGAGATGCAACACCTGCCCTTTCACCATCTCCCTTCCCACCATCCCGGCCCCAAACACTTCGTCCAGGTGAAACAGTGATTTACTTGTACTTCTTTCAACTTAGTGTATTGTATTCACTGCTCGCGATACGGTCTCTTCTACACTGCGGGAGACCAAACACCGATTGGGTGATCACTTTGCTGAACACCACCATTTTTTGGACAGTAGGTGCTGGTAATGGTTCTGCTGTTCCCATTTACAGCTCCTTTAGACCCATCTTTTGTTTCTTTACTTGTCCCATTACTGTCCCCATTTGCCTTGCACCATCACCCTTTTGTCATTCAATCACTCCTGCCATCCACCCTATCACAGACCTTCCCTTTTCTTCTTTCCTCCCCTCCTCCCTTTTCCTGCCTATGTACTTGCTTAAAAACTGTTACATCTCTTACTTTTTCCAGTTCTAATGAAATGTGATTGACCTGAAACGTTAACTCTGTTTCTCTCCCTACAGATGTTGCCTGACCTGCTGAGTATTTCCAGCATTTTCTGTTTTTAAGCCAGATCACATGCTGTTTTATAACCTCAGGTGTAATACCAGTAATGCAGTATGTAAGCTGTGTTTCTTTAAAATAACAATAATTTGCATTTATATAGCACCTGTAATGTAGAAAATGTCCCATGGTACTACACAGAGCAGTATGGCAGGTGGTGGAGGGGGTGGATGCCCAGCCAAAGTAGGAGATATTAGGAGGTGACCAAATGGTTTGATCAAAGAAGTAGGGTTTAAGGAGGGGATTAAAGGAGGAAGGGGAGGTGGAGAGGAGCTGGCGTTTAGGGAGTGAATTCCAGAGTGTGTGGCTTATGTGGCTGAAGGCAGGGCCAGCAATGGCGGGTCAAGGGAGGGAGGGAGGGGTGACGGACAGAGATGCACAACAGACCAGAGTTAGAATAAGAGCGTTCAGGAGGGGGTTTGTAGGGCTGGAGGAAGCTACGGAGAGTGGGAGGAGGGAGGCCATGTAGGAATTTAGACACAAGCGTGGGAATTTTAAATTTGAGATGTTCTGGCACCGGAGCTAATGTAGGTCAGTGAGGAGATGGGTGATGGACAAGTCAGACTTTGTGGGGATAGGATGTGGGCAACAGAGGTTACAGCATTGTAAGACTACAAAGTCTAAATATTGTTAAGTAAACACAACTTTAGCTCAGTTATTACCTTCTAGTATGTGCAATGTCGGTTCTTGTTAACGTTGAGTTTATTGTAATCAGATCTCAGTTTGATAGCGAACCTATAACAAGCGTGGACGGGAAGAGAGCTACAATCTCAAGTCAGCAGGGACAAAAACAACCACTGCCTAAAGGGGCCTTCTTTCAAATAGAATATTAAAACTCTGCTAGGTACAGTTTTTGATATCAAAACTAAATCCCCTACCTAGTGTTTCTGAAAGGTGATAGCTTTTGCAAGGTGGTGATCTCTGGATGGGGTGAGAAGTTATTCATTAATTAACAGTAAAGCAGTTCAAACCAAACTGTGCAGGAAAAGAACATTTTCAAAGGTTGTTATCGCCATCTTGGAGAATATTGACCTCAAATAGAAGTTTCTTTGTAGTTATTTTGAATCTTCTAGTTGCTTGTGTGAAATCTATTTTAAATAATTATTTTTCTTACCATAATAATATTTTCTCTAACGCGTGCTCGCCCTGCACATTCAGTTAATATATAAAACTGTAGTTCGTACTTTTCCAAGGGATAAAATCTCGACTCCTAAAAGAAACTCTTTGCACTGGGTAACAATTACAGAAATGTTCTGATGAGGTTTGCATGCTTTTAGTGAACATCTTCCGCGCAACCACGCAACCAATGTATTCTGGCCGGGGATATTCTGAAGCCGCTTACCCTGGTGTAATGTGGCTTCCCTCCAGCCTCTCGACCTTTAAATACAGTGCAAGGATGTCTCCAGCGCCTCCTCCCTCCGCACTCCAACTGTGCTGTTTTATTTAGACGTCATTGTTAACACTGCTCTGCGCCATGTCGATATAACTCGAGTTTTTCTTTTAAAGTTCCCCGCGGTATGGAACGGCTGGACATCGGAGGGAAAATGGAAACTCAGTCAACTAACAGCAGGCAAACGATGAAGCGGAGAAGAGGGCAAGGCGCGGCAGCAGCTCTCACTGCAAGAGCCTCAAGTTGTTGTGATTTGCGTTTGTCTCAGGAAGTCTGAACTTATATATTCATTGCACCGAACAAGGCAGCATTCTGATATCCCAGTAATATATGCGACTATCTCCTTCGGAATTGAATGTTCTTCTGACGATTTCTTTAGTTTGTTCTAAAAGTAAAAAAGACAAGTTAACGTTTCCAGTGTCGACCCGTTTTCACAACGGTTGACCCGTTCTCTACCCTCACCAAACCCTGACCTATTTTCAGGTGTTAACCCGCCCATGCTTGTTTCCAGTAGTTTATGTTTTTATTTTAGATTTCCAGCACTTGCAGTAGTTTTTCCATTTGTATCTGTAATGATTTATTCTATTGTTTAATAACTCTACTGTGCAATAACTGTACGAGCACGTAATTACATAAGAATAAGGAGCAGGAGTAGGCCATTCGGCCCTGCTCCATTCAACAAGATCATGGCTGATCTTCTACCTCAACTCCACTTTCCCGTACTATCCCCATAGCCCTTAATTCCCAAAAATGTATCAATCTCTGTCTTGAATATACTCAACCACTGAGCATCCACAGCTCTCTGGGGTAGAGAATTCCAAAGATTCACCACCCTCTGAGTGAAGACATTTCACAGAATCCCCACAGTGCAGATAGAGGCCATTTCGGCTCATCGAGCCTGCACCGACACATATCCCACCCTATCCCCGTAACCCCACGTATTTAATCCCCCTAACACTAAGGGTCAATTTATCATAGCCAAATCAACCTAACCCACACATCTTTGGACTGTGGGAGGAAACCCACGCAGACACGGGGAGAATGTGCAAACTCCACACAGACAGTCACCCGAGGCCGGATTCGAACCCGGGTCCCTGGCGCTGTGAGGTAACAGTGCTAACCACTATGCCACTGTGCTGCCCTCGCCTCATCTCAGTCCTAAATGGCCGACCCCTTATTCTGAGACTGTGACCCCTAGATCTAGATTCTCCAGCCAGGGGAAACATTTTCTCAGCATTAACCCTGTCAAGCCCCTTAAGAATTTTATATTAGATCACCTCTCATTCTTCTAAACTCTGGGGAATATAGGCCTAGTCTACTCAATCTCTCCTCATAGGGCAATCCCCCCATCCCAGGAACCAGTCTAGTGAACCTTCCTTGCACTGAAATTGACTTGTATAATCATGTAAATTAAGTAACTGACAGGAACCAGATCGGATTCTGCTTTCTTTGGAATAAGCAATACATTTCATATTTTCTTCCAGGCAAAAGACCACATTATTTGAACACCTTTACTGTGTCACCAAATCAGAGCAGGTGAGGAAGTGCAGATGGGAGGAACAAAGATGATTGAAGGTATCGGAGATTTTAGCTTCCAGTTATATTACAAATATCCGATCAGACTTGTAACTGTCAGCTAGCAGACCATAACTTACTCATTTATACTGGATGCATGCACAGAGGTCTCATTCTTGAAGGTGTGTGTGTGTGTGGGGGGGGGGGGGGGGGGTATATTTTAATGTTACAAACACCTGGTTACTTCTAAACTGTGCACCAGGAATGATATGATCCCACAGTCAGTGTGAAGTCCACGTTGTATGAGACTGCCTGCTGCAGGTGACCTCGTCACCTTTTCTTTAATGGGTTCGATGGCTGGGTTGCTAGTCTGACTCCACAGTTAGGTTTTTGTGTTAATGTGGACTCCAAACTACTTTACATCAATGTGACAGGGGTAGTATAACTGCAGCCTAAGTGATGATGAAATGTTACCAAGTTTTAATTCTTTGGCGAAAAAAAGTGACACCCGAGATTTTCATGGTTATCAAGGAAGTCAACAAAGCTGATTCAGGTACATTGTTGACAGCTACAAAGTAGGAAGTTAGGTGTAAAAAAGGAAATCGGGTGGAAATGTTTTCATCAAAGGAGTATTGGAGCTTTGGAATCATATTCGGAAAGGCAGTGGGCAGTATATGTGGGATCATGAGACAATTAGAGATTCATGAAGAGAGATAAAGGATGAGCGTTATTACGAGAAGTGGGCTTGATCAAAAAGTGAGCCGAATGGCCTTGCCTTCAAAAAAATTCGTTCCCCTTTTAAATCTGATTATTTTCAATGGTTAGCTTCAGAAGCTGAGATTTAGGGAGTTTGTCTACATTTCTGCATGTACTTTACTCCTTTAACGCATGGCATTTAATAATGTTCTGCTTCCTCTGTCTATAACGAGCATGGATTCCGACCCATGACTTTCGGAATGAAGTGATAGAAGTATGCTCTGTTTATCTCTTGCTATGTCAAGTCAAGCATTGCCGAGTTAAATCAGGTCTGGATCACAGGACCTCCCAGCTGCTGGTTCAGCTCGGGTGAAAACAAATTGTTGTATTAGTTAAGCGCCACGCACGTCGCCCCGACCATCACACAGGGGCAGAGTGAGGATGCATGCGAGGCAAACTAATTGTACTTGGCCTTTTCCCATTCAATGGGTCTGACCGTTGGATTCTGTGAGCATCTTGTGGGAGATTTGTTAACCATCCTTCGTCTAAATCACATCCCGTTACTGGAACTCTTTTGCCGACAATCGGTGCAGTCAAGTCTGAACGACTCGGTAAATGCTTCGCACAAGAAACTTTACCGTCACCGTGCACCCGAACTGGGACATAAACCGCCCATGTTGCAGCGGCACTCGCAATCCAAACATGCACTCAAGTAATTGAAACAGGCTTTGCTAAACAGAGATTATGGGATTTATTTGAAGCGTGCAAAGAATGAATGTCCTGCATTTCGAAATAGGAAAGAGATGCCGGAAAAGCGGAATGACATATAAATGTAATACTTTTCAATCGTCCCCGAATATTTTAAATACAATGAAATGCTCTTTTTTATTTGAAATGCCATAAACGCGGCGTGCATCTGTCCTGAACAATCTCAACTGGAAATCAAACAGACGCAATGACACTCTCGTTAACCGGAGTTTCTGCAAAGATTTACGGAACCACAGATCAGTCTGCATTGCAAAATCAACTCATGTCCAAGTAAAGGGCTTGCAAAAATAAAAAAAAAGAGCGTTAATAAGTCAGCAAGTTAGTGGAATGGGTTTGCTGCAGAGAAAAGCGAATAAACAGAATCTAATTCAGTACATGGGACCGGAAATCAGGAAACAATTTAGGATTAAAGAAACAAGATCAATTAAAAAAGACAAAAAAACAATACGTGTATTGGGTGCACCCACTCAGTTTATATTATAAGGACAGTGAGTTCCATCGAATTGACGTACAAGACTTCACTGACCACAGTAATGTCTGACAGCTTTACAAACACTTCTCACAGCGTGAGGTTCGAGTCTGATGTACTGAGAATCGAAAACAGTTCTATAACTGAGTGCTACCCTCATCTTGTATATAGTCCTGCTCTCTGGATTTCAGTAACACACAACACTGGCATCAAGATTCGATTCGTTACACATTTCGCGGTTACTGCCGCTGTTTCATTATCAACAACTTGTTTTGGAGACCAGCCTAGCTTGTGATCCTGTGATGCGATATTAGTATTGAATAAAACATATTCGCATGTACAACAGTGCGCGAGTCCAAGTAACGCAAGAGGCAGATACATTGAAAGTGCTGGCGTCACACCTTTCAGAAATAGGTAAATCCTGCCCATATAATAAATTTGCTTGGGTGGAGTTATTATTTCTGGGATTCGATACCAGCCCTCTTCATTTCATAAATATGAATCTACTTGAAGCCTATCCCTGGGAAATTCTCAAACAACCAGCTTTCTATTTAACTCTTTAAAATGTCACTATCAAGAGTATTGTAATGTTTAATACATATATAGTATACTAACTGCAAAGCCTCGGAATATTTTCATTTTTCTACTTAAAATTGATTGTTTTCCAAACAAATTCTAATAAGAGGAAAACCAGATGCGATGAATAGAAAAAAATACAGGTTATAATACCTGTCAATGAGTATCATGCTTCTGGCAATATGTTGAGGTATTTTTGAATAAATACAAAACTAGCTTATTCCGTGTGTTTGTGGCAGATAAAAGATGGCAGCGATAATGCCCCAAATTAACGAGAATTACCTTGTCAATAGAAAGTGGAAAGAGAAAACTGAAAGGAAGTTTGTCCGAAAGATAAAAAAAAAATCTACCAGGCATTTGTTCAGAACTGTATTGAAACTGGAGACGAGGTTAAAGCAATATAATTCACAAAAAAAACAGAATGCACATGAATGCTTTATGACATTGAAATATTGAAGCCGAGCCTAACATGAAACAGATACAAACAGATATATACAGTTGGAAGGTGTAACATTAAAATGGCCCGGAATTTGCGCTCCCGATGACGGCGTAGGCTCAGTGTACGCCGCCGTAAGCCTTCTGAAAGGCCCCGCAAGTTCCGGGTTTCCGCATGCGCTGCTCATGCGCTAAAACCCGAACTTGCGATCTATCCAGGTACGCCTTGACAGATCTACTGAACCGACTAGAAAGTCACTTTCACTGGCGCAGAGCTACTGCCCAGCAATTGCCCACAAAACTCTTCCGCCTGGTAAAAGCAGGCATAGGGCCTGCGTTCACCAGCGTAAGGGTTAATATAAATCTTAAATTAAAAAATTTTAAATAAAAAGTGATGCACAAACACTTAAAATTAATTTATGCAAATTTTGGCCTGGATTAAAATGTTTACAATTATTTTTCAAAAAATTAAATTTTTATTGTATTTGCTGTAATGAAGGGACTTCTAATTAAATTTGAAAATGAGAACATTTATTTTTATTCCAGTTGCCTATATTGTTTCATTATTTTGGGATTCCGTTAGGGTTTATGGGGATTCTGTTTGTAAATGGAATCCTCCTTTCTTCTCATTGGAGGACCTGGCCCACATGATCCCAGGAACGCTTCCGAACCGCCTGCATCCCTGGGATCCATGGGCCTTTACGCAGGCGTATGCCTGGAGGCCCGGGACCTCTGTAGCCAGGAGGTAAGTTCGGATATATTTCGTGGGTTGGAGGCAGACTCCCGAGGTACTCCTCCCACTGCAAATTCAGAGCCATTGTTTTCTCCACCATTTCTTCAATTGCTAATTGCTGCAGCTTTGGTAGATACCACGAGATAAACAAATTGAGGTGGAATTTCCTGTGTATTTGCAACCAAAGACATGTGTAATCCCGCCATAAAGCAAATACCCAACGTAAAAGTTGGAGTAAACTCAGGCGCAAGTGTGTTCTGCACGTAATTACCCTACACCCGAATTTCCTTTCTTTTTTATGCCTGTCTATGACCCCTGCGCCCCAACGCATCTCAGTTCATTATAATGGCTCCAGCCCCAGGCTAAAGAAACAAAATCATTTTTCTGGTCTTTTATCGCAATTTTATGAGTGATTTTTAAAATTTATCCTCACAAGAAAAATGTTTCTTTGAATGTATTTTTATGGCATTAGTAAAAGTCACATTAAAAATTGGAAAGCTTCCACGACTGCATGTTCTTAAACTTGCTGTGTCTAATGTGCATGCATGATGCTTAGATTGCTTGAAACTTTAGTTTTCGTACAAGGAATATATGGTGTGAGTTTGGCGCTTTCCTCGGGCCCTGACTGTTTACACTGATTTCTCTTGTTTAAGCCCATTTTTATGTTCCGGTGCATTCCAATGAGATTGGCAGGAAATGTGGGTGTAAATAGACAATGGCAAAATGTGGGTGTAAATAGACAATGGCAAAATGGGCACACGAATGGGCATCATTTTGGGTGTAACTTCCCGATTCCCCACAGGAAATTGATGTACCAGTGAAGCTGTGCTTGCGCTGTGCTGTGGTAAGTGTTGCAATGGTGTGATTGAAGCCTGGGACGAGGAACTCATTCAAGCCTGCCCAACGGACGTTCCAAGCTACAATGAGTGCAGTTCACTGACAGTCAGACCATGTTTTTAAAGGAAACTGCAATTTTAGAAACAATTTCAGTTAGTTAAAGGGGACAGTCCTCCGATAGTTTGGTCATTTATTACTTTGCAACATGGTTTTATGAAAGGAAAATCGTGTTTAACAAATTTATTAGAGTTTTTTGAGGATGTAACTAGCAGGGTAGATAAAGGGGAACCAGTGGATGTAGTATATTTGGATTTCCAAAAGGCATTTGATAAGGAGCCACATAAAAGGTTATTACACAAGATTAGGGCTCATGGGGTTGGGGGTAATATAGTAGCATTGATAGAGGATTGGTTAACGGACAGGAAACAGAGAGTAGGGTTAAATGGATCTTTTTCAGGTTGGCAGGCTGTAACTACTGGGGTGCTGCAAGGATCAGTGTTGTGGCCTCAGCTATTTACAATCTATATTAATGACCTAGTAAAGGGACTGAGTGTAATGTATCCACGTTTGCTGATGATACAAAGCTAGGTGGGACAGTAAACTGTGAGGAGAACACAAAGGGTGGAATCTTACCTGGAAGGCCGAGTTCGAGGCGGGACTGCTGGTTTTCTGGTTCCAGTCCCGCCCCCAGCGACGTCTGATGAGCTGACGCTATTTTCCCCTAATCGGCCTTGTTAAGCCCGCCCTGCGGGCTTGCTGGCCAATTAAGGGAAAGCTGGTGTCAGATGACGTCAGTTGATGACGCTTCATCTGCCGGTTTTCTTAAAGGCATATGCACCACACTTGTTTGACAGATAATTTGACAGTGTTTGACAGCATTGAGGTGCTGTCAAACACTGACAATCACTGTCCAAAGGTGAGCCCTTGCACCCGGCTCTCCAATTACTCTCTCCTTAGGATAAAACAGATGGCAGCTGCAGCGGAGATTGCAGAAGCCATCTGTCACTTCTCCCGATGAGATGAGCCTACACAAACACTTCACAGCTTGTCACCTGCAGATACATCTAAACACATTAAACATTACTTTCATAACTTTTCCTTACCTCTGATACTCACCAGTGTCCCATTGAATCCTTTAAACCACTTCTGCAGCTGTCACATATACACAAAAATTACAGTAGACCCACATCACGCCTCACTTACCCTGGCAAGGTTCCCCGACGTTGGGAAGCCCGCAGCAGCAGTGGAAAAATGGGAAAAAGCCTCTTAACTGCCTGTTAACTACCTGTTAACAGGCAGTTAAGTGGCTGTAATCCTCTTCCCACCTCTAGGAGTCGGGACCCTGCGCAAATCAGGGACCCGACTCCCGGGAAGATTGGTTGGAGGCCGGTTGGGAGCGGGTTTGGGACCCGCTCCCATTTTTTGGGATTTTTCCAGCAGTCCCGCCTCCAGACACACCTCCTCAGGGCTGGTAAAATCCAGCCCATAGAGGCTGCAAAGGGATAGAGATAGACTAAGTGAGTGGGCAGTAAGGTGGCAGATGGAGTATAATGTAGGGATATGTGTGGTTATTCATTTTGGTAGGAAGAATAGAAAAACTGAATATTTTTTAAATGGTGAGAAACTTTCAAATGTTGGTGTTCAGAGAGATTTGGGTGTCCTCGTGCAAGAAACACAGAAAGCTAGCATGCAGGTACAGCAAGCAATAAGGAAGGCAAATGGCATGTTGGCCTTTATTGTAAGGGGGTTGGAGAATAAGAGTAAGGAAGTATTGCTACAATTGTACAGGGCCTTAATGAGACCACACCTGGAGTACCGTGCACAGTTTTGGTCTCCTTATTTAAGGAAGGATATACTTGCCTTGGAGGCGGTGCAGCGAAGGTTCACTAGATTGATCCCTGGTATGAGAGGGTTGTCCTATGAGGAGAGATTGCGTAGATTGGGCCTATACTCTCTGGAGTTTAGAAGAATGAGAGGTGATCTCATTGAAACATACAAGATTCTGAAGGGGATTGACAGGGTAAATGCTGAGAGGTTGTTTCCCCTGGCTGGTGTATCTAGAACTAGGGGGCATAGTCTCAGGATAAGGGGTAGGCCATTTAAGACCGAGATGAGGAGGAATTTCTTCACTCAGAGGGTTGTGAATCTTTGGAATTCTCTGCCCCAGAGGGCTATGAATGCTGAGTCTTTGAGTATATTCAAGGCTGAGATAGATAGATTTTTGGACTCTAGGGGAATCAAGGGATATGGAGATCGGACGGAAAGTGGAGTTGAGGTCGATGATCAGCCATGATCTTATTGAATGGCGGAGCAGGCTCGAGGGGCCTTATGGCCTACTCCTGCTCTTATTTCTTATGTTCTTATGTTCTTATGTTTGCATGCCAACGAGATATTGACAAATAAATCATTGTACCTTAGGTCATCTTTAAGGTTCCTCTTTTCCAAAGAAAGTAACCCTGACCAAAAATATATAGTGAGAGAATCTTAAGAGAGAATGCTGCTTCCTTGTTGGTAGAATTAGGAGAGTTTTAGTTATTGCTATATGATGACTAATTTTAGGATCTTGAATTACAGGAGGCAGCGGGTTGGGAGTTGTAACATGTAGAACTCATATTAGAACCCCCTATCTTCATCATCACAAAGCCACTTGTTTCTATCTCCATAACATTCCCTGCCACTGCCCCTACCTCAGCCTCTCTGCCACTGAAGCCATCATTCATGCCTTTGTCACCTCCAGACTTACTACTCCAATACTGTCCTTGCTGGCTTCCCTTCCTCCACCCTCCATGAACTTAAACTTATGCAAAATGCTGCAGCACATATCCTGACCCAATTTAAATTCTCACCAATAACCCCTCCCTCACTGAGTTACATTGGTTTCCCATCCCCAACTACATTACATTTTAGATCACATTTTTGTCTTTAAATCCCTTGGTGGCCTCACCTCACTCACCCTATCTCTGCAATCTCCTCCAGCCCCATACTGCCTCCAAACACACTGTTCTTCTGATTCTGGCCTTTTGTGCATCCCTACTCCCTTTCACCCATAATTGGTGCCAGAGGATTCAGCTTCCTGTGTCCTATTCTCTAGAATTCCCTCCTAAACTCATTTGCCTCTCCACCTCTCCCTCCTTTAAAAACCTCCTCAAAATCCAAAATGGGGCAAGAGGTGGAGAGGGAGTAGAAATCTCTCACTACCCGAATTTTCCACCGTTCTCCACCATGATTCCATCCAATTTTGGGTGCGATCATGTAGGGAACGGTAGCATAGTGGTTATGTTACTGGACTGGTAATCCAGAGACCTGCACTAATGATCTAGATGATGCAAGTTCAAATCCCATCATGACAACTGGGGAATTTAAATTCTGTTAATTAAATAAATCTGGAATGAAAAGCTAGTAACAGATTGTCATAAAAACCCAGCTGGTTCACTAATGTCATTTAGAGAAGGAACTCTGCCATCCTTACCTGGTCTGACTCCAGACACAGAGCAATGTGGTTGACTCTTAACTGCCTGCTGAAATGTCTGAGTAAGCCACTTAGTTGTAAAAACCATAAGAATAAAACCGGATGGACCTGGGCACCAACTACAGACATGACAATGGCACACCCAGCCCAGTCGAATGGAATGTTGAACCGTGCAACCTTCTTCGCACCCATTTCATACAGAGCACCTCCACTTCACTAGCCATCGAACTCACAGACTCTATTTCCTGCCCCGACATTGGGTTAGCTTTTGCTAAATTTTTACCTGGCAATAATAAGAATTAAAAAAAAGACGGACCACCTGACATCAACCTAGGCATCGGCTTCGGACACGACAATGGCACACCCAGCCCAGTCGACCCTGCAAAGTCCTCCTCACCAACATTTGGGGACTTGTGCCTTCTGTTGCCTAGGCCCTAAGCTCTGGAATTCCCTGCCTAAACCTCTCCGCCTCGCTACCTCTCTTTCCTCCTTCAAGACGCTCCCTAAAACCTACCTCTTTGACCAAGTTTTTGGTCACCTGCCCTAAGCTCTCCTTATGTGGCTCGGTATCAATTTTTTGTCTTTTAACACCCCTGTGATGTGCCTTGGGACATTTTACTACATTAAAGGTGCTATATAAATACAAGTTGTTGTTGGTGTTGTTGTTGTTGTGCCAAAATTGGGAGAGCTGTCCCACAGACTAGTCAAGCAACAGCCTGACATGGTCATACTTACATAATCATACCTTTCAGCCAATGTCCCAAACTTCTCCATCACCATCCCATGGTATGTCCTGTCCCACCAACAGGACAGACCCACCAGAGGAGGCGGCACAGTGGTATACTATTGGGAGGGCGTGGCCCCGGGAGTCCTCAACATTGACTCCAGACCCCATGAAGTCTCATGGCTTCCTCCTGCTGATTACCACCTACCGCCCTCCCTCAGTTGATGAATCAGTACTCCTCCGTGTTGAACACCACTTGGAAGAAGCACTGAGGGTAGCAAGGGCACAGAATGTACTCTGGGTGGGGGACTTCAATGTCCATCACCAAAAGTGGCTCGGTAGCACCACTACAGACTGAGCTGGCCGAGTCCTGAAGGACATAATTGCCAGTCTGAGCCTGCGACAGGTGGTGAGAGAACCAACATGAGGGAAAAACCTATTTGACCTCATCCTCATCAATCTACCTGTCGCAGCTGCATCTGTCTATGACAGCATTGGTAGCAGTGACCATCGCACAGTCCTTGTGGAGACAAGTCCCGTCTTCACAATGAGGGCATCCTCCATCGTGGTGTGTGGCACTACCACTGTGCTAAATGGGATAGATTCAGAACAGATCTAGCAGCTCAAAACTGGGTATCTATGAGGCTCAGTGGGCCATCAGCAGCAGCAGAATTGTATTCCACCACAATCTGTAACCTCATGGCCCGGCATATCCCTCACTCTACCATTACCACCAAGCCAGGCGACCAATCCTGGTTTAATGAGGAGTGTAGAAGAGCATGCCAGGTGCAGCACCAGACATAACAAAAATGAGGTGCCAACCTGGGGAAGCCGCAACAGAGGACTACATGCATGCTAAACAGCGGAAGAAGCATGCTATAGACAGGGCTAAGCGATCCCACAATCAATGGATCAGGTCAAAGCTCTGCAGTCCTGCCACATCCAGTCATGAATGGTGGTGGACAATTAAAGAACTAACGGGAGGAGGAAGCTCCATGAATATCCCCATCCTCAATGATGGTGGAGCCCAGCACGTGAGTGCAAAAGACAAGGCTGAAGCGTTTGCAACCATCTTCTGCCAGAAGTGCCGAGTGGATGATTCATATTGGCCTCCTCCTGAGGTCCCCACCATCACAGAAGCCAGTCTTCAGCCAATTTGATTCACTCCACGTGATATCAAGAAACGGCTGAGCGCACTGGATACAGCAAAGGCTATGGGCCCCGACAACATCCCGGCTGTCGTGCTGAAGACTTGTGCTCCAGAACTAGCCGCGCCTCTAGCCAAACTGTTCCAGCACAGCTACAACACTGGCATCTACCCGACCATGTGGAAAACTGCCCAGGTATGCCCTGTCCATAAAAAGGAGGACAAATCCAACCCGGCCAATTATCGCCCCATCAGTCTGCTCTCAATCATCAGCAAAGTGATGGAAGGTGTCGTCGACAGTGCTATCAAGCAGCACTTACCAATAACATGCTCACCGATGCTCAGTTTGGGTTCTGCCAGGACCATTCGGCTCCAGACCTCATTACAGCTTTGGTCCAAACATGGACAAAAGAGCTGAATTCCAGAGGTGAAGTGAGAGTGACTATCATTGACATCAAGGCAGCATTTGACCGAGAGTGGCATCAAGGAGCCCTAGTAAAATTGAAGTCAATGGGAATCAGGGGGAAAAATCTCCACTGGCTGGAGTCATACCTAGCACAAAGGAAGATGGTTGTGGTTGTTAGAGGTCAATCATCTCAGCCCCAGGACATCACTGCAGGAATTCCTCAGGGCAGTGACCTTGGCCCAACCTTCTTCAGCTGCTTCATCCATGACCTTCCCTCCAACATAAGGTCAGAAATGGGGATGTTCGCTGATGACTGCACAGTGTTCAGTGCCATTCGCAACTCCTCAGATAATGAAGCAGTCCATGCCCGTGTGCAACAAGACCTGGACGACATAGAGGCATGGGCTGATAAGTGGCAGGTAACATTCGCGCCACACAAGTGCCAGGCAATGACTATCTCCAATAAGTGAGAGTCTAACCACCGCCCCTTGACATTCAACAGCATTACCATCACAGAATCCTCCACCATCAACATGCTGGGGGTCACCATTGACCAGAAACTTAACTGGACCAGCCACATAAACACTGTGGCAACAAGAGCAGGTCGGAGGCTGGGTATTCTGCGGCAAGTGTCTCACCTCCTGACTCCCCAAAGCCTTTCCACCATCTACAAGGCAGAAGTTAGGAGTGTGATGGAATACTCTCCACTTGCCTGGATGAGTGCAGTTCCAACAACACTCAAGAAGCTTGACACCATCCAGGACAAAGCAGCCTGCTTGATTGGCACCCCATCCATCACCTTAAACATTCACTCCCTCCACAACTTGCGCACCATGGCTGCAGTGTGTACCATCTACAAGATGCACTGCAGCAACTTGCCAAGGCTTCTTTGGCAGCACCTCCAAAGCTTGCGACCTCTACCACCTGGAAGGACAAGGGTCGCAGGCGCATGGGAACACCACCACCTCCAAGTTCTCTTCCAAGTCACATGCCATCCTGACTTGGAAGTATATTGCCATTACTTCATCGTCGCTGGGTCAAAATCCTGGAACTCACTCCCTATCAGCACTGTGGGAGTACCTTCACCACTCAGACTGCAGCGGTTCAAGAAGGCGGCTCACCACCACCTTCTCGAGGGCAGTTGCGGATAGGCAATAAATGCTGGCCTTGCCAGCATTACCATTGCCAAATTCCCCACCATCAACATCCTGGGAGTCACCAATGACCAGAAACTTAACTGGACCAGCCACATAAATACTGTGGCAACAAGAGCCGGTCAGAGGCTGGGTATTCTGCGGCGAGTGTCTCACCTCCTGACTCCCCAAAGCCTTTCCACCATCTACAAGGCACAAGTCAGGAGTGTGATGGAATACTCTCCACTCGCCTGGATGAGTGCAGCTCCAACAACACTTAAGAATCTTGACACCATCCAGGACAAAGCAGTCTGCTTGATTGGCACAGTGTCCATCAGCTTAAACATGGACCCCCTCCACCACCAGCGCACCGTGGCTGCAGTGTGTACCATCTACAAGATGCACTGTAGCAATTCGCCAATGCCTTTCGACAGCACCTCCCAAACCCCTGACCTCTATCACGCAGAAGGACAAGGGCAGCAGGCGCATGGGAACACCATCACCTCCAAGTTCACCTCCAAGTTACACACCATCCTGACTTGGAAATATATCGCCGATCCTTCATCATCGCTGGGACAAGATCCTGGAACTCATTCCCTAACAGCACTGTGGGAGTACCTTCACCACAGGCACTGCAGCGGTTCAAGAAGGCGGCTCACCACCATCATCTTCTCAAGGGCAATTAGGGATAGGCAATAAATGCTGGCCTTGCCAGCAACGCCCACATCCCAGGAACAAATTTTAAAAAACTTTTCCTCCCCTCTTCCCCTTCAGCACCTGTCAAAAGGTTGAAATGCATTTTGAGCCTTTCTGAATACGCTAATAATATTTCCCCTCATACAGCGACTTACCATTAAATTTCAGCATAAGCATAATTCTGAGTTACTCCCATTAGGCTAGATTTCTGCTTAAGACCAACGGTGCCCGGATAATTATGAGTAACTCTGTAAATGAACTGTGCAAAATTTCGGGTCAATGCTCTTTTGACTACCTTTGTGCTAGCAGCTAAGCACTAAAGCCTGCTCCTAGCCTGGACCACAAAATCAGCTGTAAAGTGAATGAATGTTTAATGCACTCATCTGAAATTCCTTCGTCCACTATCTTTATGGAGCATTAACTTGTTTAAAATTAGTGCCCCAGCTAAACTCGTGCGGAGAGGAAGTTCATACAAACCTGTTGAGCATTTGGGTGGTATTTTCTCATAGTGTAAGTTGAAGGCACCAGTTTTAATAATCATCTACTCAGTCTTCCCTCTCTTCACTCTTCCAGCTTAGTCTGCTCCAGATTATAACATTTTTTCCTCAGTACTCTTGCCCCTTCTCATGCAATTTCTGCTTAATGATACAATACTGCATCTCCCAGAATTTTCAGTACTGGATAATCTTCCTTTTCAAATGATTTAGAAATTACAATATGAGCTGACAAAAGAAATCCAGATGGGGGCGATGCAGCACGAGAAATAGAATGGGCAGTTGTGAGGATCATTGATTACAACTAGACTGAAAATTCATGAGCTTTTTTGATCTTAGAGTATCCACATATTTCCATGCTGTGTATATTTATTAATTCAGGATCAATATTGACCCTAATGAACAAATGTGTGCGTAAATCTGACTTATTTTAGAAATAATACATTTTTTCTTATTTGCACCTTTGTTTTAAGTGCTGGTTAAAATTTGCAATGAAATCGCTTTGAGGATTAGAGCATAAAAGAACATCAAGTAAAACAGATTTCTAGTTATAAATTATGATTTTTCTCTTTCTAAAACCCTCGACTGTGCTACATCTCTGCCCACCTTCAAAACCCTTCAAAAAAACAACTACTTCCATCATCTCTCCTAACTCCCTCCAGTGTTCAAATTCCACTCCCCCCTGAGAAGCTCCTTGAGAGATTTTGCTATTTAAGAAGACTTTATAAGTGTAAGTTGTTACTGAGCGTATCCAATGTTATTGAGCACTTCCAAAGGGGGATTGGGGAGACTCTCCGGCTAACTGTTGGGAGATAATGGCTGGAAAGATTGCATAGACTGGACATATTCCCTCAAGTATAGAAGATTAAGGGGTGATATAATTGAGGTGTTTAAAATGATTAAAGGATTTGATAGGGTAGATAGAGAGAAACTATTTCCTCTGGTTGGGGTGTCCAAAACAAGGGGACATAACCTTAAAATTAGAACTAGGCTGTTCAGGGTGATGTCAGGAAGCATTTCTTCACACAAAGACTAATGGAAACCTGGAACTCTCTCCCCCAAAAAAGAGTTGAGGCTCGGTCAATTGAAAATTTAAAAACTGAAATTGATAGATTTTTGTTAGACAAGGGTATTTCCTACATTACAACAGTGACTCCACTTCAAAAGTACTTCATTGGCTGTAAAGCGCTTTGGGACATCCAGGTCATGAAGGCGCTATATAAATGCAAGTCTTTCTTTCTTTCTATTGAGGGATGTGGAACCAAGGTGGGTAAGTGGAGTTAAGACACAGATCAGCAGGGATCTAATTGAATGGAAGATCAGGCTCAAGGGGCTGAATGATCTCCTCCTGCTCCTATGCTCAAATCTCACTCACGTTCACAGCTCATTCCGCTACACAGAAACATTCTGTCTCTCCATCTCTGTATACACATACAGTCTCACCAACTGTCTCACATTCAGTGGTCGAATGGAATCGATTTACTGTGCCAAAGGATTTTTATTGTTTTTATGATAAATGCACGTTAAAAGCAAGGTTGACAGAACACAGCTGTTCATTTTTCTCTTCAGATTTGATGGATTTTTGACTTTTTATTATCTCCATGGGATTTGCCTGAAGTATGCACGAGGTTTTAGACTGAAGTGCAGGTTTTTGCAGTACATTTCTGGGACCACACCGACAGGCGCGTGCCGTTACTATTCAATGGCCTCTGCTGGAAGTGCTGTTAAGGACAAGGTCAATCTCAGCTTTGATGTCTTCCATGGTCAAATAAGCCCAACAGACTTCTCTAATTAGATCTATTGGTAAATGTACTGCCCAGTACACAACTGAACCATACAGATCAGGCAGGTCCAAAGTTTGATCCCTGGTCTTTGCTGAGCTAACTGATCTCAGTTGGGAAGGTTGTTGGGTCTTAAAATTGGCCTTAGCGTTCCTGAGTAGGAGAGGAAAAATTAAGTTGCTGCTTCTGATCACTGTCAAGTTGACATTCCAAGATGTTGACAGCTCACCGAAGAATGTGGAGAACCACATGTTAAGTTTTGTAACATGTATGTGGTGGGGTGTGAATTTTGGGTGAGCATAAGATCAGGATTGGCTGTGGTGCTGCCTGTGGATGAATCACGTTTTAACATTAACTGTCAAGGGTGAAACATGAATTATGGCCACTTAAGCAAAATGGCAGAGGATACTCAGTACCCATGGAACTATGCCCTGGAAAGTAGTCAATGCCTTCAGGAGAGGAGGGGAGGGAAAAAAGAGAAAACAATAACCAGCGCAACAGTTAAAGGGAGAATTTTTATGAAAAATAATGTTTAGCTAGATTTTGTTCTTTGTTTGAGAAGAGTCTAACGGAACCTCTTGTTAATTTTAAGTGATGTGCATGTAAGTATTTTGCATTGTGTTATACATTTTGCACAAATTTAAGACCGGTTTGCCAAGGTGCTATCTTATGAACACAGTGCCCATTTAAATATAATCAGAGTGAGCAATAGAAGCTGGCTTTTGACTGGAGACCCTCTACCCCACTACTACTAATGAAATACAGCATTATTATTACGATTGTGTGACTTTTTTTCAAGACAGAATATATGACTGTTTCAGATATCTATTCTCAGCAAGTCAGCATCCCGTTGTTGAAGGCTCTGAATACAGATTGAAGCTGCCAGTTTTAGGAGGATCAAAGTCCCAGCACAGACTGGCCACATAGGAATTTTTCTTTTCTGGTGCTTGCATGAATGAACAGATTGTTAGTTCTTCTAACCACTTTGATCAAAAATTCCTGTATATGGTTCCCAGCCAGAAAAACATAACAAAACCCCAGCATTCACCATTTAGCCTATGAGTTTCTAATTACAACGCCAAAGAGTTTTCATTGTTTTCATGATAAATGCATGTTAAAAACAGGGTCGACAGAACACAGCCTGTTTATTTTTCTCCTCAGATTTGATGGATTTTTGACTTTTTATTATTGCCATGAGATTTATTGCAAGTATGCACAGGGTTCGATATGGACTGATGTGCATGTTTTGCAGTACATTTCTGCCCCATTATCTGGCAAAATATTTACTACATCAGTCATTTTGGTTAATATTTCTCCCTTACAGCCTTGTTATTTGTACACAAGGTACAACAGAGAGGGAGAAATGCTCTCCTGCAGCAATAGAGAAAAGACAAATCAGTAAAGTATAATAGAAAGGAGTGATGTGCCATGTGGCCAGGACTCATAGAACAGGAGAAAAGTAAAGGTGGAATGGAGCATTTAGGAAGTATGTGAAACACAGAAATATGACACTTCTCAACGGCTTAATTGAAAATACAGCTCTTGGTGTGGCCCTGAAGCATACGGACCCTGGAAGGTCTCAGGTGCAAGTTCGCAAATCTCAGCCAGGGTATTGATAGCTAGGCTTCAATTGATCTCGCATTCTTGGGCTAGAGAGGGGATAAGTCAGCTAGGTCTCCCAAAGCTGATTGGTATCCAATGACTCCTGCTGGAACGTGTCTGGGGGACACTGGGCGAGGACGTGACTGAGCTTAGCAATGATCAATGTTCCCTCTAAGCTGTGTGCATGTGTGGGCATGCAGCAATCTTGAAGGTACCGTGCAGGCCACTCACAAGCTATCCAGCTGCGCAAAAAAATGTAAAGGTACCACGCATTGAAAAAACTGGCCGCACACAACAACAAAATAGAGGGAACATTGACAGTGATACCCTTGAAGGTTAAGTAGTCTGTTGACAATCACTGTCTAGCCTCAAACATGAAGAATGCCATTTGGGGGGGGTGGGGTGGGGGGGTGGGGGGCTGGTTGGTGGCTGCTGGTGAGTGGAATCATAGCCCAGCAAGAGTCAATGCCTTCAAGAAATGAAGGGAGGAAGTTGTGACTTTCTTTAACAAATGCCAGAAATGTAGCCAAAAGCGATGTAGTGTTTGATGTAGTAAATTGCAGTTCTGATGAAATGATGACCCCAATATTTATTATTGTAATGTACGAGATTGTATTGTGTTCGTTCATTAATTTTGCCAATCAAAAGCAAATTCAACTGTACTTCAACCCACCCAGGACTCCTCTGGGTAAGATGTAAAAAAAAAAAATGATCTCTTTAGCTTCATGAAATACTGCATTATTATCGAGTGACAGAAGGGAGCAGATGGTTTTGCTATTACAAGACACTAACCTGGCAGTATTTATTTTAGTTATGCAATTTGGCTTCTGACGTTTCAATGTTCCTTTTCCTGAGCTCCAATCTCCCTTGCTATGTAAGCACAGGAATTCAAAGATAACAAAAGAAACAGTTTGGCAAAAGCCAGAAAATCAATCATTTATGGCCATCTTAGTTCCCTTGTCGAAGCACCACCCAATATCACAGGATTATGTTGCAAATGCCAATTAGAAAAGTCAGCATCTGTTAGCTAGTAATTGGAATCCTGTTGCCTGCAAATGTATAATAAAAATAATTTCCTGTTAAGTGTAGTTTTCCAGTCCCATTCCCATATTCATCACTGGAAATAAATATCTGTTACTTGTTCCTGTCTGAGCTCTAACCAATGTGCACATCTGTCTATTGGTCTTGGAGCAATCTAAAATATTATCAGATCGAACAGATCTTCCTGGTAGTGCTCATGGTGAATCAGAGGGTGCACTGTTCCAAGCCGGGAGAGAGGTGTAAAAGTAGATAGGGGAGCACATCCCCAATGAAAAGAGTTAGAGAAACGTTTCTAAGAGACCTCCTGAAAGGCTGTGATGTATGTATTTTTTGATTGGCTCCTGGAAAATAAACAAATAAAATAAAAATATTTCTCAACCTATTGGATAAATATATTTGATTTACAGAAGTGCAGGAGGCGGCAGGGCTTACACAATCACTTAGACCTTCTGCTCGGTTGGTACACCGGTTGAAGTGCAGCAGGGCAGGACTTCTGGATATCACAATGAGGTGCCCTTGACCCCCATCCAAGTCTCGAGGGTCAGGATCATTTAAATAATTCTGGCAGCCTCCTCGGTGTCTGCCCAGAAGCCTACCTGGGAGAAACAGAGAATGTCCATGGCAGACTAGGAGGCCATCAGCAGTGTAGCATGACCTAAGCCCTTCAATACATTGAAGGGGAGGTGATTGTAAGTTGCCAACAGGCCAAGTATTCCTAGAAAGTATGGTTGCCTCCTTGGCATACCTGGTAGGGTTGTTAATCCTTTTGTGTTGCTATGGATGGGGTAGTTGAGGTAATGATATCCTTAGGTTCCTCCTGCTATTGTTGCTGCGCTGTTGTCCTTGCTGGATGCCATCACGGGATTTCAAGTAAGGACTCCTTCCTCTGCCTAACTTCTGCTAGTTGCACTCACCCGGCCTCAGCCATGAACCAGGGCGTCCAATTCATTCTCCAGATCTTTGAAACATCTTCCTTTAAAGATCTTCTTGAAATGTCTGATTTTTTAAGCTGCCCTTTTAAGCTGCTGCGGGCCTTTAAAAGCATTATGCAAATTTGGCTAACCCGGGAAACTCTGTCAGGGGCAACCCAGTTCTCATTCTGTGAGTAGGAATCCCACTTTTGCATTTTTCTGCTCGGACTTTTGCCCAAGCAGAAAATCTAGGCTGTCGTTTTATAACAAAAAGGGTGTTTTGTCATGTAAAATAGAATTTACTATCAGGGCCACTGATTTACAGTCATGGAATAAGTCAAATTCCATTTTTATTACATGAATTCCAGAGCCCCGATTTTAACTCTGGGTACGTTCGGGATGGGAGGGAAACCCCCGCAGTAAGCTGAGCGTGAAACCCAAATCATTTTAACTCCCCGACCCCTCATTGCAATATCATGGGCAGGCTGCCCTCCTGATTGCTTGCAAAATCATGCATTCCAACCCGCCCCGTGCAATTTCTAATTGCATTCTGAGCATTTCACGTTTTCATTTGTTGTCTTCAAACTACTGCAAATGGTTGGAAAACATTTTCTAGCAGCCAGGATGAGCAGAACCTCTGCCCCATTATACTCTTATGCCTCCCTGGAAATTGTAATTGAGGAAGTGAGGGGAAGGCGAGAGCAACTCTTCCATACAAGCCAAGGGTGTCTCCAAGACCAGGATGAAGCAGGCATGGAGTGAGGTGCTGAAAGGGTCAGTGCCTTCAGCATCAGCTCCGAGACCTGGCTTCAGTGTCAGAACAGGTTCCATGACATCACAAGAGTAACAAGGATGAGTACACCTCCTAATTTCTCCACCTCTCAACAGTATCTCACAACACTCTTTTCACCCCTCCCCCACCACTCTCAACAATTAACCTCCCCTCAATCATACGTCACACCGTAACACCTCTCTTTCTCATTCCAAGCACACTCGCTTCTTCATTTCCTCTCTTCACACTAACTCCATTCTCTTCTCACATCCCAGCACTTGCACACCTACCAACTCCTCCCAACACTCCTTCCTCACCATATTCCACACAGTTAGCTTTACATCACCTCCCTATCCTCATTCCATCTTGCTTCTTCTCCAGATCTTACCACATGCACTATATGCACAAGCCCTACTCATCTCCACTTACCTTTTCAATAGGCACAGGTCCTCTCCCAGCTCTGCTCAGGACACAGATAATGACTTCAGAGGCCCAGCCATGAGAAGATGGGGTAGATTTTGACTTTGATAGTGAAAAATGGGTGATAGCGAATTGACGGCCGGTTTTACATCCCTCCTGATTTTTATTTCAATTAAAGTCTGCATTCTTATTATTTAACTCCTTGGTAACCATGTAGACTGATAAGCCTGCATTTTCTCCAAAGTACCATTTGTTTTGGTTAATTTTGAAGCAGTATAAATAGGAAAATGGAGCGATGTGACTTACAACATCAACTTGTATTTATATAGCGCCTTTAACGTAGTAAAACGTCCCAAGGCACTTCACAGGAGCATTATCAAACAAAATTTGACACCGAGCCACATAAGGAGCTATTAGGATGGGTGACCAAAAGCTTGGTCAAAGAGCTAGGTTTTAAGGAGCGTCTTAAAGCAGAGAGAGT
The DNA here is from genome assembly GCA_030390025.1 of Squalus acanthias. Lineage (NCBI taxonomy): Eukaryota > Metazoa > Chordata > Chondrichthyes > Squaliformes > Squalidae > Squalus > Squalus acanthias. The sequence goes on along the minus strand of CM059436.1, from coordinate 30,562,725 downwards.
TAGAGAGGCTTATGGGAGGGAATTCCAGAGTTTAGGGCCTAGGCAGCTGAAGGCACGGCCACCAATGCTGGAGTGATGAAAATCATGGATGTGCAAGAGGCCAGAATCGGAGTAGCACAGAGATCTCAGGATTGTAGGGCTGGAGGAGGTTACAGAGATAGGGAGGGACGAGGCCATGGAGGGATTTAAAATAAGGATAATAATTTTTAAATCGAGGCGTTGCTGGACCAGGAGCCAAGGTAGCTCAGCAAGCACAGGGGTGATGGGTGAACGGGACTGGTTGCGAGTTAGGATATGGCCAGCAGAGTTTTGGATGAGCTCAAGTTTACGGAGGGTGTAAGGTGGAAGGCTGGCCAGGAGAGCAATGGAGTAGTTGGGTCTAGAGGTAACAATCCCATACCAAAAAGCTGACCACCAAATATTTAATCGGTAGAAATCACCAGTCCTAATAAACACCCACCCTGAGCCGCCCCGCCACATGTAAATAGGGTCGGGTAGACATGGTCAAGGCCTCCCTGCAATTTCCCCCAATTAGCACCCCTAACCCGAAGACGGGAAACACCAACATTATATAAATGGCAGCACACCGCCCCATTTTCCTATTTATACTGCTTCAAAAACACCCAAAAACAAATGGTATTTTAGGGAAAATGCCCTATCAGTCTGCATGGTTGTCATGCATTTAAATCATGGAAGTATATACGATAGTCAATTGCTTGAAACTAAATTAATATACGCGTACTCCTTTACTTTTGTTGATTTTGTTTCTATATAATTCTGAAATAACCGTCGGTACATTGTGCGACTAAAGGGATAGAATACAGCTTGAAATCATCTGTCAGCCTTCTTCTCAATAGTTGTCTACTTTTTCTAACTAACATTGCAGACTCTTCTTCAGAGTTATCCAAGCACCAAAAGCCTTAGCGCTCTACAGTATTGCATATAGATTTATGTGTGTGATTATGGTGCTACACCACTACCATTTAGTGGTTGACCAATGCTATTATTACCCATAGTTTCCAGGCATACCTATGCTTTCCCAAAAACCAGTAAGTCATTTTTCTCAAATAACTGAGTAACATTCAACCACTTCATGATGAAAGGCTCATGCGCTGGCTCTAGGCCAGAAAGATGAATTGCTTGGTGTTACAGACCACTTTCGCACTGAGAGAACAGGCACGCTACCAGTACCAGTTGATGTGTACTATTGGATTAATGAACGACATTCCTATCACCAGATGAGTACTCTTTGCTACAAGGATCATGGAAAGCAAGGCACAGCACAAGCCATTTGATGTCTGGCCCATTGGCTCTAGGGATTTCTGGAAAAATGAATGTATCTGCCAGCCTTCTGGAACCAGTGAATCAATCACTACTTGAATGTAGGTGGACATGATATTTTGACTAATGGGATCAAAATCAAACCCTGGTGCCTAGAACAACCCATAGTAAGGAGATTTATGAATATTATCAATAACTCATGTACAGAGCAAATTCAATCACGAAACGCCCTTCCAAATAGCTGAGTCATGACCTCCTTGCTAAGCCTGAATCTCCAGAAGTATTGCTGTTCTAACACATGTAGATCACTTTAGAGTGTCTCTAAATCCCTCCTCAAAATATATCTCCCTTTTTCACCTTCTCCACCACGGCTATGTTTACTCCTGCAAAAAATGTGCCATATTATCCATTTTGCCAAGGCATGGTTTATTTCAGTGTTGGTAATAATCCCTGGTTGAAATGCAGCTCATAACACAGATGTTGTTAGCTTTTTGTAACAGTCAGAAGTTCATTATATAAGCTGATTGGTTATATCCCCTTATAATTGGCTCAATTGGTGTCTTTAGTCCAATGGTGAAAACCATCAGCAGAATCACTTTGCTGAGTTTAAATTTCAGTGAAACCCATGTCAAAAAATGTGATTTGGTATCAACAATGTCTAGACATACCTTTAAGTCAAATGCGTTATTTTCCAATTGGCACGAATATCAATATAAAAAGTACTGACACTTATAAAATTGGCCCTAAAATTATAAACAAAGAAGATATCAAAAGTTAAGTGGCATTTTGAAAGCATTTAAAACACGGAAAGTTAAACAATAGCAACAACAGATTTGCACCTTGGTATTGTAGGTGTTTAGTCATCACTATATTTCAGTGATCAGGATGAAGATCTGTTTCAGGAGTGTACATCACACCTTACATTACATATACAGTCCCTCACAAACATAGCTGTTACACTCATTGACGATAGTACTGATAGACACCCTACCAGTTTAGAAATTCTACAGCTTAGATATTCCAGTGCCACCATCGGAAATGCAGTCAGGATGAACTTTGCTTCCACCATGGGCCCATCCTAAATCCTGGGGATGGGATCATTACCATATAAGGAGTGACCGGCCATGCCAACCCAGTCTGCATGTCAGGATATCGGAGTGACTCCTTGCTGCTCCAGCGGGACTTCCAACAGGCTTGCTGTGGCCAAGGACCTTGCTGTGTGATCTCACCTCAAGAATCTGGTTAAAGGACTTGTAGAATTCGCAAATTATCGCGATTTAAAATTAATGAGAAAGAGACATACAGTTTCGTAAACACAGCTTTATTTCAGCAAAATGCTGTCAGGTTTCAAAACGGACACAAGCAACCTGTAAAATGGCCACCACGCCTCGTGGCAGAAGGTTCTAGACTTTCAGCAGGCAGACAAGATGGCGTTTCAATAAACATTTCAGCAAGATCGGACAGGACTCAGCATATTGAGATAAGACAAGACGAGATCGTTTTGCATTTTAACGCCCAAGCAAGGAATATAAGTGCTGGAATCGGGTTTTTCCATGCACAAATGAGAGCTATTGTACTGGGCAATCAAGGGGCCCATCCAAAGACATTGATACGCAAATTCCCCACGGCTCTACGATGAGAGAGCCATTCGCGGGTACTCACAGCAAGAATTCGGAGGCCCCCAAAACCCCTCCAGGGAGACTCCTAGCCGGTTCCACAAGGGGAGAAATATTAACGGGTACTCAGACAGTTACAAGTATCACCGAAACCCATTAACGACAAGTACCACCCCATACAAGAAGTTTGAGCGCCAAAACATGACAAAAGATGAACATTAAGATTGGGCGGGAGTTAAGGAATTACAGTACTATAACTGTAGTGTCCAAACGTCCATCTCTCTCTTATTCCTTTGACTCGCTAGAGAACTCTTGACTCTTATTCTCTGATCCGCTGATTTTCCGGGAGTCAACCTCGTGGCTTGCCGCGAAGATCTGTGGAGAGCTGGTCTGCGAAGGCCTGTAAGCGGGCGCACCATCCCGAGAAGTCGGTAAACGGTGTTGGAACCGAAGGCCCGAGAGGAGATGAGATGAGATGAGAAGAGAAGAAGACGACTACACGTGCCGCCGCGGTCAGTAAACCCCGACCGCGCCCGAAAATCGATTAACCACTTCTTCGAATTCTATCGGCTACTCCACAACTGGCCCTGGAAGACTTTTCTTCGAGTTCTACCGACAACTGGTGTCGGTCCAGAAAGACTCTTCTTTGAATTTTACCGGCTAACTGGTGTCGGGCACAGGAAGACTCTTCTTTGAGTTTTTATCAGAGTTCCGAGGTCAACACAGATCTTCATGACAGCAGACGGTCCAGCCTGCTAGCCGGAGCAAAGCGAGTAAACAAGTGGGGTACAGAGACCCCTGATCAACACGTGAATAGTCAGGTGCTGTGGTGAAAACATCCGAGCAGCGTTTTGGATTTCTCCGAGTTCTCACGAGTGGTGAGCATGAGTCTCGATCCTACAGATCTAGATTAGGACAGGTATTGATAGGGGAGGGTTTTGTTTTAAGGATAATTATAATGTGTGTCCCCTTTTACGATGTGTCGTGCGCTCCTCGTTTCCCTAAACCTAGTTGCATAAATGTATGTAAGTTTGTACTGTCATTAATCTATGCTTATGACATGTATTTCGTAATCTTGGATAATATGCAATAAAGATTTTCCATTTCGTACTATTCAACCGGGTCTACCTGAGTTTTCTCTACATTATTGCTCTCGCACCTAAGTCCAGTGTCAGAACCGTAAGGGCGAGTGGGTCAAACCACTCACAGGTGTCTAGTGTTACCAGGCTGGCTGGAGACCAGAACAGGCAACAAGGCCTAACCCCGCACTAGCACCCAGGCTAAGCACAGAGCCACGCGAACCCCTTACAGGAAATGGCGACCACGAAGGGACACTGGCAGCGAGAAAATAATGTGTTAGACCCTGGTATGAATGGGCGAAATGTTATGGAAGAGAGAATAGCAGACTATGTTTTTGGAAAAGTTAATTTGACTAAGAGATGGATAAGTGACCTGCTGGTAGATAAGCGTCCGCTAGACGCAGCCATCAGGTGGACAGGCAGTAAAGAACACAGAAAATCGGTAGAGAAAGCGGTCTGGCTGATGTGTTATAAAAGGCAAGTCCAGCTTTCGGACCAGGTCATCGTAGCGCAGGCAGCTCAGATCACGGGTTTGGTGGTGGAGATGGAGGAAAAGGTCGCGGGGGGCAGCAGCTCATCGCGTCCTTAAATGTGTTGCATCAGGAACGCCAGTTAGTCGCCAACCACCATGAGGTGAAAATAGATTACCTCGAGTGCCAGGTCACTGAGGCAAAATTAAATGAGGGCAGAATAAGGGAACGATGTGCCCGCCTAGCTGCTCAAATAAAAGCCCAGGAAGAGAGCTTAAAGGGGGTTAGGGCGGCATATAAGATGGCCCTCGAGGATAAACATGAGGGGGCCGATCACAGCGTCTGCCAAAGAGAGATAGGGAACCTTAAAGAGGCCCTGAATAAAGCGCACGGCATGGTGTGCCTTATCAGCCCGTCAGCACACCAGCCGCCGGTGGGTGGGGAATTCCAAAAATCCCTACCAAACAAAGCAGAGGAGGCATTTGCCACTGTGCCCTCCGCGCCACCCAGCTATTCGGCAACCTGGGTAAGGGAGGAAGTGGTAGAAGTAGAGGAAGAGGTCCCTGAGGTAGTACAGCCCCCTGAAGTAGTAGTGAAGCCGGGACCGTTGTGCCCGCTTACAGGTATCAAGAGGGGCCCGAACGGAGTCAATGGGGAGGACGGGAATCTCCTGAACCAGCTTGTGTTGCCTCACAGCTCACACCAGCTGAGGGCTATGATCAGTCACGTACGGAAGCTGTCCGAGTCAGCCGACCCTTCCGTACATTTCAGGGAGGTAGAGCAGACCGCAGCCATTAACGGCTGCGACGATGGAGAAAAGGCAAAAATGCTGCTGTTCTCATTAGACAGCTCGGTCCTACAGTGTCTCTCAGACGCGAGCAAAAGGGGAGATCATACCTATGGGGAATTGAGGGACGAGGTCCTGGAAGTGTTGGGAGCGGACGATGAAGGTCCGTTCGTTAGATTGGGACAGACAGTGCAGATGGAGGGAGAACCCCCGAAGGTTTTCGCCGACAGGCTGTGGCCAGTATACCAGCATAGCTGCCCAGGTGCGTCAGAGCGCGCCTACTTGAACGGCGTCGGTTTAACTCATTGGCTCAGATGTGTAGTAGCCAACAGTTTGCCAGCCGTCAGGGAGCAGGCAAAAGCGTGGTTTGATCCCACTAACCCCATCACAACTGAGGAGTCGGTCTTAAACCAACTCACGGTAGGGTACCGTAATACTAGGAGTACGGGAGTGCGTCCCCTTAAGGGAAAGGTGCATGAGGCACGGCCCACTGCCCCGGCTCAAAAGGAGTGGCATCAGGAGGGAAATCGCGTCCCACAAGCCAGTAATGCTTGTTTCGGGTGCGGAAAGACAGGGCACTGGCGCAAGAACTGCAGGAACCCTTGGAAGGAGTCCAGGGATAAAAATCCCGCAGCCCGAGCCCAGGCGCCTGCCCCCGATAAGGGAGCTGGTGTGCATATCCATCCCGATGCGATAGAATCAATGCTGGGAGCCATGCGGACCCTCATGATTTCGCAAGGAAGGGTGGCAGTCGCTACCGGCCCCGCAGATGCCGCAGCCCCGTCCAACAGTACCCAATGACTAGAGCCCGCGCAGCCTGCCTACCTGTGTCCCCTAGAAAGACGCGCACAGGAGGGGGTCTCCTGTGAGGAGGCCAGGTTAAGAGAGCAGGCCCTGCGGGAGGAGAACGCCCGTTTAATGGGGAAAGTAGACGGGCTAGAAGGGCAGCTTAGAGAGATAAAAGCAGCCTGCAGGGTAGCCAGAAGCAGGAAGTATGAGGATTTTAATCAGTGCCAACCACAGGGGCCAAACCTGCGAGTGGGGACTCGCAGCCCCAGGTAGGGCCACAGGGCACACAGGCAGGCAAAGCAGCTTGCATCAGGGGAGAGGACATCCTAGCAAAATGTAGGATCCTTTATTGGGGGTGGGAGTCAGATGAGGAAGAGTTCGAGGAGCTCGACCAAGATAGTGACACAAGCGAAGAGGAGCTGGAATCGGAGGACGAAAGGGTCGCCCCCGATTCAGGTAAAGGGAAGATAGGGACTGCAGATGGAGATCCACACAGGGTGGAGGCAGAAGCTGCAGGTCCCGAACTCAGGGAGGCAGAGCTAGGGGAGGCGGAGCCAGCGGCTGTGGTGGGACCACAGGACGTGGCAATGGAAGCCTCAGAACCCAGTCCGTCCGCCTTGGAAGTCTTGCCCTCGAGGGAGGTAGGGACTGCGAGTGAAGGGCCGCCTACTGGGCCAAGTAGGGCGGTGCCAGAGGCTGCAGATCCCAAGTTCAGGGAGGCGGAGTCAGGGGAGGCGGAGCCAGCGGCTGTGGTGGGACCACAGGTCACAACGGTGGAAGTCTCGAAACCCGGTCCGTCGGTCCTGGAGTTCCTGCCCCCGGTAGCCCCCCGTAGGTCAAGTCGGATACCCCAGCCCAGGAAGATATGGTCAAGACCCCAGAGTGTCCCAAGGCGTAGGTTCAAGGCTAAGGCAGCCCAGGGAGAGCCCAGTCACAGCGCAGCAGCAACAGGCTGCGGCAGATCAAAGGGAGGGGTCAATGCCCTCCCACCGTTGGGAGAAGCCTGCGGCAGCCGCCACAGAATTTGAGTAGGCCGCCCTGGGAACGGGCGGCGCTGTACAGTTCATAAGATAAGTGATAAGTTTTAGTTTGTAAGTTTTATAAATTTTGTAAGTTTTATAGTCAAGTTTGATAAGTAAAAGAAAAATGATGGGAGTTTAGATTAGGTTTAGTTAAAAGATCCATCCAGTGCACATGTCTTCTTACGTGAGGCGAGGTCAGGGGACCCGCTCACCCTTCACAAAAGCCAGAGACTCTTGGGAGGCTGGCTACCTCATGTTATCTGATCACAGGAACCAAGGAAGGATGGAACGGATTCTGGTAGTGCTCGCGGCATTTGGATGTGGATTGGCCTATCGAGGCCGCACCAAGGATGTCGTGCTGTTTGGATGCTCCGGGGACACGGCCCCCATCGCGGTAGATGGGACCGGGAGGCGAGAGGCTGAGGAGACCGCCACTTATTTCCACAAAGGAAGGTGGCCAGGATGGCTGGGAACGAATTCAACTGAATATTCCAGTACATCGGGATTTGCCTATAAAGAGACTTCTTTGATGTGCCCCAAAGTGAGGATCATCGCACCCAGAGTCAGCGTCACCGTCAGCAAATGGATTTGTTTGACTTGTAATGGGAATGTCCCATTGAGCCGATGGTGGTGGCTACGAAAGCTGAGCAGGAATATGAGGAATTCTTCGGTCGAGTGGGAGCGATTGGGTAATAATACCCATCGGACAATTACGGGGACTAACGGACAATTGAAAGTCTGTTGGGACAAATGGTGGGAACCGGATGAGGGAATTTATGTATGTATGTGGGGGTCAAAGCACGTTTGCCCCAAAGGCATCTCCATATTTTTCGTAAACCAGTGGCAGGACAACGGGAAAGGGATGAGGTGGGATGTCAGCACCAGGGGGTGCGGAGCCCCATACTCTCCGATTCCGGTAAACGCCACTGAACTCATCACGCGCCCACGCAAGGCCCCGCCCACGATTCCGGTGGTTCTGGCTCAGGAAGACGGGTGCCCTAAAACCAGTAAGGGACCCGGGAATGGTTTGGTACTGGTCCCAACAGACCAGATACTATTTCAGGGGGTACATTACGCGGTGGCTTCGGTGATTTTAAATCTCACCGAGGTGCGGTTGCCAGAGTGGTGCCCCAAAGAGACGGAACAATTGTACCAAGTCCTGTTGACCAACATGTTTAGACAATTCTACGAGTTTGATTTTGCAGAGATTGACAAGACAAGCTTGTACACCACACCACACGAAGTTTTGGGTCAGGTGGGGAGACAAAGAAGGGGTATTGTGAACGACATGTTCACCGCTTTTAATACAGGAACATCTGTGGTCAACGCTCTAGACAACGTGGAGCTGCAGACCCAGGTTAATGGTTTAAAAACACAATTAAAGAATATTCTTACAGACGAAAATAAGGTAGTGGGGTCCGAATTACACGAGGACCAGGCCATGACACTACACTTAAAAGAGATTATAGCTGAGCTGGAGAAACACGCGCGGACGGTAAATGCCCTGATTAGGGAAGATCGGAATGCATCCGATCGAGCTGCGCAGAACGAGGTGTGCGTGCTTTACGGGGTGTGGTTACTGGGCGAGGGCCGCAGTAATTTGGAGGTTTTAAAGCAAGGTTTGGTCCCGTCCTGGATAAGTAAAAAACACCTGCAGGCGCTCCACCCTTTTCAGAACGCATTAAGCCCGTGCCAGCTCAGGCTAGCTTCAGAAGCATACCCAGTCCCCGTGGACTGCGGACGGTCAAATCATACCATTATGGGTATAGTGTTACGTATGCCGGTTTTGGGCGACACAGCAAAGCCCGCCCCGGTGTATCGGGTAGAGAACATCGGTGTCATTCAGGGGGGAGCCCACATTCGCTATGCAGCGGTCCCACCTTACGTCATCCGCTGGGAGCAAACGATGACAGGTACAGATCTCTCTGGTTGTCGTGGCCGGGGAGCACACATAATCCTGTGTCCCCAGCACTTGAATGCCTTTTTAACACCACAGTGCGGGTTCAGAACGGCTGGCGCCAAGCCCATGAATTGCACCATGGAGGCAATGGCACAAGATCATGTGCCTCCGCAGGTGGCATACATAGGGGGTGGAACATATTGTGTTACCACTGCAGCGCAACACTACCAGCATGGAAACCGTAGCCGGTGTCCGGTGAGTGACAGCAGTTTCTGTTTTAAACCCAGGGCTGAAGTTCGAGTGGCACAGCAGCGAATTGTCCCGATCCCTGAACCATCCACTGTTCATCTAACAGTAAAGGAGAATTTTACCGACTTGCAGCGATTCGTCGCGCATTTCGGATACCTCATTCCTCCTCTCCCTGAACACCTCACCAAGCTTTTGAAAGCCGTTGCGGTTTCGCAGAAACATTTTTATACCCTTGAGCAAAAGACCGTCGAGATAGGGTCAGAGATCCTAGACATAGTAATCCCACCGTGGTGGGATCTGTTCACCAACATTGAAGTGCCTTCCTGGATTAGAATAGCCTCCCACATTTTAGTTGTGTGCCAAGTAATAATTGTAGTGTACCTATTGGTCGTGCACTGCAAGAGGGGCAAGCGCCTCACAAAACAGGAAAACACGGGAGAGTGGCGAGAGCGTTACGTGCGCGTGCACGAAGAAAGCGCCGCGTAAACGGCCAGAGTGACGTCACTCCAGTTTTTCCATGTGTGTCTCGAAATTGTTTACTGATTGTTATTTTTCTTAGAACCTGTAACTAAGTTTGGAACTCTATGGGGGAAAAATTAGGTCGCGCCCCGTTTGGGGCGCAAATATCGTCTGGACGCAAAAATTAGCGCCTGCCGCTAATTATCGCCACTGACTGGAAACTTCACTTTTACCGCCCCGGGAGGTGAGTGGAGCACTAAATCAGGCGCTGCACACCTGTCTTAAGGCGCAAAGGCCGAGCAGTGAGGCGCTAACTCAGCGCGCGAGCGCAGCGCAGGTGCTGCCAGTTAGCGAGGGAACACAGACACACTGGCGCCGGCCAGTTCTTAAAGGGGGGGGGCCAACTTGCTCCCCAGCCACACCCTGCTCATTGCAGCCTTGAATCTCGGCCTGGAGAGACCTGTGAATCCATTTTGCAGCCAAGGATGGAGAGGGTGAGAGAACGAGCTCAGCGCTTCACCGAGCGGGCCTTGGATGCTCTGGTTGGCGCGGTGGAGCGCAGAAGATCTATACTCTTCCCTGAGAGTGGCAGGAGGCCATTGCCACGCGAGTACAGAAGAGTGTGGAGGGAGGTGGCTCAGAGCGCCTCCTCCAGGAGCATGGTGCCCAGGACCCATGTTCAATGTCGCAAAAAGTTCAACGACCTCACTCGGGTCGTCAGGGTGAGTGGCTTTTTCTCAATACCTCTCCATCCCTCCATCTCAACCTCACTCTATGGCCAGAGGGTCTTAAAACCCCAATGCACAAAACTCATCCAACACCTATGGCCCTTTCATGAAACACACACACACATTCCACACTTTGCATACAGTAAGGGCTATTCACCTATGGGAGGCACATCAGGCAAGACCATGGCTGTATACAGTAAGGGCTATTCACCTATGGGAGGCACATCAGGCAAGACCATGGCTGTATATTTACTCAGATGCTGTCCTTTTTCTTGCAGGCCAAGCTGGCGCATAATAGGAGACAGCAGCAACGGACAGGTGGAGGGCGGCCTCAGCTGCAACCCCTCAGCGATCTTGAGGAGCGCGTCCACAGGATTGTGGCAAGCCGGGTGATCGGTCCCGTCGCCACTGGAGACGCCGACCCCGTTCTGGACAGCAATGGTAAGGTCATCACCTTTTTGTCCTCTGTCCTTCCACTTGTCCCTCACAACACCAGCCTTTGACACTTTCAATCCAACTTGCTAACTCGCTGCACTTATTCCTCCCTTACTGCCACCCTGTCCTCACGCTAAAGCCACTCTTGTACCTCCCTGCTTTCAGATGGTGATTCACCAGCTGAGGAGACGGGCCCTGAAGCTGCCAGTGGGAGTGAAGCTGCAGCCGAGGAGGAAGAGGAAGCCGGAGCATCAGTGCCACCCTCTCCCGAGGAAGCCCATGCCCACACTGGGAACACGCCTTCCCTGGAGGGGAGCAGGGGGGAAGGGTCTGATGAGGGTGAAGCTCCAGGACCCAGCGGGCTGCAGCAACGCCATGGGGGTAGGGAAGAACGGGGGCCTTCTCCCCAGAGGGAGAGTATGCCAGCGACTCCTACTGCAATGGACGCAGAGGAGGAGCGGCTGATCGCAGAAATGAACACCCAGGCGGTGGGCATGCACACTGAGCTCATGGGTGCAGTGGGAAGGGTGCCCGAATGCATTGAGTCACTGGCAAGGAGTGTGGAGCACTTCGCTGTAGCACAGGCGGATGCCACACTAAAGCTTAGTGCTGCAATTCAGTCACTGACTGCCGTGATCCCATCTCTGACTGCTCTCATGCAGACTCAGATTGAGGCCACGCGAGCACTGACTGCTGCCAACCTCGATGGTTCGTTCACATGTCCCCGGGGCTCTCACCACGCCGCAGCAGGCCAGCAATCTGTGCTCCAGCAGATTGCTCCGGATGCTGAAGTGCTGCCCCGTGGGAGGGCCAGTGTGTCGGTCGAGCAGGGAGTTGCTGTCCTCTCTCACGATGACAGCATTCCTGCTGCCAACACTGTCACTTCTCCACTGCACTTGCCACCGCCTGTAGGACAGACTGCTGCCGCCCATGCAGAGTTGGTGCAGTCTGCAGCCGGGCCCTCCAGGCCCAGAACTGGTCGAGGCCGTCCTTCAGGGGCATCTGCAGTGTCAGGGTCTGACAATCAGCAGCCTTCCACCAGCCTTGCTGCAGCCACTGAGGTCCCATTACGGAGGAGCAGTAGGGTTAGAAGGGGGGAAGTGCGCAAGGGAAGGAGATCACCCTCGAAGGGCAAAAAGTAGGAGGTATGACAAAATGCTGGTCATTTTTTTATTAAAGGCCGAGGTTCGTGGTCCAACTTTTGTCTAGTGTTTTGGACATTATCTCCAGGTTGTGAGAACCAGTTATGTTAATGACTGTTTTTTTGTGTTTATTTCTATGAGTTTGTCATGAGGAAATGACACACACAGAGTTTGTAAAATAAATAAGTTTTTGTATTCAAAATATACATGTTTGGTGTTTGGAATCATTGGTGCCTTGACCGGCTTAGGGGTTGCGTGCTGGGTTCATTGATGTTGTTAGCAATGGCAGAAGCCATTTCCACAGCAGGGGCCCTAGAAGCGGCTTGCTATCAGCCATTGACGGACGGCCCTTGCAGTTTCACCATTGTGGGCCGCCCTCCTGCCTTGGTGCTGCTGATGATCATCCTCCTCGTCCTCTTCCTCCTCTTCCTCCTCCTCCTCTGGTGGTGCTCCAAGGCCTGGTGGCATTGGCTGGGTCCTGACGATTGCCATGTTATGCAACATGCAGCACACAACTACGAAGTTGGATACTCGCTCAGGCGAGTACTGCAGGGCTCCTCCAGAATGGTCGAGACAGCGGAACCGTTGCTTCAGCACGCCGATTGTGCGCTCAATGATGTTCCTGGTAGCTTGATGGCTCTCGTTGTACCGCAGCTCAGCAGGGGTGTTGGGCGTACGGAGCGGTGTCATCAGCCAGGTGCTCAATGGATACCCCTTGTCCCCGAGAAGCCAACCAATTGGCTGATGCGGTGCCTCGAAAAGTTCTGCCACAGTAGTCTGGCGCAGGATGAAAGCATCGTGGCAGCTGCCAGGATAGTGGGCATTGACAGCGAGTATCAGCTGTCTGTGGTCACAGACCAACTGAACATTCAAGGAATGGAACCCCTTTCTGTTCCGGAAATCCTCGGCATTCTCATGTGGAGCACACAAAGCCACATGCATGCAATCAATGGCGCCCTGCACCATGGGGAAGCCCGCTATCCTCGCAAAGCCCAGAGCGCGGTCACGCTGCTTGTCTAGGGTCATGGGGAAAGAGATGAACTCTCGTCTCCTTTTAAAGAGGGCATTTGTGACCTGCCAGATGCAGCAATGCACCGCGAACTGGGAGATATTGGCGAGGTCCCCAGCAGCAGCTTGAAATGAGCCAGTAGCATAGAAGTTGAGAGCCACTGTGACCTTCACTGCCACCGACAGAGACGTCCTGGACCTCAGTTGAGGCTGCAGATCTGGCTGCAGCAGGTGGCAGAGCTCAGTGACCACCTCCTTGCTGAATCGCAGCCTTCGCAAACACAGCTCCTCAGACATATGAATGTAGGAGAGCTGTTCACGATATACCCTGGGAGGGTAAGCTCTCCTGTACATACGCCTGTTGGCCCTCCTCCGTCTGGCCATCATTGCCACTCTCTCTCTGCGTCTCTGTGTCCTCCGATTCAGCTGGAGCAGGACGACGCCCCCAATCAGTGCAGCCCCCATAGTCTCTTTGCAAGCAAAGTTATGAAGGACAGCAACCAAAGTACCAGCGAAGTTAGGATCAGTAGGCAAAACTACCTCACAAAGCGTTGACTCATTGCAGAAGTCTCTCTTTCTCTCTCTCCGAATCTCTCTCTCTCTCTCAGAACGAGTGGTGCAAAAATGTCCACCACAGAAAAAGACAGGAAGAGGCCCCCTTTAAATAGCGCCCCCCCCAGCCCCACAGCGATTGATAGCGTTCCAGTCTTCTGGTCGTTGGATGCGCCAGGCGGTAAGGCAGGGGGCGCCACTCAATTTCCGCTCCGGGGCGCCACAAGGGCGTTGCACCATGGAATGACGTCACAATCTGCGCGCGCAGGTGGTCGCGGCGGTAAAGTTTAGCGCCGCCGCACAATGTCTAGTTAAGTTCCCGAGCGGCGCAAACATCGCTGCGCGCAGGCGCTAGCGGCTTTGCGTCACATTAGCGCCCTCTTAAGGCACTAACGGGAGGCGCAACCAACTGAATTTTTCCCCCTATATGTTTAAGAGGTGTTTCGATTATTTTCAATTTTGTGTTGTTGAATTATGGTTGTTTGATTGTTTGGTTTTTCTTTTCCTTGAATAAAAAAAAAGAAACACATGCATATACAGGTGGTGCAAGAGGCATCGGCCTGTTGCACATGGAGGACAAACACGCGGTGTAAGTTAAAGGCAAATACTGCCCACAGTTTTATAAAATGTAATTTTTCCCTGGGAAATAAGGACGACACGGAAACCCTAGATAGTTTTAAGTCAAGGGAGTATTTGGATATGGAGAATCGAGATAATGTTGCTCACCACTACTTTTAATTGATACGATAAGTGGAGTTATTCGCATCAACAGGAGGGACTGTAGAATTCGCAAATTATCGCGATTTAAAATTAATGAGAAAGAGACATACAGTTTCGTAAACACAGCTTTATTTCAGCAAAATGCTGTCAGGTTTCAAAACGGACACAAGCAGCCTGTAAAATGGCCGCCACGCCTCGTGGCAGAAGGTTCTAGACTTTCAGCAGGCAGACAAGATGGCGTTTCAATAAACATTTCAGCAAGATCGGACAGGACTCAGCATATTGAGATAAGACAAGATGAGATCGTTTTGCATTTTAACACCCAAGCAAGGAATATAAGTGCTGGAATCGGGTTTTTCCATGCACAAATGAGAGCTATTGTACTGGGCAATCAAGGGGCCCATCCAAAGACATTGATACGCAAATTCCCCACGGCTCTACGATGAGAGAGCCGTTCGCGGGTACTCACAGCAAGAATTCGGAGGCCCCCAAAACCCCTCCAGGGAGACTCCTAGCCGGTTCCACAAGGGGAGAAATATTAACGGGTACTCAGACAGTTACAAGTATCACCGAAACCCATTAACGACAAGTACCACCCCATACAAGAAGTTTGAGCGCCAAAACATGACAAAAGATGAACATTAAGATTGGGCGGGAGTTAAGGAATTACAGTACTATAACTGTAGTGTCCAAACGTCCATCTCTCTCTTATTCCTTTGACTCGCTAGAGAACTCTTGACTCTTATTCTCTGATCCGCTGATTTTCCGGGAGTCAACCTCGTGGCTTGCCGCGAAGATCTGTGGAGAGCTGGTCTGCGAAGGCCTGTAAGCGGGCGCACCATCCCGAGAAGTCAGTAAACGGTGTTGGAACCGAAGGCCCGAGAGGAGATGAGATGAGATGAGAAGAGAAGAAGACGACTACACGTGCCGCCGCGGTCAGTAAACCCCGACCGCGCCCGAAAATCGATTAACCACTTCTTCGAATTCTATCGGCTACTCCACAACTGGCCCTGGAAGACTTTTCTTCGAATTTTACTGGCTAACTGGTGTCGGGCACAGGAAGACTCTTCTTTGAGTTTTATCAGAGTTCCGAGGTCAACACAGATCTTCATGACAGCAGACGGTCCAGCCTGCTAGCTGGAGCAAAGCGAGTAAACAAGTGGGGTACAGAGACCCCTGATCAACACGTGAATAGTCAGGTGCTGTGGTGAAAACATCCGAGCAGCGTTTCGGAATTCTCCGATTATCACGAGTGGTGAGCATGAGTCTCGATCCTACAGATCTAGATTAGGACAGGTATTGATAGGGGAGGGTTTTGTTTTAAGGATAATTATAATGTGTGTCCCCTTTTACGATGTGTCGTGCGCTCCTCGTTTCCCTAAACCTAGTTGCATAAATGTATGTAAGTTTGTACTGTCATTTATCTGTGCTTATGACATGTATTTCGTAATCTTGAATAATATGCAATAAAGATTTTCCATTTCGTACTATTCAACCGGGTCTACCTGAGTTTTCTCTGCATTATTGCTCTCGCACCTAAGTCCAGTGTCAGAACCGTAAGGGCGAGTGGGTCGAACCACTCACAGGTGTCTAGTGTTACCAGGCTGGCTGGAGACCAGAACAGGCAACAAGGCCTAACCCCGCACTAGCACCCAGGCTAAGCACAGAGCCACGCGAACCCCTTACAGACTGATAGGCCACTATTGGAATGACAAGCGATCCTATTGGGAGGTTTCCTTTGTGTGGCCCGCGAGACCCAGAATGACAACTATTTCAGCTCTCAGCAGACATAGATACCACTGGGCCAGAGGAGTAGCTGGAAGGATTCCTGGGGTAGCTCGGGAATGCCCCAGACAGACCCCCAAACTGCTACTGGAACACGATGGTAGCAGGGCAGAAGAAGTAGCCATCTCTCCTTGGGTGGAATGTTCTGTGCAGGCCAAAAGATGTGAGATTCTGGCGTGTCTAGGTTCCAACTTGTTTTTGCAACCGAATTCTGCACAAACTTACATAAGAACATAAGAACATAAGAAATAGGAGCAGGAGTAGGCCAATTGGCCCCTCGAGCCTTCTCCGCCATTCAATAAGATCATGGCTGATCTGATCCTAACCGCCAATCTACTATCACAGAACCATCTCCTGAACCTAACAGAATTGGACACACGAAATAGGAGCAGGATCAGGCTACACGGCCCCTGGGCCCACTACGCTACCCACAGGGCCATGACCGATCCGAACCCAGACTCATGTCCAAATTCCTGCCCGCTCCCCGTAACCCTTAATTCCCTTTACTTCTAGGAAACTGTCTATTTCTGTTTTAAATTTATGTAACGATGTAGCTTCTACAGCTTTTTGGGGCAGCATATTCCATGGACTAACCACCCTCTGAGTGAAGTAGTTCCTTCTCATCTCAGTTTTGAAAGAGCAGCCCCTTATTCTAAGACTATGTCCCCTAGTTCTAGTTTCACCCATCATCGGGAACATCCTCCCCGCATCCACCCGATCCAACCCCTTCACAATCTTATATGTTTCATTTTCGGGACGTGGGCATTTAAG
Organism: Squalus acanthias; assembly: GCA_030390025.1. Taxonomy (NCBI): domain Eukaryota; kingdom Metazoa; phylum Chordata; class Chondrichthyes; order Squaliformes; family Squalidae; genus Squalus; species Squalus acanthias. The sequence goes on along the minus strand of CM059436.1, from coordinate 30,545,932 downwards.
ATAATGCCGGCATTTATTGTGCATCGCTATATGCCCTGAGAAGATGGTGGTGGGCCGCCTTCTTGAACCACTGCAATCTGTGTGGTGAAGGTGCTTCCATGAAGCTGTTAGTAGGGAGTTCCAGGATTTTCACCCAGCGACGCTGAAGGAACGGCGACATATGTCTAAGTCAGGATGGTGCGTGACTTGGAGGGAGACTTGGAAGGTAATGCATCTGTTGTCCTGGAACTGTTGAAGATCTCAGCAATTTATTTTTACCACACCTTACCGTATATATTCAGTCCCTTACAAACATAGTCTGAAAAAAGAAGAGAAAGAAAGAACTTACATTTGTTAGTGTCTTTCATGTCCTCAGGACATCCCAACAATGAATTACCTTTGAAGTCCAGTCAGTATTGTCTTGTAGGCAAATGTGGCAGCCAGCCTGTGCACAACACTATCCCACAAACAGCAGTGAAATGAATAACCAAGTAAACTGTTTTGATGGTGTTATTTGAGGGATAAATGTTGGCCAGGACACCACGAGGAACTGTTTGTCCTTCTTTGAAAAAGTACCATGGGTTCTTTAATATCTGGACAAGCTATGAAGTCAGTAGAATCCACAACAGATCTCTTCACACAAAGCCTGCACTTGGTTATTTTAATCAGCATTGATGCAGTGCTTTACTATATTAGATTATATTAGATACAAATTTGTTGTCCAGATTTTAGATGAATGCCTTTTGAATTTTTCACAAAATATTTATCAAAATATAGTAGGTGTTCAGTCTTAGTAATCAGCAATTGACATTCTTTTGACATTCTTTTAATCTTCTTTTGGATTTAACTTTTAGTAGAGCCACAGAAAGTCCATTTACACAGAATTTTCAATTCATTAAGTGCAGCTTCCATACACCTTGAGCACTTTTTCTAGAAACTGGTCAATCTCCTGTGGCACTTCACACAAGGAGTCAAGGGGGGAACGTTGAGAGTAAAGATACAGAACCAAGACTAGTCCGGCAAATGAACTAATCCTGAAGAGTGCTTTATATTCTGTGTGCCAATTAAAATCAATTCATATTTTTAAAAAGCTGAATTATGTTGCAAGTTATTAAATTGGACACGCACATTTCAACAATGAAATATTATAAAGCTCTGAACCCAACTACTGACAAAGTGTCACTTACTACTAAGTGGCCCATCTATATTATGTATATATATGAAAAGTTGCTTCAGCTAAGCAAAGATGATCATACTCCTCTTTTCTATCATAGCAAAATAGCCTTCTAGTCTTCAAAAATGTTCTATCATGGAAGAAGGTGGTCAATATGCTGGAATTCCCTACTTAACACTAAGTGGAAGTACCATCACCACATGGACTGCAGAGGTTTAAGGAGCAAGCCCATCATCACCTTCTCAGGGCAATAAGGGATGGGCATTAAATACGGCCACATCTCAGGAACTAATAAACAAAAAAGGAAGAGCAAAGTAGTTAACTTGTGAACTGCTAGCAGGTTCAAGGAATTTCCTGTCTCCCTAAGTTGACTGTTTTTGTAATTTTACAGCTTACACAATGTGACATGAATAATTATTCTAGTATTCTTATCTTCCCATCTTCCACCCTCCATAAACTTGAGCTTATCCAAAACTCTTCCCATCTTCCACCCTCCATAAACATGAGGTCATCCAAAACTCTGCTGCCCGTATCCTAACTCGTACCAAGTCCTGTTCACCCATCCCCCCTGTGCTCACTGACCTACATTAGCTCCTGGTTGCGCAACGCCTTGATTTAAAAATTCTCATCCTTGTTTTCAAATCCCTCCATGGCCTTGCCCCTCTCTATCTTTGTAACCAGCCTTACAACCCTCCAAGATATCTGCGCCCCTCCAATTCCGGCCTCTTGCGTTCCAAGGGATGCAGACTTGAACGTTTATGCGGGCAACTGGTTTAGCCATTCATCGCCAGATCAAGCTGGACCACATAAAGCATTATCAGGTCCTTCTTTCCTCTGCCAAAACTGCTCACTATTTCAGGGTCATCCTGGAATGCAAAGATAACCCCCGGCTTCTCTTCACTACAAACCATCTTCTTAAACCCTCTCCCCTACCCCCTCCAAGCTCACCTCCAACAACAAGTATGAGGAGTTCATGGACTTCTTTGTCACTAAGATTGAGACCATCCATTCAGCAGCCTCCACTGCTTCCCTCCCTTTCCCTAGCCCACCAAGCCAAACTTCCCCTAAGGTTCCCCCCTGCCCTAGCCCTGGACTTGCATCTTTCTCTAGTTTCTCTCTGATCTCCCCTAATGCCCTCTCCGAGCTCATCTTGTCCATGAGACCCAGCAACTGCTCCCTCGACCCCATTCCCACCAAACCGCTGATCACTCAACTTCCCTTCCTGGCCTCCATGTTAGCTTTTATTGTTAATGGTTCTCTCTCCTCTGGTACTGTCCAGCTCCCCTTCAAATCAGCCGTCATCACCCCACTCCTATTTCTCAACTACGTGCTGCCCCTCGGTGACATTATCTGAAAACACAACATCAGGTTCCATGAGTACGCTGATGACACCCAGCTCTACTTCTCCACAACCTCTCTCTCGAGCCCTCCACTGCCTGTCTGGCAACGCCTTGATTTAAAAATTCTCATCCTTGTTTTCAAATCCCTCCATGGCCTTGCCCCTCCCTATCTCTGTAACTTCCTCCAGCCCTACAACCCTCCGAGATATCTGTGCTCCTCCAATTCTGGCCTCTTGCACATCCCTGATTTTAACCACACCGCCATTGGTGGCCGTGCCTTCAGTTGCCTTGGCCCTAAGTTCAGGAATTCCCTCCCTAAACCTCTCCCCCTCTCTCTCTTTCTTTAAGACGCTTCTTAAAACCAATCTCTTTGACCAAGCTTTTGGTCACCTGTCCTAATATCTCCTTATGTGGCTCGTGTCAAAATTTGTTTGATAACTCTCCAGTGAGCGCCTTGGAGCGTTTTACTACGTTAAAGGCGGTATATAAATGCAAGTTGTTGTTCTTGCTGCTTTTTTTCCACATGTAAAGTGATGATGGGCATCTGCTTGATGCATCTGTGGACTGCAGATGGGCTGATCTGGTAGATATTTCTTGCAAAATCTTGGAAGGATCCAATAGCATAATAGTGAAATGTTCTAAGATCCTTCCAGTTACAGGAAGATATGTCCTTGTGGTAGAAGCTATCTGCAAGTCAGCATGGAACAGATTACATAACTCTGTGATGGCCTATCTAGTAAAATGGAGGTGACGAAGACAGTTCTGTTCTGACATGTCCAAGGAGGAATGTCAGGGCTATAAATGCAGGTCTTGGGATAGTAATAGGTATGGACATAATGGCCCCGATACTTATGGAGAGGCAGGGAGGGTGTGGCGGAGGCTGAAAATGGCTGAAGTACCTGGCAAGGCCGGGGATGCAGAGGTCCTGTTGAACTTAATGGCAGGCCCTCATTAACATTTTTTTAAGCTCTGTTTCACGCCCGGTTTCCGGTCAAATGGGTAGCCTGTCTGGCGAGCAGAGGGAACACCAGTGGTAGGAGGCCGCAGCCGGGGACCCTTGGGGACTTAACCCTTGTTAAGTTCTAGAAGCAGAGCTTGCCTGAAGAACATGAAATTTGGAATGGGTCTTAAGTAATGCAATTGCTATATTGCAATAAGGCTAATGCTAGCCATCAGTATGGGATCTCTTTGCCTGCCATTTTGGAAAATGAGTCATGCTATGAATTAGAAGCATGGTACTGCATGCCCAATTTCAGGGCCCATGCTCATCCCCAGTGGAGCTCCACTGGAAATAAGGAAACTTGCAAAATCACAGCTTTCGTGTCACCAAGTGAAAGGAAACAGGTTCAATTCCTTTCACTTTGCTGAGATCTCAACATTAGCCATGTTGCTGTTGGGAGACATCAAATAGATGTTCAGAGAGAGGGAAAAATGGATGCAAAGTCATCATAAAGCCACTATCACATGCTTCTCAGGGTCTGTATGAAGAGTAGCATTATTGTACAAATGACATCCTTTGTGACTGTGACAAAGATAAACTATCCCTCCTCGTCCTTCTTGACTTGTCTGCAGCCTTTGACACGGTTGACCACTCCATCCTTCTCCAATGCCTCTCCACCATCGTCCAACTTGTGGTTGTGGTGGTTGAAGGTCAATCATCACAGCCCCAGGACATCGCTGCAGGAGTTCCTCAGGGCAGTGTCCTCGGCCCAACCATCTTCAGCTGCTTCATCAATGACCTTCCCTCCAACATAAGGTCAGAAATGGGGATGTTCGCTGATGACTGCATAGTGTTCAGCGCCATTATCAACTCCTCAGAAAATGAAGCAGCCCATGCCCGCATGCAACAAGACCTGGACGACGCTCATGTTTGGGCTGATAAGTGGCAGGCAATGACTATCTCCAACAAGCGAGAGTCTAACCACCTCCCCTTGACATTCAATGGCATTACCATCGCCAAATCCCCCACCATCAACATCCTGGGGGTCACCATTGACCAGAAACTTAACTGGACCAGCCACATAAATACAGTGGCAACAAGAGCAGGTCAGAGGCTAGGTATTCTGTAGCGAGTGTCTCATCTCCTGACTCCCCAAAGCCTTTCCACCATCTACAAGGCACAATTCAGGAGTGTGATGGAATACCCTCCACTTGCCTGGATGAGTGCAGCTCCAACAGCACTCAAGAAGCTCAACACCATCCAGGACAAAGCAGCCCGCTTGATTGGCACCCCATCCACCACTTTAAACCTTCACTCCCTCCACCACTGGCGTACCGTGGCTGCAGTGTGTACCATCTACAAGATGCACTGCAGCAACTCATCAAGGCTTCTTCAGCAGCACCTCCCAAACGCGTGACCTCTTCCACCTAGAAGGACAAGAGGAGCAGGCGCATGGGAACACCACCACCTCCAAGTTCCCCTCCAAGTCACACACCATCCTGACTTAGAAGTATATCGCCGATCCTTCATCGTTGCTGGGTCAAACTCCTGGAACTCCCTCCCTAACAGCACTGTGGGAGTACCTTCACCACACGGACTGCAGCGTTTCGAGAAGGCAGCTCACCACCACCTTCTCAAGGGTAATTAGGGATGGGCAACAAATGCTGGCCTTGCCAGCGACGCCCACATCCCATAAATGAATATTTAAAAAAACTGGGTGGGACTGCACTCACCTGGTTCCATTCTTATCTATTTAATTGTAGCCAGGGAATCACCTGCTTTCGCATCATTACCTCTGGTATCCCCCAAGGATCTATCCTTGGCCCCCTCCTATTTCTCATCTACATGTTGCCCCTTGGCGACATCAGCCAAAAACACAGCGTCAATTTCCACATGTATGCTGACGACACCCAGCTCTACCTCACTACCACTTCTCTCGACCCCTCCACAGTCTCTAAATTCTCAGACTGCTTATCCGACATACAGTTCTGGATGAGCAGCAATTTTCTCCAATTAAATATTGGGAAAACCGAAGCCATTGTTTTCGGTCCCCACCACAAACTCCGTTCCCCAGCCACTGACTCCATCCCTCTCCCTAACATCTGTCTGAGGCTGAACCACACTGTTCGCAACCTTGGTGTCATATTTGACCCTGAAATAAGCTTCTGACCACATATCCGCAGCATAACTAAGACTGACTATTTCCACCTCCGTAACATCGCCCGTCTCCACCCTTGCCTCAGCTCATCCGCTGCGGAAACCCTCATCCATGCCTTTGTTACCTCTAGACTTGACTATTCCAACGCACTCCTGGCTGGCCTCCCACATTCTATCCTATGTAAACTTGAGGTGATCCAAAACTCGGCTGCCCGTGTCCTAACTCGCACCAAGTCTCGTTCACCCATCACCCCTGTGCTCGTTGACCGACATTAACTCCTGGTTAAGCAACGCCTCAATTTCAAAATTCTCATCCTTGTTTTCAAATCCCTCCATGGCCTCGCCCCACCCTATCTCTGTAATCTCCTTCAGCCCCACAACCCCCCGGGATATCTGCGCTCCTCTAATTCTGCCCTCTTGAGTATCCCTGATTATAATCGCTCAACCTTTGGTGGTTGTGCCTTCTGTTGCCTAGGCCCTAAGTTCTGGAATTCCCTTCCTAAACCTCTCTGCCTCGCTACCTCTCTTTCCTCCTTTAAGATGCTCCTTAAAATCTATCTCTTTGACCAAGCTTTTGGTCACCTGCCCTGATTCTCCTTATGTGGATCGGTGTCAAATTTTTTGCCTTTTAATACTCCTGTGAAGTGCCTTGGGACGTTTTACTACATTGAAAGCGCTATATAAATACAAGTTGTTTTTTTGTTGTTGTTATATGGGCCTGGAACCAGGTTAAAAACTTCCTTTCTTGTCTGATGGAGGTGTGCGGTAGAACAAGACATCTACAGACTGATAAAAGAGGGAAATGATGCTGGATGTCATATCCTCAAATAAAAATAGATACATTTTCTAATCCACCAGTCAGAACTAAAAACTGAATTATCTAATATTTTGAATCTAAAAGGGAGATGCTTATTAGTCTCTCCAGCATCCATCCCGCCCTCCCATTAACATCGAGGCTACCGTGTTTGTTTTCAATAAATCAAGAAATGGCCACGAGCTATAATACTAATTTGTAATTAACTGTTTGGGTTAGAATATAATTACATTTGATAAATATTAATAATTCAGAGCCGTATTCAATGCTGGCCATGGAACAATTAATGCAATTTTTTTAATGAAATCTGGAGTGACCCATTTTTGCCTTCAGTAAATATCCTCTATACTTGTGCAAAACTGTATCATTTATTGAAAATACTATTTGTATCTGAAGTAATTGGATGGCAATTACAATATTTAAAAAATTAACAAATTAATATTATTCATATTAATTGAATTCTAAATATTAATCGAGAATAATAATTGAGAGCTTTTCTGTTAAGTAGTTGAAATGTTACACTTATATCTTATCTGCGTTTCATTCTTCATTATTCCATGGTATTTGCTCCCTGTTCTGCGCTCTCTTTTTCTCTTTCTCTCCTTTAACCTCTTTCCTTGAACAGCCACAATATCTAAAATGACTTGAGAATAATTATTTTATTACATCAAGAACAGATTAATACATTGACAGCTTGAGCAGCCTCTACTTGCCTTATGCTGAATCTGTGACGATTTTATTAACCCAGAGAAAGCACAGATGAGATGAAAAATTGAAATAAACTGATTTTCCAAACATTCTTAGCTGTGGTGAGCTGCTTGTTACGACAAAAAAAAAAGAGTCTTTGGGGTGAAAAGTGTCTTTGCCAGTCGTGTGACATATGTTGAATATATGATAATGAATAATTTAATTGTGAGTCCCATGACCAAATTATAATCGTTGTCAGGGTGGGCTGCTCCGCTCGCAGGATAAGCTGTCCTTATACTGCAGCTTTGGTGCTGGTGTTGCACTAGGTTTTTCCAGAATGTTGGTGACAAAACTGCAGTGTATAGAAGTGGGTGATTTGCTCTGCCTGACTTCACTTCTTAGTCTCAATTTTTAACGTATCTGTTCATATTCAAAGTCGTCAAAGTGGTGAATAATATCCTGGATCATTGCTGTTATTTCCCTTCATAAACTTCAAAACTTCTATGAGGTTTCTCACAGAAAACAAGCCCAATTTTCTGAGCCTTTCCCTATATCTTAAGTTCAGAATGTCTGGAATGATCATGATTTTTTATCTCTGCACTCCTCTGAAGTGCAATAATATTCCTCTGTCTGGTGCATTGCTTCTCGAGCAGCACTGATTGCTTTCATGGAGAAATTGGTGACACATGTCACTCCTGCCTAGGTACGTGCCAGGGCACACAAAACTATCTGGAGAGAGCTGTCAGGGAAGTGCTCCCTTAGGCTGTCAGGAACTAGGGCATGCAGACTGAAAGGCAACCGAAACTATGCAGCCAGAGAATTAGGTGGATTCCCTTGCCAGACTACATTATGAGTTCACGTCATGCGCTCAGGTTTGACAGTAGGGATGTGTTCTCTCAGCATTAAGACTTCACCTCACAGTCTCCTTCCTGAATTATTTTTCTGTGTCACTTAGTTTTAAATCGGTAGCTGGCTGGCGTAACAATGTCACAGTCAACAGAACAAATGACAGATACAAACGATGTGACAATCCATTACTTCATTAATATAATTAAAAGTACAAATCACAGAAACGTAGGTCAAAAAGTCCAGCTCCTTTTTCAAACAGAATATTTCGCCGTTCTCCTCAGTAAATTGGCAGGTAGCAGTTTGAACCAGCTTTTGGCTCCTTTCACCAGCAAGCTGTCAAATTTTTTCTTGGAGATCCATCACTCAATTAACCTTCTCCATTACCATCACTAAGATGCCAATGGATTTAAATGCTGGAATCATCCAGACCACCAGAGAACTTGAAACTATATCGCCACAGAAAGCATATCACTAACAGAACAGTACAAAAAAATCTTGTGCTTTAAAATAGAGGCTCCCATTTCACCAGCTTTTGTGATTTAATGACACTGTGTTGAATTTAAAAGAAAACATTTATTTTAATACAATTGGTGGAAGCCTCAGGAGTAATGCAATGGCATGAACTTGATTTTATTATAGAACTGTTTTTCACTTGTCAACTTATAATATGACTAAGTTTGACACTATCCACTCTGCTCAATTTAAATCCTCCGATAAAAGCAGCCAGAACAAAACCCTAAAGTGCACCAACACTAAAATAATGAAATAAACTTTAAAACCTTAATATACGGAAACAATGAAAGGGTAATATTAAAAGGCTCCACTGCTGATGTGGATCCTGGGGGTAGTGTAGGTCACAGAATTGGTCATATGCTAGCCCTATCTCTGACTTGTACTGATTAGAGCGTCTCTGAGCTGAGTAAGTCGTCCAAAAACTAATCCTTCAAAGTTGAGCCTTAAGCTTCAGGTCATCCTCTTTCACAGCATCTCCAATGTACTAGTCACAACACCAGACTTTCACCCAACTGACAGGCGCGTAACCATGCGCAGCTCCTGTATATCTGCAAGGTGATGTGCATTGATATAAGGTAGATGCTCCCTTTCTTTAATTTTATTTAGCCCATGTATAAATAGGAAAACTCGTGGGTCCCCATGTGAGACCACATTTAACATCTTTTGGATCAAACTGGTCATAATACACTGACAACTTTGTCACTTGTGTATTATGTAATCAGGTCATTCATTAATGTGGTATTATCCCAGGGCCCACGTGGTGTTCACCCAATATTAGTTTGCTGCAAAACAGGCACACACTTGTTCCTTAAATATTTACACTGCCCCCGAAGGAGCTTCATCGAGAACATTTTGTTCATCTTTTTTTTAGAACTGATATGAAATTACCATCTGTCATTGCTCTGTCTTGCTTTATATAATATCAGCCCTGCCCAGCCTTTTAAGAATCCACACTTGGCTCCAATACTTTGTTAATGAACAATTCCTCCTTGTAAGCAGACATAGTGAGAATTCTTAACCCAGGCCATGTTCTAACTCCTCTAGAGGAAACAATTTGCTGAGAGGATTTTTATGAAGACTTTATATACATGACTGCCACAATAAGATGCAAAATGGAGTTCAAATGCTATATAGTTAATTCTTACTGCACCACTGACACATTATGACACATCAATATACTGATGTCTGATATTTGCTAAAGTGTTCAATCAGTGGAAAGCTAGTGGTATTTGTAAGACCTGAACTGTGCATGAACTGTCTGGAGGCAACCTGAAAACTTGCTGACAGAAAGAATACAACCAGAGCTTAAGTTGCTCAATTTCCAATAACGATGACGCACACGATTTAGGTTAGTTGCCTCCCAAAGGATTAATTCCATAATAATCTTATGCAGGGCCAAACAATTTTTTTTCTGTTTTGATTAAAGTATGCAGGAAGCAGCAAGGCTTTTTCCTCAACAACTGATTTTGCTTATAGCCTATAACTTCCCTGAAGCTTTTAGTAAGAGATGGCCATTTGGAACAAAGTTACTGTGGAAAAATTCCCTCAGAAGGTAGCTGATCCGGCATCAATTGATGATATCTTTAAAAAGGGAGCTAGATCGATGTGTGTGTTGAGAGGGGGGATTGTGGATTATAGAGATATTTAACAATCTTGCTTTATGTTCCCTAATTTTGGGGATCAATAGGTTGGGGGTAATTTTGATTTTGTACGATAGTGTAAAACGGGTGATAGTGAATCGGCAGCCCGTTTTACATCTCCCCCGACTTTTATTTTGATGTCAATGGAAATAAAAATCGGGAGAGATGTAAAACAGGCTGCCGACCTGATTCACACTATCGCACAAAAGTCAAAATGACCCCCATGGTGTGGGAGAAAGGTCCCATGTTAGAATGGGCTCTGGATGGAATGGACCCCATAGGCTGAATAATCTTTTCTTGCTTATGTTCTAAGTGTAAGGCAGGGTTAATGTCACCTGTTTTATCAATGGTTATTTAATGTATCTCACTATATTTAGAATGTTCTTGTTTAGCAGTACATTGTACTAATCTTAAAGTATAGAGTTGTTGAGGCTTGAACAGGTGCTACCTTTTGTGCTTTGAAACAATGTCACATCCTTTGAGTATGCAGTGAGCGCGTGCAGTTATTCATATCTTTACCTGGACTGTAGGTTAGGGAAGGGAGTAGCTTTTATAAAAATGTATTGCCTGCACCAGCCACCTTTGGCAGCTTTCCAAGAAGGAAAATTCCCTTTCTACATTCTAACTTTCCTACATTACAGCAGAGATTACACTTCAAAAAGTACTTCATTGGCTGTAAAGCATTTTGGGACTTCCTGAGGTTGCAAAAGGCATTGTATAAATGCAAGTCTTTCTTCCTTACTATGTACAACAAAAGCAGGTTTACAATTGTGTTACATATAACCACAAAAGAAATATTCCTCCAAGTAAGATTGTCAACTAGGGCTAAATTAGGGGCAGTTTTGTATTTTAGGCCCATGCTCAATAGAGCTTAGGTTGCTCCAATTCATCCCACATAGTCAGAGGAAACTTTTATCCTGTCAGTCTGGCCTTGATTTAAATCCCAGTCCTAGAGGTGCAAAAACAGGGTACATACTCACCACAATATCCATTCCCACAAGTCTTTAGATTATTCTGATCTTACTTGTGGAATTTGTACATGCCCAGATTTTCCTCTGCTATCCCATCTCAAATCAGGTGGGATGACGGTGGAAAAGGCAAAGAAATCGCTCAGACGAAAACCTGCTATTCTATTCGCACTAAACCCTCAATTTTCCTTTGGCCACCCCAACTGGAAAGGCTGCCGGCTGGCCCTTTCTCACCCACCACAGAGTAATGCTGGCGAGAGGCCAAGTAAGCCATCCCATTTCCCTGCCTTCCACCACTGATCCCTCTGCTCCCAGGCACCACTAGAAGAGGGGTGAGAGACCCATTGGTTTGCCTTTTTTTGGCAGTGGACCGATCAGTGGGCATCTTTCCTTTCCCTCAAGCCGCAATCACTCACCAGGGGAAGGCAAGGCCTAAACAAATATTGCCTGATATGGAGTGTACACTGTTTCCCTATAAAGGCATATCCCACTCACCTGAGACCAAAGCGCTTAGGGGCAGGTTGAAAGATTTCCACAGGGGCTCTCCCACTCATCTTCAACAGAAGAGTTTCTCCGGAGTTTCAGTGGCTCTTCCACTGTTGTTAGGGTGGACAATTAGGAGAAACCCATCCAATACAACTTACTGACAGCCAACTCATGGAGCCAGATATTTTCCTCCTTACCTACTGCTCCCTCAGCCTATTGCTTCAATTTTCAGCCAGTCTTTAACAGCTGCACTCTAATTTCCAAGCACCTTCATTACACTAAAAGGAAAAAGAAAGACTTGCATTTATATAGCGCCTTTCAAGACCACCGGACGTCTCAAAGCGCTTTACAGCCAATGAAGTACTTTTGAAATGGAGTCACTGTTGTAATGTGGGAAATGTAATGTGACACTACTCCTGTCTTACATGGGATTTGCACTACTGAACCGTCAATGGATATTTAAATGAGCCAACCCCACGGGGTGGGTCAGTACTACAAAAGATCACTGGGCAAAAGCGTTGGCTCAGGAGTGCAGGATAAATGGCCCAATGGAATTTCCAGTCCATGATGTTTTAGTGTTGCACATGTTGCAGAAGATGTCACTGAGGCAAGAAATACGGACAGACAGTGATCCATAACATAACCTATCAACTTTACTAAGTATGACACCCTTCCAAGAAGAAAACTGGTGAACTTTAGGAAGGATATCAGGGCCTTGGAGAGGGTGCAGAGGAGATTTACTAGAATGGTACCAGGGATGAAAGACCTCAGTTACGTGGAGAGATTAGAGAAACTGGGGTTGTTCTACTTAGAGCAGAGAAGGTTAAGGGGAGATTTGATAGAGGTATTCAAAATCATGAAGGGTTTTGATAGAGTAAATAAGGAGAAACTGTTTCCAGTGGCAGAAGGGTTGGTAACCAGAGGACACAGATTTAAAGTGATTGGCAAAAGAACCAGAGGCGACATGAGGAAAGCAAATTTACACAGTGAGTTGTTATGATCTGGAATGCACTGCCTGAAAGGGTGGTGGAAGCAGGTTCAATAATAACTTTCAAATGGGAATTGGATAAATATTTGAAGGGAAAAAATTACAGGGTTATGGGGAAAGAGCAGCGGAGTGGGACTAATTGGATAGCTCTACCAAAGAGCCAGCACAGGCATGATAGGCCGAATGGCCTCCTTCTGTGCTGTATCATTCTATGATTCTATGAAAAATGCCCACTAACTCTACCAGTACCTCCATCTTGACGAGGTTCATACCCAACATCAAGCCAAATTGGCTTTCCTGTAAGTAAACAATTAATGTCATATAATACTAATGGCACTTCATTATTCAAGTAGAAGGGCATCGATTTTTACATGGAATTTAAAGTTCATCAGTTTTCTTCCTGGAAGGGTGTCATACTTAGTAAAGTGACAATCCTTTCCATATACTAGTTGCTAGGTTTGAATGTCAATCTCCATGTAAATCTGCGATCATTAGCGCAGTGATATTAATTCCTGGTCTTAAAATAGCCTTTATTAAATATAGTACGGAACACTTGAGGTCAACTGTAACAAGATCAAATCTCACTTGAGATGTTTTTTAAGTCCATGTACAAGATTTTTTCCATTCAGTAAAATATTAACACCACTCATTTCTGTGGGGGTGCACCCTATCGTCCACTGTAACCTTGGCAAAAGATCCAGTGCTACACTCCTGAGCCAACGCTTTTGCACAGTGTAAAGACCATTATAAGCCTTTTCTCTGAGACTCCTGCAGAATTTTCTCCAAAGTTGCAGCGGACAATCATGAGAAGCCCTGCGGAAATTATATTCCAAAATTTCATGCTAAAGATTAATTTTAGCAGATGAAATCTTGCTTAAAAATTAAACTTTTAAATAAGCTCTGTTCATTTAGATCAAGCTTCCCCCTTCCCATAGTACAATAATCATGGTGAATTGGAAGAGATTAGAGAAGCATGCAAAGTTAGACAAAGGGAAGGCAATTGATTTAACTACCCATGGTTGCCAATAATAACAGCTTCTTTGTTTCAGTTTTTGTTGTCCGCTAGTAATTACATCATCCAGATTTCCCACTTTGCTCTTTGATTCCATTGGGGAAGTACAAGTATGCTGGCAGAGCAGTCATACTGCAGTACTGAGTTTCCAGCTCTGACTAATAACTCAGAGCTACTACTGAATAAAACCAGGCTGTAACAGCTACTATTATATGTAAACATAGAGCTCTCCACCCTTTTAACTTCCATACGTGAGTCTGCTTCCAGCTGATTAAATTCCAAATCATTTTTGGACCTATATGTCATTTAACATTGTGTTCTTTTGGCAATGCACTGACCAGGGCAGAGGTCCATGTGTTACCACCCAATGCCAGTCAACAGTTTGTAGTACTTAATCTTTTAACTATTAATGGGGCTAATGTAGAACTTGTGCACAATAAAAACTTTAAACCATTACAGAACTAATGTAGAGATCAGAAAGACAAGTGAAAACTATGAATGTGTTTCTGCATATATTCCAAGATTTACGACTTTTTTGTGTTTGCAAACGATCCAACAACATAAAAGGACAAAATTGGAATTACAGTTCTGCCTCCTGAGCTTGTTTATACAAGGTTGAATCTCTACTGAAAAGTTTCTGCCCATTGTTCTGCAACTCTATGATTATCAAAATTCACCAATTTAGCCACTTATTATGGCGTAGATGCAATTAACTGATGAGTTAGTTAGATCATCCAACATGTGGGTAGAATTTCCATGGGAGTTCTCCTGATCATCCACCCCAACTTCAGCGGAAGATCTGTGGAAACCCCAGAGAAACAGCGTAAATGCCATTTCTCCAGGTGGGTGGTTTCCAGGGATTTTCTGCTGAGGTTGTGACAGACGATCGAGAGAACACCCACAGAAGGGTCGCGCCTCCACAGACAGCTCGCCTGACGAGAAAAAAAATTGGGGCCACCTGCCTCGCCAGCAGCAGCCCTCAGGGTTGGATCAGGCTCCAGGGGAGGGCGGGTGGCTGGGGAGAGGGGACAATCATGACAACTGTGGAGTCAGGGGATCACTTCTGCTCCTCCTGGTTCCACAGGAAAGGTTTTTAAAAAAAATATTTTGAAACGTTCTTTTAGGTGGCCGCTGAAGAATCCTGAGCAGGACAGGCCCGATGGCTGCTCCGTTCATGTTGCTAAAGGAATCCTACAGCAGGTGTTAGGCCCCTTCCTAATGCACATGTTAGGAATCCACCCAGGACATCTAAAACAAAGGATCAAACAAATTTAACAGTGGGTGCAATGCCTACACAGATTGGAATCAGGCCGTAATACTGCTACATTGGTATGCTTTGCGCTCATTTTACGCTGAAGAATCCGACGCATACCAATTTCTACCCTACCATCTCTAAGACAAAAGGATAACAATAGATTTACAATATAATGCATTCTTTATTTTCTGTTCCTTCGTTATAAATTCTGAATGAAGTCAGCCAGATTGTGCATTGGGCTAGGGCAGGGAAAATATAGCTAGGGTTCTCAATCAGTAACCCTCCCAAAATGTATATGTGTGAGGTTGTCGG
The DNA here is from genome assembly GCA_030390025.1 of Squalus acanthias. NCBI lineage: Eukaryota > Metazoa > Chordata > Chondrichthyes > Squaliformes > Squalidae > Squalus > Squalus acanthias. Next base: position 30,530,818 of record CM059436.1, on the reverse strand, counting down.
GTAGGGAAGGATTAGATGCAACTGTGGCGCTCAAGTGCCTAGGCTCATACATGAGCAGTTTCTGGTTATGCTGAATAAATGTTATCAGAGGGCAGAGAGAGCAGAGGAGCTGCCTCCTCCAGAGAGTATGGAATTGGGAGCAGGCAGCCATCTTGGTGCTTGGGGAGTGGAATTTTTTTTTCTTTGGGTTGTTAAAACCTACTTGTTAGTTACCCCACATATCTGAGTCTGATTCTGATTAAGAGAACCCACATCCCACAACTTGGGCAAGATATCGGAGGATGGAGAGTGCTGGTGGAACCGTAGCCCATCATGAATCATGTCCTTTAGGCAAATGGATGGGAAGTCATGAAGGGCCTGGTGATCTCCGTCACTGAATTCCTGAAATGTGCTTCTGGTAGGGGAAGCTCAGTGCTGGGTAGAACAAATCTGTAAAATATACCTTTGTATCATTGGTGACCTTTTGACATCCTCTTGTTGAAATAGCTGATCTTTTTTGGAATAGGCTTTCAATGATGTCATTGGCCCTCAGTGAGAGGCATTTTGGTCTGTACGCCTAAAAATACACTTTGTAATTGCAAATTGTTACACAAGCTCTGATGCGGAGGGTTTATTTTCCACTGAATCTGCAGTGTTACCTTTTTTTGTTTACAGTCCGGGAAAAAAAGTCACTTGTACAGGTCAAGTGGCTTACTTCCAGTAGATAAGGCAGTAATTATTAATTATTGAGATTGAATTCTGATCAGAGGTCTTATTTTCCACTGGCAGAAATGTGTTGTCAGAAATGACTCGACAGAGAATGATGGGAGGAGATTCTTCTCAAAGGAGTTTGAAAATCCACTAAAAGTGCCCTTCCATTTACAATTTGGAAGATAATTCTACAAAGTCAGTGTAAAATATTCCAGCATTTGATAATGATTCAAGTCTTTTTTCCCCTCCATTTTCTCTCTGAAGGCAGAGATTCTTGCTAGTGTACAATTCCATGGGTGCTGGCTGCCCTCTCAAACCTCTACTGACTATCCATCTTTTAAGGTATGAGCCCAGACAGCGACTACCTGCATGCTATTCAATCACAGGATGCATCACAACCTCACCTGAATTTAGCCTCATCTGACATCCACACATATATATAGCTTCCAGCAGAAGTCACTAGATTGTACTCAGGAGCGAGACAACTGTCTGATTTTTCCTCTTTGAGCCTGGGGCACTGAAGCCAATTGTAGAGCTACTACTGTTGGCATGGCAACAAACATGGCTGAAATCAGCTAATTCTACATAGAGTAGGAATTGAACCTGGGGACTTGTATGGATTAATTGCCCACAGGGCACTGCACTGATAGGAGTTATTTCCGATGCATGCGTATTTATTTGAACTAAGGAGGTTTACGTAGCTTGATGCTTATGAATACCCCCAAAAATCTGACATGTGTAATCAATGGTCTATTGCATGTGACTATACATACAAGATTCTGAAGGCGATTGACAGGGTAGATGCTGAGAGGTTGTTTCCCCTGGCTGGAGTGTCTAGAACTAGGGGGCATAGTCTCAGGATAAGGGGTAGGCCATTTAAGACTGAGATGAGGAGGAATTTCTTCACTCAGAGGGTTGTGAATCTTTGGAATTCTCTGCCCCAGAGGGCTGTGAATGCTGAGTCTTTGAGTATATTCAAGGCTGAGATAGATGTATTTTTGGACTCTAAGGGAATCAAGGGATACAGAGATCGGGCGGGAAAGTGGAGTTGACGTCGATGATCAGCCATGATCTTATTGAATGGCGGAGCAGGCTCGAGGGGCCGTATAGCCTACTCCTGCTCTTACTTCTTATGTTCTTATGTTCTAATATTTTGTCTGAAAGTGTTCCTGTTTTTACTACATTAAAGGTGCTATATAAATGCAAGTTGTTGTTGTTATCCATGTTGTTTTTAGGCACTGTGCCTATCCTGAATGGTTTGTTGCCGAAGTGAGGTCACATTATGCTATATTTGTCTTCAGGAATCCATGAATGATTTGTGTGATAATTCAACTATTGGTACAGTTTTCCAATTAGCTGACTAGATTAGCAGCAAATATGACGTCAATATAATAGTGAAAAAATATCTCTCTAGTGCTGGCTCCTTGTAACTGGAACCATTAAGTCTGAGTGTGATTACTTTATGATATGTACTCTACCGTGAACAGCTGCATAATCCATTTAAAAGATCAATTTATTATACCATTTTGTAAATTATGGGATGCTGCTCTTTTATAGTAAAGGCATCACAGAAATGTGTCAGCTGTATAATGTCTCTAACAGCCCTTAGCATACAGTCAGCCTGTTTAAAATTTATCTTTGAAAATTATATGAAATCAGTAAGTATATAATTTAAGTATCTAATAAGTATATAATTCCACTCTTACCTATCTGATTACTAATAACAATCTTTAGTATTGCTCTTGTTGTTTAAGATATCACTATAACATCAGGGAAGCCTGAATGCTCCAATTATACTACAAATGGATAAGCCAATTCTATTTATCAATGTATTTTAAATGTATTGATTGCATTGGAGAGGGTCGAACATGAATATTTACTCAAACTTATCAAATATATAAAAATATTGCATCTATCATGCCTCATCACACTTCAGATGACACACTTTAAAGTGTAAAAAAAGGAAGAAAAAGTAGTAATTTCATACTGGTTTTTTTCTGTCCCAGAGCTGGGTTTGAGTATAGGCACAGGGATGTCCTGCTGCAGTTGTACAGGGCCTTGGTGAGACCACACCTTGAGTATTGTGTGCAGTTTTGGTCACCTTATCTGAGGAAGGATGTTCTTGCCATGGAGGGAGTTCAGTGAAGATTCACAAGGCTGATACCTGGGATGGCAGGAATGACATATGAGGAGAGATTGGGTCGATTGGGCTTATACTCGCTGGAGTATAGAAGAATGAGAGGGGATCTCATCGAAACATATAAAATTCTGACAGGTCTGGACAAACTAGATGCAGGAAGAATGTTCCCGATGGTCGGAGAGTCCAGAACCAGAGGTCATAATCTAAGGATAAGGGGTAAGCCATTTAGGACAGAAATGAGGAAGAAATGAGGTGAACCTGTGGAATTCTCTACCACAGAAGGTAGTTGAGGCCAAGTCATTAAATATATTCAAGAATGAGTTAGATATATTTCTTAAAGCTAAAAGTATCAAGGGATATGGGGAGAAGGCAGGTACAGGGTACTGAATTTGGATGATCAGCCATGATCTCATCGAATGGTGGAGCAGGCTCGAGGGGCCGAATGACCTACTTCTGCTCCTATCTTCTATGTTTCTATGTTTCTATGGGAACTTGCAAACACATACCAGTCTGCAAACTTCACTCACCAGCAGCAATTATCTGCTCATTGACCTCAGGATGTGTCCATTTCTAGCAGTTGGACTTTGAGTCTAAAGGGACAGGCCATACACATAGCTGCGCCTCAGCACCAGAATAGTAAGTAAATTATGTGATACATGTTCTTTCGGATGAGGCGTTAAACCGAGGCCCCGCCTGCCCGCTCAGGTGGACGTAAAAGATCCCCTGGCACTATTTCGAAGAACAGCAAGGGAGTTCTGGTGTCCTGGCCAAAATTTATCCCTCAACCCAACATCACTAAAATCAGATTATCTGGTTATTATCACATTGCTGTTTTCGAGAGCTTGCTGCACACAAGTTGGCTGCTGTTATTTCCTACATTACAGCAGTGACTACACTTAAAAAAAAGTACTTAATTAGCTGTAAAGCGCTTTGGGACATCCTGAAGTTGTGAAAGGCGATATATCAATGCAAGTCTTTCTTTTTTTGGATGGTATAATGCTTCTGTTAAAACTAGAGTATCATAAGACTTGCAGTGAATAACGCCACAGGAGATCCACGGGTATGATATAAAAATTCCAGTATGTTTCTTCTATAATGTGACACAAAACTGGAATCAAAATGAAAAGCAGGGTATGAATATAGCTCTGTTTACCAGGTTTAATCAGAGTAATAAAATGTGATTGGCATCTTGACCCCCAGACCTGACAACAGCTGACGGCCACTGATAATTAAAACAAATCCTAAAGCATGTAACTGTTGCCTGGGAACTTGCCTTCTTCTGCTTATCCTGTCACACTGAGCAAATAAATTCACAGATAATCTCCATTTATTGACTTTTATCTTGAAGGCAAGTGACTTGCCAAACATTTAAGCTAAACAGAAATATGGCCAGTTCAATAAATAAATTGGAAGTAGCACAAATGAAATTTATGCTCGGGCATTATCTGGTTTTAAAGGCGTATCAAATTTGTGTGTTCTTTACGCGTACAAACAAGTCAAATTTGTCTCAAATCTGAACCCCCTGCTCGATGCAAGGATCCAGTTTCCCAGCTGTCTGGGAGGAATCTCACAGCTGTGACAATCCAGTAGAATAAACAAAGCATCACACCAAATCAATCAGACGTGAACCTAGGTTTCAGAAGGGCAGCGGCTATATATTTTATGCTTTCACAGTTAGATAAATAGCCATTAAAGACACTGACAGTCGGGTGCTTGCAAATTCCAACTCTTTTTCTTTTGTACGTGCAGTAGTAAAGTGTTGCGTGCAGTAGAATAAATACTTCCATGTGTGCTGACCTACCCCTGCTGTTCTTATTTCAGTGGGGTTCCCTCTTAATACGCTGACTATACGGGGCGGAGAATCGATATTCTGCATGATAAGGTGACAGTCATTTTACATTGCTGCAGTCAGATAAAGGGATGCTTATTCACATCAAGCTGCCATGAAATGAATTAGTCATTAGACAATATTCCTTAGAAGAAATTTATTGGAAAACGAGCACAGGCCAATTTAAAGATTTCACGCAACCAGAAAAACAATTCACCAAGATTCAAACAATGTTTGAACTTTCGATGTTTGACTGCCCAGGTGACTCCTCCTCTAACGCTCTGAACTTCCCTTCAAGAGCCATCATTTTCAGTGCAGAGCAGGTTAGGAGCGGCAATATTGCTCCTCATTGGGTTAATGCCACTGGGAGGGAGGGAGGGAGGGCATTAAAGTGCTATTGCACCCTTTAAAAGGTTGCAGCTAGTTAAAGGGGGACATCAATTTTTCAGCAGCAGGAAACACAAATTAAAGGTGCGGCAGCAGCCCACATTATTTTTGTGGAGCTTAGAGGAACACTCCTGGACCCACAAAAATAATTAATAATTTAGGGGCGATTTTCACCTAATACTTTAGACGCTAAAGAAGTGGCCAAGATGGGGTCTTAAGCGGAAACACCAGTTTAGCCTGCGTTTAGCGCAAGGCGCCATCTTGGTAAAGGAGTTGAAGCTTGCGCTGGGAACAGTCGCCAGGAGGCTTGTTAAACAGCTGATTGCCACTTAAAATGCCTGCTAGGGTTCACTAAAGAGGCTGCATGGCCTTTTGGTGGCTAGCGCTTCAACCAACGCCCTCTCCTAATAGCGACCAGCTGTTTGGGAGTAAACATGGCGTTGATGTTGATTTCAAGTGCTACTTAAAGGGATACTCACCACTTAAAGAGATACTCACCATTTCATGGTCATTACTGTTAGAGCTCTGAAGAGGACCTCTGAAACACAGCGGTAGACTTTCTGGGACACTTTATCAAGACTTCACCAACACTCGAGCAACATTTATTCTGGAAATTCTCTGAGGACTTCACCTAAAAAGAGTAAGTGCTGTGCTAAGCCACCTTACTGGACACCTTATAGGAGTCACCAGGAAAAAGGGTGTGCTTGTTTATGGGCATCTTGCTAGGGATCTCCCTTGGTCTGGTCGAGGAATGGGAAGAGGGTATGAGGCCAGGTAGAGCAGCACCAGCTGCTGCAGGAGAGAGGGACAGGAGGGCGAGGAGGGCAAGGTGGCGTCCTTCCCCACTGCGGGTACAGGACATCCGTCCTCCTCTGGAACACCTCCACCAGGACCTCCACTACTGAGTCCGAGAACCTGTGAGCCCTTTCCCTCCATCCGTGAGGCATCCTGCAATGTGTCACTGTGTGCCAGCCAGAGCACTCCACACCTTCAGTGGAAGTGGGTGCGAGGTGCCCACATATACTGCTCCACGAAAATTGCATCTAATCAAACTTGAGTGCTAATCCTACAGGGCTGGAATTTTTACCGTGGAGTCGGGTCGGGTGCCTGTCACCACATTCCCATCACTCTGCCTTCCCAAGCCTACTCTTGCACATCACTCCTCACACCAACATACCTTGCACATCCACCCATCCCTCTCTCTCTATCTACATGCTCACATTCCCATCTGACTAACCACCCCGACACTCACCCTCATCCTAACACAATCATACCAATCATACATCTCATACAGCCATATGGTGACTGATATCTGCAGCAAATGAAATGCCATCATGTGCATAATGGTAACGCTACCCATTCTTATTATAGCACTTCTAATTTATCTCTTTACTCGCCCACAGGTCCATCAAATGCACCTCCCCCACCACCGCCACTGTCCAACCGGAGGAGGAAGACAACTCCTAACACGGTGGCATAGTGGTTAGCACTGGTGCCTCACAGCGCCAGTGGACCCGGGTTCGAATCTAACCTCGGGTGACTGTCTGTGTGGAGTTTGTACATTCTCCCCGTGTCTGCGTGGGTTTCCTCCGGGTGCTCCGGTTTCCTCCCACAGTCCAAAAATGTGCGGGTTAGGTTGATTTGGCTATGATAAATTGACCCTTAGTGTTAGGGGGGGAATAAATATGTGGGGATAGGATGGGATATGTTAGGGGGGAATTAAATACGTGGGGTTACGGGGGTAGGGTGGGATATGTGTACTGTGGGGATTAAAGCAGGGACAGGGTACTGGATTTGGATGATCAGCCATGATCGTATTGAATGGTGGAGCAGGCTCGACGGGCCGAATGGCCTACTCCTGTTCCTAGATTCTATGTTTCTATGTTTCTATGAACCTCTAGAGGGTGCACCGTCAGCAGACCCAAGTGCACCCAGCGCCAGTGCAGATGTACACACCTCGGTGAGTCCTGTGCGCCATAGAGTAGAGTTGTCACCTGGTGTCTCACACATCACAAGTGAGCAAGAGCAGATGGTGTTGACAGGGATAGCAGTGGAGACTCCTTGTCGGAGGGTGCAGGATGCTCCAAGCTCTGCTGAGCTGCATGCAGACGCTGAGCCTCGGGGGTGGGGGGGCATCGAGAAAGAGGGTGATCTTGGAGGGACAGCAACAATTGCATGAGGCTCTGGCATCTTTTGCAGCCGTGATGTCTGCAAATGTGCAGAGAATGGAGGAGTCCATCTCCGACATGAGCAGCACCATGTCGCAGGCAATGGCGACTATGTGCTGATCCATGGAAAGGATGGCCGCCTGCATGGAGCAGCAAATGCACCAGCCACATGAGCACATGCTAGTTGTGGACAACAGATTGCAGACACTCATAGACCTCATCTCCAGGAGGGATATAAACGTAGACTTGGGCGTTCATCGCCCCACTGCTGTGCAGCGAGGTGCTCTCCAGCTCCTTGCTAGCAGGGAAGTGCGGGTGGCCCATGAGAGGGATGATGGTGAGAGGGGACATGGAAGGGGGAGCTCTTCTCAAAGTGTTCCCACTTCTCCCCCGTTGCCTTCCCCTCAGTCAGAGCCCCACATGCTTCCTCGAATCCCGTGAGCTGATTCTGCCCCTGCACAGTTGCAGGTGGAGCAGACTTTGGCGGGGCCATCACAGGCTCCAAAACCCAGAGGACGTCCGCCAAAGTGTGTAACCAGTCACAGCAGGCAAGTGAGCAGCCTGCCTCTACCTCTGCTGAAGCCACAGGGGTTGTACCTTGTAGAAGCACTCAGAAAAGAAGAAAGACACAAAAGTAGATGCACACAGATATGTAAGTGGGTGTATGAAAAAATGTTAGTGTTAAGTTTCAGTTCTTTTGATGACACAGAAAAATGTAATTCTTTGTCCATTTTTGCCTGCTACCTTGGAAGTGACTTTGTCATTTGGAGTGAATGGTGAGACATTACTTAACCTCAACCACTGGGGGTTTGGGTGAGAGGAATTGCTTGTTCATTGTAGGGCTGCTTTATGGTGTTGGTGGGGGGGAACTTAGTCCAGCATGTGGCAGCCATATGGCTGCATTGGAACAAGTTCAGTAAACCTGGCCATGATGAGGCCATCCCTGGCCTCCCGGGCAGCAATGTGTGCCACTGCTGGTGCCATCTCCACCTCAGGTTCCTCCTCCTGCTCCTCCTCATCTTCCACCTGCACCACCTCCTCCTCCTCCTCTGAAGAGGCTGTGCGCTCTGCGTCTTGCTCCTCCTGCAGCTCCAATCCTCGCTGCTGCGCTATGTTGTGCAGCGCGCAGCAAACAACGATGACTCTGGAGACCCTGGCTGATGCATACTTAAGGGCTCCTCCAGATCTGTCAAGGCATCTGAAGCGCATCTTCAGCATGCCTATTGTTTGCTCTATGTCACATCTGGTGGACATGTGGCTCTCATTATAATGCTCCTTGGCCTCCTCAAGAGTATCATGAGCCACGTCTTCAGTGGATAGCCTTTGTCTCCAAGCAGCCAGCCGGTAAGTCCGTCTGGAGGTGCGAAGAGCTGAGGGAGGGAGGACTGGTGCAGCACAAAAGAGTCATGACAGCTGCCAGGGAATCTGGTACATACATGCTTGATGATCTTTTTATGGTTGCAGATGAGCTGCATATTGAGGGAGTGGAAGCCCTTGCAGTTCACAAACACTCCTGGGTGATGAGGGGGGTGCCTTCATGGCCACATGTGTGCAGTCGATGATGCCCTGCACCTGTGGGATGTCAGCCAGAGCCGCAAAGCCAAGCGCACGCTCAGTAACACTGGCCTCATCAGTGGCAAAGTTGATATAATTGGCTGACTTGTGAAACATGGCATCGGTGAGCTGTGTGATGCATCTGTGGGCGGCTGACTGCGAGATCCCGCAAATGTCTGCTGCAGATCCCTGGAAGGAGCCTGAGGCGAAGAAGTTAAGGGCGGTGGTGACTTTGACAGCCACTGGTAAGGCGTGTCCACCAGGACCAGTGGTCACAATCTCTGAATAAGTGGTCGGCCATTTAGGACTGAGATGAGGAGAAATTTCTTCACTCAGAGGGTGGTGAATCTTTAGAATTCTCTACCACAGAGGGCTGTGGAGGCTCAGTCATTGAGTATATTCAAGACAGAGATCGATAGATTTTTGAATATTAAGGGAATCAAGGGATATGGGTATAGTTCAGGAAAGTGGAGATGAGGTAGAAGATCAGCCATGATCTTATTGAATGGTGGAGCAGGCTCGAAGGGCCAAATGGCCTACTCCTGCTCCTATTTCTTATGTTCTTATGACCTCTGGGCAGCAGGTCTTGTTCCAGCAAGCTACAAATGTCTGCGACGACCTGGCGTGTTAGCCTGAGCCTTCTGAAGCACTGCTGCTCAGTCATGTTGAGGAAACTCATCCTCTGCCTGTATACCCTGTGTTGGGGTTATCTCCTCCAGTGTGCTGTAGCCCTGTGGTGTCCCCCTCTCTCCTGTGGAGCATCAGGTCATTGAGGAGAAGGCTGCTGCTGTGGCTGCTGTTGCTAGTGGAGGGACTAATCTTGGTCCGATTCTGTGGACCAAGGTGAGACAGTATAAGTGGCACCCATGCTGATGTAGTAGATGGCAGGTAAAGTGGAGATTAGAGGACCAATCCCTCAATGTTGTGATCGTGACTAGCGATGTGGCGAGAGTGGCTGCTGAGGTTTCAGAAATGACCTGCAAACTGCTGACACCTAAATCTGTTGACAAAATGGAATCAGCAAGGGCCTTTCCATGAGGCAAGTAATGAGGTGTAATGTTGCAGTATTTATGTGCTTTTCTCAGCTCTCAATGAATGGACTCGCCAATGGCCACTGAGCTTCCGCCTCCCCTTCGCAGGCGAGGTACCCGAGCTGCGTGAATCCCGTGTTCCTGCAGTAAAAGTCAAAAGCTACCGTTAAAAACCCTCTTAAGGGTCTCTCAACAAGCAGTTAATGACTTGAATGAGGTCGCCCGCCTCTGCCGATCAGGTCTGTGTTGCGCCTTCAAATCCGCCCGAGTTAAATGCGCGAGGTGGCGGGATGACGCCGGCTTCCTGACGCGCTTGCAATTTCCGGGATTTTTACTGCCGACCCCAAGCCCGCACGCTCGGCAATGGGAAAATTCCGGCCCAGGTGTTTGTTGAGCACCTCCATGCATGTTCAAATTATGGTAATCAGCACTTAGGACCAAAATTGTGTGCAAAATCTGGACTTTCAAACAGGCTAGCCTTATTAGCACTGCACCTATTTAGCACCTGTTTTCACCCTTTGGCCAAAATAAACCCCTCATTTTTTTGACTCCTCTTCAGAAGCAGGAAATGCAAAAAAAATCCAGAGGTATTCTGCACAAAAAAAATTGTTAGCATTCTACAAAAATGGTGCAGTGGTTATTTAAGATACAGATAATTATTTTTATAGCTGGACCGTCAGGTGAAACAGGGCTGAGTGTGCACGGCGCATGCTCCGCCCAGTTATGTCCCAAAATGGCAATCGGGGTCCCATGTAGGTGATTGGACTCTGATTTGCATAGTAAAAGAGCGTTGAATCAGGTGGGCAATCCGGTTGTTCAGCGGTCGGCCTTTCTGAAGATGGCATCAGCTGGAGCGGGTGGGGGCAGTAAGCTTTTCCCCACCATTTTAGGTGCATTACTGCCTTGTTTCCACCCAGCGGCGCCAGTGAAAATCTCCCCCGAGGACTCAAGCCTTGATTATCTCAGTAGAAAAATAATGAAGGAAATCTGCCCATTATTACCGGTGTTGGCAAGAGATGGTTAATGCTGGCACAGGGAAATTACACGCCTTTAATATATATATATATTTGTCTAAAAAGGCATGTTGTGCAGGAGAATAGTAGCCAGGAAAGAACACTACACAACTTTATCATAACTGTGGGTGAGTGCATCTATAATAGCTCTGGTGATACTATCAACTTCAAAAATAACATACAAAATGACAGCCAGACAATATGCTGAATATCATCTGTACAGCAGAATCGATAGGTTATCAAAACCTCAACAGACTCTTCAGCTTTGATGAGCATTGAAAAATGCGTTGAGAAATACTAGCAGGCGTTCTGACAAATGTTTTCAACGTTTCACTTGTGATTGCCTTACACTGGTCCAGCTTCACTCGGCAGAAGTATTTGCTCTTTCCCTCTCTCATATATTCAGTTTTCTCCATGCTGGACAGCATTTATCAAACACTTCATCACACAGCATCTACAGCAATTGTTTTTTTGTCATCCAAAAACAAAAAGCACATTTCTGAATTAATCGCGGCTTCAGTTTTAGGTATTAAGCCTGACAAATGCATTGACCTGGAAGGAAATACTGATGTCATATTAAAACCATCCCTTCAGAACAAAATTTACTACAAGCAGAGTAACATTTGATAAGTGCAAGAGTTTGCAGTGTACATGGGTAGAACAGAGTTAAAAAGGTATTTTTATATTGTTAGTAAGAAAGAAGAAATCTTGTATTTATACGGCGCCTTTTATGACCACCGGATGTCCCAAAGCACTTTACAGCCAATGAATTACTTTTTGGAGTGTAGTCACTGTTGTAATGTAGGAAACACAGCAGCCAATTTGCATACAGCAAGCTCCCACAAACAGCAATGTGATAATGACCAGATAATCTGTTTTAGTGATGTTGATTGAGGGATAAATATTGGCCAGGACACCGGGGATAACTCCCCTGCTCTTCTTCAAAATAGTGCCATGGGATCTTTTACATCCACCTGAAAGGTTTAACATCTCATCTGAAAGATGGCACCTCCGACAGTGCAGCACTTCCTCAGCACTGCACTGGAATTTCAGCCTAGATTTTGTGTTCAAGCCTCTGGAGTGGGATTTTGAACCCACAACCTTCTGACTCAGAGGCAAGAGTGCTACCCACTGAGCCACGGCTGACACATATATACATGTGCAACTACAGTGTATATAAGAGTATATAACACAATTAACGCACATTATTCAAGGATGGCTATGGCAGCCAAACCAAATTTAAAACTTAAACAAGTGGCTAAGATGGCTGGAAAAGCTATGCTTTAGTCGTGGAATAAGGCACTATCGTGGTGTTGGCGTGGACTGCGCCTGATTCCTGCCAGTACAATTAGAATTGTGCATCCTATATTCCTGATGCCATAGATATATTCATTTTCACTGGTAATCTAAGAAGTCCCATCCACTGTCTGAAAGGCTTAGATCTTTAGTTTTGTAAATACTTTACTTCTGGGTTCTCTGAAGATGAAAATGAACAGGGTGCCTAAAAAATAAAAATCCAAATTTGCTTCCCTAAGTCTATTTGTCAGGAAAAAAACTTTCTCTAGTACCCTCAGTCACACAATGGTTAAATGCACCACTTGGTCTGATCTGCTTCAACAGCTGAGGAAGGCCACAGATTCAATCCAAAGTCTGTGCTGAGTTAAGTGATCCCAGCTGCAGCAGTCTTTGGGGCATGTTATTTGCCCTCCCAACCATTGAAGTACAGAGAGTAAAAATCAGCCAGGGTCCTGCCCTGATCGCTGTTCGGTGACCTATGTTGAAAAGTGTGTTTGCAGACATCAGATGAGGACAGTATTGGGCTTGACTATAATGTTGTCCACAGTCAAATGGCTTGCCTCCCTCTTGTTGTGTGCTAGCTTTTCCTGCATGAAGCGTGAAAATGGGTTAATATATGCCCTGTTTAAGGGTTTGCAACATGTATGAGGCAAATAGTGTGCATTGTTGACAGGAAGAAGCAGCAAGTGTAACCAAGAGGGGAAAGTAGTTATGAGGCCAATAGCCGGTTTTGAGGATGTGAGTGCAAGCAGGAAGTGAAGTGTTCCTTGCTGACTTTAGAAGTTCTCTATCTATATATGCTTTGTCGAGTCTGTATTTCTTTACTTCACCTGAGGAAGGGGCGATCGATAGCTCCGAAAGCTTGTGATTTCAAATAAAACTGTTGGACTATAACCTGGTGTTGTGCGACCTCTCGACTTTAGAAGAACCATGGAAAGAATGGAAGAGAAGGATTGCTGGTGCTGAGGCAAAAGTAGGGCTATTCAGAGAGTATGCGAGATGTGAAGTGGTGTCTTACTTTGGCAATCCTGGTCAGATCATTCATTTTATTCTACACTACAACCAGATTCTGGTGACAATGCTGATGGTTTTGGCATTGCCACCCCTTTCAATACCTGTTGACTGATTTGCCTTGGCACCCATCACCCATCTATTGGGAAGAGGACCTCCTTTCTGATGGCCATTTGTTCTATCAACATCTCCACCACAGCATGCGAGAACATCAGGATCCTGCTGAAAATCATGTTGCCTTCTGCTCCACAATCTTGCTGTTTTCTGTCCTCCATGAAAAAAATTCACCTCCCCTTTTAGGTAGTGCTGCAGGCCTTTAAGAAGCAGCTAAGCCATCAGATTTTCTGCATTTCTAATAGGCGAACAGCCTATTGTGAGGGAATTTCACGCTGCGACTCACTGTACAAATTCAAATTAGGGCTCAGCATGAAAATTGTATGGAGCCGATGCCAACTCCTCCGGGTAGCGACTACGCCCACTGCCTGCCACATTTACATGCAAAACAAAAATCGCCCCCATGAAATCCAAAAGCAGTACTCGAAGGTGAAAGCTCATTACAACTAAATAGTTAAAGGCTATTATAAAGATTTTTTTTAAATGCCAATAAACATATTCAGGGTGTCTTTTTGTAACATTTTTCCAGACATCTGTTATTGTCTAAGAATTACTTCTAGTAAAACCTTGCAGATAAGGACACAAGAAAGCATGGAACAAGTATAGGTCACTTCTTCCACAGCCCTATTATGAACTCTACCCACCCTCTCCTGAGGGAATGCTCTGTGTAAATATTCCCTGATCCCTGAAGGTAACCAAGCAAAACTTCAGAATATTCATTCACATTTCCACTGTTCTGCTCTTACCTACTAATAACTATAGACAACATTCCCCTAACACAATGCAGATATTCTTCTTGGTTGCTCTTATAGATGAGCATTGGTAATTGCTTGGAGTAGGCTTATGACTACTCTCTTGCATGGCCAAGGGATGGCGTGTGGTGCAAATTGAACTTTAGGAGAAGGAAATTTTAAAAATAAAATATTATTTTTAACTCAGATTGTTCTGCATCCAAACGAATGACCACTTTGGCAAACCCAGCAAGAAGAATCATAAAAGCTACTCCATGGTACTCTAAGAGTACAGCGCATTGGTACACCACCATCTCACTGGGGAGCATGTCTATTGTTTTCTTGTAGAGTTTTACTGCTGGCTTTACAGGCAATGCTGAAACTTGTTGCACGGGTCTGTGCACATGATATCTCTGACAGGGTTTGAAAATAGGCTCCTGAGCCAATGAGCACATAATTTCAGAAGAGTATAATATAATTCTAATTGAGGTTGTATGTTTCTCAGTGGATACTAAGCTCAAAATTTCAACCCAGTTGCAGTAAAATTAATCTTTTTCTTAGTTGATACACAAACATAGGAACATCAAATACTGTTTTTGGAAAAAAGTTAATAGCTCCATGGCCATAATTGAGCAGTTTAATGTGGTCCAGATAACTGATGTAACTGCTTATGTGGCATGCATATGAATTGCGTGCAACTTGTTCATTATCAAATGGGATGTGATTAGCACATTGGCACTTTCACACGGTGCAATTATAGAGCTTCCATTTTTTAACTGAAGGAAATACTGTGGAAACAGTCTGCTTTTTCAGTGCCTTACTTTTCAGTGCCTGTGATTTCAATGACAAACTTTAAATAGAAATGTAAGTAAAATCTTCATTAAACGCTTCACTGGCCCATCATGTTTCAAATAACATGGACTCTTAAACTTAAAAAAAAATAAATGCAATAGGTTGGTGAAGGGGAATGATTGAAAAGTTCTTTTTTCCTTGCCCTCATCAAAACCGGACAGTGAGTTATTATTGGCGAGTTGATGAATGGAAAATTTCTAGCTGCAGTTGACCTGCTAGGAGGTGTAGCTTTGCATTGCCGGGAGGGCCTGAATCCCGCCAACTTTCCTTCCCACTTTCATAGCAAATCGTCTGATCCTGGTAAGATTTTACTTTTGCTATGGATTTCACAGGTTGCAGTTTACTTTTGCTTCTTACATAAAGTAGGAAACCAAAGGAGATTTTGTTGTAACCATTCATTGCACAATTTAAATAAATGAATAAGATTTTAAAATATATGTGAACGAGTGAAACCCAAAGCCATTTTCCAGATCCAGTTGAATAGGATTTTTTAAAAAGTGCCCAGAATTAAAAAGATCAACTCCTCTAAAGCTTGTTTAAATGTCATCGATTCTTTCTTAAAGTGGGTATTTCATTTAGTGCTCCTGGCTTCATTGGGAATTGTAACCGTCAATTTTTTTGTGGTCACATAACTGGACGATGACACTTGCTTTCTCTGTGCTCTCGTAGTGTTGAGTCTCATTGTGCAATCTGTCAAATGAAGATAAACAGAGACAATAGTTCAAAATGTTAGGGAAAAAAAGGAATTGACGCTAAAGAAACAACAACCCATAAGCGGCAGTTATTTACTTTAGATAATTTCTAATTCCTAATCTAACCCCTAATAAAATCCCATTCTTCAATAAATTATCTTATTGTTCACATAATTAGTATCACCACCTTTCCTTCCCACCGACGTCACCTTGCCTCTTACATTCTCTTCCCTTCTCCATTTCTGTCTGAGGCTCTACACTTACCTGAGGAATACATAGTCACAAGATCTTGGCCATGCATCTATGGTACCAATGTAAAGCTCCCAAACGCTGAGGACATGTGAGATGAGAGTATTTCTGCCGGAAAGCATCATTTCTTGCCATGAAAATACCTGAAAACAGATACTGAAGTGAGGTTATTGGTGATAAGTTATTCATTTTTTATTTTGATCATTCTTGCCTCCTGGACCCTATCAGTCATCTCTTGGTCTCCCCCAGAGTGCTCCCCTTGCATCTGCATATATTAATATACCCTGCTTTTTTTATGATAGATTGATAGTCAGTTTTGTATTAAATCAATCTTAGGGTTCATTTCATGCTCTGCTATCCTGCATATTTGGAATGGAGCAATTTTTCATTTTTTGTCACCTTGGCTTGGCTCAGTGGTAGTGCTCTCACTTCTGAATCAGAAGGTTATGGGTTCAAGCTTTACTCTAGGACATAAGCACACAAACTAGGCTAGCATGTCAGTGTAATGCTCAAAGCTAACTGCATTGTTAGTGCCAGCTTTTGAATAAGCTGTTAAACCAAGGCCTGTTCAGATAAACATAAAAGATCCAATGGCACTGTTTGAAGAAGAGCAAGAGAATCCTTCCAATTTTCCGACAAGCATTTTTCCTATAACCAACACTACTAAAGCAGTTTAACTGGTAATTTATCTCATTTGCTGTTTGTGGGACCTTGCTGTGCACAAATTGGCTGCAGCATTTGCCTACAAAACAATAATGATTGAACTTCAAAAGTAATTTTGGCTGTGATGTGCATCGAGAAGTGAAAGGTACTATATAGATGCAAATTCTTTGAAATTTATTATGAATCGTACTAACTTTCATCAATTTGCACCTTACCTTTTCACTGTAAGAGATCCATTTTTTCTTGCCTGAAGTTGGAAGTTCTTATAAAAGGATTGCATCTCATGGCTCTGCTTCTTTTTATAACCCCAGTTTTGTAAGTTCTATTGCACTCTTTGTGAATTGTATTTCTGCTCTGTTGAATGATAATGTAATTATAGTAATTGCATGCACGAAACACCCCTCAAGTCAATCATATCAGAAGTAATTCAGTGCTCCCCACATGTTGCCCACGTGGGTGCTCTTCAATGCCTACCACGGAAGATTTCTCCTACGATAACCGCATACCTTTTGTGTCATGCAGTTATAGAAGAACTCACTGCATTTCGATATGGCCTTTCTGCCTGGAATAAAATTAGAAGCAGCTGTGCAGAATTGGAAGGGATCATTGTGGTATGCACTCACGTCCCTGGGCAATAGACTGAGATTGCCCAGACTCATTTCGCTGAGTATCTGTATCACCCAAAAGAAAGAGCAGCTTGTCATTTAATTTTATTGGTTGGATTAGAAGCCAAGTCGTAGAGATAAAAGTCTAATGTGTCAGCCATGGCTCAGTGGTTGTGTTCTTGCTTTTGAATCAGAAGGTTTATGGGCTCTAAGCCCCATTCCCGAGATGTGATCCAGTGTAATACTGAGGGACTGCTCTACTGTCAGGCGTGCTGTCTTTTGGATGAGATGACCAACCGAGGCCCCATCTATCTGCTCAGATGAATGTAAAAGATCCGATGGCACGATTTGAAGAAGGTCAGGGGAGTCCTGCCAATGTCCTGGCAAGTATGTATCCCTCAAACAACACCACCAAAACTGTCATTTATCTCATTGCTATTTGTGGGACGTAGCTGTGTACAAATTGGCTGCTGCGTTTGCCTACATTACAACAGTGACCATACTTCAAAAATAATTAATAAAACACTTTTGGACACCCCAAGGACTGTAAGATGTTATATAAATATATTTCGGCCATTGTCTCAGGCTGAACCAGACTGTTTGCAATCAGCCTGGAGCAGACTGTTCGCTATCTTGGCGTCCTATTTGATTCTGAGCTGAGGTTAGGATCGCATATACTCCCCATCACAAAGACCATCTACTACTTCCACCTCTAACGTTGACTGCCCCTGCCTCAGCCCATCTGCCATGAAACTCTTATCCATGCCTTTGTCACCTCCAGACTCATATATTCCAATGCTCTCCTGGCTGGCCTTCTATTCTCCACTGTCCGTAAACTTCAGCTCATGCAAAGCTTTGCTGTCCATATCCTCTCCCACACCAAGTCCCACTCACCCATCACCCCGGCCCTTGCTGACCTACATTGATGCCCAGACTTCCAATGCCTCAAATTTTAAATTCTCATTCTCCTTTATAAATCCCTTCATTGCCTTGCCCCTTCCTATCTCTGTAACCTCTACCAGCCCTACAACCCGCCCCTCCAAACCCTCCATTCCTCTGACTCTGGCCTCCTGTGCATCCACCCTGCCCTTCGTAAAAACATTGGCGGTTATGCCTTCATCCGTCTACATAAGAACATAAGAACATAAGAAATAGGAGCAGGAGTCGGCCAATCGGCCCCTCGAGCCTGCTCCGCCATTCAATAAGATCATGGCTGATCTGATCCTAACCGCCAATCTACTATCTATCACAGAACCATCTCCTGCATCTAACAGAATTGCACACACGAAATAGGAGCAGAATCAGGCTACACGGTCCCTGGGCCCGCTCCACTACCCACAGGGCCATGACCGATCCGAACCTAGACTCATGTCCAAATTCCTGCCCGCTCCCCGTAACCCTTAATGCCCTTTACTTCTAGGAAACTGTCTATTTCTGTTTTAAATTTATTTAATGATGTAGCTTCTACAGCTTTTTGTGGCAGCATATTCCATGGACCTACCACCCTCTGAGTGAAGTAGTTCCTCCTCATCTCAGTTTTGAAAGAGCAGCCCCTTATTCTAAGACTATGTCCCCTAGTTCTAGTCTCACCCGTCATCGGGAACATCCTCCCCGCATCCACCCGATCCAACCCCTTCACAATCTTATATGTTTCAATAAGATTGCCTCTCATTCTTCTGAACTCCAATGAGTAGAGTCCCAATCTACCCAACCTCTCCTCATATGACCACCCCCTCATCCCCGGGATTAACCGAGTGAACCTTTTTTGCACTGCCTCGAGAGCAAGGATGTCTTTCCTTAAGTAAGGACACCAAAACTGTATGCAGTATTCCAGGTGCGGTCTCACTAATACCTTGTACAACTGAAGCAATACCTCCCTATTTTTATATTCTATCCCCCTAGCAATGAAAGCCAACATTCCATTTGCCTTCTTAATCACTTGCTGCACCTGTATACTAACCTTTTGAGTTTTGTGCACCAGGACCCCCAGATCCCTTTGCACTTCAGTACTCTCCAGTTTCTTGCCATTAAGATAATAAATTGCTCTAGGATTTTTCCTGCCAAAGTGCATCACCTCACACTTTCCAGTGTTGTATTCCATCTGCCAAATCTCTGCCCACTTACTTAGCCTGTCTATGTCCCCTTGCAGGTTTTTTATGTCCTCCTCACTCACTACTTTCCCTCCCATCTTTGTATCATCTGCAAATTTTGATATGTTACACTTGGTCCCTTCCTCCAAATCGTTAATATAGATTGTAAAGAGTTGGGGACCCAGCACTGACCCCTGTGGAACACCACTAGTTACTGATTGCCAGTCTGAGAATGAACCATTTATCCCAACTCTTTGCTTTCTGTTAGATAGCCAATCCTCTATCCATGCCAGAATATTACCCCCAATCCCGTGATTTTTTACCTTAAGCAATAATCTTTTGTGTGGCACCTTGTCAAATGCCTTTTGGAAGTCTAAATACACTACGTCCACTGGTTCCCCTTTATCCACTCTATATGTCTATGCCCTATGCTCTGGCATTCCCTCCCTAAACTTCTTCACCTCTCCGCCTCCCTCTCCTTTAAGGCTCTCCTTAAAACCTACCTCTTTGACCAAGCTTTTGGACGCCACTCCTAAAGTCCTGTGTCTCGCCATCCATTCTTGTCTTACTATGCTTCTGTGATGCACCTTGGGACATTTTTCCACATTAAAGGCGCTATATAAATACAAATTGTTGTACTTTTTCTTCTTACTTATCTAACCAACTGTGACGTCCACTTCTGCAACAAACATGAAGAATGGTCCCAAATCCAAGAACTTCATTCCAGTTTCCTATTAGTAAATCCTCACTTTTATCACAAGTTATTTTCCACTCCCATTTTTTGTGCTAAGTCCCTTACTTCATTCAGTCTCCCAACATCAATCTTTCTCCTTCAGGGAGCTGCTGACTTTTCCAGCACCACAGCTAGTGCTTATATTGAAATGTATGGGTGAACGGGATTTGGTGCGAGTTAGGATACAGCAGCAGAGTTTTGGATGAGCTCAAGTTTACGGACAGTGCAAGGTGGGAGGCCGGCCAGGAGAACATTGGAATAGTCGAGTCTAGAGGTAACAAAGACATGGATGAGGGTTTCAGCAGCAGATGGGCTGAGGCAGGAGCAGAGAAGGGCGATGTTACAGAGATGGAAGTAGGCGGTCTTGGCGATGGAGTGGATATGGGGTCAGAAGCTTAGCTCAGGGTCAAATAGGACTATTTGAAAGGACACCAGCAGCTGCAGTATGGCAGGAGGAGAGAACAACATCTCTGAGAAGGACGCATCTGCCCTCCCAGACGGCTCCCTCTGAGGACTGCAGAAGAGGCAGCCAACCAGTGCAGACACTGTAGTGCTGGAAGTAGTGGCAGGGCCATCTCATGATGCAGCAGAAACAAGGCATTCACTAGAGGTAAGGCCCCCCTACCCAACCTGAAACAAACTTGATGAGGTAAAGTGAATTCCAAAGTTAGTCAAACCTCAGATTTGAACTAACCTGCGGAGATAGAAGTCTAGTGTTTGTAACTCTTTAAAGCTGATCTTAATTTGGCAGTTCTGATTCCTGAACTATTTTCATGTCATGAATTTCTTTTGAGGAGGTACTGACATCATAATAAACACAGTGGGGTTGAAACTGGTATCCATTGTGTCCGTTTTTCGGGCATAAAACGGGCACAAAGCATACCAATTTAGCAGTGGGATGGCCTGTGCCCAATCTGCGCAGGCATTGATCCCACTACTAAATTCATGCAGCCATTATTTTTAGGTGTCCCGGGCGCACTGCCTGTGGAGGCACGATGAGCGCCGGCACCTCACGCTGAGTATGTTGCTGAGGCCCGAGGACCAATGTCCATCAATCTTCAGGCCTCTCAGTTCGGGTGCGTGCTGTTTGTGCAGCACCAAGTCTGGGCCTAAAAGGCAAATTTCTAAGCTAGTGAGTCATCGTAGGTTTAATGAAAAATGAGAATTCTGGCTGCTTTTTTCATACTCTCCCTGAACCAAATATTAAAGTACACCAGAAGTCAATCAGCTTTCTTGGAGAAATGCATATCAGCCAGAAACCATTTGGCACATATCTTCGTATTCTGGAAACAGTTACACTGCGGCATAGATTTTTTTTGTGCAAGGTACAACTGGCATAATTAGCTGAATAATCAGGCCACAAGAGCTCCCACTAGATAAATTTCAATTTTCATGTCTTTTTAGGGTTTTTTTACTTCACAAATGTGCAGACTTTAATATTCCTCCATAAAGCAAATTGATACCAGATCAATGCATTTTTTCAGTGTAGCATTCTGTTGTGGAGCATTTAGCAGCACCATGCATAGCCCACAAATCAGGAGGCAGGCGTCCGCGCACTCTACGTTAAATTCCTGATTGCGCAGGAGAAGAACCTTTTTTTAAGATTTGAAGGCAACCACTGAGTTCTGCTGTCTACTGAAGTGTGATCTGCAAACAGTACCCAGCACAGGAACAGCCCTGCCTGTTGGGGTTAAAGGCTCCACCTCAGTGAACATTTATTCAAGCAGCTCTTTTTTAAGCCAATACTGGTGACATATGTCGTCCGTCGCTGCTGCATCTAACAGTTCACTGCAACCTTGTTTACCAAGGGAAACATGTTTATCATTTTGCCCATGGAAAAGAGGGAGACATTGGAGAGAGCTTAGCATTTCTAGCAGGCGATTGGGTTGCCAAGAATGCACCCACGGTGCCATTAGGGTGCCAACCAACAACCCTGTGGCACATATGAATCAAAAAGGAATTCATTCCATAATTGTGCAGTCCCTGACTACCACAACCAAATAATGCACGTGACAGCAAGCTACCCCGCCATGGTAGACATGATGTTTTCATCTTGAAACAGCTAATGGTGCTGTAACTCTCTGAAGAAGCAGAAAATATTGATGGTTGGTCGCTCGAGGACTAGGGATACCCCTTAATACTGCTCCTTGGAGGAGACTCCCTGCCTTACCTCTAGTAAATGCCCTGTTTCTGCTACGTCATGAGAGGGCCCTACCACTACTTCCACCACTTTGGTGTCTGCACTGGTTGGTTGCCTCTTTGGCAGTCCTCTGAGGGGGTCGGCTGAGAGGGCAGATGTGTGGAGACAGACCATAGGCTGGCAGTAAAGAGTAATCAAGTTGCTCCGTAGTCAATCCTGTAGCCTCTCTGGACCAGACTCTGCAGGTCAACCTGGAGTTGGTACTTGCTCCATGGTGCTCTGTAGGCTCCCTCTTGTATGCCTACACAGACTTTGGAGACAGCCTCAGGCTGCCAAGGAATGGCACGCAAAGCAATCGCTTCGCTGACCTGCTGCCCATTTTGGGCACAAGTCCAATTTCTCGACTGAGTTGTCTCGATCGCACTGAGTTGTATGAAAGGAACAATTTGACAATTGCCTCATGCATTCTTCTTAGAAAGCAACAAGCAAGAAGACATTGTTACCGAGCCAAAAACTGCTGATGCCCAGCATGTAAATGTATAGTACAGACTGGCATTCTTTACGGGCTAATTTATCAGTTGTCAACTTGTGCTATTTTCAGGAAGCGTTGATCACCTTTGTAAAGCACTCTAGGTTTTAAGTTAATGATACACAACTAGACAAAAACCATTTAACCAACATGATTTATAATAGATGTGTCCTGCCAATTCTTTCATGCATAAAGTGGTAATACTTGCACTGGCTGCCACATAAAAGAATAACTCAGCATTAGCCTTGACAGCCATTACATGTGCCGCTGCTTGAGACAAAACTCTTCTTAAGATAAGAATGCTGATACATGCCATAGAAACACTTGACACATTTCACAAAGTAGTCAGAAATGTTAATCCAACCACCGCTTAATTATTTATTTCTTCAAACTTCAAGAATATGTAAAATATTTGCAGGATTGATTAAAATTCAATTCTTTCTGGATTACTCTTAGCTTACATTTCTTTCCCATCTCTGCTCATCAAATAACGAAATTTCATTGATTTATACATACAAAATTCTTTTATTCTGAAAAATGAGACGCTCAGCGCTCATTATACTTGAAAATGCTCACATAACTTATTCATGTGAACCCACATTTATGGCTGTGATTCCCCCACAACTTTACTACAATCCATGTGACCTGTGGTGCCCTTATATAGATTGATAATACAAGAAATCAGCATAAAATATGAAAAGAGTAGTAATTTTGCCTACATAACTACAGTGATCGTACTTCAAAATAATTTGTTGATTGTGAAGTGCTTTGGGACCTCATGGGGATGAAAAAGGTACCATAAGAACATAAGAAATAGGAGCAGGAGTAGGCCATTCAGCCCCTCGAGCCTGCTCCGCCATTCAATGAGATCATGGCTGATCTTCTACCTCAACTCCACTTTCCTGCACTATCAAACAAGTTTTTTCTTTTCTTTCTTTACCCTTTGTGTCTAATTATTCTTTTCCAATGAAGTATGTGCAGTTTTGCCAAGGAACCATTGTCTAAAATATGCGTACCAACAATAGATCCAAATTGCTTTAATAGAAGGAGCATAGAAGTATATATGTGGGAGGAGGGAGACAATCAAGGTATTAATACAGGAATAACAACAGAAAACGCTGGAAAAACTCAGCAGGCCAGGCAGCATCCGTGGAGAGAGAAAGAGAGTTAACGTTTCAGGTCGATGACCTTTCGTCAGAACTGTGAAGAGCCGGAAATCAAATAGATTTAAGGCCAGAGTAAAGCTGGGAAAAGGGGGAGGGGATAAAAGAACAAAGGGGGAGATGAAGAGACATTAAGAGACATTAAGAGATATGCAAGGCTAGAGGTGGTGTTAATGTGACAGATTAAGGCTGAAAGAAGTGTGAAATCCACTGGCAGAATGAAGGACAGCTGCCAGCTTCTAGGAGGAAAAAAAAGGTGGGGGGGGGGGGCAAATTAAAGGGTGGAAAAAATAAAATATAAATGTGATTGGAGCTGAGGTTATGATCTAAAATTGTTGAACTCGATATTGAGTCCAGAGGGCTGTAGTGTGCCTAAACGAAAGATGAGGTGCTGTTCCTCGAGCTTACGCTGCACTTCCGTGGAACAGTGTAATAGGCCGAGGACGGTGAGGTCAGAGTGGGAGTGAAGCGGTGAATTAAAGTGACAGGCCACCGGGAGCTCGGGGTACAGGAGTCCAGGCAGTGACCACAATGACAGTTTCTCTAACAATTATATATTATTAAACAGGCTATTGAATAAAAGACTTTTACTTAGTAGGAATGGCTTCCACTCATGTGGCCATGACAATGTTGGCTGTGTCTCTGCTAATACACACACACACAAAAAAAATATTATGCATTTTGAACAGTGATTCTGAAATATCAAAAGGCTTGAAAGACAGAGCACAAACTAAAATGCATTGAGGCAGGGAACTGGATAGTGGCCTTTCATTTGAAGATATTGGTTCAAATCCAGCCCAGTCTGATGGGGTGAAAGTCTTCTCTGATGGCTGTAAGGGTCTTTTGTGAAATGAATCTGGCCAGTCTCAATCCAGTTCTTAAAAAGAACGTAAGAAATAGGAGCAGGAGTAGGCCATTTGGCCCTTTGAGCCTGCTCCGCCATTCAATAAGATCATGGCTGATCTTCTGCCTCATCTCCACTTTCCTGCACTATTCCCATATCCCTTGATTCCAATCTGTGGTGGGTTTGGGCCTGTAGCACAAAACTGTCCCTAATTAGACACTAATTGGCAACCTCACTCAGAGAGGCCTTAGGATGGCCAGCATGGAAACTCACGCTGGTGCAGGAGGGTGTACTCTGCTGAGGTTGGAGCTGAGACATGTTAAGTAAAAGAAACGTTACACTACATCTACCTGTGCTGCATCTGACCTGGGAATGCTTGATGCTGACACTGGGTAGTGTAGGGTTCTCAAAATTCCCACATTCCCCAGAGTTATTAATAAGGGGTACCCTAGACAAAGTGGCTTCTAGACCTCGTGGCAGAAGCCTGCGACATTGAACAGAAACCAGGGCCCTGCAAAAACAGCAGGCCAGGTGACATGCCCGGGCAGATCTCAGTACAGGCTGCCAAAGGAGGTGGGGCTGGCCTCTACAGACAATGTTGTATATTACAGGTTATCGACCTGTCTCCAGCCCCATCAAACTGTTTAGCATTTATACAAATAAGTAAAGGCAACACAAATGAACAACCATCAGACCAGCAATCATCCTCCACTTAACAAATATTTAATATTGTTAAAGGCCATCTCCTGCCATTAAAGTTAGCGACCTTAACGAGACCACCAGAATTAAACAAAGCACTGGGAAGATTTGGCGGGCAAATAAGGAACAATCGAAGAGTATAACTTGAAGGATAGCAAAATACTGCGGATGCTGGAAATCCGAAATAACAACAGAAAACGCTGGAAAAACTCAGCAGGCCAGGCAACATCCGTGGAGAGAGAAACAGAGTTAACGTTTCAGGTCAAAACCCTTCGTCGGAACTGAGAGAAGAGCAGGAAATTAAACAGATAAAAATGCAAGGGGGAGGCTGGGGGGAGGAATAAAAGAACAAAAGGGGTGGTCTATGGTAAGTAGAGACATTAAGAGATGCTCAAGGCAAGACGAGATGGTAATGGGACAGGTTAAGAAACAGCACCTCATCTTTCGTTTAGGCACTTTACAGCCTTCCGGACTCAATATCGAGTTCAACAATTTCAGATCATAACCCCGGCCCCTACCACATATATATACATTTTATCCACCCTTTTGGTCCGTGCCTTTTTCCTTTTTTTTCTCTCTCTCCCCCTACGGCAGCTGTCTCTCATTCTGCCAGCATTTCACACCTCACCTTTTGTTTCTTAACCTGTCCCATTACCATCTTGTCTTGCCTTGAGCATCTCTTAATGTCTCTACTTACCATAGACCATCCCTTTTGTTCTTTTATTCCTCCCCCCAGCCTCCCCCTTGCATTTTTATCTGTTTAATTTCCTGCTCTTCTCTCAGTTCCAACGAAGGGTTTCGACCTGAAACGTTAACTCTGTTTCTCTCTCCACGGATGTTGCCTGGCCTGCTGAGTTTTTCCAGCGTTTTCTGTTGTTATTAAGTATAACTTGAGACCTGTGCTGGAAGAAGCCGGAGTTCTACAGAGAGGAGTTCTACAGAGAGGAGTTCCACAAGACTGGCAGTTTTGCTGCCTAGCAGTTTAAACAAGCTGTCCAAGCCACACAGACAGGCCACAAGCAGGACAGCTGAAGCACAGGAGTTCTCCAGTACACAGTTCAACAGAAAACAAGACCATTCAACAAAGAAGGCCAGCAGTTCAACAGAAACAGACCGACACGGAAGAAGAAACCAGAGCAACGGTTCCAGTGACCATCAAACACCTCGAGGCACAAGGGCCTTATGAAACTTTTTACTTAAAAGGACTTTAAACCACATCTCAACTGTCAAAGGATTCGTTTGGTGAGCATTATCCCTGGTCCTCAAGAGTCTAACTTAACTAGTAAAGTGGGGTTGGGAGGGGTGAGGTATTGTTCTACTGTCATTTCCCTCGTTTATACCGAAGATAAGATTGACATGTTATGTTTCATCTCTGTTAAATAAACATTGGTTTTCCTCGCACCAATCCACGGGTCTGTTCGTTTGTCCTTATCGCCGCTCGATAAGTCCTGGGCTCAGAACTAGGAAGGGGATAGCGATTCGCAACCGCACAGCGGGCAGGACAGCTCAGGAAAACATAACTGGCTGACCTACAAATAAGCCCGAGACAAAAACCCCTTACAGTGTAGAAGTGGGAAGAACACTAATCTCTCATGCTAATAAGTACTAAAAATGTACCAGGGCAGATTAGTATAAAATTTAGTCCATTGTGTAAATAAAAAAGTGACTGGGTAATAGCAGGACACCTTTTTGTGATACTCATGAGGAACAATTTCCTAAACAAGACTGCATGACTTGGGTCTTGCAAACTGTCTTCGCCGACCGCTGCTCCTCATTGTAGAAAAAAAACTGATTGATTGTGGATTTATGTCTAGAGTTAATTAATTTATAGCAAAATTGTAATTCTGGCTCTAAGTTGCTCAAATACAAGAAAAATCAGTTACCAGTTGAGTTGTAGCCACTTTGAAACATTAAGGACTAGTTTGGTCATAATATGTGCTACTAAACAAAGCTAATGTATTTGATGTTGTAAAATTACAGCAAAGAGTACAACTATGAACATATTAAAACTACAAGTTGAATTACACCAAAGCTGGGCAATCACTTTAATCTGCTGGCATGGTGTGCAGAAATAGTTCAGGCAAAGGTCTGATCCTTACGAATGGTGATGAGCCTTGGATCTATTCATTCCTTGGATGTTTTGATACAAGTGTCTTTTAACAATAATGGAGTCTCTTTCAGGTTTCTATAGTGCAAACAGCTTTCCTGTCTGGTGACCAGGGTAAAGGTAAAGTATTTTTTATTCTTCCCTTTTGAAGAGTCCTTTTTATTTCTTTTCTATTCATGGTAATGAGAGGTAGCTGCTTGTCGAAAGATACAGGTGGAACATACATACCGAGCTCTGCCTCTTTTTCCATTCCAAAATGCACCGTTAAACTTGGAGTAAGGAAGCATTCCTGGTGCACTAGCAGAAAAAGCCAAGTGAGGAATGAAATGGGGAAAATACTGTACTTTATTATTTGGATGTTATCATTCCCATACCTAAAGTTTTAATAAGAAAACTGAGTACCAAGGTGGTCACTCTTAATTAACAACTATTACTCTTGGCTGTCATAGATTTCAATTAACTACCACTGAAAACAAATATAAATCTCTCTCCTTTTTGTTTTTCATCTAT
The DNA here is from genome assembly GCA_030390025.1 of Squalus acanthias. NCBI lineage: Eukaryota > Metazoa > Chordata > Chondrichthyes > Squaliformes > Squalidae > Squalus > Squalus acanthias. The sequence continues at coordinate 30,502,979 of CM059436.1, read as the reverse complement.
GCTAAGCTTACTTCTCACCCTGATAAGAACTTCCAACATCTCCATTTCCCTTCCATAGCTATTGTTGAATCTACTTGTCAATGAATTACTGTATCAAGTGAAGCCATACCTTTGTTCTGAGATTGTTTGGCAAACTCATTTATCACGTAGATAAGAATTTCTTAATGTCAGGTATTCCATTTAAACTTTTTTTTAAACTGCTGATCTAGGTCCATATGTCACAGAAATTAGTACCGATATTAAATAAGTAGCACCATAATTCCATTTGTTCTCAGTGCTGAAAGTAAAACTGGTCTTTAATCTTCTCATAGAGTCATAATGGCACAGGAGGAGGCCATTCGGCCCATCGAGTCCGTGCCGGCTCTCTGTGGAGCAATCCAGTCAGTCCCATTCCCCCGCTCTATCCCCGTAGCCCTACAAGTTTATTTCCCTCAAGTGCTTATCCAGTCTCCCCTTGAAAACATTGAGTGTCTCCGCTTCCACCACTTCCGTCGGCAGTGAGTTCCAGCTCCTCACCACTCACTGCATGAAAAAGTTTTTCCTCACGTCCCCTCTGTATCTCTTGCCCAAAACCTTAAATCTGTGTCCCCTAGTCCTTGTACCATCAACTAGTGGGAACAGTCTTTCCCCATCTAGCCTATCCAAACCCGTCATAATCTTGTACACCTCTATCAAATCACCCCTCAACCTCCTTTGCTCTTATGAAAACAAATCCAGCTTCTCCAACCTGTCCTTGTAGCTAAGATCCCCCATCCCCGGAACCATTCTGGTAAATCTCCTCTGCACCCTCTCAAGTGCCTTCACATCCTTCCTAAAGTGTGGTGACCAGAACACAGTTCAGCATAACTTCTCTACTTTTGTACTCAATACCTCTATTTATGAAGCCCAAGATCCCATATGCTTTGCTAACCACGCTCTCAATATGTCCCACCACCTTCAGGGACCTATGCACATTAACTCCCAGGTCCCTCTGTCCCTGCACACTCTTTAAAACTGTGCCATTAAGTGTATATTGCATCTCCCTGTTCCTTCTGCCAAAATGCATCACCTCACACTTCTCTGTATTAAATTCCATCTGCCACTTGTCTGCCCATTCTGCTAGCCTTTCTATGTCCTGTTGCAGTCGATTGGTATCATCCTCACTGTTTGCCACACCTCCAAGTTTGGTGTCATCGGCAAATTTAGAAATCTGTACCAAATTATACAATTATTTCACCAGACATGAAGCTCATCGAATCATAGAATCATAGAAGATAGGAGCAGGAGTAGGCCATTCGGCCCCTCTAGCCTGCTCCGCCATTCAATGCGATCATGGCTGATCATCCAAATTCAGTACCCTGTCCCTGCTTTCTCCCCATATCCCTTGATCCCTTTAGCCTTAAGAAATATATCCAACTCCTTCTTGAATCTATTTAATGAATTGGCCTCTACTGCCTTCTGTGGCAGAGAATTCCACAGGTTCACCACTCTCTGGGTGAAGAAATTCCTCCTCATTTCTGTCCTAAATGGCTTACCCCTTATCCTTAGACTGTGACCCCTGGTTCTGGACTCCCCGACCATCGGGAACATCCTTCCTGCATCTAGTTTGTCCTGTCCTGTCAGAATTTTATAAGTTTCAATGAGATCTCCTTTCATTCTTCTAAACTCCAGCGAGTATAAGCCCAATCGACCCAATCTCTCTTCATACGTCATTCCTGCCATCCCAGGTATCAGCCTTGTGAATCTTCGCTGAACTTCTTCCATGGCAAGAACATCCTTCCTCAGATAAGGCGACCAAAACTGCACACAGTACTCAAGGTGTGGTCTCACCAAGGCCCTGTACAACTGCAGCAAGAAATCCTTGTTCCTGTACTCAAACCCTCTCGCTATGAAGGCCAACATACCATTTGCCTTCTTCACCGCCTGCTGCACCTGCATGCTTACCTTCAGCGACTGGTGCACAAGGACACCCAGGTCTCGTTGCACTTCCCCTTCTCCCAATCTATTGCCATTCAGATAATAATCTGCCTTTCTGTTTTTGACACCAAAGTGGATAACCTCGCATTTATCCACGTTATATTGCATCTGCCACGCTTCTGCCCAATCACCCAACCTGTCCAAATCATCCTGGAGTTTCTCGGCATCCTCCTCGCAGCACACACGCCCACCCAGTTTTGTGTCGTCTGCAAACTTGGAGATATTACATCTAGTTCCCTTATCTAGATCATTAATATATATTGTGAATAGCTGGGGTCCAAGGACCGATCCCTGCGGTACCCCACTAGTCACTGCCTGCCACTCGGAAAAAGACCCGTTTATTGCAACTCTTTGCTTTCTGTCTGCCAACCAGTTCTCTATCCAAGTCAATACCTTGCCCCCAATCCCATGTGCCTTAACTTTACACGCTAATCTCTTATGCGGGACCTTATCAAAAGCCTTTTGGAAGTCCAAGTACACCACATCCACTGGTTCTCCCTTATCTATTTTACCAGTTACATCCTCAACTAGCTCCTATTAAACCGTACCCGTATCTACTTCTGTGCCATCAAATGTTGTATTTAATAAGCTAGTGGATATTCTATGGTGTTTCTCGCAAATGAAAATTTAGAAAAATGCAGGCACAAATAAAGGGGAAAAGGTAAATTCGCACAGCAACACCAAGAAAGCTGGTGTGGAGAGGCTGGGGAGGATACATGGGGAGTGGCTGGCACCTCACGCTCAGCACGGTATGGGTAGCTCTTTTAGAAACTTGCCTTGTTTTTAGTCCTCTCACTTACTCCTCTTTCTTTCCCTCTCCCTGCCTTCTTTCCTGGTTTCTGCCCATTTTCCTTCACCCATTAGGATTTTGTCTTTTTTCATTTTGATTCGTTTTTACTTTACTGCATGTGCAAAAGCTGGGAAAACATTACGATTGTGCATGAAAGGGGGGAAAAGCAGTAGTGATGGGCATTGAGTTGTCGGGTGGTGCATGTGTGAAGGCATGGGAAACATCAAGGCCCAAACATCAAAGCCCACTTCAACGATTGAAGCTCCAAGATCACAGAATAAGTCAATCCCAAGACCCCTGAGGAAGGAAAAGCCTGTGTTTCATTTGTTTGTATAATTGTTAATTTTTTGTGTAATTATTATGTTCTGAATTCTATTTTTAGGTGTATATGGTGGGTGGGTGGGAAACTATGATGACCACTCAAAAGACTTTGAAAATAATTTTCAGAGATGTAATTGGTTCTTTTTTTGCGAATAGGAATTTTTTCTCTTTTTTATTCTTTGCTAAATGTGAAATTAGAGCCAATAGCATGCTGGCACCGACTAATACATAATGCACGTTAAAAATGATAGATAAATGAAAAGGTTTTAATTATATAGATATTGTTATCGTTTTACATTTTTGATCCAAGATCAGATGGTATAAATCAAATAGATATCTCAGCAGTCGGAGATTTATAGAAGAACGAGCCTTTGTGTCTGTGGAAACGAGAACCCACTTGCCCTTGGTTATGCAGTCAGGTGACATTTGATGTCTTAATCTTCAATAAATCACCATTCTTTGCTCTTTATTCTCTTTATCTACCCTAAGAATTGAGCATTTAAAACTCTATGGAATTTACCTAATGTGAACTTATTCTTCCACTTCACTGTATGTTGCTGAATGCACACTACATTGGTGTATCAAATTTCACCTACACAAGTCCTTAGGGCAGTGAAACAAAACACTTTTATATTTTGACACTGACACATTCAGTGACAACTTACATACAGCAAGATGTCTCTAAGTGCTTTGGAGAGGGAGTCCCAAGCCGAAGGGAAAAAAGGACTGAAAAATCAGGGGGAAGGAGTAAAATCAAGAACAATACTCTCTGTTTCATAGGAACTTAAAACATTGCACATTCTACGTATATTAAACCACAAAAGATTTCCCTAAATTGCAAACAAGCCAGAAACAAACAGTTCTAATGAATTATTTTTGTGCGTGACATTTCTGTGGCTTTGGCCATGATGCACTGTCATCACTGTATTAAATCTTCAAATTGACTATGGTTTTATTGGCATACAAACAATAGTACCAGCTTTCCTGCAATGGGGCTTAAGGACGATGGGCCTACTGTGAATATTATTGGCTAAAAACATTACATTAATAGATGTAGAATACAACTGTGACTGAATGGGTCACAATCTGCTAGAAATTGGGAAAATAAAGTTATTTTGACTAGTGCCTAGACATTTTGGGATAATTCCTAGTTTTAATGCTTTCTTATATATGGTTAATCAATAGAGCTTTAAAGAACGTGTTTTGTCCCAATACCCATTTTGGATGAGTACAGAATCTTTGGAAGGAGACAGCAAGCAGCTACTTTCTTTACTATCAATTTTCTTCCCTCCTGTTCTGAAGCTGCTAGTTCATGCTACGGAGCAGTTTCATAAGGGCCAGTCACCCGCTAGTACCTTGGCCAAGTGGTCATTCTAAACGTGTGAATCTCATCAGTGAGGCATCACAGCTGTGATTGATCCTGGACTCACCCACAGTCCACAACCAAGCATTTTCCAGCAGAAGCCATTTGGAAAGCCTGCTGATAATCTTTTTATGGTGTTAACTGCGATTGCTAACATGAAGTCAGTAGCTGAAAAAAATATATAGAAAATCAACACTATGTTTTTGTTATAGAACATTCCAAATTCTGGTTTGTCTTATTTAGCTGTGGATGGTTTAATTGGATCTTTCCAGCATGTACTTGTGGTGAAATAGTCAATGTAAATGTAAAAACTGATGGTTTGTGCAGAAGTCAAAGGGATAATTCAAAACTCAGAGATGCCGTTGAGCCATATGCTGTCAGCAGTTGCCTTGCTTTGTTTGAGCAATCTTAACATTTTTGAGAATTAACTCGTATTTGCTGTAAGATTTTGTTACCGTTGCAATAATGCCAGAACGTTATCAAGTCTGATTTTCCTTCTTGCAAAGAATCAAATAGAAGATAATTTTCCTGGCTTGTGTTTCCAGGAAACACTCATTTCACAGGCGCAAAGATCAGGAAAAAGAGGCAGAAACTAAGTTTGTGTGGTTTCCATCCCTTTTACATTGCCCCAGGATTACCATGGCTTCCATAGGAGCGGGGGGCGGGGGGGTGGTGGGGGGGGGGGGGGGTGGATGAACGGAGTGGGCATGTCCCTACTGTAGGTGCAGGCACAGTGATCTCATGGAAATGAGGTAGCAGAGCACGTTCCATCATTAAGGAAGTGGCAGCAGGACATTTAGAAAATCATAATATAGTCATGATGCGGAGATGCCGGCATTGGACTGGGGTGGACAAAAATGAGAAGTCGCACAACACCAGGTTATAGTCCAACAGATTTATTTAAAATTACAAGCTTTCGGAGCTGTCGCCCCTTCCTCAGGTAAAGTTGCAATGAGTGAATCTACAATATTTCACAGTATATAAACACAGAAACTGCAGAGATACAATCTTTCAGGGAAGGTGTCCTTAAATCAAATACACACCAAGAGCACAGCCAAGACAATGAGATGTGTCACAGGGGGTCCAACGTGTCAAATCCTGCTGTCTGCAGTCAAGCACATTCAGCCTCGGATCTGCGGGTTAGCGTTCTCCAAGGCGGCCTTCGAGACACACGACAACGCAAAATCATCGAGCAGAATCTGATAGCCAAGTTCCGCACCCATGAGGACGGCCTCAATAGGGATATCGGGTTCATGTCACGCTACAGAACGTGACTCGACATCGTTGTCTGTCTTTCCAGTTTTAAAAAAAAAACACAAAAAAAACAAACACAAAAAAAAACTGCAGACAGCAGGATTTGACACGTTGGACCCCCTGTGACACATCTCATTGTCTTGGCTGTGCTCTTGGTGTGTCTTTGATGTAAGGACACCTTCCCTAAAAGATTGTATCTCTGCAGTTTCTGTGTTTATATACTGTGAAATATTGTAGATTCACTCATTGCAACTTTACCTGAGGAAGGGGCGACAGCTCCGAAAGCTTGTAATTTTAAATAAATCTGTTGGACTATAACCTGGTGTTGTGCGACTTCTCATAATATAGTCAAGCAGAGTCAGCATGGTTTTATAAAAGGGAAATCATATTTGACAAATTTGTTGTCATTCTTTGAGGATGTAACGAGCAGGGTGAATAAAGGGGAACCAGTAGATGTTGTGTATTTGGATTTCCAGAAGGCATTCGATAAGGTGCCACATAAAAGGTTACTGCATAAGATAAGAGCTCATGGGATTGGGGGTAATATATTAGCATGGATAGAGGACTGGCTAACCAACAGAAAACAGAGAGTCAGGATAAATGGGTCATTTTCAGGTTGGCAAACTATAACTAGTGGGGTGCCGCAGGGATCAGTGCTGGGGCCTCAACTATTTACAATCTATATTAATGACTTGGATGAAGGGACCGAATATAATGTAGCCAAATTTGCTGATGATACAAAGATAGGTGGGAAAGCAAATTGTGTGGAGGACGCAAAGAATCTCCAAAGGGATATAGATTGGCTAAGTGAGGGGGCAAAAATCTGGCAGATGGAGTTTAATGTGGGAAAATGCGAGGTTATCCATTTTGGTAGGAAAAATAAAAAAGCAAATTATTATTTAAATGGGGAGAGATTACAAAATGCTAAGGTACAGAGGGATCTGTGGTTCCTTGTACATGAATCACACAAAGTTAGCATGCAGGTGCAGCAAGTAATTAGGAAGGCAAATGGATTGTTGGCCTTTATTGCAAAGGGAATGGAGTATAAAAGTAGGGAAGTCCTGTTACAACTGTACAGGGCGTTGGTGAGACCACACCTGGAGTACTGCGTACAGTTTTGGTCTCCTTATTTGTTGGAGGCAGTTCAGAGAAGGTTCACTAGGTTGATTCCAGAGATGAAGGGGTTGTCTTATGAAGAAAGGATGAGCAGGTTGGGCCTATACTCATTGGAGTTTAGAAGAATGAGAGGGGAATCTTATTAAAACATATAAGATTCTGAAGGGGCTTGACAGGGTAGATGCAGAGAGGATATTTCCCCTCATGGGGGAATCTAGAACTAGGGGGCATAATTTCAGAATAATAGGGCACCCATTTACATCAGAAATAAGGAGAAATTTCTTCTCTCAGAGGGTCGTGAATCTTTGGAATTCTCTTTCCCAGAGAGCTGTGGAGGCTGGGTCATTGAATATACTTAAGGTGGAGATAGACAGATTTTTGAACGATAAGGGAGTCAAGGATTATGGGGAGCGGGCAGGGAAGTGGAGTTGAGGCCAAGATCAGATCAGCCATGATCTTATTGAATGGCGGAGCAGGCTTGAGGGGCCAAATGACCTACTCCTGCGCCTACGTCTTATGTTCTTATGTTCCCGGCCTTCCGCCTCTCTTTCCTCTTCTCTTCAGGGGTACCCAAAGAAAGTAGGCGTTGGGCCTTCTGCCAGTAATTTCACAGACTATAGGGTCTGCGGGGTTCTTGGGAGCAGCCTGAAGACAGAAGGTTGCTGCAAGTGAGAGATTTCTGCCCCTCAGACGATCTTCAGGCCTTGGGGCCTCTGTAAGCCGATAGCTACATATTCATGTCACTCAGTTTCAACCATTGTTTCAGGCAACTGCAGTGACACAGATCTCTGCACCTATCAGGAATGTACGGTGCGCCATCACTATCATTTTACATAGAGTTACTATGGGCTGAATTTTGCGGGGGGTCAGCGGGCGCGATCGGTGGCGGGTCGGGTGGGAAAGTGTTTTTTTTCCTCAGCAGGTCGGGACCCCGCTGTGAACCCGCCACCACGCACCTTTACCAAATGTTGGGTCTGTCAGCGCTGAGCAGACCCGACATGCAGCAGAGGGGGAGGCAATTAAAATCATTAGTGGCTTGTTTACAGCCACTTATCAATGGTTTTTCCCAGCTTTTTGGATTTGACAGGTCGCCCGCCAGTTTCCCGCTGTGCCTGGACCTCGTCTGTGAAGCTGAGGTGGGAGGTCAGTGACCATTGAATCAGCTGAGGAGTTGACAGCTTCAAATGTCAAGTCAAAGCTCCCAACTGATTGAGACATGTTCCCTTAACCATTAGCTTCTCTAAACTGCATTTTCACTACAAATTCAGGATGCTGCAAGTCTTTACACAAGTCTCCATCCAATCTGACCTCATTACCTCTCCCACCATTGACAGATCGCTTCTGTCATCTCTACTTCACCTACCTGAAGGTAAGCATGCAGGTGCAGCAGGCGGTTAAGAAGGCAAATGGTATGTTGGCCTTCATAGCAAGAGGATTCGAGTACAGGAGCAAGGATGTCTTGCTGCAGTTGTACAGGGCCTTGGTGAGACCACACCTTGAGTATTGTGTGCAGTTTTGGTTGCCTTATCTGAGGAAGGATATTCTTGCCATGGAGGGAGTGCAGCGAAGATTCACCAGACTGATACCTGGGATGGCAGGGATGACGTATGAAGAGAGATTGGGTCGATTAGGCTTATATTCGCTAGAGTTTAGAAGAATGAGAGGGGATCTCATTGAAACTTATAAAATTCTAACAGGACTAGACAGACTAGATGCAGGAAGGATGTTTCCGATGGCGGGTGAGTCCAGAACCAGGGGTCACAGTCTAAGGATAAGGGGTAAGCCATTTAGGACTGAGATGAGGAGGAATTTCTTCACCCAGAGAGTGGTGAACCTGTGGAATTCTCTACCACAGAAGGCAGTTGAGGCCAAATCATTAAATATATTCAAGAAGGAGTTAGATATATTTCTTAAGGCTAAAGGGATCAAGGGATATGGGGAGAAAGCAGGGACAGGGTACTGAATTTGGATGATCAGCCATGATCTCATTGAATGGCGGAGCAGGCTTGAAGGGCTGAATGGCCTACTCCTGCTCCTATCTTCTATGTTTCTATGTTTACCATCTATTCCATCAGCATGGATGCAATTGAAACTCTCTCACCTTAGTCCTCAAAATCCCACCACGATCAGCCTCAACACCAGCAGCACCAGCAGCACCAACAACAATACCAACCTTCTCCGCATCAACTGATGCTGCACAGGACAAAGGGCATCAGCACCTGAGCACAGTGCAGCCCGGGAGGCCAGGGATGGCCTCACCATGACCACATTTACTTCACTTGACGCTGTACATCCTGGCTGCCACATGATGCGCCAGGTTGGCACCCCCCCACACCAACACCATAAAGCATCCCTATAATGCCCAAGCCATTCCTTTCACACTCATCACCATTGCGGGGGGTACTGTTATGTCTCACCATTCACTGCAACTCACTAAGACACTTCCAAAGGTGCACACAAATCTGTCCAAGAAGGCAAAGTGTTGAAAATAAAGGTATTAATGTTTGACACCACATTAACAGAAACTTTACATGAACATTGCATAAAACATCCAAGTGCCTACTCTTGTGTGTTGTTAGTTGGCATAATTGCACTAGGATGAGGGTGAGTGTGAGGGGTGGCTAGTGAGATGGGGATGTGATAATGTAGATAGAGAGAGATGGGTGGAGGTGCAAGGTAAGTTGGTGTAAGGATGTGCAGGAGTAGGGTTGGGAAGGCTGAGTGATAGGGATGTGATGAGAGGCACAGCAGGATGAGGTTGAGTGTGGCTTTGTACTAACGTTTCGTGATCTACTGAGATCATTGAAACGTTTGCGGCACTGCACCCAGGTCCTCCTGACCACATCATTGCTTGTGCCCTCCTCTGCAATGTGCAACCAGGCTGTGTTGTTCTCCTAAGGAGGTCTCGTCCGCCCATGGGAAGGGAAGAGGACCTCCCTGTGTGCTGTGACTCCCTCCATAAGCATATGGAGGGAGTCATGGGAGAGCCTGGGTGCAGCCCTGCACCTCTGTGCAGTGATTGTCAGTGTTTGCAGCACCTCAATGCTGTAGAACACTGACAGCACAAATATCAGAATAATGTTGGCCATGGTCCCTTTAAGGAAACTGGCTGATGACGCATCCTCAAATGATGTCACCAGACCCGCTTCTTCTAATTGGCCGGGAAACTCGCTGGGTGGGCTTAACAAGCCCAATCAGGGGAAATTCATTTCAGAGGCCGGGATGGAGCCAGCAGTGGGGTCGGGACCCACCACTGACGTTGCCCGCCACAGACCCGTCGAGGTTCGTAAATTCGTGGCCATAGAGTCTATAGCACAGAAACAGGCCATTCAGCCCAACATGTCTATGCTAGCATTTATGCTCCACACAAGCCTCCTTTCACCCTTCTTCATCTAACCCTATCAGCATTTCATAAGAACATAAGAAATAGGAGCAGGAGTAGACTATCTGGCCCATCGAGCCTGCTCCGCCATTCAATAAGATCATGGCTGAACTTTTACATCAACTCCAGTTTCCCACCCTATCCCCATATCCCTTGATTTCCATAGTGCCCAAAAATCTATTGATTTCAGTCTTGAATATACTCAACGACTGAGCCTCCACAGCCTTCTGGGGTAGAGAATTCCAAAGATTCACAACCCTCTGAGTGAAGAAATTTCTCCTCATCTCAGTCCTAAATGGCCAACCCCTTATCCTGAGGCTATGATCCCTAGTTGTAGACTCTCCAGCCAGGGGAAACAGCCTCTCAGCATCTACCCTGTCATGCCCTCTAAAAATGTCTTCTAAACTCCAGAGAATATAGGCCCAATCTACTCATAGGACAGCCCTCTCATCCCAGGAATCAATCTAGTGAACCTTTGTTGCACCTCTTCTATTCCTTTCTCCCTCATGTGCTTATCTAGCTTTCCCTTAAATGCATCTATGTTATTCGCCTCAACTCCTCCTTGTGGTAGCACGTTCCGCATTCTTACCATTCTTTGGGTAAAGAAGCTTCTTCTGAATTCCCCATTGGATTTATTAGTGACTATCTTATATTTATGACCTCTAGTTTTGGACTCCCCCACAAGTGGAAACATTTTCTCTGCATCTACCCTAAGACCTTTATCAGGACTCCCATCATCCTTCTCTTTTCTAGAGAAAAGAGAACCAGCCTTTCCTGATAAGTATATCATCCTTATGAATCTTTTTTGCACCTTCCTCAATGCCTCTATATCCTTTTTATCATATTTTCGGTATATACCCCATGGTACTAGGGTATATTGCTGATGCTTCACTTATATGTTTAAGTTGTAGTTCATAGGCTCAAGGCCTGCCTATGGAAGCTGCCTTTTGTAGTGTGCATTATGAAGAGTCTTGGGCGCAGAGCCGAGATCTTAACAGTCCAAATTTTTGTCATAAATCAATGAAATATACTTCAGATTTATTTTTTCTATTTCTAAATGTTATATGATCACCACAAACACTGAAAAATGAAATTGTATTTTCTCTTGTTTTGTGGCTTGAATCATTTCTTTCATGATGGGCCAGTTTTTGAAAGGCAATTATGGTTTATAAAAGGATACGTCATGACATTTTATTAAATTAATTTTGCAAATATTAGAAGATGTCTATATATTTTAAGGTTTAAATGTTTTGGAGTTCATTGCGAATACTGATTAAAATTTGGATAACTGAAATTAAAATCAAGAACATTTTCACTTAACATTTCCTTGTTAATAAAAGAGAAGGTGGGCAACCACAAGCAGTGGAAGCAATGTTTGACTCTAAGTAATATTTTCATTGGCTCGAGGAATTAAACAAGATGTCTTAACAAGCCCTATCAATGTAAATTCATTGTAGGCAGTGGGATGGAGCCAGCAGCAGGGCGCGACCCGCCACCGACATCGCCTGTCCCGGACCTGCCAAGGTGAGCGAAATCCCGGCCTTAGCTTCATTCACTGCAGTAAAAGGAGAGACTGGCCATTGGAAACATTCAACGAGACAAACTTAATTGTTGAACAATTCATTCTTGTTTTATTGAAAGTGGTACCTGTTTCATAGAATCATAGAATGATACAGCACAGAAGGAAGGAAGCCAGTCGTTTGACTGTAGTCATGGACTTATTGCCTTTTTGTCAACACTTACCTTACAGTAATGCTACAATATCAAGTCAATGAGATGACACTGGAACCTCCAGAGGCAACAAAAGATACATGGAAATATGGTTTTCCCAGGCACCTCTGGAGACAGCAGTGCTGGAGCAGCAATGGATAAGGTGCAGCCAGAGGTCCCAACCTTAACTTCCGTTAAGTTCTGGCTATGGTCAGGCTGTCTGCTTATACAGATTCTTCTAGCCTGGGCAGATCTTCCTCAGTCAACAATGAAGTTCAGCAGCCATAAAATGAAGTGCTGAATTACAACTTCAAAAATGCTTTGTCTATTACATCAGGGCAGATTCCAGCATGCCAAGAGTGGAGACTTATTTTGATTTTATGAACAACCATGGTCATTGGTTAGAGGAGCTTTATGTGTAAGCGATGGTTTGGAGGGAAACTGGATTAGACCTTTCACCTCTGGATCAGGTTTCAAATCTGGCCCAGAACTGGTGGAATTAAAGTCCTCTCAGTTTGTAGCTGTAAAAGTCCGATGTAAAATGAGTTTGGCCAGTTTCAATTCAATTCCTAATGGGCATGGGCCTAAAAAAAAGGATTCCTAGTTTGGTATTGGCACTCTCACTCAGATTAGACATGGAATGACTGGTAAGGAACAATGTCAACTTACTGGAGTAGGGGTTTGCTCTTTTGAGGTTGTGACTGAAGCACATTATGGGCCGGATTGGAGGGAGCTTTACTCTGCATCCAGCTGTGCTATACCTGATCTGGAAGTGCTTGATGCTGATATTTGGTAATTGAAATTGGAAGAGTTCCATTCCCCAGCATGAATGGCCTCGACTTTAACTTGGAGCGGAAATCGGTGAGATTTTAGCTCCTGGGCCTCATTTCCATATTAAGGATTGTTCTCCCAATCACCGGGCAGGAGCAGAATTCGGCTGGCAGGAGGCCGCCGCTGGGGACCTGTGGAAACTGTCCTGGCAGTCAGGTAATTCTTGTGAAGGGAAAACCCGATCAGGGGAGAGGGAGAAGCCTGAGGCAAGGGAGGCACAAGGTCCCACAGACTTGGATCCCGGCAGGTTTGGCCTGGCAGGGATGCCCATCACTGCTCCCCTGGTCAGGCCTTAGGTTAAAATAGCAGAACAACACAGTCAGTAATTTAACCTCTGATATTTTTCTTTAAATGAAGATAAGAGCAGGAGAAAATAAAGGGAATTCTGCATTTATAAGTGATTAGACTGAATTTTATCTGCTTTGGGTTTGGACTTGTCTACCTCTTTCAATCTTGGTGTACATGTGCACCCCCACCCTCATTTTCCTGACAAAAGGTTGTTTTGGGTATGCATCAGCTTCAGATACAATGTGGTTTTATTATAATATTTATTTTTTATATTTATCCAAAATTTTGAAAAGATGTGCAACTGATATACATAGTGTGATCATAGTAGACAACGTAGGTTCATAGTGCTGAAGAATATTCCAAAAAGGGTTTTGGTAGTGCAATTGGTTAATACAAAAATGTTCACCTTTAGAACGTGAATTCCAATCCAGCCCATTTTGATGGGCTGAAAGGTAATTATTATTTTTTACACAAAATAATTTTTATAAAAATGATGGGCAAGAGTCCAATTCCAGATGACACTCGTGGTGTAGGCAATTAATCTCTTTTTAATTATTTTTTTCTAATTATTATTTGGGTGATTTCTAATTCTTTCAAATCTGAAGATGTTCTATTCAATGGATATATGTATTGTCTATGCCAGTCTTGTGGTGACCCTTCCAATAAGAGTTGGAAAGGGGCCATATGTCCAAGTTCATTCATAGTTCACGTAGAATGACAACTGTCTTCCAGTATTGAAATCATTCTTTAACTTTAACTTCCCAAATGCACAATTTGTCGGCTCCTTCTAGACTTCACTTTAGACTCCTAGAGCATCCCTAGAGCTAAAGCTAAATTTAAAAAAAAGTTAGTGTCTATCATTTACCCTAGTTCATCAGCAGAGTTGCTGAGTAAAATAAGTGTATTTGGCAATAAAAAGAGGTCATAATGGAGCTTGACTGCAATGTTTCTTGCCAAACTGTAAGTTGTGCACAATGATGGAATGCAAATTTTCCGTACACCAAATGGGATGTGTATATTTGTGCACGGCTTAAGGCCAGAAATCAATGATTATACTAACAACCAATCTGAACAAACAAGAGCTTGGGAAATGAAAAATATTAGGTTTCGCTCAAAATGTGGGCACTCTAAGCAGAAGTATGAGCTGTCAAATAGAAGCATTGCAGAAGCAAGTATACTGAAAGTACTTGTTCTTTTGACTGTAAATATATATTTTTAATATTCTTTTCTTTATATCTATTTGTTATATTTAACTGTTCAAAATATTTTGAGTGTGCGCAACTGAGATGCACACCTTGTTTACAGCATGATGCTAGAGGCAGCATGCTTTCATAGTGCAAAAGAATATTCAAAAATGGTGGTTCAGTATGTATCTTTCACCTTGGGAACCTGGGTTTCAATCCAGCCCAGATTGATGGGATGAAGGTTTCTTCTTGGTGCCAACTACTTGAGACCTACATTTAATGAGTTTGGGATGCCTTAACCCAGGTCTTAGCGAATGGCATTAAACAGCTCAAATCTGACACAAATAGGCGCTACATTAACAATCTTACTCAGAGAAGAAACTTTGATGTAGCAAATGGAAAACAATTATACTGGTACATTATATTTTCCTGAAATTGGAATTAGAATTATTGTTAGGCAAGGTACATGGCTTTTCATTCTGTCTCTGGCTGTGCTCTACTTGACTTGAGAGTTCTTGATGCTGTCACTGGGTATCAAAGGTGGAAAAATGTTTCACCCCACAGCACTGAGATCCTCATTTTGATGATCACAAAATCCAACAAAAATATAAATTGTAATAAAAATGGTTAGCTTCAGAATATTTGAGCTGAAATTCCTCAGACCCACTCCACCGCGATAAATATGGCAGAGCGGGAATCCCAATGCACCTGTGACCTCCACTCTTGACCCTACCAGAGTATCTAGCATTAGGGTGGGGTCAGCTAATTTAAATATTTCTGGCGGTTCCTGCATGAGTGTGGGTACATCTTGGGTGCCCACTAGAATGTGAGGAGAGCATGATGTATCACTGGCAAGCCACTCGAGGTGGGGGGTGGGGGGGCGGCGGGGGAGCGGGGAGAGAGAGTGGGGCAAATCAATGTGACTGCTATGTTTTAACATACTTTTGAGCCAATCAGCCCCTTTATAGGAGGGCCAAATTGACTGCTGCCTGCAGGCTTCTGGGGTATTGCAGGTGAATACTCAGGCTTGGCCACCAAGTACCTTTCTGTAATCTAAATCACTGGGCACTCCAGGACAAAGCAGCCCATTTGATTGGCACCCCATCCACCACCTTAAACATTCACTCCCTCCACCACCGGCGTACCGTGGCTGCAGTGTGTACCATCTACAAGATGCACTGCAGCAACTCGCCAAGGCTTCTTCGGCAGCATCTCCCAAACCCGTGACCTCTTCCACCTAGAAGGACAAGGGCAGCAGGCGCAGGGAACCTCCAAGTTCCCCTCCAAGTCACACACCATCCCGACTTAGAAGTATATCACCCATCCTTCATCGTCGCTGGGTCAAAATCCTGGAACTCCCTCCCTAACAGCACTGTGGGAGTACCACCACCACACGGACTGCAGCGATTCAAGAAGGCGGCTCACCACCACCTTCTCAAGGGCAACTACGGATGGGCAATAAATGCTGGCCTTGCCAGCGACGCCCACATCCCATAAACGAATAAAAAAAAACTCAGGAAGCAGGAACTTCAGGGATTCTGGTGAGGAACATCATCCTGCCGCCCCTGCCTCTTTTCTGATGTTATGGCTCCCTATGGCTGGATGAAACTTCTGCCTATCCCCCGGCTGCCAGTGGGAATTCTCTTCCGTGGGTTATTGGGCCAAAGGCTTAGTGTTTTTGGGTCCCACCCGATTTTCTTCTGCCCTCCCACTGTTCTCCCGGCTCTTTTATACTGGAAGTGTGCACCAGGCTCTCAGAAAATAAGGGGTTGTAGTTTTTAGCCTAAATGTTCTGAGTACATGCGACTGGCAAGGAGTGTTGCCCACTGGCAGTGCATGTTGGAAAGTTGTGGGCGTACTGATTATGATTTTTCCAATATGTGCTCAGGGCAGGTGAGATTCCTCACAGTTGGCATGTACTTGGAAAATGACCCGCTTTTATACTTTCAAAAAAAAAAATACTGCCAGATGCTTTACATAGGGTGGGGAAATTGGGCGAGAGTATGTTGTATATTAGGCATTAGTGTTTGTATTCATCAGCATCTTGTTCAATGGCTAGACTGGGTAAAACAGCAGTAGGAATCAAGTTGTTCCTTCACACAAATGGCAATCTGCAGGCTGCTTTCCCAGGCATGCAAGTCACCTTGCATAAGACACATGGATTACCTGCAGACAAAACACATTTTTTTTTTAATGTCCCTATGATTTTTCTCCTGGGTTGCTTGCAGCAGTGTCCTGGAGATTAATCTTCAATTTCTGGAGACACCAGGACAATCCTGGAGGACTGGCAACTTTACACTTAAGAGATGTCCCTGCCCAATCTCCAATTATTCTCCAAGTCCCCATGGCCAACTATCACCTAATTTTCATTAAAACAAAATTTGGTTGAGGTGAATGAAATGTTCTGGCCTTAAACTGTAAACTTTAAAATTTAGTGAGGTGTTTATGAAGAATCTTTGGAATTCTCTACCCCAGAGGGCTGTGGAGGCTCAGTCGTTGAGTATATTCAAGACAGAGATCGATAGATTTTTGAATATTAAGGGAATCTAGGGATATGGGGATAGTTCAGGAAAGTGGAGATGAGGTAGAAGATCAGCCATAATCTTATTGAATGGCGGAGCAGGCTCGAAGGGCCAAATGGCCTTCTTCTGCTCCTATTTCTTATGTTCTTATGATATTTCTTATGTCCATGCTACAGTTCTAACAAATAATAGTAACCCCACCATTCCCTTTACATAGGAGCAAGAGTACGTGGTAGCCTTTATCTTCTTTTCTTGGGTTTTGGAGTGTAACGATATGTATCAATCCCAGCGTAGTTGCCGTTGATGATAGTGGAGAAGATCGTTGGAGTTTGGCTGTGTGTTGGTGAGGTCCTACAGTACAAACTTAAACCATTAAAGGGACACATCGCCCCGCTCGTCCCCCGGCCGCAAACTCGGTTCGTGCCCCCTGACCTACCGACAGACGCTATGTCCGACAGGGTCAGGGTGCCGTATTTGCAGCCGGGACAGCGCAAATTAAAGGGCAGGTGCCGGGTGGCTGCATAAGTCTGACGGCAAACTCACTGTAGTTTCCCACTCAGGTTTACTAGTAAAAATTGCACTTGGGTCCCAATGACATCATCGGGACCCGACACACAAATGCTAAGAAGGATCCCGCTGGTTTTGGGCGGGTGTCCTTGCCACCTGCCGTGAAAATCCCGGCAGGTCAGCTCCTCGTAACTCCAGGGTGGGTAACTGGTCTGTGGGGATTTCAACTGCCCAGTTTCTGCCGGACAGGTAGGGTTAAAATTGCCCCCTCACTGTTGCTTTTAGAAAGTTCAACTGTAACATTTGGCAACACGGGGGAAGATTTCCTCTGCGCATGCAGCAAAAACATAAGCTTGTTCCAAAAAAGAACGCGTTTATGATTTTGCCAGACATCGTGCACAGAAGAAATCTTTCCCCTTGATGTCCGATGCCTCAAACCAGGGATGCATTAAAATGAAATCATTATAATGCCACCCACTCTAATGACATACTTATCCCGTAAAAATATTTCAAGAGCTTTTCCGTCTGTGTATAATGATTTGATTGTTCATTTCGCACTGAGCTAATGAGAGGCACAGTGATGTAATGTAGATGTATCAGATGGCACTACTAGCCTTTTGGCTCATCGTACCAATTTCCTCACGGAAAACATTGATCTTTATTTCAAATAATAAGCAAACAAACGTATTTAATTGTTAGCCAGTATGATTCTTAAAAACATGTTGAATTAATTTAAGGAAATTAAAGTGGAACTCCAATTAGAGCAATAGAGCTTTAGCTGTTATTTACAAGTAAGGCATTAGGGCTAGATCGTCTGCCTATTGGCCATGGATGGTTAAAGAATCGAGTGTCATTCATAATATAAAATATATATTTTTATGTACAAGTTCTTTGTTTAGTTTTCAACAACAAAAACAACAATGATAGCTTCTTGCATGTTTAGCAGCTTAAACGGAATAAACTGTTCCAAATTGAAAGTGGTGTGGAAAAAGATCATTCTCTTAGCAAGTGGATGTGAGAAGGTGTGGTGTTGTAACCATCTGTAATAGGAAAAAAAGATACAATTATACAAAATAAATTCAAAAGAGTAATATTCACATTGGCAAACCAATGATGGGTGTGGCACTGTATTTTACTCCGAAGCTCTGGCAATGTTTCACTCCAACAATCTTCTAGAAAGAAATTATTTCAAGTGTTCTGCATGACATAAATGTGACCCGAGTCTTTTTTATTAGAAAGAATCACCAATACATTTTCCAACTTCATAAGAACATAAGAAATAGGAGCAGGAGTAGGCCATTCGGCCCTTCAAGCCTGCTCCGCCATTCAATGAGATCATGGCTGATCTTCTACCTCAATTCCATTCACCGGCCTTATCACCATATCCCTTGATGCCCTTACTAGTCAGAAATCTGTTGACTTCTGTTTTGAATATACCCAATGACTGAGCCTCCACAGCCCTCTGGGGTGGAGAATTCCAAAGATTCACCACCCTCTGTGTGAAGAAATTTCTTCTCATCTCAGTCCTGAATGGCCTACCCTTTATCCTGAGGCTGTGGCCCCTGGTTCTAGACTCCCCAGCCAAGGGAAACATTCTCCCAGCATCCATCCTATCAAGCCCTGTAATAATTTTGTATGCTTCAATGAGATCCCCTCTCATTCTTCTGAATTCAAGAGAATACAGGCCTAGTTTACTCAATCTCTTCTCATACGACAGTCCCGCCATCCCAGGAATCAATCTCGTGAACCTTCGTTGCACTCCCTCTATGGCAAGTATATCCTTCCTTAGGTAAGGAGACCAAAATTGTACACAGTACTCCAGGTGTGGTCTCACCAAGGCCCTATATAATTGGAGAAAGACTTCTTTACTCCTGTACTCAAATCCTCTTGTAATGAAGGCCAGCATACCATTTGCCTTCCTAATGACTTGCTGCACCTGCACATTCACTTTCAGTGACTCATGTACAAGGACACCCAGGTTCCTTTGAGCATCTGTATGCCCCAATCTTTCACCATTTAGGAAATACTCTGCCTTTCTGTTTTTTCTACCAAAGTGGATAACTTCACATTTATCCACATTATAATCCATCTACCATGTTCTCGCCCACTCACTGAGCCTGTCGAGATCCCCTTGAAGCCTCTTCACATCCTCTTCACAACTGACACTGACACCTAGCTTTGTGTCATCAGCAAATTTGGAAATGTTACATTTAGTCCCCTCATCCAAATCATTGATATAGATTGTGAATAGCTGGGGCCCAAGCACCGATCCTTGCAGTACCCCACTAGTCACAGCCTGCCATCCTGAAAAAGACCCATTTATCCCTACTCTTTGTTTTCTGTCTGTTAACCAATTCTCAATCCATGCTAGTATATTACCCCCAATTCCACGTGCCCTAATTTTGTTCACCAATCTCTTGTGTGGGACCTTATCGAAGGCCTTCTGAAAATCCAAATACACCACATCTACCGGTTCCCCTTTGTTTACTCCACTAGTTACATCCTCAAAGAACTCAATAGGTTTGTCAAACAGGACTTCCCTTTCATAAATCCATGTTGACTCTGCCCAATCTTACTATTAGTTTCTGAGTGCCCAGTTATTGCATCCTTTATAATAGATTCCAGCATTTTCCCAACTACTGATGTGAGGCTAACAGGTCTGTAGTTCCCCATTTTCTCTCTCCCTCCTTTCTTAAATAGCGGGGTTACATTTGCTATCCTCCAATCTGCAGGAACCGTTCCAGAATCTATAGAATTTTGGAAGATGACAACCAATGCGTCCACTATCCCAATGGCCACCTCTTTCAAAACCCTAGGATGTAGGTCATCTGGTCCTTGAGATTTATCGACTTTTAGTCCCATTAATTTTGCTAGTACTGTTTTTTTACTAATAATAATTTCTTTAAGTTCCTCATTCTCGCCACACCCTTGGTTTTCTCATATTTCTGGGAGGTTTTTTGTGTCTTCCTCCGTGAAGACTGAAACAAAGTATTTATTTAATTTCTCTGCCAATTCCTTATTCCCCATTATAAATTCTCCTGATGAAAGGTCTTCGACCTGAAACGTTAACTCTGTTTCTCTCTCCACGGATGCTGCCTGACCTACTGAGTTTTTCCAGCGTTTTCTGTTGTTATTATAAATTCTCCCGCCTCTGACTGTAAAGGACCTACATTTACCTTCGGCAGTCTTTTCCTTTTCACATACCTATAGAAGCTTTTACAATCCGTTTTATATTTTTTGCTAGTTTGTGCTCATATTCCATTTTCCCTTTCTTTATCAATTTCTTGGTCCCCCTTTGCTGATTTCTAAAAAGATTCCAATCCTCAGGCTGACCACTTTTTCTGGCAACTTTATAAGCTTCCTCCTTTGACTTAATACTAGCTTTAATTTCTTTTGTTAGCCATGGTTGGATCACTTTTCCTTTTGGGTTTTTATCCCCTAGAGGAATATATGTTTGTTGCAAATTATGCATTATTTCCTTGAATGTTAGCCATTCAACAGCATGATTTAAAAAAAATAAAAAATGTGAATTATTATTATGTAAGAATGCAGCAAATGCATTGTGGATGGAGTTGGAGACCTGATTCTAAAATGGTAATGAAAACAATGTTAGGAATATATACTATTTTTTTCCTTAAACAGCTGCTGTAGTTAATTAAGAAAAAAACTTGAAACTATTCAAATTGGCTGCTCTAACAAATGGAAAATGGCAATGAAGAAAAGGCACACCAGAACTGTTTGTTTCTGTAAAAACAGGACATCAGATTTAAATATTTTCTTGGTATCAAAGCAATATTTGCCCCAATAGAGGATCAAAAAATCCAGGCAGGTCTTGGGGAAGATTTCTTCTGGGATCTAGATGTTACACTCTTCACTCTCCTAGGTAGCCAACACATCCCAGGAGTCTTCTGATTTTGATAAATGTTATATCCCTATTTTGAATTACACATTAATAATAAATAATATCATAACTATGTAATATAAAGTCCTCTACTATGGACCTGCCAGTAAGATTGAATGAATTCTTGCAGATGTAAGAGAGAAGCTCAGGTAAGGGGCCCTAGAAACTTTGCCAGGGTCAGCAGCAGATCACTGGGTTGTGGAGAAGTCCCACCCCAGCACATTTCAGGTAGAGTTGTTGCTGCAGAGGGAAACCCTGTCTTTCACCTTTGACAATCTGGTTTTCATGGACGGAACTTCTACCCAAACATTGAAAAAAAGAAAGCAAGCCCTCCTTAGCTTGCTGTATGTATGCTGAATTCGGTTTCCGTTCCAAAAGAACCAGAGTGAATTACACGGGCATACAGCCCAGGCGCAACTCACGGCGGGGCACGTGTCCGGTGGGGACCAGGCCGACATGCTAGCCAGCCAATTTCCCCATCCCCACATGCCTGAATTCTGCCAGTGCCCGAGGTCTACTGGGTGGAAAAATCGACCCTTATGGCTCTGCTGTGTATGTTGCAATGACTACTTTAGAGGTAATTTTCCGACTTTGTAATCTCAGCGAGCGAGGCTCCCTGCCATTAATACAGAATTTCCCCCAAAATATCCTTTAATATTGCTTAATTGCAATATCACAAAAAAGTCTATAGCGCCTTCAGTGGGCGGGAGATCTTCATTCTGGACTGTATTCATGGCTGTGTCAAAAATAATGAGAAAAGTTCATTACAAAAACTGTATATTTATTTGTATCTATCAGCGTAAGGTGAGGCTATGTTGGGGAATGCAATACATTTATTTGTTGTACAACATCAACCAGTCCAAAAGGTATTTTCGGGTCAGGGACAAGGAATAGCTGCTTCTCCACAAAAAGGTGCCTCATATGTAGTTTCAGCAGAGCACTTCTCAACACATGCAAGCAACACCCTCCGTACGACATCCATGTCCGAGACTGTCTATCTTTTGACCTCTTTGAGTTTGTAAAATCAATATTAATTTTGTCAGATTGGTTGGCTGTTTTGTGCTCTGTACTCTGTTCACTGGAAACTAGATTGTGGTTACCCAGAAATGTAACATTTTAACAGCTGCCAGAGGGAGGAGACTCATCTGGGATAGATTCAAACCCAGATCCCAGAGGTGAAAGGACACACTGTTCTAACCTACTTTGCCATCCGGTTTCAGATGTCAGAGCTGAATTATTGCAAGCATCAAAAGCAGTTTATTTTAACTTACTGACTCCATTAGTATGGTGCAGTGATGCACTGAAATCCCTAACCAAAAAGTGTATCTATTTGTCTGAATGTCTGAAATTGATCTATGTTATCGATCACTTTTCTTCCAGATATTTTTTCCTTATTGTACCTTCTTGCCTCTAAACGTTCGTAAGTTCTCTGCTCCTGATTCTGAATCCAAGGGGGGAATTTTAACCCCCAAAAAACGGGAGGGTTGGGGTCACGCGAGAGGTTAAAGAGTTAAACATCTGAATCCCGACCCCAACCCACCTCCAACCCGCCCACTTCCGGCTTGCGGAGGCGGGACGGAGGGCGGGCAATCAACCCGATCGCAGGAGGCAGGTTGACACTTTAAATATTATAATGAGGCCCTGTGCCTCATGGTGATCCACCATTTTAAATTTAACTCTGGCTGGTCGGGTTTCCTGGGTCTTGGGGAACCCGCCAGCTAAAGGAAGACGAGGACTGCTGGATCCAGGAGCTAAGTGCCTTTCCACTTATCTGCTGGATCCAGCGTCCCTGCCTCGTCAACACCCACGATCGGACACCGCCCCGACCCTTCCGAGCTCCCCCGAGGCCTCCGATCTGCCCCCGAGGTCCCCAACCCCACCTCCCCTCTGGCCTCCGATCCCCCCTTCGGCCTTCCAACCAACCCCTTCCAGCCCCCAATCATCTTCTGACCTGCCCCCTCCGGTCCCCCGATCACATTCTGGCCTTCTCCCCATCCGGCCCCCGATCACCTTCCAACCTGCCTCCGTCCAGCCCCCAATCACCCTCTGGCCTCCCCCCACTGGCTCCCCATCACTTTCTGGCTTCCCCCCACCCCGGCCTCCAACCATATTCCGACGTCCCCACTCCAGCCCCCGATCACCTTCTGGCCTCCCCACATCCAGCATCCGATCCCCCTCACCGATCCCTCCTCTCTGTGGCCTGGTGCCGCAGGCCGATCTGCCCGACAGCCAGCCAGCCTTTCCATCTGGCTGGCTGCGGGCAGGAATCAGTGATTTTTAAATGCTAATCACGCCCTGCCGTTAAATTCGGCAGCGCTCTCCCGGGTTTCCCGACCACTTTCCAGTACCCCACCCGCCAAATTAACGTTCCGGCCCAAGTTTTTGTTGTATAGTTGGCAAACTAGTGAAGAAGATTTTCTTCGGTCACTATACTACGAGTTTGCAAATGTAGCAAAAAGATTTTGTTCAATCATTATTTCCAGTGCAATTGTAAACATGGAAGTTGTTCTGGGTTAGAGCTGCACCAGAGAAAATCTTCCCCCAGGTCTTTTCCTTTCCTTAGCCTGGTGTATGTGTGGTGGTGTGGTGGTGGTGAGGGGGGGGTGGGGTTCGAGCGTGGGGTGGGGGGTAGCATTAATACACCATACAGTTAATAAGGAATGTAAATTATATGTTCTTTCTTCAAACTGATTTACGGTCTGCTGTATTTTCCCTGAATGGAGTATTGATAAACCACCTATACTACAATCTTTAACATCACATCAATAACTCTTTCAATTACATTTACTTTTCACTGCAGTGAGATTAGTTGGCAAATCCATTTTTGAACATCACCTTTTATTGTTAACATTATCATAGAATGGTTACAGCACAGAAGGAGGCCATTCGGCCTGTCGAGCCTGTGCCAGCTCTCTGCAAGAGCACTTCAGCTAGTCCCACTCCCCCGCCCCTTCCCCGTAGCCCTTCAAATTTTTTTCCTTCATATACTTAACCAATTCCCTTTTGAAAACCATGATTGAATCTGCCTCCACCACCCTTTCAGGCAGTGCATTCTAGATCCTAACCACTCGCTGAGTAAAAAAGATTTTCCTCATCTCGCCTTTGGTTCTTCTGCCAATCACCTTAAATCTGTGTCCTCTGGTTCTCGACCCTTCTGCCAAAAGGAACAGTTTCTCTCTATCTACTCTGTCCAGACACCTCATGATTTTGAACACCTCTATCAAATCTTCTCTCAATCTTCTCTGCTCTAAGGAGAACAACCCCAGCTTCTCTAGTCTATCCACGTAACTGAAGTCCCTCATCCCTGGAATCATTCTCGTAAATCTTTTCTGCACCCTCTCTAAGGCCTTCACATCCTTCCTAAAGTGTGGTGCCCAGAATTGGACACAGTACTCCAGTTGAGGCCAAACCAGTGTTTTATACAGGTTCATCATAATTTCCACACTTTTGTACTCTATACCTCTATTCATGAAGTCCAGGATCCCGTAAGCTTTTTTAACTGCTTTCTCAACCTGCCCTGCCACCTTCAACAATTTGTGTACATATACCACCAGGTTTCTCTGTTCATACACCCGCTTCAGGATTGTACCCTTTAGTTTATATTGCCTCTCCTCGTTGTTCCTACCAAAATGTATCACTTCACACTTTTCTACGTTAAATTTCATCTGCCACGTGTCCACCCATTCCACCAGCCTATCCATGTCCTCTTGAAGTCTATCCCTCTCCTCCTCACTGTTCACTGTACTTCCAAGTTTTGTGTCATCTGCAAATTTTGAAATTGTGCCCTGTACACCCACATCCAAGTCATTAATATATATCAAGAAAAGCAGTGGTCCTAGAAACGACCCCTGGGGAACACCATTGTTGTCTCGTTTCGCTTAGGTATGCTAGAACATTATATATCTCCCACATACTTAATTCCTCTGGGAGAAGAACCAAATGATAATTCCGTACATCTTGTGGGGAAACACACAGGGGTGAAATTGGTCTTGGGGCGGTAGCGCAAAATTTGCTATAGCGAATCGGCAGCCCATTTTACACCCCGCCCAATTTTGGAAAAGAGAATAGGTCTGGGTGTAAAACGGGCTGCCAATTCGCTACCGCCTGCTTTGTGCTACTGCCCTAAGGCCAATTTCACCACACGGACTCTGTAAGGGGAGTGCTTCTGACATTACCTAATTATATAGTCCAAAATGGCATCAAAATCATCTAGGAACTATAGGAATGGAGGAGTAGCCATGGATAGGTCTGATGCAAAGAGCAGAGTATCTTCCATGTACAAGATTTATGCTGTTGTGGATTTGGATGCTAGTCATGAACAGGTCCAAGGCAAGGATACATAACAGACTTGCCAGATGCCAACACTTTATTTTCCTCTGTGAATCAGGAATACATATAGTAAGGAAGCAATTACCCTGTGAATTTAAAAAAAAACTGTCAAGAGACATACCATGAAACTACAGGGCCAATTTTACAAAATTGCTCTCCTGGCAGGGCGCCTAGCCCTCTGGGAGGGCATATCTACAATTTGGTAATGCGCCGCTTGCAATTTTTCATCCATCAATCGACAGAAAATCATGGGCAGCATATGCTTGGATGCCAGATAAGTGCCCCTGTCGGGTGGCCTCTCTGCTGTGAGCACAACTTTATAAAATTGGCCTTTATGTGACCAATATGTTTAACATCTGTTGTAAGGAAAGTCTTTGAAAAAAATCTTGAGACATCTATTGAGTGAACATTTACTGGCTGTTGCTGTGCAGACATACAACAGAGCCATTGGCTGAGTTCATTTGTGATTCCAATGGTGAAATAGGGGCCAGTGGTGAAATCAAGCATCTTATACAAGCGATGAATTCAGTTGCCTCACTGTACTATTCAATAAAAGCAGATCTGGGTAGAGCTGCAGATTCGACCATCCAGTTAAGCATCCAGGGTCTTGTGCGTTACTGCACACGACAGGTCATCAATATCATCCTCAGGAGAGCTGGGGAATTAATCCATTTTGGGATGGCTTCAGGCAGCAATATGACAGGGCCATTCAGTTATAGCAAGTTGCTGGTTTCCACAAAGTTCAGGGGGCAATAGATGACACTCACATTGTACTGCAGGCTACTATTATGGATCCACTGAGTTCCTGAATAGAAAGGGATTCCATTCCCTCAATGTTCAAATAGTCCTTGACCAACTACAACAAGTCCTGTATGCTATTGCAACATTTGCAGGGTGTGTTCATGATGCTGTCCTCATGAACAACTCCAAGCCTCCCAGCTCTATTGAGGAAAGACAAGCATTGGGATGACTTCTGGGGAAACAGGCAAACCACTTTCTCCCTTGGCTCCTGACCCCACTTCGACTGCCAAACTCACCAACAGAACATTGCTACAATTAGGCCCATTCATCAACTAGAGTGGCCATTGAAAGGACTAAAGGGGTTCTGAAGGCAAGGTTCTGCTGCCTTGATACATTTGGAAAATATGCTCCTGAGCAGGTCTCTCAGGTTGTCATTGCTTGCTTTGTCTTTCGCAACCTCACAATTTAGCAAGGACTGGAAATGGAATCCCAGGAGGAGGGGGGCCCGGATGCGGAGGATTGGTTGGGGAACCTGCAACTCAGTGTCTTGAGGATCAGTGCTCGGAAGACTCTTCCGTGACGGCTGCCAAGGAAATATGTAGAAACATTATTAGTCATAGATTTTCCTCAGATTAAAATAGTATCCTTAGAGAACTGAGATTTCTGTCAGCTGCAAACCAGGCCTAGGGTTGACCTCTTTGATTGTTGTTGTGCTACTTATAGTTATGAAACCCCAATTGTTATCCCACAGAGCTGCGGTGAATGCCCTTGGAATATCTGATAGTCCAAACTGGCATGTAGAGAGGAAAAAAACAAAAGACGAGAAGTTCCATCCCCGGGACAAAGAATTCAAGCAGAGTTTTGGCTGGGGGATGGGCTGTGGAATTTAGGTAGAGCCTGGAACCACAAGGTTACCGTCCCATTTAACTTACCATGAACATTTTGATGCATCCCTCCTCCTAAAGCATTTTGGTGGTGGGCATATCCCAAGAATTCTGACCTTTCTGTTCAAAACAAAGATCTATTAATTGTGAAGCATAAGATTGCTTAAAATGAACTAGAATGCATTGGTCTTCAATGTAAAAATTCAAGATTTTCTGGAGATCGTGCCCCCTCCCCAGAAACACACCACCAATTTTGTGCTTTCACCATTTGGATTTTCCCTTCAGGTTTTCACATACTCATTTTTTTCTTCAATACCATTGTAGGAGTGTGGTTTACACCTATTGCTCAACTTTCGAAACTGCTCTAGCTACTTGCTTTCATATCTTAAGTTCATTCTTTAAACAGTCAGCTCTTTGGGGGGCCGAGTTATCTTTTTTGAAACTGTTGGTCAGCTTATGCTAGTTTTCTAGGTTGGCATGTATATAAAGTCAATGGTAATATTTTCTGGTACGTTCCTTCGTAGGTATGAGGAACCTCAGGCTTCAAGGCCCACCTCAATTGCCTCAGAGAGCCCAGAAGTTGTCGACATAATTTCCTTGCCAGTCTTTTTGATATCATTAAACTGTTTTCTGAAATCCTGCCAAGCCCTCGTATTGTAAAAAGAAATGACATTCAATACGTCAGCGACCTGTTTTCAGCCTCTGCTATAGATGCTGAGGTTTTGATGATACATGGCAGCCTCAAAGATGGAGGCCCATGTCTTCAGAACTCCTCCAAAATGACCTCTGCCTCCTGCTTTGTAACAGTTGTGTTCTTGCTTGTCTTAAAAGGGAAAGAAAGTATTCCTACTTTTTATAGAAGAAAATAATAGTCTCACCATAAATTCCTTTGACAAAATTTCAATTTTATTGCTGTATGGAAGCCCTTGAGTAGACTGATCCTCCCAGCTTGGCAACACTGGTGGCACCACCAACAGAGAGTTTCCTGGAGTGGCTCCACAGCAAACGGTGCCTTCAAAGCAGCCTTGCGCAAATGGCCTCCTCCTGAGCTGTAACCAATGCAGGAAACTACGCTGTAAACAGTTTGACAGACAATAGCATAGATTCCTGGGTTCAGGTGGCTCTGGAGGAGCCAGCAGCTTGAAGTCGCAGCCCTTCCTGTGCAGTTGTTTTTGGTGCACAAGGATGTTCCACATCAGTGACATAACAGGAATGGCTGAGCAAGGACCTTCTCAAAAATCGCCATGTTGGCAAAACAAGTTGACATTTTACAAAATTGTCAAATAAATTGATAGCAAGTCTATTGTTTTGTTCTATTAAAAGGGAGAGTACTTTTAAGAAGAAGTGCTCGTTAAAAACCTCTCTTTCCTTTTAAATAAACATCCCATTTTGCATAGCATTATGCTGTTGATAGTGCCACATGGTAACTTTCAGAGGTTAAAAGCCGCATTTCCAGATGGTTAAAATTGCTTGAACTAATTATTGAAAACATATTCGCACTTGATGGCTTGACTCACTATTGATAGTAACTCACCACACAAAAAGAAACAGAACGTGGGTTTCTGGTGGCTAGGTGTTATTTATATGCACGCACCACTAACCTGCCAAGACAGCCATATTGGCTGCAGATATGATGATCGCAGCCATTTTTCTTAAGAGTAAGTTAAGTTTCCCAGCAACTGAAATTGCTTTTACTAAGTGATTTGCTGACTGGATTGCAATAATGCAGAACATTGTACAGGAAACTCTTGTTTAAACGGCACCTAAATATCCGGAATGCTCTATTAACCGGCAAAATTCATACTCCGAAAACTCCTCCCCAATAAGCGGCAATGTTGCCGAGTCCGAGTCTCCCGCGAACGCCGAGTTAGTCAGTGGGGGTAATTTTCCAAAGTACCACTACTCGGCTTCTTGGCGCTGTGGGAAGTCCGAACACCGCAATAACAGGAGACTGATTCTCCCGCGCTGCCGGTAGTCTCTTCTGATCTGCCATTTTACCGTGTGTCTCCCGCGCTGCTGGTAGTCTCTTCCGAGCCACCATTTTTCTGTGTGTCTCTCCATCTTTATCAGGAATTATCTCCCCCATCTTGCATTATGGAATTCCCAAAAGCTGGTCCAAGCAAAAGGAAGAGAGTGGTGTTAACTTTAAAACAGAAAATCGAGATATGCCAACGACTAGAAAGGGGAGAGAGGCGTATCAACATTATGAATGAATTCAAAATCGGTTCGTCAACAATCTACGACATCAAATCGCAGAAGGATAAGCTGCTCAAGTTTTATTCAAGCTTGGAGACATCTAAGAGTGTAGAGAAACGGCGTACGCTTCGTAAGCCTAAGCTTGAAGAGCTGGATACCGTGCTTTATGAGTGGTTTTCTCTTAAGCGGTCAGAGGGTGTTCCACTTTCCGGACCCATGCTAATCGAGAAAGCGAAGGATTTCTACGAAAGATGGAGCTCACTGACAAGTGTGCTTTCTCCGAGGGATGGCTAACGTGCTTCAAGTTACGGCATGGGATATGACGACTCGATATTTCCGGGGAGAAGAAATCAGCTGATCACGACGCCGCAGAAGAATACTGCGATTATTTCAATCGGATTGTGCAGCAACATGATTTGTCGCATGCACAGATATATAATGCCGATGAAACTGGCTTGTTTTGGAGGTTTTTGCCAGAATCAACGCTTGCTGGGGCTAGTGAGGCTAATGCTTCAGGTTACAAGAAAAATAAAGATCGTGTAACTGTGCTAACATGTGCGAACGCTGCTGGATCACACCAGGTTAAACTTTTTGTTCTTGGGAAGTATAAAAATCCCCGTGCATTTAAAAATGTGAGGCACTTACCTGTTGAGTACAAAGATCAAAAAAATGCTTGAATGGAAAAGGAAATCTTCTCCTATTGGTTCCATCATATTTTTGTTCCATCTGTGAGGGAACATTTCCGTAAAATAGGGAAACCTGAAGATAGCAAATGCATTTTATTGCTTGATAAGTGTAGAGGCCCATCCGCATGAATCCGAGTTGGTTTCGGGAAATATTTTCACCATTTATTTGCCACCAAATGTAACTTCTCTCATACAACCCATGGACCAGGGCGTTATCCAAAATCTGAAGTGTCATTACAAGAAAGACTTCCTACGTAAACTGATAAACCAAGATGACAATATTCACACATTTCAGAAGGAATACAGTATTAAAGATGCCATCTATAATGTTGCATGTTCCTGGAACTTGGTGAAAGGTCACACTCTGAGGCAAGCCTGGCACAAATTGTGGCCTTCTGTAATGTTTGCTGAGGGTTCTTCTTCAGAGGAGGAATTTCATGGGTTCAATGTTCGTCCCAAGAAGAATACAATAATGGAAATGGCTGGCATGGTGAAAAATGTAGACCCAGCAAACCCTCTACGTCACCTCAGTGAAAGTGATATCGAGCAGTGGGTTGATGCAGAGAGAGAAGTTGCTGTTGTGCATATGCTAAGTGATGATGAAATAATTGAGAGTGTTTTGAATCCAAAGAAAGAAAAGGAAAGTTGGATGGAAAGTGAAGAGGATGAGATTTCTGAAGAGAAGAAGATTTCTTGGGCTAAAGCTGCAGAAGGATTTTCTTCAATCCTCCAATTTGCTGAAAGGCAGCCTTGCTACTCTGCCCAAGAAGTTATGCAACTCCATATTCTGCATTCCACGTTTCTACAGAAAAGGCAAGAGTCCACTAAGCAAGCAGACATCCGCAATATGTTTAAGAAAGCTTCCAAAAGAGTCAAAGCAGCGGAAGTGCCTGAAGAATCTGTGGAATCTGTGGAACTGCATGATCCTGATGACCCAGCTGGCATGGATATTCCTGATGAACCAGTTGACTTGGAATAAGTGTACAGTCAACTACAGTACAGTATACAGTCGTTTATAAGTTTTGTTTTACTGTTAAGTAATTAAAGAGTTATGGATTACCCTCAACTGGCAGTACTGTACTTAATCAAGCATCTTCCACCATCCATTTAACACAACATTCTGTAGGTGAGTACCCAATTACTGTATACTGCACATTTCTTGATTTTTTAATTTTTGTTGGTTAAAAATAGCCTCGGTAGATAACCCTCTCCGTCATCCGGAATTTTTATTCAACCGGCACCACTCCGGTCCCGTCGGTGCCAGATACCAAAGAGTTTCCTGTACTCTGGTCATCGGGGTAATTTAATCTTTAACTACAAAGTGGAGCAGCCTGTAAAACATGATACAGTAATTAAAATCATTAAAAAAAACCAGAGCAAACTTTTATTAGGTGATGGACAAACACCCCATTAGGAAAATCCTATATATCCAATCAATCAGTCACAATTATATGTACTGCATGAAGTAAGAGGGGTGGGCTAGCTTCATAGAGAACTACGATTTACAAATAGGCGATCAAATCCTTCTAACTTGTTTGCTACAGGACTGTTTTATAGTGATTTATGAGGCAGAATACTGGACAAAATAGTGCAAAAGTACTTTCAATCAACACGTTGTCTGACAGCTGTATAAGAAAACTGTATTTGTAACTGATGCCTGCTTTACCTCTTAGCCCTGCTGTTGACAGTGACTGCAGGGCTGTAAAGTAAATGAGGTAAATAAGTCTTAGCAACACTCTGAAAGAAGTAGATTTTGTGGATACCTCTGGAGGCAGCGGCACTCCAGGCAGCAAATGTAAGTAATGCCTCTGGATGCAGAAGCTTCCAGCTTTTTAGGTCCCCGGCAGGTTGAGTTCTCAGCCCACCTACACAGGCCACAGATGTGGTTTCACAATAAGTGGCCCATAGCTATCTTCCCCAATGGCTGGGGAATGTAGGGTTGCTAGAATATAAGCTGCAATGCACGAATTCTGTGGCTCTACTGTTATGGATCTGCACCGCAATATAAACTTGGTGAATTAAAAAGCAGGGTATTGCAACATTGTAGACCAAAATCCTCGGGGTTCACCTCTTCTAGCCCCAAGCTGGAGACCCTGTCCCAAATCTTCGGGACAGGGTCATTTCCATGGTGGGGAAAGGTGCATCGCGCCTGCAAGTGCATACCACCGATGCCCGCCCCATTCATCAACCAGAATGTCAGAGTAGTGCTACGTCACCCTGATGACTTGATTGACAATAAATTGAAGCTATCGCAACAATGCTCGGTGGCAGTGAGTGAAGCAAATCAGATGTATTAAAAGGCCAATATTGAGCTGAAATAGTGAGGTAATCCAGCCACATTATAAATAATTGTTGCGACCGCACTTGGAATAATGTGTACAGTCCTGGTCGCTGCAGGACAAAAAGGATATTGCGGCTATTCAAAGCATCCTTGTGCAAATGGTCTCCTTCTGTGTTCTAAAATTCTATGATTCTGTGGAGCCACGGCAGCACCCGTATGCGCCCCACCTCAGCTCATCCGCTGCTGAAACCCTCTACCTCTAGACTGCTGAAACTGCCTTTGTTAGCTCTAGACTCGACTATTCCAATGCTTTCCTGGCCAGCCTCCCATCTCCCAGCCTCCATAAATTTTAGCTCATCCAAAACTCGGCTGCCTGTATCCCAACTTGCACCAAGTCCCGTTCATTCATCACCCCTGTGCTCGCTGACCTACATGGCTCCTGGTCCGGCAATACCTCGATTTGAAAACTGTCATCCTTGTTTTCAACTCCCTCCAAGGCCTCGCCCCATCCTACCTCTGTAACCTTTTGCAGCCTTACAACCCTCCGAGATATCTGCACTCCTCCAATTCTGGCCTCTTGTGCATCCCCGATTTTAATCGCTCCACCATTGGCGGCCATGCCTTCAGCTGCCAAGGCCCTAAACTCTGGAATTCCCTCCATAAACCTCTCTGCCTCTCTAGCTCTCTCTCCTCCTTTACAACGCCCCTTAAAAACCTACCTCTTTGACCAAGTATTTGGTCACCTGGCCTAATAGCGCCTTATGTGGCTCTAGGGGAATCAAGGGTTATGGGGATCGAATGGGAAAGTGGAGTTGAGGTCGAAGATCAGCCATGATCTTAATTGAATAGTGGAGCAGGCTCAAAGGGCCGTATGGCCTACTTCTGCTCCTAATTCTTATGTTCCTATGCTCTTATGTGTCAAATTTTGTTTGATAGCGCTCCTGTGAAGCGCCTTGGGACATTTTATTACATTAAAGGCATTATGTAAATGCATATTGCTCTTGTTGTTGTATTGAAATAATACAGAAGAGAGTAACCAGAATGAGTGAGGGGATGAAAGGATTGGATTATGAGGAGTGATTATGTAAATTGGGCATGTTCTCACTGGAAAAGAGAAGGTTGAGATGTGATATGATTGCTGTTTTTAGGATTCTAAAGGGTCTAGATAATGTAGACCATGACAAGCTGTTTTTCCTTGTCCAGAACAGCAGAAGCCAGAGGACACAGCCTGTGCTTGAAGGGGGGTAAATTCAAAACTAATCTGTGGAAACATTATTTCAGTGAGCGAGTGGTAAATCTATGGAACAGTCTCCCTAGGGAGATGGTGGAAGCAGATAATATTGTTATATTCAAATACAAATTAGATGGATTTCTTTCTGAAAAAAATATTTTGTAATACAGTACATGAGTAATTTGAGACATGGCATATAGTAAGTGTACCAAGCTTGGGAGGAACAGGCGACTTTGGATCTATGGTTCTCAAAGTTTTCCACCACTGGGGGTTTCCTCACCTCATGTCTGGGTCTGTTATAGACTAATTGATGGAGATTGGTTGCTTTGATTAGTCAACAACACCATTATCGTTGTATCATGTGACTGCCAGGAAGGTAGAAGACGAACTAGATGGACCTTGGTCTTTTGTTGTCTAGCAATTGCTATGTTCCTATGGAGTAAATGGGTCTTTTTGTTAATGTAATCGATCGCAAAGGTATTCATTGCCATTCCCTACAAAAGGTTTGGGGCCTTTTTACAGGCTTCAATGAGACTCACACAAACTCTTCTGCTGAGGCGTATGATGAGTCTGGGAACTCCCCCACACATGCCTTTGTGCCCGGCGGGGAGACAGGCGGTAGATCTGACCATGACCACCCCCTGACCGGAATTTAAAGGGCCAGTCAAAATGAAGTGGAATCACGGCAAAATGGGTTCCAACCCAAATCCCAGTCTTCCCAAACGGATTCCGAGCTTTCTGCCCTCTCTGAACTCAGGTATTTTCTGCTCACTTTTATCTCAAGTGTAAGAAAGAAATACTTGTTTTAATTTTGTACTTTATCATGTAGTTGAGAAGTCTCAAAATACTTAATGAATTACTTTTGGAGTGCAATAACTATTATTATGTAGGCAAATACGGCAGCTAATCTGTGCCAGCAGCATTCACAAACAGGAATGAGAAGAAAGATGAGTTAACTAACACTGCCAAAAAGCAGTTTAAGAAAGGAATCTTGGCCAGTGCACTGGCAGAATTCACTTCAGATCTTTAATGTCCACTTGGACAGGCAGACAGAACCTCAGTTCTCATCAAAAGCACAGATTTGTAACAATGCAGCACTCCTTCAGTGCAGCACTCCCCCAATGCAGCACCTACTCAGTACTGCACTGGATTGTCAGCATGTTGTGGGGCTGAAACTCCCAGCCTTCTGACTTAGAAGCAAGAGTGCTACCGATTAAGCCGAGGTGACACATTAAAAAAAGAGACTGTTCATCATTTTGCTAGAAATAACAACTGGGGAATATCCTTGACGACCACATTTAAAATGCCACAAGATGTAGAATCATAGAATGGTTACAGCACAGAAGGAGGCCATTTGGCCCAACGAGCCCATGCCGGCTCTCTGCAAGAGCACTTCAGCTAGTCCCACCCCCCCGCCCTTTCCCCGCAGCCCTGCAATTTTTTTTTTCCTTCAGGTACTTAACCAATTCCCTTTTGAAAGCCACGATTGAATCTGCCTCCACCACCCTTTCAGGCAGTGCATTCCAGATCCTAACCACTCACTGCATAAAACAGTTTTTCCTCATGTCGCCTTTGGTTCTTTTGCCAATCACCTTAATTCTGTGTCCTCTAGTTCTCGACCCTTCCGCCAATGGGAACAGTTTCTCTTTATCTACTCTGTCAAGACCCCTCATGATTTTGAACACCTCTATCAAATCTTCTCTTAATCTTCACTGCTCTAAGGAGAACAACCCCAGCTTCTCTAGTCTATCTACATAACTGAAGTCCCTCATCCCTGGAATCATTCTCGTAAATCTTTTCTGCACCCTCTCTCGGCCTTCACATCCTCCCTAAAGTGCGGTGCCCAGAATTGGACACAATACTCCAGTTGAGGCCGAACCAGTGTTTTTGTACTCTATACCTTTATTTATGAAAGTGAGAAGTCGCACAACACCAGGTTATAGTCCAACAGCTTTATTTGAAATCACAAGCTTTCGCAGCGCTCCGAAAGCTTGTGATTTCAAATAAAGCTGTTGGACTATAACCTGGTGTTGTGCAACTTCTCACTTTTGTCCACCCCAGTCCAACACCGGCATCTCCGCATCATGGCCTTTATTTATGAAGCCCAGGATCCCGTATGGTTTTTTAACTGCTTTCTCAACCTGCTCTGCCAACTTCAATGATTTGTGCACATATACCCCCAGATCTCTCTGTTCATGCACCCCCTTTAGAATTGTACCCTTTAGTTTATATTTCCTCTCCTCGTTGTTCCTACCAAAATGTATCACTTCACACTTTTCTGCGTTAAATTTCATCTGCCACCTGTCCGCCCATTCCACCAGCCTCTTGAAGTCTATCACTCTCCTCCTCACTGTTCACTATACTTCCAAGTTTTGTGTCATCTGCAAATTTTGAAATTGTGCCCTGTACACCCAAGTCCAAGTCATTGATATATATCAAGAAAAGCAGTGGTCCTAGTACCGACCCCTGGGGAACACCACTGTGTACCTTCCTCCAGTCTGAAAAACAACTCTTCACCTCAACTCTCTGTTTCCTGTCACTTAGCCAATTTCGTATCCATGCTGCCACCGTCCCTTTTATTCCATGGGCTTCAACTTTGCTGGCGAGCCTATTATGTGGCACTTTGTCAAACCAGAGCAACTGCCCCCAGAGAAAAGAAGACCAAATCTGATACAAGTAGATTACACTTAAAGGGGCATAAATAAAACTTGTTTTTAAAGGGACATTGTCACAGCACAGAGTGCCATTACGATGGCCCCCGTGAAACATTTTCATTGCAACAGAATTTATCTGCTTGGCCACAAAGCATTATTGCATATCAATAAGCTATTTGACTATGAGGCCATCACAGCCAAGTCATATTCTAACCTCACCCAACTCCCACACACATTCAAGTATCACTGGATAGTAACAAGCAATATGAAACTATACTAGTTTCCCCTTCCCTGGACTGTGGAGACCAAATGAAATTGTAGCAATTGATTTCTATCTCAGATTAAATCAGCTAAACCAGCACAGACCAAGGACTTTCCTGGCCTATGTGACTCAGTATCACACCACACTGATCTATTAAGGTGATCTTAATGAAATGTTCTTATGTGTTGAAAATCACTGACGAGCAGATGTGATCACCGATGTGATGATGTCATCATGTCACTGACCGTCCCATTGTGTTTTCTTTTGTTTGTTTCCTAGTAAATTGGCCTGCAAGACACCTACCACAATAAAGTATCCTTCAAAGCTGTGCTTGGTCATAAGTAACCTGTATGTCATTTAAAAAGGACACTTAAGCTTCATTAAAAAAAATGCTAAACATTGTTGGGGACACAGTCACACATTTACTGTTAAAACCCATTAGTTTAGAGCCGAGCTCAGTTGGTAAGTGCACCAATTAGTGTGGCACTGAGTGGTACAGACAACAAAGATCCCAGTTTCGATCTCTAGCCTATGCTGAGTTATCTAAACTGAGCTGGGGCAGCAGCTGGACTCAGTAGTGCTCCTGCACTAGGGAGGGAAACTATCGGCCAGAGTGCCTGATCCTGAAGACTACCCCGCGACTCCCTTGTGTTGGATGAGGCGAGGATCCAGACTGGCTGTGATGCCGTCCATGGTCAAATAGCCTGAAGTCAGTCACTATCTAAACTCACATATAAAGAACAGTCACATGTGCATGGTTTTTGGAACTTTATCCCAGCAAGAGACAGTGGGGGAGAAGTTGGATAAGACCTGAAAACACGCGCAGGGATCGCGGTGCGCGATTAACCCGCGCCCGTTCATTGCAATGCAGGCAGGACATTAAATTCGTGCTGCCTGCTGTTGTAAATGATTTCTGCGTGCGGCCAGCCCTACCCATGCTGTTCATTGGCTACACGCATCAGCAGGGGGCCTGATATTGCAGGTGGCTAGCGCTACTTAAAGGTAGCCTGCATCTCTTAAAGGAGAGGGGTATTGTGGATGCAGGAAGTGGTGGCAGTCCTTTTGTGAGCTGAATCTGTGCGGTCAAAGATTGAAGAATGGCTGAACATGGTAGACAGCATGCACCAAGGTTTTCTGATAATGCGCTGGAGGTCTTGGTGGAAGAGGTGGAACAGAGGAGAGATGTCCTGTAGCCGCAGGGGGGCAGGAGGCCCTCCAGACACATGCTCAGGAGGCAGTGGGAAGAAATAGCAGTGGAGGTCAATGCCAGGAGTGTTGCTCGTCAAAAATGGATGCAGTGCAGGAAGAAGTTTAATGATCTCATGCGAGTTATCAAACTGAGTGACTTCATCTTCAAATGGCACATCCAATCAATTGCACCACTAGCCACATCCACTGATCAATTCACTACCCCCCCATCACTCACTTACCAACAATCTCTATCAATCAGGATTCAATCCTAACATTCATATGCTTAACCTCATCCTCACACACTTAGCACTGTTGCAAGCCTCACACCCACAACTCACAGCTCGCATAGACTGGCAGCTATTAATCCATGACAGCCACATCACCCAAAAATATTGCACGACACTCACTGACACACTTCCCTCTTTCTTGCAGGAGAAGATGGCACACAACAGGAGGCAGCAGCAAAGAACTGGAGGAGGACAAGCGTGCCTGCATGTTTTAACCCCCATGGAGGAGACAGTGCTAGCCACCGTGGGAAGGGGCATCGCTGAAGCTGTGGCCACTGGTGGCGCTGAAGCGATTGATGATGAGTGTATCCGCATACCTAATCCTCTTTCTCTCATCCCACTTTTCCCTCATCCCTCAACCTCTTCTGAGTGAGAGGCTGCAGAGGGTGTTACTTTCTCCTCTCCCCTCACCACAACCCAACCCTTGCCCCTTTTTCATTTCAGATGTCCAAGAACTGGAACCTGGCCAGGTAGTGGAGGAAGAGGAAGAAGACAGAGAAGATGAAAAGACACCGTCACTCAATGTAACACTCGCAGCCACCAGCTCAGAGACTGACACTGTGTGTATTTTAGAGGCTAGGATAGAGGAGGGATCTGCACATGTTGAGACACCAGGCACAAGTGCGCAGGAGCCAGGATGGGGGGGGGGGGGGGGGGGGAGGATAGCGCAGGTGCAAGGATAGCGCAGGTGCAAGCTCGCCGGAGGACGTGGTTGCAGACTAGTCTGCTGCAGAGGACTAAGATAAGGACTTTGATGGGCCAGGCTACAGAAGAAGGCTGATGGGTGTACACACCAACATGTTTGATGCACTGGAAAGCCTGTGCTCAATGTCAAGGAGCATGGAGGAGTCCAGCGCCAACTTGACACAGGGCTTTGCGCCGAGAATGGAGCCCATCCTTTCCAACATGGAATGGGTGGTCACCTCCATCAGCACACCTGTGAGGCAGCGTCTGATGGCCCATGTCTCAGCATCCATTGCAGCACAAACAGCTTCCACCAAAGGTCTGAGTGCTGCAGTGGAAACTCAGACTGCTGCCATGCAAGCTCAGACTGTTGCCATCATGGCTCTGGATACCAGTGTTCAAAGGGGCTTCCAGGGCGACACAGCAGTCCATCGACCTGTTCTCCTCGGGGGAGTGGCAGTGGCTCCATAGAGCACGAACCTGCTGTCCTCTCTCAGGATGACAGCATTTGTACTCCCATCCCTGCCACTCCACCATGCCCTTGCTGTTGCCTGTCGCCTGTCAGCCAGCCAGCCCAGACTGCTGCAGCCCAGGCCGAGATGGTGCAGTCTGAAGCCAGTCCTTCTAGGCCCAGAGCTGCTCGAGGTCACCCTGGAGTCTAGAGTCATGGTCACCTTGACAGCCACAGGAAATGCGGTCTTTGCCCTGCTTTTAGGTTGCAGTTGTGGCTGCAGCAGTTGCCTGATTTCAGCCACAACCTTTTTAGTGAAGCGAAAATATCTCATGCATTGATCTTCACTGAAGTTCAAGGTAACAGAATTGCTCCCTAAAGACCCTGGGCAGATTTGGCCTCCTGCTGAGAGCCCTTCTCCCCCTCTTCCTCCTCCTCTTTTAGCAGCTTGTCCTGCTCTGTGTGGCCTCGCTTCATTCTCTCAGCCATGCTCAATTCCAAGAAGGTCTACCAGACCACCCATGTCTGGAAGCAACTTGTTTCAGCACAAGCCTTTAAACCAGCAAAAAGTACTTCAGCACCAGCCAGGCCACTCCCTGTAGACTACTGAACCTTTAGGCAAGTATAGGAAAGCTTCAAAAACTTGTACAATAGCAGCCAGAAGAAATAACCCAGCAACTAACCTGTAAGTAATTCATGATCCCATTAAGTAGCGTTGATGTGGGGGTTCCTTCATGCCATTGAATGCGTGTTCAGCTGTGCGAGGTTAAGTGTTGCACACTGATTGACGTCATAATCCACCTGTTCTGCATGCTGCCGGCGGTCATTAGGTGCGTAAACGCATACCCCTTTACCAAGATGGCGTCCAGTGCACTTCCCGATTTTCGACCTTTAGAATTAGCGCCTAAAAAATGGATGCCGCAGAGCCCAATTTCTCCCGTAGTACCTTCAGGTGAAGAGAGCAGAAAATTGGACGAGGAAACATTTTCTTGGTAGCTTTTACACTTAGTTCCACAAGTGTGATTCACGGGAGGCAGTGCCAACAATAATAGGCTTGCCATCCAGAATAGCAGCCAGAGTCATCCGCTCTATCATTACCTATCCGCATGTCATGATACACACAGGAAGACGGTTGCTTCTGTGGTTTTGGCTTTGCTTCATTCAAGTTTAATCTTTGTGTGCCAGAGTCTTTTCTAAAGAAGAGATTTTCTGCTCAAAACAGATAATGATAGTGACATTTCTAGTACAGGACGGGGAAAGTGTTGAAATCTCCTCTTGATGCCACAATTTTATTAGAAGTCTCTTACTGAAGTTTTATTGCTGGAAATGAGACAAAACCGCATTGCGTGACAGGCTCTGTTGATGGGACTCTCCTCCGATGACGAGAGGATTTGCAGTGTTAATTCAATACAGACCAGCAGATCTGATGCAAGACTGGGAACATTCCCATGTTTCTGAAGTCTGCAACTAACGAAAACCATGTTGAACAGTATTAATAAATCAAGTTCACTGCTTCAAAACCTTTGAACTAAGATTCAATCTTGGTTTTTTAATTATTATTAGCTAATAATAGTATAAGAGGACACTTCCCTCATTGAAATAATATTGGAAAGGAAAACACTTAGGCACCACAGAGATGACCACTCCATCTCCTCATTTCCTGGAATCATCTGGAATTTAGCGGAAACCGTGACTTGAAGTGCGAAACGCAAATTCAATACAACAAACGTTTGAAAAACCCACAAACAAAGAAAAAAAGACACAGTTGGACAACATAAAACAAAAAGGTCTGCATCAAATTTACAAAAGAACACATACAGCCTGCCCGGTTTTACTCTCCGTTGAAGTCAACCCAAACCCGTGGGTTTCCCGGCCAGCGGGTTAGGTAAAAATGACCCCTCCTGTTTCTCAAAATAGTTATTTTAACTTAACAATCACAAAGAGTACATGATGCTCTCTCTGGAGTACAAATGACACCCCTGCACAACCCCACCATGCCCGAGCAGCACAGATATAATCGAAGCCATGGGACAACCAGGATCGAGATAAACTAAAATATCTCACAGATGGAATTAATGGGATATGGTTGCCATGATAAAGATAATCATAGTGTTGAAATCAATGATGCAATGATATAGTTGCATCTCTCACGGTACTTTGCAGAACAAATATTACTTTTATTTTAATACAAAAGATAAGCATTGGAAGTGATTGCAGAAATAGCATATGCTGCCGTGCAGTGCATGTGACCAATGTGGCACCTCTGTGATGGAAGTTTCACAATAGTTGTTCCTGGCTGTCCCAGGAATTAAGCCTATCCTAAAATTCCTTTATATGATGACATTGTAACTGTCTCATAGCATACAGTGCTTGTCTACCTGATATCAAAGCATGCATAGTAATCCTTGCCCCTATAGTTTCGGCTGTGTCTGAAGTACCTGCAGGCTGCTAGCAACATTTTTTTTATGCAAGACAAAAGATGCGATCAGATGCATTTGGTTACAGTCTTATAAAAATTCCAGTAAACCTCTGTATGTTGGCTCTATGTGAAATGAGCTTGGGCAGTTTCCTAACCCAGTATCTGATGGGCATGAGCTCAGAGCATGAAATGACCCCTTAATTTGACATTAATTAAACTGGCATTACAACGTCAATCTCACATAGAAAAGTTATAGTATGGTTGGCATGGTAACTGAAAAATGTTATATGATCCCGTAAAGATTCTCTTCTTTGGATGCTGTGAGGCACAAAGTAGAGTGAAGCGTACATCAAACAGGACTGTGAGTACTTGATGCGGAGACTGAGGCCCCAATATTTGTGGGGATGTGGGGAGGTTGAGGGGGAGTGCGGGGAAAACCTGGCGAGGCCAAGGATGCAGAAGTCCTGCTGATTTTAACGTCGGGACTTCATTATAATTTTTTTCTTCCATTTCCCGCCCGGCAGCCGGCCAAATTGACAGGCGGGAAAACCAACGGCAGCAGGCCTCAGTTGGGGACCCCTGTGGACGGGGGGATGGTCCCTGGCAATCTGGATGGGGGAGGGACTGAGAAATAAGGGCTGGGGTGGGGGGGGGGGAGGAGAAGAGAGGCCATCATGGGATGGAGGAAGGGAGAGAGCGAGAGATTGCAGGAGGGAGGGAGAGAGAGAGATCGTGGAAGGGAGGGAATGAGATATTGGGGCTTGGGGGGGTGGTGGGGAAGAGAGGCCATCACGGGAGGGAGGGAGTGAGAGATCACGGGAAGGAGGGAGTGAGTGATCGCGGGAGGGAGAGATCGCAGGAGGGAGGGAGCGGCTGTGATTAGCAGGGGGGAGGCCGAAGGCTTCCTTGAGGGGCTGGAGGGAAGCACTCCAACTCCTCCTGGCCCACAAGGAGTGCTGTAAAAGGCACTTAACTTCCTGAGCCAGCAGCTCCAGCCTCCCTTTTACTGCCGGGTTTCCCGAGCCCTGGGAAACCCGTGCGGCAACTGCTAAATTTGAATCCTGCCCCCAATTGCACTGAGAGATCCTGATTTAAATATGTTAATGAAGTGTCCCACCTCTCCAAGATGGTACACTCACACGCCTCGAAACCCAGCGCTGTAAAATGGCAACAGACGCATACGTGGCGGGTTGGGGACGCGTTCCCCATTTAAAACTTTTAACCACCCCGCCTTCCACCATCGTGGGTGGGTTAATATCGAGGTCTGAATGCCTGAAGAGGGAAAATGTTTAATTTCCCAGTGCTGGCATCCTTCAGCTTGATGAGCAAAAAGCTGACCCCTAAAAGGATGCTAAAGATTTCTGCTTTGCTTTTAGGGACGGAGTGACTGAACACTTGTACAAATCTGAGCTGAGACAGCCAGCATGGATTTGTAAAGGGTAAGTCATATCCAACTAACCTAGTTGAATTTTTTGTGATATAAAAGGGAATGTCTATGGATGTTATTTACGTGGACTTCCAGAAGGCATTCGATAAGGTTCCACACAAGAGACTGTTTGAAAGCGCATGGTATTGGAGGCAAAATTTTGACATGGATAGGTAAGTGGTTAGAAGGTTGGAGACAGAGTGTGGAAATAATGGGTATGTACTTCAACTGGCAGGATGTAACTAGTGATGTCCCCCAGGGATCTGTACTGGGGCCTCAGTTTTTCACGATATTTATCAATGATTTAGATGAAGGAATAGAGAGCTGTATATCCAAGTTTGCTGACAACACTAAGTTAGGTGGCACAGTAAGTACTGTAGATAGGAGCAGAAAGTTACAATGGGACATTGATAGATTAAGTGAGTGGGTAAAACTGTGGTAGATGGAGTTCAGTGTGGGGAAGTGTGAGATCATCCATTTTGAACCTAAGAAAGATAGATCAGAGTATTTTCTAAATGGAAGCTAGGAACTGTAGAGAAGCAGAGAGATTTAGGGTTCCATGTACAGAAATCACTAAAAACTAGCGGACAGGTACAAAAAATAATCAAAAAGGCTAATGAAATGTTAGCCTTTATCTCAAAGAGGCTGGAATACAAAAGGGTGGAAGTTATGCTACAGTTGTAAAGCTCTGGTCTGACCCCATCAGGAACACTGCGTTCAGTTCTAGGCACCGTACCTCAGGCAAGAGATATTAGCCTTGGAGGGGAAGCATCACCGATTCACCAGAATGATACCGGGACTAAAAGGGTTAAATTATAAGGACAGGTTGCATAGACTAGGCTTGTATTCTCTTGAGTTTAGAAGATTAAGGAGTGATTTAATTGAGGTGTTTAGAGAGTAGAGAGAAATTATTTCCTCGGGTGGGGAAGTTCAGAACAAAGGAGCATAACCTTAAAATTAGACCGAGGCCATTCAGGGGTGAACTTGAGGTCTTCCAAAGTTCGGCTGCCCGTGTCCTAACTCACACCAAGTCCCGTTCACCCATCACCCCTGTGCTTGCTGACCTAGATTGGCTCCTGGTTAAGCAATGCCTCGATTTAAAAATTCTCATCCTTGTTTTCAAATC
Source organism: Squalus acanthias (assembly GCA_030390025.1). NCBI lineage: Eukaryota > Metazoa > Chordata > Chondrichthyes > Squaliformes > Squalidae > Squalus > Squalus acanthias. The sequence continues at coordinate 30,459,006 of CM059436.1, read as the reverse complement.
CCTCCATGGCCTCGCCCCTCCCTATCTCTGTAAACTCCTTCAGCCCCACAACTCCCCAACCCCCCGAGATATCTGTGCTCCTCTAATTCTGCCCTCTTGAGCATCCCTGATTATAATCGCTCAACCATTGGTGGCCGTGCCTTCTGTTGCCTAGGCCCTAAGCTCTGGAATTCCCTGCCTAAACCTCTCCGCCTCGCTACCTCTCTTTCCTCCTTTAAGATGCTCCTTAAAACCTACATCTTTGACCAAGTTTTTGTCATCTGCCCTAATTTCTCCTCATGTAGCTCGGTGTCAAATTTTTTTGTCTTATAATACTCCTGTGAAACGCCTTGGGACGTTTTACTACGTTAAAGGCGCTATAAGTGTACAAGTTGTTGTTGGTGATATTAGGAAGTATTTCTTCACACAAAGGGCAGTGGAAATCTGGAACTCTATCCCCAAAAAGCTGTTGAGGCTAGGTCAATTGAAATATTATAAACTGAAATAGATAGATTTTTGTTAGACAAGAATATTATGCAATATAGAACCAAGGCAGGTAAATAGAGTGAACATACTGATCATCCATCTGATTTAATTGAATGGCGGAACAGGCACAAGGTGCTGAATGGCCTGCTCTTGTTCCTATGTTCCTCCTCTAGGTACCCAAGACAAGGAAAGACCAAAGCCCAATATGCAGACTCAACCTAGCACCTCACAGCACCCTGTGTCACTCACTCCTACAGTGGTAAGCAACAGTACAGATACATTCACTGTGCCTTCAGCTGCCTAGACCAAGCTCTGGGATTTGCTCCCTAAGCCTCTCCGCCTCTCTACCTCCTTTAAGATGCTCCTTAAAACCTACCTCTTTGACCAGTGAGTTGCAAGAGAGAGTCTTAGGCAGTCCCTCGGAACCGAGGATGACTTGCTTCCACATTAAAAATGAGTTCTCAGGTGACTGATGAGTCCAATGCGGGACCTACAGTCTCTGTCACAGGTGGGGGGCAGACGGTGGTTGAAGGGGCAGGTGGGTAGGGTGCTTGGGTTGACGTGCGCTCCTTGCGCTGCTTGGCTTGGCTTCCGCTTGCTCCCGGCGAAGAGACTCAAGGTGTTTGGCGCCTTTCCGGATGCTTCTCCTCCACTTTGTGCGGTCTTGGGCCAGGGATTCCCAGGTGTTGGTGGGGATGTTGCACTTTTTCAAGGAGGCTTTGAGGGTGTCCTCTGCCCACCTGGAGCTCTCTTGCCGTGTCGGAGCTCTGAGTAGAGCGCTTGTTTTGGCAGTCTCGTATCAGGCATGCGGACAATGTGACCCGTCCATTGGAGCTGATCGAGTGTGGTCAAAGCTTCGATGCTGGGGATGTTGGCCTGAGCGAGAACACTGACGTTGGTGCGCCTATCCTGCCAATGGATTTGCAGGATCTTGCGGAGGCAGCATTGGTGGTACCTCTCCAGTGCTTTGAGGTGCCTGGTGTAAATGGTCCATGTCTCTGAGGCATACAGGAGGGCGGGTATCACTGCTGCTCTGCAGACCATGAGCTTGGTGCCGGGTTTGAGGTCCTGGTCTTCAAACACTCTCTTCCTCAGGCGACCGAAGGCTGCGCTGGCACACTGAAGGCGGTGTTGGACTTCGTCATCGACGTCTGCCCTTGTTGATAGTAGGCTCCCGAGGTATGGAAAGTGGTCCATGTTGTCCAAGGCCTTGTCGTAGATTTTGATAATCGGGGGGCAGTACTGTGTAGTGGGGGCAGGTTGGTAGAGGACCTTTGTCTTATGGATGTTTAGTGTAAGGCCTATGCTCTTGTACGCTTCGAAGGTGTTGACGATGGTTTGGAGTTCGACCTCAGAGTGTGCGCAGACGCAAGCATCGTCTGCATACTGTAATTCAACAACAGAGGATGGGATGACCTTGGATCTGGACTGGAGGCGACGGAGGTTGAACAGTTTCCCGTTTGTTCTGTAAATTAGCTCCATTCCAGCGGGGAGCTTACTGAGGGTGAGATGGAGCATTGCAGCAAGGAAGATCGAGAAGAGCGTTGGTGCGATGACACAGCCTTGCTTGACCCCAGTCCGTATGTGAATTGGGTCTGTGGTGGATCTGTTGGTCAGGATCACGGTTTGCATGTTGTCATGAAGCAGGCGGAGGATGGTGACCATAATCCCTCACGGTTGACAGTGTCGAAGGCCTTTGTGAGGTCAAAGAAGGCCATGTACAGCGGTTGGTGCTGTTCCCTGCATTTCTCTTGTAATTGATGCGCAGTGACGATCATATCCATTGTGCCCCTTAGTGGGCGGAATCCGCATTGCGACTCTGGGAGGAGCTCTTCAGCCACTGGGAGAAGGCGATTGAGGAGGATTCTTGCAATGACTTTCCCTGTGGCAGACAGCAGGGAAACTCCTCTGTAAGAGAGAGTACGTGTTGAAGCACAGAGCAGATTTGGATGAGGTGCAACCTGCTGTTGGAGGGTCAGCTCAAGGCCTACTTCAACTGGTGAGCCCAGGTATTTGGATGTCACAGAGCCTTCATACATACATAGTTTGGTAACTCAGTATTAGCACTTCATGCTGTCACTTGAGAGCATCTCAAGCAGGCAGTACAGTTTGTCTACAGAGGCATCCACAAACCGCATCTGCCAAGTGCTGTCTGAGTGGCTGATGGAGCTGCAGGTCACTAGGGGCAAAGGTAGCCACTGCAGAGCACCCTGCAGCAGAGCCCCCACCACAACCACTGCCCCCCACCCCACCCACAACCCTGTTAGTGAAGTCCGGATCTCCATTAATCATGAATGCTTTGACTGGGCCTCAAGAGACTCTAACCCCTCACCCTGCACTGAAGTATCAGCCTACATTAAGTGCCGCAATCCTGGAGGAGCGGGTGGGGGCGGTGGGGGGGGGGGCTTGAAATCTCCGGATGCCTCTTCTGGTGTTGCAGCAGTGGTCTTGCTGTAGCACTAGCAGAATTCTGCTCATATGCAATGCTCATTTTGTATGCAGGGCGGGATCCCGACAGGAGCCTCACCACCAAGAGGGAGCCCCTGCATACCGAATGATTTCCATCCCAGGAAAATGGATTGAGGTTACTGCAATGTAACAATGTCGGGATTGGAGCAACTGCCCATGTTACAACCCCCCCCCCCCCCTCCTTGTTTTACTTTCCATTGAAGCCAGTTTCCCAGCTAAGTGGGTTAGGTTAAAATTACCCCCCAATCCTAGGTGAACAGGTGGAGCATTTCAAACTTCAGGTGGGAGATAGAGGGGTGGCAGAATTGAGATCATTACCAGAATAGTGCTGGAGTTTTGAAACACTTGGAGACAATGGGACATATTTTCCTGTTTTTACACCTGGGCATATTGGATCCCCTGGGGGAAATTGTGCGGGGGGAATCGCATGCCAGTAAGGGAGCTGACCGATTTTCAGTCCATTTGAATTAATGGATGGGCTTCCTTATGCATTTCCTCTATACACTGCACCCAGGCAATTCAATATGCCCAGTTGCAGGAACAGGAAAATATGTCCCAGTCGGTGCAGGAGCGTTGTGCTGGGCCTTCCTTCTGAAACTTCCTTCAGCTGCCCACAGAAGATTCAGTTCAATGTAAAAAAATATGAATGAATACATTTTGGGAATAGAACTGGGTAAGGAAATACACCTTAAATGGTAAGATTTTAAATGGAGTACAGGAGTAGAGGAACCTTGCAGCGCAGATACAAAGTTCAATAAAGATAGCACAAGTTGATAAGCCCAACTCCAAACTGATTCAATGTATATCAGTTGTGTTGCTCGACTGTACTGGCAAAGCACGAGGCATATTAAGAGTTCCTCAGAAATGTAGCGTATCACCAGGCATCTGCACATGTGCAACCAATGAGCCAATGCCAAGCTGGTAGTGCTTTGAGTTTTAGAAGATGCTGGACAGTCCACTGTTGTGGCCAATACAACCGGACCAGCACATGTTATATTTGTCTATTGACCTGAGGAGTCACAGTAGGCAGAGTAAGATTAATGTACATCATGACATTGCAACACACTACAGACTCTATGGGCCAAAAACAGAAAATGCTGGAAATACTCAGCAGGTCAGGCAGCATCTGTGGAGAGAGAAACAGAGTTAACGTTTCAGGTCGATGACCCTTCGTCAGAACTGGGTCAGTTCTGACGAAGGGTCATTGACCTGAAACGTTGGACTCGATTTTGCCATTGGGGGGGCGGGCTAGGGCGTGTCAGGTGGTTTTCGTGTCAGGATCCCGACTCCAATGTGAAGTGGGACAGAAGTGCGATTTTGCCCTAATTGGGCACTTGATTTCCAGCGTGTGGAAACCCCTGGCCCAATGAGTCTTTTCATACTGAAATTCGCCTCCGATGATGTCATCAACGCTGCTGGATTTAAGGCCTGCAAGCTGCCTTGCTTCTTTTGGAGACTGCAAACTTTATGCCCATTGTTGTGATTGCTTCATTCAGCAACTATCTCCACCATTAGGCCAAAGTGTGCTCCAAAGTGTGTTCGATGAAGTCTCCCTCCATTTTAAGTGGAGGGAGCAAGATCAAATAAGGTGGTGCTCTTCCCTTCCTCAGGGAGGAAAAAGCCTCCCCAGCAGACTAAAGCTTTGTGGCTGCAAGTGGCCCAGGAGGTCAACTCAATCTCTATGTGCCGCAGAACCTGGCTGCAGTGCAGGAAGAGGTTTCATGACCTTCTCCGCACAGGAAAAGTGAGTATGACTTTCCCATCACCCTCAATCTGATTCCCATCACCTCTCCTCACCAGCACAGTGCTTTGCCAACCTCTTCCTCCACATCCCACTTGACACTTACATCCCTGCACCCTTACCCATTCCCTCTTTCTCTATGGTCACATTCACTTAACTATTTGACCATGTAGCCCTCACACTCTCTATCACTGTGATGCAACAACAACAACTTACAACACACAGGGAGGGCCTTTTGTCTCCTTCTAAGCATCTATGCTATGGATTCTCTACACTCACTCCTTCATTCTCACTCAAACTCCACTTGAGTCCCTCATTGCAGGAAAAGAGAGCCCACAATAAGAGGGAAAGAGCGAGGACAGGAGGAGGGCCACCCTCAGTAGCCCAGCTCACCACCTCGGCGGAGCTGGCCCAGGAAATCGCCGGTGTCGAGGACGATTCGCAAGTGGGGGACGGACAGATGGGCGCATCACAGCAAGCTGGTGACAGAATAGTTTGGCATCTCTCTCATTGACATTGCATGAGTGGCTGATAATGAATCTGATGCTCTAACAGATTGACTTATGATAATCTACACAATTCAATGTGCTGCAAACTTTACCTCACATCTCTAACTCTTTCCTTTACTCCCCCCCAGGACCATCGAGAGCCCCCGTCCCCACTGTCCAGGAGGAACATGAGCCTCCAGACTCCTCAGAGGAAGCTGCAACGTCTGAAGGCACAGCGTCAGCAGGAATCAGCGCACACAGCACCAGCGCAGACACTCCTCGGTGGGACCTTCGCGAGATAGAGTAGTGTTGTCACCTGTTGTATCACAGCTCACAACTGAACATCAGCAGATGGTGGAGACAGGCACAGCAGTGAAGAGTCCTCGTCAGAGGGCGCAGGACTCTGCCAGCTCAGATCAGCTGCATATCGACTCTGTGCCTCCGGGTCCATCCAGAAGGAGAGTGGTGCTGGAACTCCAGGAAGAGGTGCAGGAGTCTCTGGCAGGTTTTGTCTCCAGTGTCGCTGCGAGTGTGAAGCGAATGGAGGAGTCCATCGCGAACATGAGCAGAGCCTTTGTGGAGGCATTGGCGCATGAACGCATCACCACGGAAAGGATGGCAACCTCCGTGGAAAGGATGGCTACGGTAGAAGAGAGGATGGCTTTGGCCATGGAGGAGCTAAGTCGCCAGAGTTTTGAAAACATGGTCATTGTTCAAAATAGACTGACATCTCTTGAGGAGTGATGGTCAGCTATTGAGCATAGAAACCAGACCTTTATGGAAGTCCTCTGGAGTAGGACTTCCAGTGCAGAAACGGGTCCTCATGGCCCTCCTGCAGTGCAGCAAGGTGCTGTCCAGCCACTTGCTAGGTCTGAAGTGGGGCTGACCCATGGGAGGGATGTTGGTGGCAGGCAACAAGGAAGTGGGGCTCCTCTCCAAGCGCTCACACAACCATTCCACTGGAAAACCCTCGGTCAGAGCCCCACCAGAGTCCTCACCCAACTGAGATCGGCGTCTCAGCCCCTGCACAGCCGCAGGAGCAGCAGACTGTTGCCGAGCCCTCACAGGCTCACAACCCCAGAGGACGCCTGCCAAAGGTGCTGAGACAGGAGCAGCAAGAAAGTGAGCAAGGGGCCTGCACGTCTGCTGAAGCCACAGGGGAAGCACCACGTAGGAGCACGTGTAAGAGGAAGATAAAGCACAAGTAGTCACAAGGGTAGTCACTTGGGTGTTCTGTTGTATTGTTTTTTGACAAGCCAAGTAATGTTATGATAAACAGATTTGATGGCAAACTGTTGAAGTTGTGGCCTGTGTCATCTCGCAAATGGGACTTCCACATTGAGGGCTTAGGGCGACTTGCAATTGTCAGTATGGTGGTCAGAGTGATAGGAATCCGCAGCTTCTTGTCCATTGTCGATGCTCTGGTAAGAAGGTGCGAGACAGAAGTGTTTGATTGTGAAGGCTAAGCAAATCTGGCCAACATGAGTGCGTCCCTTGCATCCCGGGCAGCAATGTGGTCACGCGCTGGTGCCTTCTGGCCTGTGCAGCTTCAGGTGGGTGAGCAGCAGCTTGGCTGCTCCTGTTGTTGGTGCTGCTGTTGTTTAAGGTTCTGCTGCTGCCGCAGCTGGTCTTCGTCTGAATCTGATGTCCAGGAGGAAAGGAAATAAATGTTTCCCATGCTTCTGATATATGCCTCAGTTGAGGAAGCGCTCAGTCAAGGTAGGGAGAGGGGTTACCCAGGAAGTCGCACTGGAGATGGGTGTCAGGCTTCAAACTTCCACAACAATGAGTATGCCTGCTAAAAGTTCCCCCAGACCTGAGACAACAAAGTTCTGCCACCTGCAAATGATCATTGGTGAAAACTCCTTTTTAATGGTGGAGCTGTAGCTCTTAGTAAGCAATCCACTTGTGAGGCCGCCAGGATTAACTGGCGTGGTCCAGATGAGACGTGCAGGACGGGGAAATGTGTTAAAATCAGAAAGGCCTCTCAAAATGAGATTATAGAGGCACAAAGTTCTGCCACCTGCAAATGTGCCTCTATAATCTCATTTTAGTTGGTTGCTAAGGGCCTATCCCGCCTCTTGGAGGCAGGATGGAAACGGGGTCTGAAACCCAGATTCTGGGAAAATTGCTCGGAGGCGGGCTGGAGGCGGGATCAGAGTTGCCCGCCATTTTTTGTGATTTTAACACCTCACTCGCCTCCAATCCCGCCTCCTCGGGCCTGGCAAAATCGAGCCCGTTAACTCTGTTTCTCTCTCCACAGATGCTGCCTGACCTGCTGAGTATTTCCAGCATTTTCTGTTTTTGTTTCAGATTTCCAGCATCCGCAGTATTTTGCTTTTACAGACTCTATGGGATTGCATTGGCTCCTTGGATTACACTGCAGTGAACATAATGCCACCTTGGGAAAGCAGCAATGGAAGTGGCACAATCAGGAGTGGGAAATGAGGGGAGGGGTGTCTATACTGGCATTTTCATACCTCATTTACAATTATAGTGCAATTAATGCAGGGCACAAATCCCCATATAACAAGGGCAAGAATGATAATGCCAATTAAATGAAGCTAGTGCATGACATAACAAGATCATATATATAGCATGGTCAAGAAAAATTGGTTTTTGGTTTTTGCCAAAAAATCAGAATCGTAAAATATAATCCTCAAGACATTAGAAATCCTGATATACATGTGTAATAAAAACAGAATTTGACTTATTAGGTCACAGTTGAAACAATGGCCCTGATTATATAGAATAGCAGCTGCTTTGTATATTTAAAATTTAAATTAAGATTTAAAATAAAACTGTTGGACTATAACCTGGTGTTGTGCGACCTCTCAATTTTGTATATTCTAGGCAGGGGCACTGTTTTTCCATTCTCATGGAAATCATGGATCCCCAAAACAGATAAAAGTCTACATTCCTATGTAATAAAAATGGAATTTGCTTTATTCAGTCACTGTAAACCAATGGCCCCAGCAGTGTTAATTAGCACATCGTTTTAATTATAAATTCTTCTATTACCAGCACATGGGAATTTGCCGTGTATAAAAACGTTGACTACTACTAGATCTTGGAGTCTGCTGCCCTTTGCATGGTTCTGTAATATTTCACAGCTCTGTGTTGTCCGCTGGTGGCTCTTATTACTCCACGAGTCAGCACTGTGATGGTTACGTCAACTAGACTTGAGCACATCAGGTAATATGTGTTTTTCAGAGCCCTGAATCCAAAATTTCAATGCTTTTGCCAAGTAGAGCTTTCCTGTGTCATTTTTCTACATATATATTATATAAATGAATTTAATAACAATGCTGTTAGAATGAAATTACTTCTAATGAAAATCTTTGCGCTAAGCTTTCATTATTTAGCCACTACAGTGCTTACAAAAACGACGTCAATCTTCACTTATTTTAAGTACTGTACATATCAGAAGAGACGAGAACAGGACAGATTCACATGATTCAAGTACATCAATTTGAGATAGAGAGGAGCCTCTAGACACTTCTAACCTGCTGTTTCAATTATCAACCAGAATTTTTGTGGGACAACATTTGGGAGAATGTTTATTTTTAGTGCTGATGGTGCAGAGCCCCATGTTCTAAGAGGGGCACATCATAGATTCAGGCAGGTGCTGCCCATAATGTTCTGTCTGGTAAAATGAATGGATGGAAAGTAATTGTTGGGGCTTGCCCAATTCATCATCATACAAGCTCTGCTCTGGAAATGCTGAAAATTAATATTTGGCCTCTTGTGTGAGATATTGCCATATTGCACAGCTTCTTTTATTATTCTTGAATTTTACCTTTTCCTGCTGAACAAACTTTCTGATCTCTCACGCCTGGCCGGGAGCTTCAACTGGCAGGAACTCATAGCAGATACCAGTTCTGACGAAGGGGCCAGGTCTGAAACCTTAACTTCTCTCCACAGATGCTGACTGACTTACCGAGTGTTTACAGCATATTCTGTTTTTGTTTCTGAAATTTCTTACCATTAATGGTTGGAAAACAGTGAACAGCACCCACCCGAATTTCAATGTGCACGTTCAGCAGACAAGGCTCCAAGTGAGAAAATTACCCTTAGAGTTCCTTTTGTTATTTGCATTGTACTTGTCTTCATTCCTGTGCTTAATGCATTATTGTATCATATGTATAAGACCAAAATTTGGACACTCTCAATTGTCTGCCAATTTCCATTATCCACCAAGGGTTCCCCTCCATTGTGGTAACTAGTGGTGATTGTACTGTAATTGAAGATAAGCATGCAGGTGCAGCAGGTGGTTAAGAAGGCAAATGGTATGTTGGCCTTCGTAGCGAGAGGGTTCGAATACAGGAACAAGGATGTCTTGCTGCAGTTGTACAGGGCCTTGGTGAGACCACACCTTGAGTATTGTGTGCAGTTTTGGTCGCCTTATCTGAGGAAGGATGTTCTTGCCATGGAGGGAGTGCAGCGAAGATTCACCAGGCTGATACCTGGGATGGCAGGAAGGACGTATGAGGAGAGATTGGGTTGACTGGGCTTATACTCGCTGGAGTTTAGAAGAATGAGAGGGGATCTCATTGAAACTTATAAAATTCTAACAGGACTAGACAGACTAGATGCAGGAAGGATGTTCCCGATGGTCGGGGAGTCCAGAACCAGGGGTCACAGTCTAAAGATAAGGGGTAAGCCATTTAGGACAGAGATGAGGAGGAATTTCTTCACCCAGAGGGTGGTGAACCTGTGGAATTCTCTACCACAGAAGGCAGTGGAGGCCAATTCATTAAATATATTCAAGAAGGAGTTAGATATATTTCTTAAGGCTAAAGGGATCAAGGGATATGGGGAAAAGGCAGGGACAGGGTACTGAATTTGGATGATCAGCCATGATCTCATTGAATGACAGAGCAGGCTCGAGGGGCCGAATGGCCTACTCCTGCTCCTATCTTCTATGTTTCTAATCCAGATTGAGAAATGACTTCATAGTTCAGCAATAATATGAACCATTCATTACAGCACTTGCTTACTGCAAGCTTTTCAGAATATTATAGCACTGCTACAACACTGGTGGCAGTGAAAGCTGCGTGCAGTAAAATTTGATACTGTAAAATTCCAGTCATGGTGAAAATGTTCCAATGTCCCAACTAATTTACCATATAAATGAATGAGATAACACCTCTGTTAGAGTGAAATAGCTCATCATCCATTACTTAGCCAGGAAGAAATGGTGCAATGGAAATTAACCCCTCCAGCAAACTCTCTCTATGCACTGATGAGCTCTTAATTACATGATCTTAAGTCGTTCATTCAAGTTCAGATAGATTGAGTAGCCAGTTTTTGGTAGTGAATTAATGTGGTAATTAAGGTGAGCGATGTCAGTACTTGGGAATGGAACACATTTTCCATTTTTATCACCCAGTGTCAACATGAAGGATTCCCAGATCAAGTATGGCATATGACATATAAAGTTTCTTCTACTTAGCTCCAGCAATCTGTTTTAACCTCTATTGCAGAACCAGTGTAAATGTTCCCTCTTCCCACGTCACCCGTTTTGAAGCCTGTCTGAGTCAGATTGCAGATTTAGGTGCAATTAATGCTGAAATATGGAAAGTTTTGTGGTGTGGCCCACACGCACCAGAAACTGGACAAATTAATTTTACACAGGGCCCTTTCATCATGTCTGAAGTTACTAAGACATGTTCCCTAGAAAAGTTTGACAGGGGAGACGTCCCTGTCTTCCATTTCTTCTTGTACCAAATCATATAATCCACTTCCCAACTCCACATGGTTTTACCTCTGTCTTACAGCAGCGGAGTGGAGATATTTATCACATCACTCTGGGCTGGATTTGAATGCAGGCCTTAGGAGTGAAAGTATAGGGTGATAACCCACTTCTGTAATACACCTTTCCTCTCTCCGCCTCCTCCAGCAGTCAATTCTTTTTTGCAAAGTATGTAGTAAATTTCAAGTCAGGTTCATAAAGAGTAGAGAATGTTGCACATTCATTAGATTACAGAAAGACCATGGTCAATATATGCACAACTGCACAATTCAAATGGAATTAATTATATGCTTTAATCATTTAAGCTCAAGGTTTATAAATAAATTATTAGTCAAATTATAGTAAGTGCGCAAAATCAAAATGACTCCTGACACGGCCTTCTAACATTGGTAGAATAAGCCTGATTATGAGTCAAGACAAGTGCTTGGATGATATTCGATCAAGCAACTATTTAAAGAAACTCGTTGAAAATGTCTCGTAGCTCCATGAGAGATATGGATTAATTATTCATAGGAACACAGCATATAATATTATCCAAATTAATTCTTCAAACTGTTTTAGCTCGTCACATGTCTGTGCCAGCTCTAGTGAAGAGGAAGCACAGAAATTATGGACCAAATGGTGTCTTTCTGTGCTGCTTCAACAATTTAAAAAAAATCATATTTATTTATTCACCAATTTGCTTCCCTCCCTTTCAGTCCTGAAGACATTGGCTCCTCGCTGAGATATAGCTCCATGGGCACTAGGTGCCCTTCAGCGGCTATTATTCATTTGTGATTCTTGACAGCGAGCGCCAACAAACAACATGACGATGGACACCACCAGAATTGAATCTTAACCAATGTCCACATGCATGCACTTCCAGCAGGATCACAATTAGGAATCAGAATCCTGGCCAATTTCACCCTCCCCAATCTCCGGGTTGTTTAGGCTTGTCCCTACCAGGCTCAGATCAGCAAAGATTCGGGATCAAACAAGGGTTCTTTCTACCCCTTATTGCTCACTTTTACATTAGATAAACTTACTAAATCATTGGTGGAGCCCTTCAATATTTATTTTAGCATTACCATTCCAGTTTACCATATGTAATGGAAATGGGAATTTCTGCTTTCATTTTATGTAATTTTAGATAGTCAGGATAATGCCAACTTTAAAATGGTCTCAGCCAGCTGGTCTGTGGGCTGGCTTCGTGTGCTGGTTTTGTGTGCCATTCCTTTATTCTGAGGGTGTACTGCAAGCATTCATCGTCTGACACAAAGCCAGAGAATCACTTTGATCTCTAAGGAAGTGTTATTTGCATCCCCACTAGGGTGATGAGACAGACACAAATGTGTTTTCCTCTTTTATTGGGTGGTAGAAACCAGCACAACTGGGAAAGTGTGAACATCACCAAGATAAAATTAATTCTCTGACTATTAACTCTTGCTTTGCTGTAATGCAGGTTTATTAATTTTCAAAAACCTGCTTTTTCATCAAAGTACATTCACACAATTCATGGACCATTCTTTAGTTTACAGTTCTCTATTTCGACACAATGTTGAGGAATTGTTCCTATGTAATTCATCACCTGCGAATGTATTTTCAGGCATTTCTCAAGAAGAGGCTGTAAGAAACACCTTTCTGAAAAAGGTATATTAAATCCTTGCAGTCTGTGTTGGTTCTATAGTTTTATGTATTGTTTTGTGCTAGTATCTTATCTTTCTACAGGAAACTCTTTGGTATCCGGCACCGACGTGGTGCCGGTTGATCGAAAGTTCCGGATGACGGAGAGGGTTATCTACCGAGGCTATTTTTAACAAAGAAAAATAAAAAAATCAAGAAATGTGCAGTATACAGTATTTGGGTACTCATCTACAGAATGTTGTGTTAAATGGATGGTGGAAGATGCTTGATTAAGTGCAGTACTGCCAGTTGAGGATAATCCATAACTCTTTAATTACTTAACAGTAAAACAAAACTTATAAACGACTGTATACAGTACTGTAGTTGACTGTACACTTATTCCGAGTCATCTGGTTCATCAGAAATATCCGTGCCAGCTGGGTCATCAGGATCATGCAGTTCCACAGATTCCACAGATTCTTCAGGCACTTCCGCTGCTGCGACTCTTTTGGAAGCTTTCTTAAACATGTTGCGGATGTCGGTTTGCTTAGTGGACTCTTGCCTTTTCTGTAGAAATGTGGAATGCAGAATATGGAGTTGCATAACTTCTTGGGCAGAGTAGCAAGTCTGCCTTTCAGCAAATTTGAGGATTGAAGAAAATCCTTCTGCAGCTTTAGCCCAAGAAATCTTCTCTTCAGAAATATCATCCTCTTCACTTTCCATCTCGCTTTCCTGTTCTTTCTTTGGATTCAAAACACGCTCAATTATTTCATCATCACTTAGCATATGCACAACACCAACTTCTCTATCTGCAGCAACCCACTGCTCGACATCACTTTCACTGAGGTGACGTAGAGGGTTTGCTGGGCCTGCATTTTTCACCATGCCAGCCATTTCCATTATTGTACTCTTCTTGGGATGAACATTGAACCCATGAAATTCCTCCTCTGAAGAAGAACCTTCAGCAAACATTACAGAAGGCCACAATTTGTGCCAGGCTTGCCTCAGAGTGTGACCTTTCACAAAGTTCCAGGAACATGCAACATTATAGATGGCATCTTTAATATTGTATTCCTTCTGAAATTCTTGAATATTGTCATCTTGGCTTATCAGTTTACGTAGGAAGTCTTTCTTGCAATGACACTTCAGATTTTGGATAACGCCCTGGTCCATGGGTTGGATGAGAGAAGTTACATTTGGTGGCAAGTAAATGGTGAAAATATTTCCCGAAACCAACTCGGATTCATGCGGATGGGCGCTACAATTATCAAGCAATAAAATGCATTTGCTATCTTCAGGTTTCCCTATTTTACGGAAATGTTCCCTCACAGATGGAACAAAAATATGATGGAACCAATCGGAGAAGATTTCCTTATCCATCCAAGCATTTTTTTGAGCTTTGTACTCAACATGTAAGTGCCTCACATTTTTAAATGCACGGGGATTTTTATACTTCCCGATAACAAGAAGTTTAACCCGGTGTGATCCAGTGGCGTTCGCACATGTTAGCACGGTTACACGATCTTTATTTTTCTTGTAACCTGAAGCATTAGCCTCACTAGCCCCAGAAAGCGTTGATTCTGGCAAAAACCTCCAAAACAAGCCAGTTTCATCGGCATTATATATCTGTACTGGCGACAAATCATGTTGCTGCACAATCCGATTGAAATAATCGCAGTATTCTTCTGCGGCGTCGTGATCAGCTGATTTCTTCTCCCCGGAAATATCGAGTCGTCGTATCCCGTGCCGTAACTTGAAGCACGTTAGCCATCCCTCGGAGAAAGCACACTTGTCAGTGAGCTCCATCCTTTCGTAGAAATCCTTCGCTTTCTCGATTAGCATGGGTCCGGAAATTGGAACACCCTCTGAACGCTTAAGAGAAAACCATTCATAAAGCACGGTATCCAGCTCTTCAAGCTTAGGCTTACGAAGCGTACGCCATTTCTCTACACTCTTAGATGTCTCCGAGCTTGAATAAAACTTGAGCAGCTTATCCTTCTGTGATTTGATGTCGTAGATTGTTGACGAACCGATTTTGAATTCATTCATAATGTTGATACGCTTCTCTCCCCTTTCTAGTCGTTGGCATATCTCGATTTTCTGTTTTAAAGTTAAGACCACTCTCTTCCTTTTGCTTGGACCAGCTTTTGGGAATTCCATAATGCAAGATGGAGGAGATAATTGCCGATGAAGATGGAAAGACACACAGAACAATGGTGGCTAGGAAGAGACTACCAGCAGCGTGGCAGACACACAGTAAAATGGTGGATCAGAAGAGACTACCAGCAGCGTGGGAGACACACAGTAAAATGGTGTATCAGAAGAGACTACCAGCAGCGTGGGAGACACACAGTAAAATGGTGTATCAGAAGAGACTACCAGCAGCGTGGGAGACACACAGCAAAATGGCCGATCAGAAGAGCCTCCCGGCAGCGCGGGAGAATCAGACTCCTGTTACTGCAGGGTTCGGACTTCCGACAGCGCCAGGAGGCCGAGTAGTGGCACTTTGGAGAACTAGCCCCACTGACTAACTCGGCGTTCACGGGAGACTCGGACTCGGCAACATTGCCGGTTATTTGAGAGGAGTTTCGGAGTACTCGGCGTTTGCGGGAGACTCAGACTCGGACTCGGCAACATTGCCGGTTATTTGAGAGGAGTTTTCGGAGGATGATTTTTGCCGGTTAAGAGAGAATTCCGGATATTTAGGTGCCGGTTAAACAAGAGTTTCTGTACTATGTATTATTATATATGTAAATAAATCTCACCAAGTAGACTTAGCCTGTATACATTGCTATTTTTCCACCTTCTGAAGTGACAAGAAAATGTGGTGGGCAGCCCACTTCCTCTTCAGTGAGTATGCATTGTGATTAGAGATTAACTATTAAACTTGAGCACACTATCCCATACATGGCAGCGAATAAGAAGCAGGTTTTGCTTCATAAGAGACTCAGTCTCCTTATGGAAATGCCATGTAACATGAGAGCAAGTGTTGGGATAAAGCCTGAATTGTAACATCATGTACCAGATTGAATGTTAATGTTAAAATGCACACTACTGATAGATTACATTACAAGTAAACGATACACCACAAGGGAAATTGTACTACAATCTGGAAAAAATTATGAAACTCTTTGTACAAGAACTGTGAGTTCTGCCAGCATTTCTTATTAGGAGAGTGTACCCAGCTCTAAACAGATGCAGAATATCCACATGCCTTGCCAATGAGTAAACTTGTAAAGATCTGATCTTATTTTGTGAGGTGCAAAAGACATTATTTATATATATATATATATATATAAAAATAGCTTCCAGGAGGGTCACTTATAAGCTGGTAATTCCAACTCAGGATAAAGATATCAATACAGATATCTTTATGAATGACATCTGACCTCTGAGATAGAATCACTGCTTTTAACCCATCCTGGGTATATTCTAATTTATATAATGTATAATGCATGCATTATTTACTCATTTCTTTTTGTGCAAATTTTGTGCTTATCAAGGTGAAGGATGTGAGTGCTATTGAAGAAACCATTTTCCATTGTGTGCATCCAGTGCCAACATCTAGCACTCCTAGGTCAGGTATACGATGGCTAAGTGCAAAGTAAAGCTTCATTAACTCTGCTCTAACATGGTGCCTCAATCTGTGGAATGCCCTACGACACACATTTTTCCATTTCACAGGTCAGCAATCCTGTGACCTCTCTGAGTGACACTGCCAATTTAGTGTCAAACCAGAGGCAATTTTGTGCTGTGAAGCCATTACTGGATTGAGAAACTAGATTGAAGCTGCCTAAACTCATTCTACATAGGACCCTGACAACAACAGACAGAAGAGGCTTTGCTCCCATTAGTCAGTGATGGATTTGAACCACGTCCTAAAGGTTCATTCATATTATTAAGTATTTTTTATATTAAAACTATTTTCATTTGACGGACTAAATTTGCTAGGAGCGTTAGGAACTACATGTAAGAATGGTTGATAAAATTGCTGCACCATATAAAAGGAGTCCAATATAACAAACTTGTGTTTTAAGCAGATTAGTGGCGATTAACACGTGTTATAAATTATACAATAGTGTTGTAAATTAGGTGTTAGGTTAGGTCAGTCCTAATAAACAAACAATTTTCTATACAATTCAGGTTAATTTGAAAAGAGCCTCCTGTCAAATTTAGGTAATCTATAAACAGACTTCCACAAAATTTAATTTGTATCACAGGATTATGCCATAGAGTTCGGGAAATCCAAAGACTTCCCATGGAATTCAGGGTACATCCCAGCTTCGTATAAAATGCAAGAATTGCAGACAGTTTTATGAGAAAGTGTGAAATAAGCCCATTGCTTGTAAAGACTGCAAAATAGTTCCTGAAGTTACTTCTTAGCGGAATCCACCACTGTTACTATTACATCACCACATAAAAAATACTTCAACTAAATTTCAGTTGTTTACTATTTTTCACATGTAAACAGTAATAACTGAATAGTAAATAGGATATTGTAATGGCGGCAGACATGCGCAGAACAGACAATAAATAGGAAATAATTCAAATATGTAAGTGCATTTAAGTGTCTTAAAGAGATAGTCTTCTTCTTGATGGCTCAGTTGGTAGGTGGACAGCCTAGGAACTCAACCACATATATCAGGAAGATCCTAGCTGCTATTGACAGGTATGCTGAGTTAGTTGATCTCAGCTAGGAATGTAACAATTGGCCTCAGTGCCCCTGAGCTAGGAGGAGGAAAAATCAACCAGAGTTGCCACCCCGATCACTACCCAGCAAATCCTAGGGAAAGTGTAAGTGTGAATGTTGGATGAGAACCACGTTGGGTTTGGGCTGTGATGCCAACGATCCTTGCCTAAGCTTACAGATGAAGAATGGGCACTTGAGTAAGGTACGACAGTGATTGGTAGCTATAGAACGATGCCTCAGCACAAGAGAGGTGGGAAGGCATCCAATTAAAATCCCATCTGCATTCTCTAAACGTTGTTAGAACTCTTACTGTTCAAATATATCTAAATTGGTCCAGTTCAGAATTAGCTGTCAAAACTCAGTTTAGAATTCCTTCAAAGCATTGATATTTTTTGATTTTATATGTATGTGGACTGAGAAAGAAAAACTGAAGACCCAGTCATAAATTTTGTTTTTGGTAGTGAACTCTGCAAGGATAAATTATCAGGAGAATGGAACTTCCTGAATGCATTTTTTTCTCTATTCCTACCCTATAACAGGAGCTTAAATAAACAGAATTTAGATTCACAAATACATTCAGAATAAATTAGCCATCTTCAGAACAATCTAACAGTGTCAGGCTATAGTTAGCCGACTGATACTAGCATGAGCTGTACACAGCCAAGGTTCAACCAAGATAATAAGCCAGGCTTTTAGGTGTTACATACACAGCAGCAATTAAATAATTATCTAGTGGCTTGGCCGGATACAACTGAAAAGGTGACAAATAGATAAGGGATAGAAGGGTCATGCAGTGGCACAGAGTGCTGAAGCACGCAAGTACTACACTGTGCAATAGTGGGGTACAGGTTTCTGCACATAGTCCCCCCACATGCTGGTTTACCAATATTAGCTGGGGAGGAAAAATCAGGGTATGAAACACCTCCGGCAATTCCTGTGCTCTTCCCCCAGTTTTGGGAAGGGCCTTGGACCAGGTCCACCACCCACCCTCTCAGGCATAGGTAGTACGTAGTGCTGGGAGACAAAGAGAAAGTAGAATGGTGGAAATATAGTTGCCTTAAAAGAGATAGAAGGGTAGTAATTTCAGACACTTTTGAGAGGCTGGAAGTGTGGTGGGCCAGGACTTCCACCTGCTGCTTAGTCCGGCCACTGACCCCTCCCAAATTCTGGGAAGGCAGAAATCAGGGATCATCAGTAGGTCCACAATGGAAATTATGAGTGTTTAAGTTACATATACATATTTGTCTATTTGACAATACCCACATCATTTCTTCAACCAGCATAACTTTACGACACACACAGAAGTGAGATCAGTGTAAAAACCATTAAAAGTCAATCAGATCAGAACCCAGTGCTCAGGAATCCTTTTATTGCTGGCATGCATGATAAGAATCCTAGGAATTTTAAATAGTTTGGAATAGGGCTGCGTGGTTTCCATGGTTCTTGTAAAGCTATTTTTAATTCAGCTACATCGTTATTGCTTCTACTAAGGTATGCACTGTGACAATCCACGGCTTAGTGTGTTTTATTTAAAGCTAGTCAGATGTTGCTGTGAAGAATATTTTTTGCTTCGCTTTTGTCTGATGATTACTGGTACTTTTTTTGTTGATTACTTTTTATTCAGTTTACTCCTGTAGCTGCTGACTCTTGCTGGGGTATAGTTCCATGGGCACTAGCAGCCCTCCTATATCTCACCCACTTGGCCATTCTCCATAGGTGAACCTATACATTAATTGCCGACAGGATATTCAACTGTCAAGGGAATAACAAGTGAGCGGGATCCTGCTCTCACCTCATGTCCATATATGTGCCCTTTCCAGCAGGGGTCACTGGATAGCCATCAGCTGTTAGAACACTGGCTGAGTTGTTTCCTCCCTCCCTAGCCCATTGGCGCTCCAGCTGAGATCAGCTAAGTCAGTACAGTCCAGGAGTTGAGCCTGGGATCTTCATGTCTATCTGGTTTAGCATTACACTGAGCAGTGCCTTTACTACTAGGCCATCAGGCAAGCTTAATTATATTCTTATTGCGTCTTATCGATTTAAATTGAAAAATATCGTATGATTATCTTAACTACTAATTAAAAACATTTTAGTGCACCAACAGAAATACAGGCTAATGCTGCTGCTTGTTCAAACCTAAACAGAGACTTGCACTGATGAATTGGTACACAAAGAACTGATATTATTCTTAATTCAATTCATACAGTTGTTCATAAACCCAAGGGCAACACGGTGGCATAGTGGTTAGCACTGGTGTTTCACAGCGCCAGGGACCCGGGTTCGAATCTGACCTCGGGTGACTGTCTGTGTGGAGTTTGCACATTCTCCCCGTGTCTGCGTGGGTTTCCTCCGGGTGCTCCGGTTTCCTCCCACAGTCCAAAAATGTGCAGGTTAGGTTGATTTGGCTATGATAAATTGACCCTTAGTGTTAGGGGGGGATTAAATATGTGGGGTTATGGGGATAGGATGGGATATGTTAGGGGGAATTAAATACGTGGGGTTACGGGGGTAGGGTGGGATATGTGTACTGTGGGGATTAAAGCAGGGGACAGGGTACTGGATTTGGATGATCAGCCATGATCGTATTGAATGGTGGAGCAGGCTCGACGGGCCGAATGGCCTACTCCTGCTCCTAGATTCTATGTTTCTATGTAATATGGCCCCTGGGCTTACAGAAAATGGTTTTAAAAGGATAGGCGATGAAGAGTCACTCTCAACTCTTTTCAATCTTTAGGAGTTATCTATAATTATCATAATTTTAAAAAGAAAATTCCTAAGAGAGGAGGTAATGTCTATGTATACTTAAATATAATTTTACAAACAATTTTCATCTGTGTCATATATTAGTAATTTTTGGAGTAGAATTAACCAAAAAAGTAATCTTTTATTCTTATCTGCAGATGGACACTTTAAAATACATAGATCATTTCAGTAATGCTGCCTTTCATCCTTTATTACAACTTTAACTTAGAAAAACATTCCAAGGTGTTTCACAGAGGAGAAAAGGAGCACGTACCAAGCTGTTTTGGGAGGGTTAGGAGACGTGCCCAAAAACTTTGTCGAAGAGATCTGTTTTGAGAAGTCTTATAAAGGTAGGTAGGGGTGTAAAGAGGGAGAGTGGTTTGGGAGGGAGATTTTTTACTTACCTTTTTGAAAGCTGCCGCCAGCAGCTCTTTTAATGACCGCTAGCTTGGCTGCTTCAAGGCCAGAGGAAACAGCAGGGCACATGCTGTGGTCAGACGCAATCCAATTTATCAAAGGGGCCTGATATGAGCATTAAGCCAGTCACTTACATAGGCAATGGGAGCAACACTCATTTCAGGCAGGCACCAGGAACATCTAAGGGGTATATTGGGGGAGAAATTCACTATTGCCCCAGTTGGGGGCTAATTTTTAAAAGTTTGAAAAGTTAGTGCCAGGCGCTAATGATTTCAAACTTTTGAAAAATTCGCCGTTTGCGCTCCAAGAAGGAAGTGGAGCGCTAAATAAAGCACTCCACTTCCTTCTTGGAGCGCAAAAAAAACTGGAACAAGAAAGGTCGTTTTTTTTATACTTACCTCGGCCACCTCACCTTTAATCATTGCCCCCGAAGTGGCCGGCCGCCCGATGCACGCCTGCTGCAGCTGTCGGTGTTTTCGACCGGCGCTGCTGCAGGGGGCGGAAGTCAATTTCGGGCCCAGGGGCGCTAACAGGCCAATGACGTCATGATCTCCGAGCGAAGGATATTGGGGCGCAACGCCATAGCGCTGCCGCAAAACTCCCGCCGAATATGGCAGGAGTCGATGTCAGCGCCACGCCCGGTCGCAAAGCCATTTGCATCCCATTAGTGCCCCCCGGGGGTGCTAACAGGAGGCGCAAAGGCACCCAATTTCGTCCCCATTAAATTTAATTTGCCACTGTTCTATCACCTGCATATTTTAGTAATGGAATTATTCTCCTAGTTTGCATCATCTGGAAATTTGAGCAGTTTGCAGTGAGGTTGAGAGTCCAAGTTATAATTTAATTAGAAATAATAGTTTCTTGGTCTGAATCCATTCAGTATTTCCCCCCACCGTACATAACTTTTGTTATGGATTCTCACTGCTTCCTACCCTTTAGCCAATTGATTATCCATTCCAAAATGTATCTTGATTACTCACTACTCTTAAATTTAGTAGCAGCCTTTGCTTGTGGCACCTTGTCACATGGTTTTTGGACATGAGGATACAACAGTTGGAGGACTTTCCACAATCCACTTGGAATGTCACTTCCTCAAATAAGTAAGGGCGATTGGAAAAGCAGGATCTTCTCCTTCTGAATCCACCTTTCAGTCACCTTCTCTGTGATATGATGCTTGGAAGTGGATACCTCATACAGCATGGGGCTAATTTTCCAAATATGCATTGGTGGTGAGCAACCTTGCCTGCCACCAGCAAGTAACAGAAAATTACAGGGAACTAAATCAATGGACAGAAAACGGTGGGCGAAGGGCCCATGATTTTCCAATATTGCCCCTTGCCAGTGTGTACTTGGAAGAATTTAGGTTCACAACTTTCTGCAGAATTACAATTTTAAGAAAAAACATTACTAGCATGTACATTTACAAAACAATGTAATAATTTGAGTATATTGCATGCTAGAAGATCAAAAATCTTCTAAGGTGAATATAAATTCATTTTCAGCCTCGCCTACCTGTTAGAGGGAAAAAAGGTGTGTAAAATGGATGAATCACTCCCCAAAAGAGGACACAGGCATACTTGGTCAATTAGTGCAGTCCTTGTGTTAGGTTAATCCAGTAAAGAATATGTAGCTTTATGATGAGCCAATAATGAGAATTCTCATGTCAAAATAGTGAAATATAATAAATGACATCTTACTGCACTTTGTGAGGCAGACGGATCAGGTTTCTTTGTCCTCCAGGCATCTGATGACTTAAATATACAGTATTGTTTCTTTTCAGTCTAATGTAGTTATAAATTACAACTGCAAAATATTTAATTATCGCACTTCAGGTTCACTCTGGCAACTGTGCCCTCAAGCAGCAGAGGAATCAGCTCCATCAACTCCGCAGCTTGCATCATCATTGTGCTTATTTCCATACATTGCTCCTGTCTTCGCTTTCTTGCTGCCTCCAAACCTTTATGGTGTGCTGTAGCTTTCACCTACTCTAATTATTTATCCTCTCTACATTAACGGCATATTTTAACCCTTTCTAGGATAATGGCCAAGTAATTTGGTAAGGAAAATGCTCATTTAAGCAAAATCAAAGCAAGTCCTGTTCACTAAGCAGCAAGGAACTTGTAAAAACATTTTATTACCCTTCAATTTTCTCTGCTCTTCTGAAGATGTAGATTTATACCAGGGTATAGTTGTCCACTGGTACCTCGTCAAAGTGGCCATTCTTCATATATTCATGGCAAGAGAATCATAGTCAAACCCAATCTAGTCCTCGGCTATGCAGTCTCAATGGGACTCCCCCAAGCTGACATGTTTGGAAGATGCCAGGCAGGTCAGGCTGTATGAGAGGTGCTCTGTGCTGCTCACTGCTACCTGCATACCCTCATCTGTAGACAGAGGTGAAATTACCTCACTTCGGCAGACGTAGTGCTGGTGAAGGCGTCTCTTCCCAAAGAAAGCTGCAACAACAGACCCTCAATGCCTTATAAGTGTTATGTTCGATGCTGCAGCAGAAACACCCCAACCACAATATGTCTTGCGCTTAGAGGCAACGCATAAAAGAAGGTACATCAGCATGATCAAGAACCAATGTAGCCTCATTGCGTGAACTGCTAAAATGCTACCATGGGGAACGGTCTTTTCAGGATGTTGGCCAGCAAGGAGCTAGATGCAGAGCTGTGCCATTGCTGCAAGGATATGCATAGCTACCATGCAGCATGTGGCTGGCATATGCAGTGACGGTAATAGTCAGCTACGGCCTGAAACTTGGGTGCACTTCCTTGCAGGCATGGTGTAATGTTGACCAATGGGGATGGTATCATAGAGTGGCACACAGGACAACTCTTCTCACAACCACCTCGACTTTAGCAGCAATCAAACGGGGACTATGGGTACTGGGCTGTTCTGTCACTTGCCTATAGCCTCATGCCCGCACCTAGGGTTTCCTTTCCCTTCAGTTTTGTGTGCCACCTCTTTGACTGCTGCTAATGGGTTGAGATGCCTCTTGAGGGTTTGCAAAGGATTTCAGAATTTTTGTCCCCCTGTTGTGACACAGCCACTTAATTAACTTCACCCTTTAAATTTTACTTGCATTCAATTTTTGATTCCCGCCCCTTAGGTCCAGATACAAGTAAGCTTTTTTTCCCAGGGAGAGATGCAAAATGAAGTGGGGTTGGAAAGGGGTATGAAAATATGGGTGGTGAGGGATACAAGGATGTGATAAGAGATGGTTTTGTTTGTGATTGAGACCATGGGAGTAGAGACGTCAGATGAAATGGCAAGGTCAAGCAGGTGGCTGTGAATATGGGTAGGAGAGGTTTAAGGAGGGCAGAAGGGCAGTGGTAGCTGAGATTGAGAGTGATGAGGAACCACTCAGTATAGAGACTGAAGGAGCAAAGGAGCGAGGATACCTCGGTGAGAAGCTCAGGGTGGGACCTGGGATGCAGTAGACACCAAGGATTTTTAAAGTAGAGGGAGAAACAAGGTGAGGTGTTTGAAGGAGAAGGTACCAGAGGAGTAGACGGAAGGACCAAGGTGTAATTTGGTGATTAGGGCCACTCTGATGTCAAGAAAGGGGACCCCACATTGGAAAATTTCCCACAGACGACTTTTCAGCAACCAGTATATCATTCTGTGAAAACAGGAAGCATGATTTGAGTAGAATTAAGCCAAATAATCTTCGTGTTAATGTTCTAAACTGCCCTGGGCCAAGCTCAGAGGTAAATTGCTTCGAATCATGAGATGGCTCAGCTGAGAACTTCCAAAAGCTGCTCAACCGGAGGCAAGTAAACCCAAGTGACAAGCAATCGAGAGACTCGAACCGGTGACCTTCTGATTTCAAGCAATCACTTGCGCTACAAAAGGAAACTCATTGTGGCTCACCCTTTGAACACTTTCATCATTTGAGACATTGGGAGTAATTTGTCTATATTTGTTCTCTGTTCTGTTCACTCACTTAGGATTCCAAAATGTGCAGCTGCTCAAGGAGACTAAGGATTACAGACATTGTACAATCAAAACTGTTAAATCTTTTGTCTGTGTCAATCACTGCAGATGAAATCTTAATGCAAAATTGTGTAAACCTGGAATATTCTTTAGCAGATGTAAGATTTCAAATATCTTTTCATTTTAAACAAATAAAATTGAAAAATTAGCCCTTCCCCCCCTCCAAGTTTATCTAAAGGGCAGCCAACTGCTAATTTTACACAGTAGGATCTTAAGTGAGAACTTGGATACTATTTTAATCAAACCGCTTATGACAAGTCTACACAGAGAGATATATTTGGAACAGATTAAGCTGCATCTTTACTGTAACCTCACCGTAACCCTGATTAAAAATGATCGCACGCACTGCTCCTCACTATGATATTCCAAGCTGCTCTGCCGCATCACTGAGGGAATATATTTATACTTCAAAATAGCTGCTGCAAATGACCATGGTCAAAATAAATGTGCATATGTCTGAATATTTGTGTGGAGTCTGCAAGGGAATAGAATCTACCAAAATATTTAATCATTCAGGATTTTAAAAGGGTATTGCTTACAGTACAAGTAGGCTGCTCAGAACCTTTTCTTTGAAAGGTATGAGGCCATTAAACATACTAAAGGGATTTGTATTTTCCCCTCATTATAAATCATGATGCAATCATCTGCCAATAGAGTTTCTCCATTACACACTACAAGGCACCTTGGTATCCACTAGCAAGTAGTCGCTCTCCTGACCGCTCTCTGGTTATGTTGCAGGATGGAAGCAAAGCAGCCAGTTTAGTCAGAGGGGGAAATACAACCTCAAAATGTCTTGAAAGACCAGAAATTACAAAAAAGAAAATTAGATAGTTTTATTAATAATTCTTCAAGTACAACAAAGTTTTAGCTCTAATCTATAGTATAGTTTAATGGAAATTATGAGAGATATTTTTAAAATATAAATAAAACATGACTAGGTTTATAGTTTTTGGATGACTTATTCAGCACATCCCATATGCTGCCACTCACATTGCTCCCCAGACGGAGGAGACAGCACATGGGATTGTAAATGCAGTAAGGCACTTGCATGCTTTCTCCTCACCTGAAATCATTTTACCTCAAGATGAAGACGACAAGGACTAATGTCTTCTTATGCAGTAACATCTCAAATAGCGTACAAGATGCAACCAGCACCTTTTTAAAATATACAAATCATGCATGCCAACCTACAAAACTCAAAGGCGGACAAATCAAAAAACAATATGCAACTCAATAAAAGCCTATGGCCAAACCCACTGCTTCAAAACGGCTGAATAAGAAATTCCTTCATATATTAGATTTCAGATTTTTTTTTATTAGTGTTTTGGGATCATATTCCGCAATTCAGTTTGTTTTCCTGGCCTTTTGAACATCCGATTTTAATTCCTCCACCATTGGTGGCCGTGCCTTCAGCTGGGGCAGCACGGTGGCATAGTGGTTAGCACTGTTGCCTCACAGCGCCAGGGACCCAGGTTCGAATCCGGTGACTGTCTGTGTGGAGTTTGCACATTCTCCCCGTGTCTGCGTGGGTTTCCTCCGGGTGCTCCGGTTTCCTCCCACAGTCCAAAGATGTGTGGGTTAGGTTGATTTGGCTATGATAAATTGACCCTTAGTGTTAGGGGGATTAAATACGTGGGGTTACGGGGATAGGGTGGGATATATGTCGGTGCAGGCTCGATGGGCCGAAATGGCCTCTATCTGCACTCTGGGATTCTGGGATTCTGTGATTCTGATGCCTAGGTCCTAAGCTCTGGAATTCCCTCCCTAAATCTCGCTGCCTTCTCATTTCTCTTTCCTCCTGCAAGATGCTCCTTAAAATCTGCCTCTTTGACCAAGCTTTCAGTCATCTGCCCTAACGTCTCCTTATATGGCTCGGTGTCAAAAACATTTTTTTGATAATGCTCCGGTAAAGCACCTTGGGACGTCTTATTACGTTAAAAGCGCTATATAAATATACGTTATTTAAAACTGAAACCCAGTGGCCTCACATAACATATGAAAAGAAATACTTACAATGGGAGTGCAGTGGGACATGAAGCTATTATGTCTTAAAATACAATCATACCCAAATTTCCAATAGTTGTATTATCAAAAAAAGGACAGAAAAAGTGCATAGTTGCAAACTATTTGCTTTTCGAATGGACGGGCAGTTATTTCGCACCCCCATTTTCACTCGTGGTGTATACTAGCAGCAGCTGAAAGGGTAAGCAGGTAATTCCTGCGCAGCTCTCCACCATTATTTGGATGAGACGCTAAACTGAGGCCCTGTCTGCCCCCTCAGGAACTTATCTCTCAATCAACATCACTAAAACAGATTATCTGGTCATTTGTCTCAGTGCTGTTTGTGGCTGTGCGCAAGTTGGCTGCCACGTTCCCCTACATTATAATAGCGATCACACTTCTAAAAAGAACTTAATTGGCTGTGAAATGTTTTGGGACTCACTACGCTGGCAGTTCCTGCTACCCCAGCCCATATGAGACCTGAATGAATGTCTGGAAGTTGGTATGCTCAGTGAGATGGGGCATATCGGTCTCCACAAGGGCACAAGTTGGGCCTCACCGGGGGCTCCAGGCTATTGGCTTGGACATACAAAGATGGGGGAGACTTTTATCTTCAAAAAAATGTTGGCATTGGCCTCTTTTGTAAGTATGCCATAAAAAGATTTATCTGGGTTTGTGGGGTGGGGGGGTGGGGGGGGGGGTGGGAGAGAAAAGACTCGTAGCCCCACCCCCAGGTGGACACTGGAATTTCCCGGTAGTGCAGGGCTGCTGGGTGCCTGAGATGCGTTCGCACTGGTGCGAGCACCTGTCTGCTTGTGCTGTGCAAATGAAGTGCCCTCCCACTTTCTGCCATTGGACACGAACCCAGTGCAACTGCCGGGATCACAGCTTGTGGATTTTAGGGCCCCGGGCTTTTCACTGCTATCATTGTACATTCAGGAGTGGCGATAATAAAGTGCAGAGGGCATTGTGATCTGTGGCCTAAAGAGTGAGAAGTCTCTGAAGAGGCAGAAAACCACAGGGCTGCAGCTACAACCATAGGAGACGCGACATTTGAAGTGGGAATAGCTCATCAAAATTCCATCACAATGGCAGCAGTGAGTTGTCAGAGGTACCTGTGCTGTCAGAGTATGGCAGCCCAAGACAGTGCTGCCTGTGTGCCAACAATCACCCACTGGTGCTATATACTGGTTAAGTGGTATTCTGCTAGTTGAGCAGGAATCTTGCTGGTGCTTTCCAACTGTCAACTCAGTTGTGTGTTTTTTTTTCCCCCCAAACTGCACCTTAACACATCTGAAAGCATGCAGAGTAGCGCTGCATCCTGCAAGCATATAAAAAAAAAAGGCAAAAAAACATTCATTTGCATTTGATCACATTGTGCACAAAGTCTCATTTCACCCCTGGGAGATCTTTTCACTAAAACGACTATTGACTTAACATAAGCTTTAATATTATGTAACTATGTATTGCATTATTAAATCTAATAGCAGCATACTTATATTCTTGTATGCTTTGAAAAAAAATCATTTGCATTGCCTGTTGTCATTTACTTTCCAGAGCTCATCAATGCCTCCATCACATGCATGATCTGCTTCTCAAATATTCATATTCAGCATCTCAATAAAAGAAAAAAGTCAAATTGACTTTATTCTGTATATATCAAATCAAGAACAGATGGTTTGAGATGGATTTCTAACCTATCTGCAGTCTCTAGTAGGTGTTGTTTCCGCCATATTTAGTCAAGTATGCACGTTGTCAATATAGTGTCCTATTTTATTTTTAATTCTGTATGCTCTCTCCTCCTTGGATCCCACCATACAGGATCTCCAAGCTCTCCAGGGAGTTTGCTCAGCTGATGTCAGCTACAGGCTCCATCTGGGACCGGCTCCATTTCTGGCTCCCGCTGGCAAGGTCTATGTAGCAATACTTGGCCAGTACTGCAGTCTGCAGCATACCCTCTGAGTAGCTTCCAAGACCATCTGCATTGCTCCTTAGGGAACCATTTATCAAGTAGTTGATATCAATAGAGCAGCCCTGTTGTGACTCTATTGTCTTGAAATGACAGTGTTATGAACAGGAAGTTCACTGAATTTAAAATACTCTCTGCAATGATGGCTACTATAAAGATGATTTTTTTTTTAAGTAACTTTCCTCATTTGGGAGGATACTTTACACTGAAAGTCCTCTCCCTTGTACCCAACTTATCTTTTAACTAAATATTATAAATAATACATGATTCCAGTCAGTGAATCTGAGACAGTAACCCAATCTGTGGGTTCAGATGACTGTTATAAACTGCTTGTGCTTTCCTCTTGCAGTGAATGACATCATCTGTACACCTCGATTAGATTACTGTCTCGTAATTCATTTAAAACATCCACTACCATCACTAATATATACTGGACTCAATTGCCCATAGACTTGCTAAGATGATGTGGCAGGCAAGTGACCTCTTAAGTGAACATCACTGCTTATCAAGACCACGAGCCCATGGATAGTTGGCCCTGTATTAAGATGTACTTCACCAAAACTAACCAAAAAACAGACCCCTCATCTAATAACTGCTAGGTGGGTGGAAATAAGTTCACGGCTGACGTCTAAACTTGGGCTTAAGATGCTAATAATAAAAACAAAAAAAAAGCTAGAAATATACAGGCTAGATAACATCTGAAAAGGTGGGTTAACATTTGAGTGGGAACCTTCAATGAAACTGACATGGTCAGGGAGAAAGTCCCTTTATAGGACACTGTTGAGGCTGCCGCGAAACACGAATTAAGGCTGAATCCATTTGTGTTAAACAAGAGACTTTTTAATCACAGCATGGCACAAAATGGCAGAACCGAAAAGCTCCCAGAATTCTCTGGGTAAAACCTGAGGCCCCGCCCCCTCCTGCCTTAAAGGTAAGGTGCCTTAAAGGGAAGGTGCTGGAAATTTGTCCACAGACGGAAGAGTGGATTATGCCCGTTTTAGGTGGCGATCCGCCACACAGCTCCCCCCAGAATCCGCTTAGGAGGTGTGGACGAGACGGTGCGGCGGTCTGATGGGCCGGCCGGAGCGGCTCTTGTAGGACGCCGGTGGACGTGGAACAGCCGGGCGTGGAGCAGCCGGGTGAACCGGCTTGAGGGCAGGTCGGCCGCGTGGAGGTGGACGAGCTACAGGGACCTGCTCACCGGGCTCCGAGTGTGCTGGCTTGAGTCGGTCAACCGACACTTTTTCGGTCCTGTCGCCCACTTGCAGGGTGAAAAATTTGTCCCCAGCCTGTAGCACCTTGTAGGGCCCATCGTACGGGGGTTGAAGGGGTCCGCGGTGGGCGTCATGCCGGACGAAAACAAACCGTGCCTGGTGCAGGCTTAGTGGGACGTGTGAGGTGGATTCGCCGTGTCGGGCAATGGGCACCGGGGCGAACTGCAGCGTCGGTGAGACGAAGTCGTGGCGTTGCTGGTCGGCTGACCAGGGTGTCGTGGCGGTGGGCAGGACCTCGCCGGGTACGCGCAGCGGCTGACCGTACACGAGCTCTGCTGCCAATGCGTGGAGGTCTTCTTTAACCGCGGTGCGCAGGCCGAGGAGGACCCACGGAAGTCGGTCGGTCTAGGTGCCGTCTTGGAGGCTGGCTCGAAGAGATGCCTTCAAGGATCTGTGGAACCGCTCACACAGTCCGTTGGCTTGGGGGTGGTACGCTGTGGTGCGGTGAATGGTCACCCCGAGATTGCGTGCAACGGCGGTCCAGAGTTCAGAGGTAAATTGCGGACCTCTGTCCGACGTCATGTCGGAGGGGACGCCGAACCGTGCGACCCAGGTGCTGACGAAGGCTCTGGCGATGTCGGCGGTGGTGGTAGAGGTCAGTGGAATTGCCTCAGGCCAGCGTGTGGTGCGGTCAACGATGGTCAGCAAGTGCGTGTGGCCTTGCGACGGCGGCAGGGGCCCGACGATGTCCACGTGGATGTGGTCGAATCTCCGCGAGGGGACGGTAAACTCCTCGAGGGGTGCTTTCGTGTGTTGCTGTACCTTAGCCGTTGGCAGGCTAGGCAGGAGTTGGCCCAAGTACGCACATCCTTGCGAAGGCCTCACCAGACGAAGCGGTTGGCTACCAATTTGATGGATGCGCGGGTGCCGGGGTGGGAGAGGTTGTGGAGAACGTCAAATACCCGGCGGCACCAGGACGCTGGGACTACGGGCCGAGGTTGACATAGGGATATGTCGCACTTGACCGTGACAGCGGTCGGGCCACAGGCGACGTCGGACGTCGGCCAGGCGTAGCCCTGGTAGGTTGGTGGGTGCGGAGAGCAGGTCAGGGTCGGTGATCTGGTCTGCTGCGAGTTGAGCGTAGTCAACTGCTAGGTGTGCAGCGTGGATGGCGGGGCGGGAGAGGCAGTGGGCTACCACATTGTCTCGACCGGAGACGTGTTGGATGTCCGTGGTGAACTCGGACACTGCCGCGAGCTGGCGCTGCTGCCTGGCGGACCAGGGGTCGGTTGTCTTTGCCATTGCGAATGTCAGAGCTTGTGGTCGACAAATGCAGTGAAGGGGTGGCCCTCAAGCAAAAACCGGAAATGGCGGACCGCCAGGAACAGCGCGAGGAGCTCGCGGTCGAAGGTGCTGTACTTGACCTCCGGGGGGCATAGTTGGCGGCTGAAGAAGGCAAGTGGTTGCCAGGCGCCGTCGACCCACTGCTCATACACAGCGCCGACCGCGTGGTCGGAGGCGTCCGTGGTGAGCGCTACCCTGGCATTGGGCCGTGGGTGCGCGAGCAGGGTGGCATTGGCGAGCGCGGTCTTGGTGGAATCGAAGGCGGCAGACGCGTCTGCCGTCTATTCGACCGCCATCTTGCCGCTCCTGCCCCGGAGGGCTTCATACAGGGGCCTCATGAGGGACGCCGCTTTGGGGATGAAGCGGTTATAGAAATTCACCATCCCGAGGAACTCCTGGAGGCCTTTGATGGTGGTGGGGCGGGGAAATTGTTGGATGGCCTGCACCTTGGTGGGCAGGGGAATGGCCCCAGCATGGGTGATGTGGTGGCCGAGGAAGTCGATCTTGTCCAGGCCGAACTGGCATTTGGCTGGGCTGAGGATGAGCCCGTGGTCGCTGAAGCGCCCGAACTGGATGCGAAGGTGTTCGAGGTGTTCCTGCTTGGAGGAACTGGCTACCAGGATGTCGTCCAGGTAGACGAACAGGAACTTCAGGTCCCGAAGGACCGAGTCCACGAGCTGTTGGAATGCCTGGGCTGCGTTTTTGAGGCCGAAGGGCATCCGCAGGAACTCGAACAGGCCGAAGGGGGTGATTACGGCCGTCTTGGGGACGTCTGCGGGGTGGACGGGGACTTGGTGGTAGCCGCGCACCAGGCCGACCTTGGAAAAGACTGAGCGGCCGGCCAGTCTAGCCGAGAAGTCCTGAATGTGCGGCACGGGGTACCGATCAGGGGTGGTGGCGTCATTGAGGCGGCGGTAATCCCCGCAGGGGCGCCAACCTCCGCCTGGTTTGGGGGCGATGTGGAGTGGGGAGGCCCAGGGACTGTTGGAGCGGCGGATGATGCTGAGCTGTTCCATGGTGGCAAACTCGGTCCGCGCGATCTCCAGTTTGGCCGGGTCCAGCCTGCGGGCGTGGGCGTACACTGGGGGGCCTGTGGTGGGGATGAAGTGTTCCACCCCGTGTTTGGCGGCCTCCGCGGAGAAGATCGGATTGGTAAGGGCCGGGAATTCGGCCAGGAGTGCTGAGTAGTCATCCGTGGCCCGGGCGTGGCACTGTGACGCCATGTCGGCGGGTTGACGGGGAGCCATGGCGCCCAGGATAGGGGACATGGTGTTCATGTCCACGAGGCGGTGACGAGGGATGTCTACCAGTAGGCCGTGGGCGCACAGGAAATCTGCGCCGATGAGGGGGGAGAGCACCTTGGCAGTGATGACCTCCCATCGGTAGCGGTGACCAGCGAGGTCGAGGGTGACTGTCCGGGTGCCATACGTCCGGATTTCCAAGCCGTTAGCAGCAGCCAGCGCCGGTCCTCGTTCGCCCTTTTGGATGTCGAGGGAGGAGGCCGGGATGATGCTGTGCTGAGCCCCAGTGTCGCACAGGAACCGGCGGCCGGTTTTGTCATCCGTGACGAACAGCAGGGAGCCCGCGTGGCCCATGGCCATCGCGGGGGCGGACTTGAAAGAGCAGGGAGGTGTGCACCGTTGTGCCCTGGCGCCGAACCGTGCGTGGTAGTAACAGTGGCCCGGGTTAGTGGGGCGTGAAGGCCCCGTGGGCCTGGTGACAGGCCCTTGTGGCTGCGTGCTGGCCGGTGAGGGACACGCCCAGGCATTGGCTGCCAGGTCCGGAGTGACGTCGCGGCTGGAGTGAGCGGACAGCCGCTTGTCGGCCTCATCGGCCAGGGCTTCCAGGTTCGTGAGGCCGGACGCCACGATCGCTGGGCGGATGCTGAGAGGGAGCTGGCGGATGAACAGCATGCGGAAGAGGGATCCGGGTGGGCTCTCGTCGGTGAGGGAGAGCATGTGGGAGAGGAGGTCTGACGGTGAGGCATCACCGAGGCCTAGAAGGTCGAGGAGGTGGCAGTTTCGCTGATATGCCGAGGCCGTAAATTTTTTAAGGAGCGCTGTCCTAAGATGTGCATACTTGCCTTCCTCTGGTGGGTTCTGCAGCGTTGTCCAAACCTTGGAAACTGCAGTGCTACCGAGTGATGTGACGAGATAGTCGTACTTCGTCCCATCTGCGGTGATATTTTGCAGCCGGAAGCGAGATTCAGCTTGGAGAAACCAGACTTCGGGCTGGTTTTCCCAAAACTCCGGCAGTTTCACGGAAACTGCGTTCGTGTCCGCCATTGCAGTGCTCGGAATACGTCCTGAGCGTCGGGGTCACCAATGTTGAGGCTGCCGCGAAACACGAATTAAGGCTGAATCCATTTGTGTTAAACAAGAGACTTTTTAATCACAGCATGGCACAAAATGGCAGAACCGAAAAGCTCCCAGAATTCTCTGGGTAAAACCTGAGGCCCCGCCCCCCTCCTGCCTTAAAGGTAAGGTGCCATAAAGGGAAGGTGCTGGAAATTTGTCCACAGACGGAAGAGTGGATTATGCCCGTTTTAGGTGGCGATCCGCCACAACACGATCGTTCTGACTCTGGGTCTCACCTGAAATGTTAACTTGTCTTTCCCTTTCGAACACTGGCTGTCCTGCTGTATGCCCAACATTGTCAATTCTATTTCAGATTTCTTTCCTTTCGTACTACAATGCTGATAATTTTAAGCCAACTTTATATTTACAAACTACAATTGATGGCAAATTCTCTCGCAGGACTGCTGATAGTAACACAGACTTGCCGACCCCCTTGTCCGGTAGTAGTGGAGGCTTTTTTTTTCCCATGGGTTTCAAGAGCTGCGAACGGATATGCCATCTTTTTCTGCCTGGTGCATAATGAGGAACAACAGTGGGTAGAAGGGGAAATAAGAAATTTATATTGCGCCTTTCAGAACATCCTAAAGCGCTTTACAGCCAATGAAGTACTTTTGAAGTGTAGTCACGGCAGCCAATTTGCACAGAGCAAGGTACCACAAACAACGATGTGATAGTGATATCACACTGATAACTCCCCATGTCTTCTTCACAATAGTGCCATGGGATCTTTTACGTCCACCTGAGGGGGCAGACAGGGCCTCGGGTTACTGTCTTAACCGAAAGACGCCACCTCAGAGTGTCAGCCCAGATTTTGTGCTCACGTCTCTAGAGTGAGACTTGA
Organism: Squalus acanthias; assembly: GCA_030390025.1. Lineage (NCBI taxonomy): Eukaryota > Metazoa > Chordata > Chondrichthyes > Squaliformes > Squalidae > Squalus > Squalus acanthias. Next base: position 30,424,909 of record CM059436.1, on the reverse strand, counting down.
ACCCACAACCTTCTGACTTCAAGGCGAGAGTGCTACCACTGAGCCATGGCTGACAACTGATAGGGAATAGTGCCACCAGGAGACTGCTATATTAGCCCTCTCCTAAAACTGGCACTGAAATATAAAAGCAACTGCATATTTTCTCAAACTTTGCTCTCAGGCTTCATTACATCATCTGAACTCAATTAGATTGCAGTTTTGTATTCTCACGCTATTCTATATTTATACAACTTAGGAAAAATAATTAATGGGGGTGGCGATATTTATAGCTTGTGGAAGGTTCAGAAAATATTCTTTGTTCATTATGAGGAAGTTATTTAAAGTGTGTTTGTTTCTGGATAATATTCAGTTAGTTTCACTAACTATAAATTTTCATTGAAAATAAAAATGTCCTTTCTTCACACAGAATATTTTGTAAACTAATTTCCCTCTATACTAAAGTGTAACTAAAGTATTAAAGAGCAGCATATTAGTGCCTTTATAAAGCTCATAGCATGTTCCTTAAATCTGCCTCTAAAAAAAGTTATTGTTTTGGTTGGGAACTTTCCTCAGACCTTTGTGATGAAGGGTTCTACCTGAAACTTTTTGCTTTCAGGTGCGGTCTGAGCAGCTGTGCATTTTCTAGCCTTTTCTGATTTTATATCAGCATTTGACTTGGAGGTCAGCAGGGTGTCTGCCTCTATTTGTACGAACAGTGAAAGATTCTGAAGGTGCCCAAGGGGCTTGGAAAACCTGACCTGGTCAAGTGCTCCCTGCGTAACAGGATGAAAAAATATCCCTGGAAGAAAAAGACAACAAAAATGATTTCAAATAAGATGTCAATACAAGCGTTAAAGGGAAACACAGAAATGAGTTTTTGAAGGTTAAAGTTATGTGCACAGCTGGCAAAGTAAGGAAGCAATATGAAGTAATGTTCCGTATAAAACATACAATTCATGTATACCACACAATTGATGCTGAACTACAAAAAGCTAAATTATACTCCGACCACCATTTAAGAAATTATTGGGATAATAGCACTCCCATGAAGCACATCTCACACTGAATCTTACATTTAATATCACAATCATACCTTCCATTTCACATTTATCACCGTTACATTCCATATCTCATACTGAATTCTATCTCAGGCTAGATCTTATTCAGTTTTCCTCATTTTGCCACGGATCCTGCCTACATTCTCTTTTGTGCCAAATCCTCATCTACATTCCAGATCTTCTACATAACTCACCAATTCATTCCCACTCTCTTACATCCCACAAAAATCTGGGTCCTTGAATGGTAAGCATTGGATATTTAACCTGATGATATTTAGAGATCTTGATCATTTTGATTTATGATATTGCTTAGGTATTGCTTTCATTTCTGCTAAACTTTTCACATCCTGTATGTGCCGCAGATGGTGCTGTACTAAACACCGGAAGATAAGAGGAAGGAAAGGTAGCAGGAGGCTCAAATTTTATGCAGCTGGTGAATGTAGAATTAAGAAAATTGAAACAGGACAGTTTGGACTCTTTATTTAAAACAGAAAAAAAGGCCAAATTAGCCATGCAGGAAGTTGGCAGTGTGGCAAGTGAGGATTTTTTTTTTAAACCTTCTCTGCAAATACAGAAATGGCACACAGTGACCAGCAGTACAGCTGCTGACAGAAATTCCTGCTGCTCCAGACATCACAAAGTGTGTCGTCTGGTAGGATTAGGAGAGCTTCTCTAAGGAGTAAAGTCTGCAATAGGCAATGTTAAGCTGGGTTCAGGAAGGCTGTGCGTGGTGACACTTGCCTATTTTATTCAACCCATATGGTGGGAGGGGAAATATTTGTTTAAACCATACTTTCACTAAAATACCAAAGATTAGCTTTAATAAATTAAAACATTATAAATTGTGGTTACCTCTGTTGTTTTGATTAGATGATAGGAACCCAATCCATCTAACTCATTATGGATATATTTGCAGACGATATATATTATGAGAATTTTTTTACATCATTGAAATGTTCTAAAGAGGAAGGCCGGACTAGAGAATTTTTTCTGGACCAGTTTGTTTTGTAAGCTTTCAACTCGTGCATTGTTACACTGAAACAAACATTAATATTTCAGCAATCACGTGAAATGTCAAAAATAGTTTTTTTACTAATAAATCTAAACTACAAAAGTAAAATTTAAGAAATTTTAAATACCGGAGTCAATTTGTACTGTTCCCACTGGGGTGGGTGGGGAGGTGGGGGGACTGTCTCCGGTTTTACACCCCACCCGATGGAAGGGAAAATCAGGCGGGGCGTAAGACAAGCGGGCCACCTGCTGCCGCCACCCGCTTCCCACCCAATAGGAAGTGTTAAAAACCAGCCCTTTAATTCTGCTTGCTCAGTCATTGCTTCTCCCATTCTTCTTCCCAATTCCCTAAATATTCTGCTCTTCTACTTTTCTGCTTTAACTTCTTTAACTGGTTTATCCTCCTGTGTGTTGCTCACAGATTCTAAATGCAAGTAACATTTGGGTGTTTATTCCCTCAATTGCTAATGTTAATGAAAAAGTAGACAGAATATAAAGCAGTTTACTAGTATATTTAAAGAATATTGACGATTAAATGAACAATAAAAACTTTCAAACAAATTTATATATGTAAAATTTAGAATGATCATAGTGATTAAATGTATAGCAACTGCTTCTTTTCATAATTAGTATATTAAACCATTCCTTTTTTTGCCCTACAGCAACCTCATAAAAATAGCCTCTGGCCAACCATTGTTCCCCAGGAACTGATTTAGTATTGAAAGTTTCTTTAACATGCGGTTTTGAAACATGCATTCTTTTGAGAATATTCATTCTATATTTGGTCAGAACTGCTGTTATATAAAATTAGCCAAATTAACATTTCCTGTTTGACCAACTTTTTGAAAACAGGTCCCTGCTATAGGTGTCAACAAGAGACACCAACCTTCATTATTTTCAAAATGTACAAACGATGTTTGCTTTTCCCCAATTCTTTAAATTATTTTTCTCCCTTTTAGGGTGCTACCCCCATACCACACACCAATTGCTGACCGACAGCACAGACAGCCGCAGAGCCAATAGAAGTTTACAGCACAAAACGAGGGCATTCTGCTAATCATGTCTGTGCCAGCTCTTGACTAAAACAATGCAATATGAATCCCACTATCCTGCTATTTCCCTAGCCTTTTATCTTCCGGTTTTAAATATTTATCCAATTTTACACTTGCCTCGGACTCAACAACTCGCTTTGGCTAATAATTCTATGTTCCAACAACCCTCAGTGTAAAAAAGTTTCTCCAATTATTCACTGTGCAATACTTTTAAATTGATAACCCCCTCCCCATCACTGACTCTCCAACCAAAGGAAATCTTGGGGGCGATTTTGCCAGCCCTGGGGAGGCGGGACTGCCGGGAAAATGGCAGATTTTGGGGGCGGGTGGCAAACCCGCCTCCATGCCATCTTCCCAGGAGGCAGGTTGCCGTCCTGCGCCGGGTCCCGGCTCCTTGGAGGCGGGAAGGGATTAAAGCCTATTAACTGCCTTTTAACAGGTAGTTAACAGGCAGAAAATAGGATTATCCCCTTTTTGCCCTCAAGTGCAGGCTTCCCGAAGGCTCCAAAACCAGTCAGTTCAGCGAGGCGAGTACTGGGTCTGCGGGGGTCGGGGGGGTGCAAAAGTGTGGTGTGAAGGTAAGTGATGGGTGCAAGAGTGTAGAGGTGAGTATCTGAGGTAAGTGCCAAGTGTTTTTAAAAGTGTACTTACCTTTGTTTCTTCCTGCAGGCTTCAGTCGGTTTCTATGTGGAGAGTCTCGCACCTCCGTGTTGCAGATGAGAGATGGCCGTTGCATTCTCAGATACAAACATCTCAATTCTGTAAAAGAAGGTTGATGAGGTCTTGTATGCAAGACCTCATCAAACTGCAGAGATTGTCACTGTTTGACAGCTTCACAGAGCTGTCAAACGATGAAAATTCATGTCAAAAATTTGACAGATGAAACGTCATACGTTGACGTGCTATGCAACTGGCTTTCCCTTAATTGGCCTGCTAAGCCAAATCAAGGGGAAATAGCGTGGGTTGGCCACAAATCGATGGAGGCGGGACATCGACCCGACAAGCAGCAGTCCCGCCTCCATTCACAAAATCCTCAGTATTTCCCTATTCACTCCATCAAAACCTTTCAATTTTGAAAACCTCTATCAAATCTCCTCTTAGCCTTCTATGCTCTAGTGGAAATACTGCTAGCATTTCAAGTCTCTCCTCATAATTATAGTGTCCCATCCCAGGTATTATTTTGGTGAATCTATGTTCGCAACCTTGGTGTCATATTTGACCCCGGAATGAGCTTCTGACCACATATCTGCTCCATCACCAAGACCGCCTATTTCCACCTCCGTAACATTGCCCAACTCCGTCCCTGCCTCAGCTCATCTACTGCTGAAACCCTCATCCATGCCTTTGTTACCTCTAGACTTGACTATTCCAACACTCTCCTGGCTGCCCTCCCATCTGCCACCCTCCTTAAATTTGAGCTCATCCAAAACTCTGCTGCCTGTATTCTAACTCAATACCAAGTGCCGTTCACTCATCACCCCTGTGCTCGCTGACCTACATCAGCTCCTGGTCATGCAACGTCTCAATTTTAAAATGCTCATCCTAGTTATCAAATCCCTCCATGGCCTTGCCCCTCCCCATCTCTGTAACCTCCTCCAGCCCTACAACCCTCCAAGATCTTTGCGTCCCTACAATTCCGGCCTCTTGCGCATTCCTGATTTTAATTGCTCCACACCATTGGCGGCCATGCCTTCAGCTGCCAAGGCCCCAAGCTCTGGAATTCCCTCCTTAAACCTTTCCACCCCTCTCCTTAAAACCTCTCAGACCAAGCTTTTGGTCATCTGTCCCAATATCTCCTGATATGGCTCGGTGTCAAATTGTGTTTGATAATGCTCATGTGAAGTGCCTTGGGACGTTTTACTATGTTAATGGCGCTATATAAATGCAAGTTGTTGTTGTACACTTTCTATGGTTTTAATGTCCTTTCTATAATAAAGTGCCCAAAAGTCCACACAGTACTTTAACTGCAGCCTAACCAAAGGCTTGCATAAATTTAATTATTTCTTTAGCCTTATACTCTATACCTCTATTTATAAAACCCAAAATGCCATTGGGCTTTTTTAAATAGCTTTATCTACTTGTGCTCTGACTTTCAGGGAATTATGTATTTGAACCCTCAAGGTCTTTCTGTTCATCTACACCCTTCCATGCCTTACTATTAAGTGTGTACTCCCATTCCTGGTTCCTTTCTTCCCTCCCAAAATACATTACCTCAAACATATGAGCATTAAATTGGCTCGGCCACCTGTCTGCCCGTTCTGCTAACTTGTATGTTTTCCTGAAGTCTTTTATCGTCCTCCTCACTTTGCCAAACCTCCTACATTTTTCATATTCCTTTTTATTCCTTCTAATTGTGGTGGATGACCAGGAGACCCCTGCAGAAATTCACCCTCATGGCTTCTCCAGAGCTGCCACAGATTTCCACCAAAATTACAACAGACAAGCTTGAGAACCTCAATGGAAATTTAATGCCTCTTTCAACCTGGCTCTGTTCTTTGGGTGTTTTCTGAAATGTCTGTTCCTTGATCTCTGTTACATTGCATCGGACTCTGTTTCAATGTTATTCGCTCTCTGCTCTTCGTCTCATCTCCATTCTCTTCACCTTAGCTAATTTTAGCATTTGTTGTTGTTCCACAACTTACTTGTACTGCTCTTATTTCTAAAAAAAAATTATGCCCTCCTCCCCATATCTGCCAAAATTTGTAGACAAAACATGTAATACAGTACCAACTTGTGCTTGCGTTATATAGTATACATACAATGTGCACAGGAGAATTCCCTGCAGTGTCACAGGTTGTGTGTGAATGCCAATTGTTGTTTGCCACATTATCTAAAGTTTATGAAAGGTACCAACTGCCCTCCAGTACCGTTCAAGTGAAATTTTAAACTTGGTTAATTTTAATCAAACATCATGAACTTCTTGTGTATTCAGTACTCCATTTAATAAAGGAGATGTCACTATATCATCAGCTATAGGAAGTTGAATGATGAACACAAGTGGTTATGTACACATAGAAAAATAGGAGGAGTGGGCCATTCGGCCCTTTGAGCCTGCTCCGCCATTCAATATGTTCATGGCTGATCCTCTATCTCAATACCATATTCCCGCTCTCTCCCCATACCCCTCGATGTCTTTTGTGTCTAGAAACATCTGCCCCCATGTCATAAACAGTGCAATTTGACCATTTGGAATAAACAGAATAAATTGTTGTAACATCAATTAACCCACCAGTATAAAAGCTGTTTTTTTTGGGGGTGGGGGCAGGGTGAGAAAGGGCAGAGCATTACATTAAAATTCATGGCAGCAAATTTGCATACATCAATTGCCAAGTGGTTTCAACAGAAATTGCTCCTTTACTTAACCTAGTTGAAGAAAATGAAGTTAGTGTCAAAAACAAAATAATGATAAAAAAATAAAGCTTCTTCCATCCCACATTGTTCTCTACTTAATTGTGCCAAACTGCTTGGACAGATGCAGTAGATAGAGCCAGGCAAATTGGCCATGGTCATGTCTTTCACTGCCACCAATAGAAACAACTTCAAGAGCGAGAAGTCACTGAATGATTCAGTTGTATAGACCAGGTAGTAGGCTGGATTATACTAAAGACTCATGCAGAAATAAAAGTCTATTAGAATTATGAGGCATTTGATCAAGCATTAGGAAACTGACAAGATTACACATACATAGGAATACAAAGTTAAGCAGAAAAGATTACCCAATCTATCTGGTTGGCCCCCAAATGCAATACCTCTCAAGTACCAACTCACTAATATCTACTCAATTCTCCCTTACATGTTATCACATTATCGGTCACCATTGCCTCCTTGTGTAGCCCACTGCACATGTTCAGCTAAAGTGTTTCTGCCTCTTCCCTCTCCCAAGCTTGAAACAATGTTCCCTGGTTTGCATGCGACAATCTTGGAGCATATTAATTGGTGTTCAATTTATGTTGATTAGCATCATGAATAATATCTCCTTGTGCCTTCTCTTCCCTAAAATGAATTCTATGCTCTTCAACCTTTCCTTACAACTCATAGGCCTTAAGTTAGGTATCAGCTTGGCTGCTATTTTCTGTACTGCCACCAATGCATGCATTTCCTTACTGTAAAAAAAAAACCAGTATCCTCACAGGCAATCAAAAAGACTCTTTCCAAGTAACTATTTTTTTTTAAAAACACTGAAAATTACTGTGGTAAAAAAATACATACACTAATTGCCTAAAAGGAACATAACAGTTTAAACCAGACTTCAATGAGAAACTGTATTGGCCTATTTTTTTTCCCTTTAGACCTTTTTCATCCATACTGTTCCAATGAATTAAACCTGTGATGTTCTTAGTAAGCCGATTTAAGAGTTGCTGTGTAATTTAAACATGTCGCCACTGGCATGGGGCCTATACTTGTTTAATTATAATATATTTTAAAAGGTACTGAGATTTCAATACTAGTCTCTAATTTGAGATTTTTATCATTGTTAAATGACACCTTTGGACTGTCAAGAGTAACCTGATTTATAATCGCTTATGATCCTAGGTACAATTTAGTCTGAGTCATCACAACATTGCACATCTTTTGATGTATTGCCAGGATTTGCTTCCTTGAGGGATAAATATTGGCCAGGACACCAGAAAGAGAACTCCCCTGCTCTTCAAAATAGTGCTGTGGGATTTTTTTACATCCACCCAAGAGGGCAGACATAACCTCTGTTTAATGTCCCATCCGAAAGGTACCACCTCCAGCAGTTCAGCACTGCACCGGAGTGTCACCCCAGATTAAGTGCTCAAGTCCCTGAAGTGGGACTTGAACCCACAACCTTCTGACTCAGGCGAGAATGCTACCCGAGTAACTGCAAAAGTTGCTCATTAAGTATTTGCTGCAGATGACCACACCATCTGACCCGGTATAACCTGACATTAGCAGCAGACTTGCTAAGTCAATCTGGATACTTAATGCTGCACTGTATAATTTACATTCTTCAAAAACATTGCGATTGAGTCAAAGTTTTCCTCAGCTATTTTCTAAGACATCAATCTTACTGATGGATTCAGGGATCCTCCCTACACCATAATGCTTTCCCTGGTATGAATATCTCAGTGTACATAGATGATACACAGAGATTGATACCACAGAAAATAAAATGGCAATGGCAACATACTGCATACAACACAAACGAGCCAGTTATATCAATCATGACAAGTGCCCTTTATTCTATACAAACCATAGATCTCCTACCTCCTTGTGTATTCTATTTATAAAACAGATTGGCAAAACATGTATATTTATTTTTCAGCACTTACTTCCCTGGCTGTAAAGTGGCTCAGTAGAGCTATAAGCCACAGACGTTGCACATTGGCGTTGTTCTGTGACTGATAACCCTGCCACTATGCTCAGCTGTCAGCTGACAACGTCTGTGTATATCTGGAGGACTAGAATACAAGGGGGTAGAAGTTATGCTACAGCTGTACAAAGCCCTAGTTAGACCACACCTGGAGTACTGTGTTCAGTTCGGAGCACCACACCTTAGGAAATATATATTGGCCTTGGCGGGAGTGCAGCATAGATTTTCCAAAATGATAGTTGGACTTCAAGGGTTAAATTACAATGAGAGATTACATAAGCTAGGGTTTGATTCCCTGGAATTTAAAAGGTTAAGGGGCGATTTGATCGAAGTTTTCAAGATATTAAGGGAACAGATAGAGCAGATAGAGAGAACTTTTTCCGCTAGTTGGGGAGTCTAGGACTAGGACATAGCCTAAATGTTAGAGCCAGGCCTTTCAGGAAACACTTCTACACACAAACGGTGGTAGAAGTTTGGAACTCTTCCGCAAATGGCAGTTGATGTGGGGTCAATTGTTAACTTTAAATCTGAGATTGATAGATTTTTGTTAACCAAAGGTTATAAGGGATATGGGGCAAGTATATGGAGTTAGGTCACAGATCAGCCATGATCTCATTGAACAGCAGAACAGACACAAGGGGCTAAATGGCCTACTCCTGTTCCTATGTCCTAATTTCTTAAGATACATCAAGTTGATAGAATTAAAAAGTTAGGCTCTCAAAACCAAACCAAATTTTAATAGCTTTTTCAGGAGGTCATTATTATTTTTGAAAATTAAAAAAAGGGGAACAGATCTGTGAACTAAAGATTTACCAATAATAAATACAGGTTACAAAACTATATTGAAAGTTAGATCACGTGCCCTTCTTTGTCAAAACCCTGGTTTCTGTGAGGTATGTCCTGCCACTCTGATGTAACATGCTGGAATGCAAAACAGTGGATACAACTCAGGTAGGCTAATTTTCTGAATCAAGTAAAACTCAAATAATCTTCCGGGGGGGGGGGGGAAACTCTACAAATGGACTTCAGAATCACCCTATTTATGTCCAAAGAAGATAGAGGGTGCTGAGACATAAGAAATAGGAGCTGGAGTAGGCCATTTGGCCCCTCGAGCCTGCTCCGCCATTCAATAAGATCATGGCTGATCTACCTCATCTCCACTTTCCTGCACTATCCTCATATCCCTTGATTCCCTTAATATCCAAAAATCTATCGATCTTGAATATACTCAATGACTGAGCCTCCACAGCCATCTGGGGTAGAAAATTCCAAAGATTAACCATCCTCTGAGTGAAGAAATTTCTCATCTCAGTACCCTTTATTCCGAGACTGTGACCCCTGGTTCTAGACAAGTGAAGCATCTGTCTAGAATCAAAGGTCTTAAATTTGAAGAGCCTACAGCTTCACAAGCTTCTTGGATTGCTTAAACCCATATAGGAACACAAGCCTGAACAACATATCCGCCAAGGCTTGTACTTCCACTTTGAAATTGGAGTATATCACAGGAGAGTCCTTTGATCCAATGTTAGCAGGGTGTGTTACCAATTTATGTGCACTTGTCATTAGTGGCAGCTTTTCTCAGGTAGCACAGGGTGTACACCTAGCCATGTTGTTTCCCCTTATAACATGGATGATTCACAAGAAACAAGGCAGTGAAAATGATGGTTATTCTCTTAGCACATTTGGTGCACGCTACCCACAATTTTCCATTCCTTGCGGGCAGTGCACAAATTTCCTTCCATTCATTTTAATGGGCGGAAAGTTACTGGCAGCATGCATCCAGTTTTCTGATATGTGCTCCCAGCACATGAAGTTCTGCACCCAATATTAAAAACAAAAATTTATCACAATGGGCTGGATTTTGATACTGGGGCGGGTTGGGGTCGTGTCATCCGCATTTCGTGTTATCCACCCGACTGCAATTAGATGTGGGAGATTGATGCAATTTTCACCTAATTGGGCAATTGAGTTCCAGCATGTGGGAACCCATGAACCAATTAGTGGTTTCAGTCTGAAAGTCGCCTCTGATGATGTCATCATTGCTGCTGCATTGAAGGTCTTCAGAGACTGCCTGGCCTTTGCTGTGAGTGGACCTGGATGCAAAATGAGCAGCAGGGGACGGACAGACAGAGAGTGAGAGAGTGAGAGAGCAAGAGACCTCTCACAGCAAAGGCCAGGCTACTACCTTCATCACATCTCCGTTGTAATAGTGGACCTGCAGCTGATAGTCAGCTATCCACTTGTGCTCCCACCAGGTTTCACTGGCATGTTTCACATCAGGCATGCTTCACGTGGGAAAAGGGTTAAACTAGCTAAAACGTTTCAAAATGGCATTACAGAGCCAATTTAGGGCTTGTTAAGGGCTTTAATGGCCTCTCCCGCCTCTTTAGGCGGGACGGAGTCGGGAACACCGCACACAATTTTATCAAAATTGTGTGGAGGCGGAATGGAGATGGGATCAGGTCCGCCCGCCACTTTTCGCAATTTTAACCCGCCAAACCCGCCTCCACGGCCCTATGAAAATCCAGCCAATTGTCTCCACCCAGCAATATCAACAGAAACCAGACTTCATTGGTGCTTTTAAAACTATTCAGTTTTCCTGCCATCTCATTCTCAAAAGGGCAGCCTGCCAACTTTTCCTGTAAGTATTACAAGAAAACCCAAGATACTTAACCATGTGAAGTGGTTCAGTACAATACTCTGGCTAGCTATCCTGGCTCCTGTGTCCAACAAATAGCATGATTAATTGTTTGAGCAGCTTAACAGTCTGGCCAATATTATTCACATTAGCTTGCACCCAATGCCTGGCTATAGCAGGAATTTGAGCAGTAGTCAAGTGAACCTAGGTAAGCTGTTTGTGCACAAAGCTCACCCAGTGTTCCTGTTAAAAGGCCATATACATTTAGAGCATTTCCTGTATTTAATTCCTGTTTCTTTATGCACATTTCCCATGACTCCTACTCTGGAGGAATTGGAGCCCTTGTCTGAACTTTACTAGATCTCATCCCAATTTGAAAAAAAGACCAGAGATCAGCAGGAGGCTGCATGAATAGAAATACTTCGGAAGTCTGGATACCACCATCATTTCTTGGAAAAAATCTTCAGTTTTTCTGTCACCCACCTGGAAGGGATGTAAAAATATGAATTGCAAGGACAGCTAAATGTTTTATTGTGGCACCCTTGTCACAGGGTATGCATGCATATACCGAGAAGCAATCCTTGCATTATATTAAACTAGTACATTTCTCGTGATGTTATATGTGGTGAATTAAAGCATCGTTTTATAGGCTCACAACGCTTTGCCAACAACCATCCATCTCTCTTCCAGCCTTGCCTCAACAGGATTTCTCTATTATTTTCCTGCATTCCACTCACTTTGATCAACAGAGGACAATAGTGTAGCAGCAATTTTAGAAGTAGGTATACTGTACATCTAGGGGCATGGTCTCAATTTTTCATTTTTGACACTTAATTTAGCATTTTTTTTAGTAGAATGCATTACATTCTTTAACTGGCAATTGGAGAAGTGGGTATAGTGCAAAATGCACTGAGTACTGCACTGCCAACCAACCATAGAAAACTTGCTTGCAACGAAGTGAACAGAACTCAGTCATTAAAGCATCAGAAGATGAATGGGCCACGGGGCTGCCGCATACTGGCGCCAGGAGGAACAAACCCTCTGTCCTTTGCTCCTCCCAATTATGAACTTAACAAGCCCAAGAAACATACAAGCCAATCTAGAAAACTAGTAAAAGTTGACACATCCCCTAAAATGCTGACAAGTCAAACACAACCCTGATTATAAGCCTCTGGTGTGTGAAAACAAATAGTCGCATAGGTTTTGTAACTTAAGCTTGTGGTATACTCGCTATGCCTTCACTTGTATGGCAGGAGAAAAAATACATAAAAACCCGGAGATGGAAATCCAAATCGTGAAGGTACAATCTTGGCTTGTGCAAATTTTGATAATTATGACAAATTTTGCACTCTAAAAAGGAAAAACAAAGTGACATTTAGATCAACAGACCAACCAGCACATCACTTCTCAAAAAGTTACCTCAGTCACTTGCCAAAATCCAATCTCCTGCCCAGTTCGCAGAAACTGTACCCCATCCAACTTCCCATCCCATCACTCTCCTCCAACCCTCCCCAGTTCACACTGGTCATCTATCCCCTCAATTCAACCTGGCACTCTCCTCCCCTCCAATCTAGGGCTTTTCCAGTTGTGCACCAGTTATGAGGACTCTAACCAATCCCAGCTGTACTACTGCAGACCAGAGGTCGAGCCAAGACACATGGTGCTTGCAGAATGTCAAAGCTGCTTCTATAAACCAGTGATCGGCCCAGCTTGCAGGAATGCTCGCTACTACACTTGATTGTTGGTTTTATGGGAATAGAGGGACTATTTTAATCAAATCTCCTCCTTCATTGCAAGCAACAGTCACTGATTAGAAGGATAATGATGGATGATCAACAGATGGAAGATATGAAATGTTAATAGTTGACATTTGAGTGACAATCTAGTTGATTTTTTAAAAACTTATAGCAATCATTTTGGCTACCAAATGGAAAGTCTATATGAATATAGGAAAACCACAACTTCCCTGCTCCCAAATGAAGAGCATCATTATAATATCTACTGTGAAACAGTCATGTGTTTAAGTATTTGCATGTATATAGCACTCTTACAAATTTGGGTCTGCTGTGGATATCTTTGCAGGTTCAGCGGCATCAGTTATTTGCCCAAGTGGTCTGACTGTCTTTCCTTTACGGGAGTTGACACACTGCCCTATATGTACTTGTACACTGGTGGGGATTGGGGGAGAAGAAAGAATGTAAAAATGGAACCATTGTAACCTAAACTGGATGAGTGTGTTTTTTGTATGTGTATTTCTTCAATCTCTCAAACAGCCAAGTTGAAATAAGATGTGGTTTATTCCGTGGTAAATAAATCATCAGATTCACTTGGTTCAATTGACTCGTGTAATAATGAACACATGGCATTAACACACACCAGTGGGTCATCTTGCATGACTCAACAGACCAACTCCTCTATTCTGTCCTACAGTCCAAGGCAGTCTTTTGCAGCCTGATCATCTGTGCAGCATCCCATTTCCAAAAGTCAGACTGCTTGTGTTATCTGTGTCTCTCTTCACCTCTACTGCCCAAACAGACTGACAACAAAGGGTTTTCCAACACAATGGGCGATATGTTTTTTCAATTACCCAGACAAGCTAACAAATGTTTAGTTTAGCCTCCTGGGGGGAAAAAAGTTCCATTTAGGACATTAAGCACCATCTTTTTTTTAAAAAAAGAAAGATAGTTAGAATACACATTTGGCTTAAAAATCCAGTGTTAAAAGTAACTTTTTCCAAATCCTGGTCATGGAAAAAAAAATCTTGAAACGTTAAAGCACCTCATCACATTTTCAGGTTGTACTTCATCTCCACTGTTCAGTCACTTATACAAATAAATGTGGCAGCCACTTGCGTGCAGCATTGTCCCATAAACAGGAACCGAGATGATTGACGAGTCAATCTATTTTGGTGTTGGTTAAAAGAAAAAAAGGACAGGAAAAGACTAGCTGCTCCATTAAACCTCCCCATCACAACATGGTGCATGATAAACCCCATGAAAACAATTCTCCAGTGATTTCTCTCCTGGGTTTCTTGGCGCAGTGCCCAGGAGATTAAGCTTTAATTCCTGGAGACTCCAGGACAATCCTGGAGGTTTCGCAATCCTAGTCAAGCTCCAAGAGACCACGCTGAATGGTATCACTAGTCCCCATTAACCCACCTACCGTCAAATTTGAAATATCTTCCACTCTCAGGAACTTTTGTCCAGGTCCATTTTGAATACCTGCAGGAAATCCAAATGCACCAGACTCGGGCAACCTATTCCAGAGATCACAAACTCTATGAAAATTACTTCCCAACATACTAACCCAATTCTATGCTTTTGTAACTTGTACTCATGCCCTATAGTCCTTCTCTACCTATCGATCCCAAATAACCTATCCAACGGGACAATCCAAGCCTCATTATTTTTTAAAGATCTCAATCACATTCCCTCAAAGTCTACTCTTCTCCAAAGTAAATAAAGTCCTAGTTCTCCAAGCCTGTTCTTATAAGTAAAGGCCCTTAAGCTAGGTACCAAATCGAGTGGCCTGCCTCTGAACTTTTTCCAGGGCCTTGATATTCACCCACGTGGAGGGGACCAAAACAGAACACAACATTCTACATGCAACCAGACCAAGCCTTGTACAAGAAAAGGATTGGACTTCTAATTTTCTATTTCATTATCCTAGCTATACATCTGTAAACCCTATTCACTTTCCAAACAATGATTCACGAACTACAACCCCTCTGTCCTTATCCCCTCAGCAACCTCGAGCTCACAACCTTGCATAGTGTGTGTTCATGCTTGGAATTGCTCCTGCCCAATAGCATCACACTCCACTTGTCTATATTGAAAGACATCTGCCAGACACTAGCCCATTCACCCATGATATCTTGATCTGCCAAAGTATTTTTTTTTCCACCCAAGGTCCCAAATCCCACATATCTGCATCATCCACAAAATTGTATATTATTCCCTCAATGCCTTTATCCATATTAATAAAAAGAGCAGCAACGGCCCCAACACCGATCCCTACAGGACTCCACTAATGACTAGTCCCCACACAGAGTCATGACTATTAATTATTCTCAGTCTAAGTGAATGCAATCAATTTGTTATCCAACCCAAGATCTGCCGCCAATCCCAAAAGAGACCTTACTTAGCCTTCGGTGCAGCATTTTTTCCCCAAAGACGTTGAAAAATCTAGATACACAATTCATGGGCTTCAATCATCTACCAACTTGGTAAATTCCTTAAAAATAAAATTCAATCAAATTGGAGACAGCACCTGCTTTTCAAGAAGCTATGCTGTGATTCGCTAATTGCCCCATTTCTTTCAAGACAATCATACAACATCTCTAATAATGCCTTCTAGCAACTTGCCGATAATGGAAGTTAAATCGACAGACCTATAGTTATCTGATTCTGACTTACAAGAAGGAATATTGGCTAGGATAGCGACAACTGCTCTTCAAATAGTGCTGAAAGATCTCATCCATCCACTTGATTGGGCAGACTCATTTAAAAGTTGGCAACTTGAACAATGCAACTTTCCCTCAGCATTACACAGCCTATATTATGTAAATAAGTCCTGAAGTGGGGTTTGGGCCAACAACCTTCTGCCTCAGAGGCACGTTATCATCCCAGTCAACCCCTGTAATTATCGTACATGGAAAACCATAATTATTGTGTTAGTTTTGGCTTGCAAGTAAATTAGACAACATTGTAGGTCAGTTGTATTTGATTTGGTATTCTAAAAAGGCAAAGTTACTTTAGAGACCATGGATACAGGTTAAAGGTACTGGACATCTCAACTGCTTTTCAATTGATAGTATCTGTAAGACTGCCAAATGTAATCCTTATGCCATTTATTAAACATTAGTCTTCCCTCCTAAATTGTACCAGTTTGGTATGCTCCCACAGTTCATGGAAGAAACTTGCACATCTTGTAGGATGATCTTTATTCTGCAAATAACCCCACCCATTAATTTACCCCTACAGGTGCAGTTATTTTCATGGGAGGAGTGGGTGTGGGTTTAAGAGATCAATAGGTAATCCATATCTGGTAAATATCAGATCAAATGGTGCTACAGTGCAGGCCTTGGGCTTTATATGCTGCAGGATCTGGCACTAACTATCTGCAGTGTCGTAGGAAAGGTCTGCATTGCATTTGGCCAGTTCTGCCTCTCAGCCTGCATAGGCAGTCCATTCCCACTTTACTTTTTGTAAAACACAAACATTTGCAGGTGAGATACTCTAGAGAACTAGATGGTCTTTAGGATCAGCTGCAGTGTTTGACCCCCATCTTTGCGAAGGATGATTCCTGTGAGGCACGATTTCCTCCAGCCCTACAACCCTCCATGAACTCTGCATTCCTCCATGGCCCCCACTCCCTTCACCCCACCATTAAAACCTACATCTATGACCTAGCTTTTTGTCTGATTACGCTCCTATGAAGCACCTTGGGATGTTTTCCTACCTTAAAATGCGCTATATAAATGCAAGTTTTTGTTGAAGTTCCTGCCTTTGCTCATTGGCATGTTCAAGAACTGGTCTGTGTGAACAATAAAGCATTACTAGTATAACTTTCACACTGCTGTATCTTTTGAATTGTGTTGAGAGCCCAAAGTGAGAAGGCTGGGTATAAGGAATTTGTCTGGAATGGAGGTTGGAATTCCTCGATCATAAGATACTGAGCTTGAGAAACAATTACATATTCCACATTATGTGGAAGAAGGAAGGGTCCCTAGAAGCAGAGAAAGAATCTGCATTTGTATAGTGCTTTTCACAACCACAGGACAGCCCAAAAGGCTTCAGTCAATTAAGCACTTTTGAGGTGCAGTCATAGAGTCATTACGGCACAGAAGGAGGCCATTCAGCCCATTGAGTCCATGCCAGCTCTCCGTAGAGCATTCCAGTCAGTCCCATTCCCCTGCTCTATCCCCGTAGCCCTGCATGTTTATTTCCTTCAAGTGCCTATCCAATTTCCTTTTGAAATCATTGATCATCTCTGCTTCCACCGCCATCGTCGGCAGCGAGTTCCAGGTCATTACCACTCGCTGTGTAAAAAAAAGTTTTTCCTCACATGCCCCCTGTATCTCTTGCCCAAAACCTTAAATCTGTGTCCTAGTCCTTGTACCATCAGCTAATAGGAACAACCTTTCTCCGTCTACCTTATCCAAACCAGGCATAATCTTGTACACCTCTATCAAGTCTCCCCTCAACCTCCTTTGCTCCAAGGAAAACAACCCCAGCTTCTCCAACCTAACCTTGTAGCTAAAATACCTCATCCCTGGAACCATTCTGGTAAATCTCCTCTGCACCCTCTCAAGGACCTTCACATCCTTCCTAAAGTGTAGTGACCAGAACTGGACTCAGTACTCTAGTTGTGGCCTAACCACAGCTTTATAAAGGTTCAGCATAACTTCCCTGCTTTTGTACTCAATACCTCCATTTATAAATGATGTAGAGATGCCGGTGTTGGACTGGGGTGGACAAATGCGAGAAGTCGCACAACACCAGGTTATAGTCCAACAGTTTTATTTGAAATCACAAGCTTTCGGAGCGCTGCTCCTTCGTCAGGTGAAGTGAAGAGATGTATATCGGCACAGCATATATAGTCAGAGAACACTGGCAGACGATTACAGTTAATCTTTCTAACTGCCCTTCATCACACCTCGGCAGAGAGACAATCACGGCAATCAAAGGCGTGAATGGTGTTCAAACAGGTCAGTCAGGAAAACATTACATCAAAGACAATGTGGCAGATGCTGGGGTCTGTATGGAAAACACAAAACTTTTTTTGCTGGAAATCACAGCAGGTCCGGCCACATCGGTGTAGAGAGAACAAGCCAACGACGACTTGAGTCTGGATGACTCTACGTCAGGTGGGGCTACATATAAGCGTGACATGAACCCAAGATCCTGGTTGAGGCCGTCCTCATGGGTGCGGAACTTGGCCATCAGTTTCTGCTAGACAATTTTGCGTTGTCGTGTGTCTCGAAGGCCGCCTTGGAGAACGCTTACCCGAAGATCGGAGGCTGAATGTCCTTGACTGCTGAAGTGTTCCCCGACTGGGAGGGAACACTCCTGCCTGGCGATTGTTGCACGGTGTCCGTTCATACGTTGTCGCAGTGTCTGCATGGTCTCGCCGATGTACCATGCTCCGGGCATCCTTTCCTGCAACGTATGAGGTAGACGATGTTGGCCGAGTCACATGAGTATGTACCATGTACCTCTGCCAACGTTGTCTACCTCATACGTTGCAGGAAAGGATGCCCGGAGCATGGTACATCGGCGAGACCATGCAGACACTGCGACAATGTATGAACGGACACCGCGCAACAATCGCCAGGCAGGAGTGTTCCCTCCCAGTAGGGGAACACTTCAGCAGTCAAGGACATTCAGCCTCCGATCTTCGGGTAAGCGTTCTCCAAGGCGGCCTTCGAGACACACAACGCAAAATTGTCTAGCAGAAACTGATGGCCAAGTTCCGCACCCATGAGGACGGCCTCAACCAGGATCTTGGGTTCATGTCACGCTTATATGTAGCCCCACCTGACGTAGAGTCATCCAGACTCGAGTCGTCGTTGGCTTGTTCTCTCTACACCGATGTGGCCGGACCTGCTGTGATTTCCAGCAAAAAAAGTTGTGTGTTTTCCATACAGACCCCAGCATCTGCCACATTGTCTTTGATGTAATGTTTTCCTGACTGACCTGTTTGAACACCATTCACGCCTTTGATTGCAGTGATTGTCTCTCTGCCAAGGTGCGATGAAGGGCAGTTAGAAAGATTAACTGTAATCGTCTGGCAGTGTTCTCTGACTATATATGCTGTGCCGATATACATCTCTTCACTTCACTTGACGAAGAAGCAGCGCTCCGAAAGCTTGTGATTTCAAATAAAACTGTTGGACTATAACCTGGTTTTGTGCGACTTCTCACATCTATTTATGAAGCCCAAGATCCCATATGCTTTGCTAACTACTCTCTCGATATGTCCTGCCACTTTCAAAGATCTATGCACATGAACGCCCAGGTCCCTCTGTCCCTGCACACGGTTTAGAATTGTGCCATATTGCCTCTCCCTATCCCTTCTGCCAAAATGCATCACCTCACACTTCTCTATTAAATTCCATCTGCCACTTGTCTGCCCATTCTGCTAGCCTATCTATGTCCTGTTGCAGTTGATTGGTATCATCCTCACTGTTTGCCACACCTCCAAGATTGGTGTCATTGGCAAATTTTGAAATTGTACTCTGTATTCCAATATCAGTCATTTACATATATAAAAAAGCAGTGGTCCTAACACTGACCCTTGGGGAACACCACTGTCTACCATCCTCCAGCCTGAAAAACAACCATTTACCACAACTCGCTGTTTTCTGTCCTTAAGCCAATTCCTTATCCAAGCTGACACTGACCTGCCTATTCCACGAGCCTCAACTTTGTTAACCAGCCTTTTATGTGGTACTTTGTCAAACGCTTTAACATCCATATAGAAAACATCCACTGCATTCCCTTAATCAACCTTCTCTGTTACTTCATCAAAAAAAATTCAATTAGTCAGGTAGTCACTGTTGTAATGTAGGGAAACGCTGCATCAATTTACATCCACCCGAGGAGTCAGACAGGTCCTTAGTTTAATGTCTCATGTGAACGGTAGTATCTCTGCTGGTGCAGCACTCCCTCAGTATTACACTGATGTGTTAGCCTTGACATGTTAAAGGCTCTGGATTGCAGCCTGAACCTATAACCTTCTGACCCAGAGGCAGACACTTGTCTCAGTAATCAGTTCAGGAAACCCCCCAGGTGCAGTGGAGCACGTGGCTAGCCAAGGGAAAGAAAGTTAAGTACAGGAACAGTGTGCGAATAGACCGTGAAAGTAATAGAGTTTCTTCTATAACCATAATGGAGTCCCAAATATTTTGTTGTTGCCAACATGCCAGGATAAGGAACAAAATGGAGCAGGTGCAAAATCTCACACCCACTTGCCTTCCTCTCCCTCACTATTCCAATCCCATGGAGCGGGAAGAGAAGCCATTGAAGGTGATTCTATAGTTACGGCTGGAAAGATAGCAATGGAACCAGGTGAGTGCAGTCCCACCTAGCTGGACAACGGTGGAGAGGCGTTGGAGCAGAATTGTGTGGTCAACGTGTCAAAGGCTGCAGAGAGATCGGCAGGACGAGAAGGGATAGTTTACCTTTGTCGTAGTCAATTAGGATGTCACTTGTGACCTTGGTAAAAGCCGTTTTGGTAGTGTGGCGGGTGGCCGTTACCTGATTGGAGGGATTCAAACAAGGAGTTCTGGGAAAGGTGGGCATAGATTTGGGAGGTGACAACGCATTCAAGGATTTGAGGGGAAAGGGAGGTTGGAGATAGGGTGATAGCTTGCAAGGACGGAGGGGTCAAGGGTTGTTTTTGAGGGGGGTGATGACGGCAGATTAGGAGGGGGGGGACAATACAGATAAACAAGGGAGCAAAAAAAGGGGTGGAAAGGCAGTCAAATATAATATGGAAAGTTAAAATTAAGGGAAATCAGAAATTGGGCACTAGTCATTGATTAAAATAGGAAACTGACATTGTATCAAGAGCCAGATTGCAAACGTTTCTATAGGTATGTAAATAGGAAGAGATTAGTGAAAGTAAACGTGGGCACATTAGAGGCAAAGACAAGAGAAATTATAATTGGCAATAAAGGAAATAGCAGAGACATTAAACAAATACTTTGTATCTGTATTCACAGTAGAAGATACACAAAAAACATTCTGGAAATAATGGGGAACCAAGGGTCTAGAGAGAATGAGGAACTTAAAGAAATCAGTATAAGTAAAGACATAGTGCTGGAGAAATTAATGGGACTAAGTGGCGGCAAATCCGCTGGACCGGACGACCTGCATCCTAGGGTATTAAAAAAAAAAGAGGTAGCTGCAGAGATAGTGGATGCACTAGTATTAATCTTCCAGAATTCCCTAGATTCTAGAACAGCCCCCAAGGATTGGAAGGTAGCAAACATTCTACCGCTATTTAAGAAAGGAGGAAGAGAAAAAAAGGCCAGTTAGCCTGACATCAGTGGTAGGCAAAATGCTAGAATCTAGAAAATCCTAATATGATTAGGCAGAGTCAACATGGTTTTATGAAAGGGAAATTGTGTTTGACAAATCTGTAGTTTTTTGAAGATGTAGCTAGCAGGATGGATAAGAGGGGGGGGGGGGGGGGGAACCAGTGGATGTAGTGTATTTGGATTTTCAAAAAGCATTCAATAAAGGTGCCACACAAGAGGTTATTACACAAAATTAGGACTCATGGTATTAGGGGTAATATATTAGCATGGATTGAGGATTGGTTAATGGACAGAAAACAGTAGGAATAAACAGGACTTTTTCAGGTTGGCAGGCTGTAACTAGCAGGGTACCGCAAGGATCAGTGCTTGAGCCTCAGCTATTTACAATCTATATTGATGACTTAGATGAAGGGACTGAGTGACGTATCCAAGTTTGCTGATGATACAAAGTTTGGTGGGAAAGTAAGCTGTGAGGAGGATACAAAGAGGCTGCAGAGAGATATAGACAAGTTGACTGAGTGGGCAAGAACATGGTAAATGGAATACAATGTAGGGAAGTGTGAAGTTATCCACTTTGGCAGGAAAAACAAAAAAGCAGAATATTTTCTGAAATGGAGAGAGGCTGGGAAATGTTTGCACTCAGAGGGACCTGGGTGTCCTTGTACATGAATCAGAAAGTTAACATGCAGGTACAGCAAGCAATTAGGAAAGCAAATGGTATGTTGGTTTTGTTACAAAGGGATTAGAGTATAAGAGTAAAGAAGTCTTACTACAATTATACAGGGTATTGGTGAGGCCACACCTGGAGTACTGTGTACAGTTCTGGTCCCCTTACCCAAGGAAAAACATACTTGCCTTAGAGGGAGTGCAGCGAAGGTTCACTAGACTAGTTCCTGGGATGAGGGGATTGCCCTATGAGGAGAGATTGAGTAGACTAGGCCTATATTCCCTAGAGTTTAGAAGAATGAGAGGTGATCTAATTGAAACATAAAATTCTTAAGGGGCTTGACAACGTTAATGCTAGGAAAATGTTTCCCCTAGCTGGGGAATCTAGAACACGGGTCAGTCACAGAATAAGATGTAGGCCATTCAGGACTGAAATGAGGAGAAATTTCTTCACTCAAAGGGTTGTGAATCTTTGGAATTCGCTACCCCAGAGAGCTGTGGATGCTCAGTTGTTGAGTATATTCAAGACAGAGGTCGATACATTTTTGGGAACAAAGGGAATTAAGGGATATGGGGATAGTGCGGGAAGGTGGAGATGAAGTAGATCAGCCATGATCTGGTTGAGTGGCGGAGCAGGCTCGAAGGGCCAAATGGCCTACTCTAGCTCCTATTTCTGGTTATGTTCTTAATTGAAAGTGGTACAACTGGGTCAGGATTCACAATAGACTTGTGCATTTTTTTTTTAAAAGAGGGAAAGGGGCATTAATTGGAAACATGGCACTACAAGAAGTTAAAGAAAGGTGGTCCTTTAGCTTGAGCTGTGGAACAGCTAGGGAATTGAACACACAACTGGGGAGTAACATTACTGACTGCAAAACAATGGAAAGGAAATGCAGGAAGAAATTAAAGACAAATTAAAAAGGTACGAATCAGAGCCAATCATCTAGGTATGGATAGGCACGTAGAAGTTGCATTCCGAGATGCACAAGTCTGTAAGAATCCTAGGTGTATTTAGATGCCAAAAAAGGAGTACCTTATACTGACGACTTTCCCCCTCGAAACTGGAGAAACATCCAGCAGCATTCCCATATGCAGTATGAAGCTTTTAGTTTGATGGTAGCTCGCTAACCCCCCCTGGGCACACTGCCTGAATAGTATGAACATATTCAATTTCTCCTATTTTAGAAATTGGGGTATAGTTTGGGAGACTATGGAATACCTGAAGTGGAAACCAGATTGGAGCGATAGTCTATAGGGACCGCAGCTATACTTCTCACATGACCACATATTTTCTAGATTCTCATCACCTCATGTCGACTGGCCTTGACATGGAGGCTGCTGGTAAATCTGAAAAAGAAAAACCAGAATAAACCAAACAGTGCAGAACAAACCGCTTGATAATCTGGCTGCCCAAGCTTGCCAATGTAGAGGAAGATAACTTTGTTCCAAACTTTATGAAACATCCAACACGAGGAGCAGAATCTTTACCTGAGAAATATAGCACGAGGTCAGAGGCTTTACGCGACACAAGAGTACATGATAAAGCACTGCCTATTTGCAACATCGCAATGACGTATATGCATGTGCGCACGCTCGACTGATCAAGCTAAGCTATAAACATGCTGTGTGCAAAGAATGCAGAATTAGGGATTCTGTGCTCAGGTTAAGCAATTACAAGATGATGTAAATTGCATGGTTTACTACCTTTATTTGGTTAAAAATTTTCAGCTAGCATGAAACAAAAATCAGAAACTGGATTTGCAAAATTTCCCTGGATTTAACGATGCAACTCTTAATACAGAAAAAACACTCTAGTTTTGATACTATACACTGATCAAAAGGGGGGAAAAAAAGCACAAATACGAAGGCATTTAGTGTGTGTGTAGTCTTTATTCCATATTAAGACAATGAAGCCGGAGTGAGGACACCAAGGAAGCCTGCAGGGTGGAAAGTAAGAGAAGGGTAGTTGCAATACTATAGCAAAGTGAAGAGACAGATGCTACAACTAAATTGTATTGTACATGTCAGAATGAGCATTAATTTACAGCTAACAGAATCAGAGATTATTTTTATATGCAACGTAAACAATACCCTAAACAGGCATTTACTTGTTAAGAGTATAACAGAATACATATTACAATAAATATTGGCCACATAGCTAAAAGCTGGATCTCAGAAAAACAAATGTAGCCAGGCTTTTAAAATTCAGAAGCACTAACATTTGGTTATAAACAAAGCATTAATTACTTTACATACCTATAGCAATTAGCTTACATCAAAGCATTTGATATGCCAATAGGCACGCACACACTTCCCCCGCAAAAGTAGATTTTTAAAAATCTCAAAGTGCACAAATTTATTTGTTTGAGGGGTTGAAGAACATATATGCAAATAATTGCTTTCAGCTAAGCTGCAAAAATACTGTTTGACAGCACATTCAAAGAACTTCAATACAATATAAAGCACACTTAGAAATAAGTGACCAGGTATACTACCATATAATATGGGTTCCCATGCCACAAGTCATAGTGTCCACACAAAAAAAAACTCTACATTTTCTTTTAACATTTAAAAAAAAACTAACATTCTGGAAAAAAAGTGTATCCAACAATCATAAAACAGAAAGAGGCCAAAACCATGAATGTACTACATATGTTAAGTGTCAATTGCTATAACAAATGGACCTTTTTACCATCTTGCTCAAAAATGGTCTTCCAAAAATAAAGCACATTAGAAAGATGATCCAGCTTTCAATTTCTTAAACAAACTAAATACGTGAACAGTTTGCTACAAGCTTAAACACCATGAGTCGAGCCATGTATTGCTGCTCAAATGTGTGGTGCAATATTTTATTTTTAGATAAGTCTTAAAAAATTCAGAGATTAGAACCTTCTCCACTAAGCTTTGGTTCCTCCTCTTAAAAACAATGAAATCAATGTTCTAGCTTGCGTCTTCAGAATCTCTACAGTCTGTTCATCATCAGGTTGTCCAGAAGAAAAATAAACCAAGGAATAAACAATGAACCCAATATTTATATAGGTTTAGAAATCGTGCAAAGTGCTTTAGAATCCACTAAGGAAACTAGTCCACAGCACACAAAAAAGGGATGAAAGCTGTAAGACAACATTTTCTCCCCACCTACTGGCACTGAAAGAGACAGCATTCATTTTGATAGTCCATATACAGCAGACTTTAACACAGTTCAGGAGAAATGGCACCAAAGACAGTAAGTTGTGCCATTTTTCTTTCACAAGCATAAAAGAACCAACATAGCATGAGGACCAAAGGTTCTTCAGTTAAGGTGTCTGATGAAAGTTACAAAAATTGAATTGAAAGCACCACTGGTGTAATATTTTGCTGGGGGTTAAATTCATAACTGTGACAATTCCAATTCCCACACCAGCCATCCTTATGGCCAGAGTGTATGCATGCCAGTTCAGGAGCTGCTTTGTGCTGTAGACCAATGTTCATTGGGAACTGGGTTGGAGACTGCCCAAATTCTAAGTTTACAAAGGTCATTAAAAGCAGGATATATATTTTCATCCAATTATTCTGGGCTTGATTGAGGTGAAAGGTTAGTGTGTTAGCTCAATATTGAATCCAGATTCTCCTCCTTCCCCTCTGCCCTCCCTGGCCCCCACCACCCAAGGTAATATTAAAATCACAGAATTACACTAACGTGAAAACTACCATTAACATTTTATAATCCTTTGTAAAATTTGAGGTACTGAGATTTTCATAATTTATTCAAATAGGAAGGCAAATTTTCATGGAAATTAGCATAGTTCTGGATCCATACAACTGTATTAAATCAATTTCTGAATTAATTTTGATTCAGAATCCATAAAATACATTTATAAAACCTAGATAAGCAAACAAAATAGGACACAATCTCTTTAAAACAGCTAGTAAAATGGTCTAATGTAAAACACACAATAAAGTGCAAAACATAGACTGGAACAATTTTGTTTTGATTTTACAGGAATTGTTTACCTTTAGGTCATAAAGAGCTATTTAATTGATACAAGATGCAGTTTTGGCCAAAATCTCAACTTGAATTTATTGAAATCAGTTCCTGTAGAAAATTAGGTTTGAGTCTTTGTTGAGCATAATCTTGCCTAATTTTAGCAGGAGTCATTGTAGTGTTCAAATGCAATTCAGTTTCCATATACCTACAGGACACTATTATTCCACTAGGAGAATCAATTGGTACAATGTCATTAGAAATTTGTGCCTTGGATGGTCACATCATCTCCACCCCCCTATGATGTATACAAGTTGTTGCTCTGGGCCAAGCAGCTTGGAGACGCAAAAGTAACAGGAGCACTGAAACATAAAATAGTGAAAGGACCTTGCAGGGACACGGAGCAAGCTGGGAGGGAGCTCAGTCTGTGAAGCTAAATATATGGAAACACCCCTTACTTAAATTATGATAGGTCAACAAATTATCTCTCATTTGTTCAACTTTCATATAAAATAAGAGCTTCAAGCTCTGAAAAATTGTGCAATAATGAAGGCACAGAAGACATGTCAAGAGTCTATTAGAAAAGATCCATTGTCAACTACCTAATTTTTTTTTAAAGTCAGGAACATACACCAGTTGGAAGCCACAGTGGGATTTAACTGGCACAGGCCCCAATAGACCACTACTCAAGATAGGATTGGTGGAAATGGTACAAGAACACTGCAGATGAAAAGTAAATACTTGTATTTATAATGCCTTTCATGTCAAAATGTCTCAAAGCATTTATGCAATGAATTGCTTCTTGAAGTGCAGTGACATGCACAGGCAAATACTGCAGCCATTCTGTATCAGCACCATTTCACAAACACCCAGGAGATCAATGAGCAGTTAATCTGGTTCAGATGGTATGGAATGAGGAAGACATGGTAAGGACACCAGGAGAATTCCCACTTCTTTGAATAATGCCATAGAATCTGTGATATCCATCTGAACAGGCACACATCTTGAGTTAACTTATCTGAAGTACAGCACCTTAAGGAGATTATTCTAACCACAAAGGGCAAAATTCACTTAATAAAACAATATCCTACATTGATTTTCCTCTTTGGATGACAAATACCCTATTTGTACATGAGGTTTAAATAAGAACCAAAATGCTTTCATTTTAAATTTCTATTTCAGCTGATATCTCAGTTGATGAAAGATCTGTACAAAAACTTCCTTCCAGATTTATCTTTTTTCCTAAAAGTCAAGAATCTGACCATATTTAAACAGTTTGGGAGAAAAAAAGTTAATTGTTAATTCTAGATAAGGGTTCTGGACCCTACTCTCGTCCCCATACCTCCCCCAATAACCTGAGTAAAAAGGTCATCCAGAAATTGAGAATCTGTCAAATCAGATTCCTTTTAGCTGGAAAAATAGTACATAGCATATAATGCTTCAAGTTTCAGGATCATTACAGAACATCTGCCAGGCATGTTCTTTAAACAAATTATTGCTTTCAAAAGCACCTTTAAGTTGTGAATTAGGTGCAACAAGTAGTGTTGATCAGAGACTTACATCAATTAACAATTAGACACTCTGAAGAGAACCAATTATTTACACAGTTGAACCAATTCTATAATTTGGAATATGCATCACTAGGGCACAACATAAAGATGGTTATTAGGCAGATTTGTTTAATAATCTTCTGCAGGCACAGAAATGAATAAAAACCAGATGCAGTTGGATATATACAATTTTGGGAGGCTAACTATGCTGGTGATACAAATGGTTACAGCTTAAATGTGCAGCTTCTACACATTTAATAAGACATTAAACCATCTACATGATCTGTTCATACGTATGGCAAGAATTAGACTTTTACACTAACTATTAGAACAGATTATAATAAATGTGAACAGGAGTATTTACAAGTTTACTGAATAGCTTAGTTAGATGTTGAAAGAAACTAATTTGAAAGTATTTTGATGCGATAAAGCTGTATTTCAGCTTTCACAGCACTTGTTGATAATAGATCACAAAAATAAGCATGCAATTCTTATAAAAGGATATTAGGTTGGTTGAGGATTTTCCAGGATATACTTGCACAGCACACAGTAGAAAAATACTAGTGTACTATTAGAGCAAGCCTTGCCAAAGGAGATTAATATTGAAAACTAAAATATGGAATAAAACAATTGATGTTTAGTTTTTGAAACTGATTTCACATATTATTTACTTGACCTGGAAACCCTGAATCTGAAGTTTCCAGTGTATATTGAATTGCTTAAATTGGCACCTTCAGATGTCTCAAGCAGTCATTGAAACAATTAAAAACTAAAATCCTGGTTGCACATCTAAGATTTTGAATACAAAACAAACAATCCGGTTCAACAAAATAACTGTTCGAGTGCGTTTTCTCTACTACAACTCTGCTAAATGTTGCTTTTTCCTTTGCCACAGAAGGAAGCAGAGCCTGGTATGTTAGTTATACAAGCTGCAGTACACGCAGGACCAAATGAGCTAATCTTGGACAGGAATGGGCTGCTCACAGCCAAAATTGCAATAGCTGCTGAGCATGGCTATGTTAGCAAAAAGCAGGTGAGAATCTCTCAGCATTTTATAGAGCAACTATTGAGCTTCTGGTCAGTGTTGCAGCTATTTCATTTGTATGATAAAAACAAGGCTAGGTTTATGAAATGCCAGTTAATTCTTTTTGGAACTATTACGTAAAGACTTTTTAAAAAATCCTTCTGAGTACTGGCTATTTTAAGAAAAGTTTTAATCCGAAAAGAACATGGAAGTATAAACACTCTCCAGGGTGATTCTATTATCATTTGAAATAAAAGTGAAACTGGCCCTGTTGTGACAATGTGGGCTAATCAAAACAAAAGCCAACCAATATGTGGTGAGCATTGTAGTTTTCACCTTTATAAAGTTAAAATTAAATGACACACAGTCCCTTCACTAGATGTTTTTAAACACTAAAATGCTTAGTCCATGTTTGAAATTCCAATTATGGCCGGTCTTGGGTCCCAAATAATCTAACGGTCACTTTAAAAATGCATCAAACTCACTGCAAAACACATGGTACGGTCTTCATTAGCCACCTAAAATTCCATGTAACTAATTAATAAAAATATGAACAATTCTTGACCTTACTCCCTGACCACCATATATTTGGAAGTGGCCCCATATTTATCAACAGTGGTACTAAGTGCCTATATTTGAGGGGAAATTCACTTGCACAGGAAAAGAGAGCAGAAAGATTATTCATTAGCCTGTGTTCTGTGATGCCTCAATTGAATAAACACTAGTCGTGATATTGTTGACATTGTGGCCTTTTGAGACAGAGAACATATCAATAACATAGAAACTACTGCTAGAATAGGGCAACGGCAACCATAGAAAAGTTACCTGGGCATCCAATTTCCTACTTATAATCAAAACATAAGTGAAGTCTGCCCATCGAAGCTCACCCCTCCGCTACCTTAACATAGCACCCAGCTGCAGTTTTAGGAGTCCCTCGTATTCTTGTATCTATTCCCTTATCTGGCAAATTATTCCAAACATTCATAACCCTTGGGCATTGAAGTTCTTCCTAATCAGTTTTAAAATGTACTTGTCACTTGTTTAAATGTATGTTCTCTGGTCCTATACTCACTTTTAATTGCCAAAACAGTTATACTCCAACTGCACAATTGCTCGCCTGGATTCCTGCTCACAGACTTTGTTTAAAAACTACTGGTATGCTTTAATCTGGATTTCTAAACTCAATTTACAGAATCCTCTGCTGCAATCTCAGATACAATTACAAGGAGATAATTGGATTTCCTATACTGTTAATACAGATTTTATATTAGGCAACCAAAATGGCACTCATCAGAAAATAATATCCATTGAGTGATAATCTATAGTTGGTCACTGTCATTGTCAATCATTAACTTTTCACTGGAGGATGTTGTGCAAAAACTGCAAGGAGCATCTTAGCCAAGGTCGGTCATGACACCTGCCACTAAGGAAAGAACAAAATGGAAGCTGCCCCATCCCCTCCAAAAGCTATTGCTTGGAAATGGTTTCAAGGCAGTAACCTCCAGGGTCAGTGGCACCCGACCACCATCTTGAAATCACTCGACTATTTTTTTTTAAAAAAAGGAACACTACTTTGCAGACATCCAAACAAAAAAAAAATCCTTCTAGTCAGGCCAAAATCATCCAGGTTAAATGCCAGGATGGTAATCCAACACAAAAGTGGTGTTTAATCTCCAAAATGATGGTCTCTTACTAAAATTTGATTTGAATTCCACCACATGATTTCCAAAATTCTACCGTAAATGTGCACACTATGTACAGCTTCTGCATCAATCCTACAGAGCTCCATAGTTGCCCTAAATTAATTATTCCTTTTTGACCATACCCTGCACACAGACAATGACAATACCTAGCAAATCCCTAAACGGCAACATAATAAATACATGCACGTTAATCTGTAGATGGACCTGCAGTATCCACTGAAAATCACAGACACCACGAAGTGCTCAAGTACCTGAAAAGGAAGCTGCAAAAAGAGAAACCACACATTGTAAGTCAATTCAAGCCTTGAATAATTCAGAAAGAATTCATTCTTTCTGAATAAATTTGCAACTATCACAATGTCCCATGTGCCTGGAGAGTCAGCAATTAAAAAAGAGCCAAGGACTGTTGGGTGCAATCCTCATTTGACCTTTGCTGGTTCTCGTTCTAACCATCGCACCCTTACTTTCTGTTTGTAGTGGTACTCTTTCAGATACTCTTGTAGAGGCGGGGGCAGTGGAAGTGCATCTATTCCATCATATGTTGTACAGCTGCAGATGGCTGCACGGCAGATGTACTGCAGGCTGAAAGGAAGTGTCCTGGTCAGTGGAACAGTAAGCAAAGGTTCAAAAAACATGCACGAGCTGGGATCCTTATAATGTTCCAGAAGGCCTGTTACTGTGGAGGAGTGAAAAACACAGGGGTCATGGGCATCAAAACTAAAATTATGATTCCACTGTTCGATCCTGGCGTGCAAGGAGCGGTTATAACGGCGGAAGCTCACGGAGAACAGATAGTCCTCTTGCGCGGAGTCCCTGAGTAAAAAGGTGCCTTCAGGCTTGCCATCAAGGAGAGCCTCAGCTTCGTAACGGTCCATCACTCCCCAGTAACAAGGGTTACTTGTAATCTGAAGCAAGTCTGGCACCAGGCAATGAATGTAATCAATTTGCGTGTGCACTTTCCAGGGCCCAGGTCTGGCAGAGTGACCGAGGTTTTCTCCTGGCACCTGCCGCGGTTTCTGCCTGCGTGCCTGGAGACAGAGAGTCGTTGTGTCCTCTTCGGAGTCCCAGTCTCCATTTGTCATTGCACGATTGTCACCAGAGAGCTCACTCATCCCAGGTGCTAACTTTGGTCCCAGCTTGTATGTTTGATTAATTTGTGCAGTGGCTTCGAAAGTGTGTATCAGGGCATTGGGAGGAGGATCAACCCCTTCTTCAATGCTGAGTCGCCTTCTTTCCCGAAGTCGATCTTCTTCGTCTTCTGTCGAAACAAAAGTAGGATCAAATGTCTCAAGCCAGCAAGCTGACTGCGAGCTCACAGGAGCAGTGTGTTGCTTAATAAGATGCCATTTCTGGGCTAGGTCTGACCCAGCTGGAAAGGGACATTTTTCAAGCATCAGTTCAGAGAGTAAAATTTTTCTCCTGCTTGAGAATAAGCTCTTTGACTGTTTATTATGTGTTCGTAATGGAAAACATAGTCCTACTGTTTCTTGGAAACGCTGGCGCATAGACGGCCGTGTCATAGTCCGATTAGACAAATTATCCATATCATGTATGGAACTTACACCATATCGTCTTTCCCGTCTCTGTAGCCCAGACCGTGTCCTACTAAAGCGTTTATCTGTTTCAAACGACATTTGCGTTTTTGTAGAGCAAGAGTGTTTCTTCTTCCCACCCCATGGAGCATGGCGGGAGTAAGAGTCTCTTCGAACAAGATGAGACTCTGGTGCAGCAGCCAAATTTTCGTTCTCTTTATCTAAATCAGCTTCAACAATCTCTGGGATGTCAGAAACACAGTTTCCATTTCTTCGGTCTGTGTTTAGACACGTGTCTGTAACCAATGCTATAGCTCCATGTCTATTTACTGGACTTCTTAAACCGTGCTGAGGCAGATTACTAACATGTACACTTGAGTTTTTACCAACAGAACAGCTCGGATAGTTCAAGTCATTTTCACTTCGGCCTCCACCTTCATTAACAAAAAGGTTCTGACATCTGTATTTTAAATTGCTCCACATCTTTCCAACTTTATCCATAGGTTAAACACGTATCTAAGGATACAAGAAAAGAATATTAAAGACAAACTGAGCAATAAGAGTTCAGAAATAAAACTATATCCAATCTGGCATCACAGCTTAAATAAACCAGAAATTAAGAGCGGTTTAGATTATATATCAAAATAAAATTTTACCAACTGTTACAGGTTTCTTGGACAAAGTAATTTTCCATGTATTTATAATTTGCATATTTGAATTTCAACTCTCCAAGCCTGTTCACTAATAAAAGCACATAGATAATAGATTTCATCAAGACAAACAATGCCAAGTCCCAGTAAATTCTCCCAATACTTCTACATTGGCTGTGCAAACATTAAGTCACGAGTGAAAAAATAATTGCATTCATTTGGAGCTGCATCAAATCACAAGAACTCCCAAAACTGCTCCACAGTCAATTACTTTTGAAATGCAAACATGGCCACCAACTTGTAAACAGCAAGATCCAATAAAATGAAAATGAGAGGAATGGCCAGTTAATCTGTTTCTAGTTATGTTGGTTGAGAAAGGGACATTGGTCAAGACACCAGGAGAGTTCCCTGCTCCTCTTCAAATAGTACAATGAGAGCTTTTACATCTGCTTGAACTACTAGAAAAGGCAGCTAGGGACTGGACGTACCGGAGCACTCACTTGCATTTTGTAAAACTAACTCACTGGCAATGTGACTGGCCTGTGAAAGTAGTTTATAAAAACACATGGCCTTCAGGAGGCCAATTTCAATACGTTCATAAGCCAACAAATGTCACAAACTAAATTACAACTCCAGATCATTGCCCAACTCGGTCACAATACCCAAATCACGCTAAAATTGATATTCTGAAGTGAGAGAAACATGAGTGTGCACAGCTCAACTTTTGGATAAAACCTTCAAAATGAAAACATCTCCTGTAACTTTAGCCACAGTACACATTCTTTTTCCAAAAAGCCTTCCTTCAGCTAAACTCAGCCTCCTTTTGAAGCAATGCTTCTATACATGATTGGTAGTTCCAAATATTCAGCTACTACCGAACCAACCAACTAAAGCAAATGGCATGCTGATTAACAGATAGCTTAGCCCCAAGACAATTTACAACATGCGAGTTAGAGATAACATGGCAATTTAGCTCAGTGACTGGCTAGCTCCCTACAGCGATAAAGGTGGTCTTACTGTATTGTAAAATTTGCCACGGAGTTGTACTTCAAGTGTGTAAAAAGAAAATGCATAGTTGCTCCCGATATGCATACACTGCAATACCGTATCATTTAGTATGGCTCATTAAACAAAGAAATAATTTAGATTATCTTTCCTACAATGCACCCTTCATCTATAGTTACCATGACAGCCCTGTCGAAATACATGTCTGCAATAGTCATCCATTCACAATGGAACTAACTTAAGACATGGCCATTCAAAATGTTTTAATCCTAAACTGTACTTTGCTTGAAAGTGCAGCATCTTTATTTCAGAAGTACATTTTTCATTGTGCTAGCTTCTTCATTTTTGGCATCTCAAATTGCAGACAAAAACAGTCACCAGCTTAAAACAGGATGCGAGATATTTTTATATGGGAACACCTGGGTCTCATACATCAGTGTAAATCAAACATCACCCAAGTTTCAAATGACCTACAATTCGAGACAGTTGAGCACTCAATAAATGGAATTCCAAACAGTATAGAACGGCAAATAAACAAATGAAATTACTCAATTTACCCATGGCTTTCGTCAACTGTCTTGTACAATTTCAAGGACATAGAAAGTTGATCGATTTCACTGTGCAACACCTATAGCGGACGTGCCGGGAGATTTAACACAAAAAACCACCACACTGAGGTCATACATTATTCATGATACTTGGTTACATAATACTTTCCCCAATGATTTGTCGGCTGGAATCAAAATTTAGATGCAATACCCCACTACAGTCTTTTGTTTGTTGAACTATGGATACCATGTAGACACGGGTTATTTTTCCAACATGCTGACCACATTCTTCGTCTGCAATGCTTCAGAGTAATTGCAAGGTGCCAAACAGAATTCTTCCAGGAAAAAGTGGAATCGTTGCTGAGAGATTGCGTCAGCAATGGAGATGCATTTTTTTTTTACAAGTACAAAGTTTTCACTGAGTTAACTTCAGTTAAGTTCACGACGTCATTATCGTTTCTCATGGAAACGCTGAATTTTGGCAAAGAATTTATATTTGAAACAAGTATTTCATGTAAAAATACATTTGAAGTCAATTGTGGTAAACATTTTAAACACTGAAACAGGCTTAATTTAAAAAATCCCCAATGTCACGTGAAGTACAAACATGCAAGTGGTACTGAAATCAAAAGAATCAGTTTTCAAAAGTCAGAACAACTTTGCATTTCAGCAGTGGTTGCTTTTTGTAGACTTTTGGAAAAAGCAACACAACTCTCATCTTCACAGAGGGGATATCAATTCAGACAATTTCAATGCTGGGAAATTCTGCAAGCAGCACATGCTCAGAATGCACATACTTCAAATTTAAAAAAAAAAGTTACGTATATGTTTCTTTGGGATGTGTCTGAGCTACAAAGGATTGCACTAATATAGTCTCTTGAAAATTTAAAATGTTATGTATACTCAGCACAATATATTGCCAGCTATTTAGGCACTCTATCTTTTGTGAAGCCAGTGTGAACACTTAGGCAGGTACAACATTTCATTAATACAAGTTTAAAATGTATATCAATATTAAAATAGAACAATTTATTCAAAAATTACAAAGACAATCTCAGGAATACATTCTTGTTCAGAAAGGGATTTCAAATTAACCCAAGATGACCACTGTCAAAAAAAACTTGTTGCACCCCAGCAAGCCCATATTTCAGTAGTTTATTGCTCCATCTACACAGTCATAAATTGGGTTTTTTGACTATTTCCATGGAAAAGGATTTGGAAATGATTAATGTTGGTGTTGATTTTAAAATTAAAAAGATCAAAATTAGGAATCCTCCTCAGAGCCACACATTGGAACAAAGACAGATTGATATGGTAATGAGTAAGTCATTGAAATAATAACTATAAGTGAGAACAGTAGGGGAGTGGGTATTGTTTCAAATGCTCCCAAACATTCACATTTTAGGGGTGAGTTCAAGGGTTGGGGGGGGGGGGGGGGCAGAGAAAGAGGGGAAGAGGAGAAAGGGAAAGTGTGGGGTTGCAGGCTTGATTGGCAGCTCTACTGGCCAATCACTAGACAAGAGGAGGGATTAGGAAAGCCCCCAACTTCAGGGAACAGCAGAACAATGATCCACATGTGGGGAAGTCAGGTCCAAAGGCTGCAAATGACAGGGTACAAGCTTGAGCGAAGATATAGCCAGTTTTAGAAACTGACCAGAAAGAAAGAATAAATCTAAAAGAAAGCATTCAGCTTGCTATTTGGGATAGCAATGCATGTTACAGGAAGAATTATGGAAGTTAAAAAAAGGTGAAATTACTAACCTAATCACTGCTCCCTGCAAAATGAACCAACTCCTTAATTTTACATTGACATGATCTTAGCAGAGCGTTCATCAATTCCACCTACTGGAAGACTGAGGAAGTACATACAAGGACACACGCATAGAACATGATGTCCAGTTCCTATGACAAGGAGAATGCATCATTATACACCCAGATTACATTACTGTTTAATTAGATAATTGGCAGTACAGGCAAACAGAGTGCATATGACTGAAGACTGCTTACAAAGTGATCAGTGCTACAATATCGGGGGGAGGGGGGGGGAGAAAGAGGGGGGAGGGGGGAGGGGAGAAGGGGGGGAGAGAGAGAAGAAGGGGGGGAGAGAGAGAAGAAGGGGGGGAGAGAGAGAAGAAGGGGGGGAGAGAGAGAAGAAGGGGGGGAGAGAGAGAAGAAGGGGGGGAGAGAGAGAAGAAGGGGGGGAGAGAGAGAAGAAGGGGGGGAGAGAGAGAAGAAGGGGGGGAGAGAGAGAAGAAGGGGGGGAGAGAGAGAAGAAGGGGGGGAGAGAGAGAAGAAGGGGGGGAGAGAGAGAAGAAGGGGGGGAGAGAGAGAAGAAGGGGGGGAGAGAGAGAAGAAGGGGGGGAGAGAGAGAAGAAGGGGGGGAGAGAGAGAAGAAGGGGGGGAGAGAGAGAAGAAGGGGGGGAGAGAGAGAAGAAGGGGGGGAGAGAGAGAAGAAGGGGGGGAGAGAGAGAAGAAGGGGGGGAGAGAGAGAAGAAGGGGGGGAGAGAGAGAAGAAGGGGGGGAGAGAGAGAAGAAGGGGGGGAGAGAGAGAAGAAGGGGGGGAGAGAGAGAAGAAGGGGGGGAGAGAGAGAAGAAGGGGGGGAGAGAGAGAAGAAGGGGGGGAGAGAGAGAAGAAGGGGGGGAGAGAGAGAAGAAGGGGGGGAGAGAGAGAAGAAGGGGGGGAGAGAGAGAAGAAGGGGGGGAGAGAGAGAAGAAGGGGGGGAGAGAGAGAAGAAGGGGGGGAGAGAGAGAAGAAGGGGGGGAGAGAGAGAAGAAGGGGGGGAGAGAGAGAAGAAGGGGGGGAGAGAGAGAAGAAGGGGGGGAGAGAGAGAAGAAGGGGGGGAGAGAGAGAAGAAGGGGGGGAGAGAGAGAAGAAGGGGGGGAGAGAGAGAAGAAGGGGGGGAGAGAGAGAAGAAGGGGGGGAGAGAGAGAAGAAGGGGGGGAGAGAGAGAAGAAGGGGGGAGAGAGAGAAGAAGGGGGGGAGAGAGAGAAGAAGGGGGGAGAGAGAGAGAGAAGGGGGGGAGAGAGAGAGAAGGGGGGGAGAGAGAGAAGAAGGGGGGGAGAGAGAGAGAAGGGGGGGAGAGAGAGAGAAGGGGGGGAGAGAGAGAGAAGGGGGGGAGAGAGAGAAGAAGGGGGGGAGAGAGAGAGAAGGGGGGGAGAGAGAGAAGAAGGGGGGGAGAGAGAGAAGAAGGGGGGGAGAGAGAGAAGAAGGGGGGGGAGAGAGAGAGAAGGGGGGGAGAGAGAGAGAAGGGGGGGAGAGAGAGAGAAGGGGGGGGAGAGAGAGAGAAGGGGGGGAGAGAGAGAGAAGGGGGGGAGAGAGAGAAGAAGGGGGGGAGAGAGAGAAGGGGGGGAGAGAGAGAGAAGGGGGGGAGAGAGAGAAGGGGGGGAGAGAGAGAGAAGGGGGGGAGAGAGAGAAGAGGGGGGAGAGAGAGAGAAGGGGGGAGAGAGAGAAGAAGGGGGGGAGAGAGAGAGAAGGGGGGGAGAGAGAGAAGGGGGGGAGAGAGAGAGAAGGGGGGGGAGAGAGAGAAGGGGGGGGAGAGAGAGAAGGGGGGGAGAGAGAGAGAAGGGGGGGAGAGAGAGAAGGGGGGGAGAGAGAGAAGGGGGGGAGAGAGAGAAGGGGGGGAGAGAGAGAAGGGGGGGAGAGAGAGAAGGGGGGGAGAGAGAGAAGGGGGGGAGAGAGAGAAGGGGGGGAGAGAGAGAAGGGGGGGAGAGAGAGAAGGGGGGAGAGAGAGAGAGAAGGGGGGGAGAGAGAGAAGGGGGGGAGAGAGGGGGGGGGGGGAGAGAGAGAGAAGGGTGGGGGGAGAAGGGAGAAGGGGGGGGATGAAGGAGGGAGGGAATGAATAAGAAATAGGAGCAGGAGTAGGCCATTCGAGCTTGCTCCGCCATTCAATGAGATCATGGCTGATCTTCTACCTCAACTCCATCCACTGTCCCTATCGCCATATCAGAAATCTATTGACTTCTGTTCTGAATATACCCAATGACTGAGCCTCCACAGCCCTCTGGGGTAGAGAATTCCAAAGATTCACCACCCTCTGAAGAAATTTCTTCTCATCTCAGTCCTAAATGGCCTACCATTTAGCCGGAGGCTGTGGCCTCGCGTTCTAGACTCCCCAGCCAAGGGAAACATTCTCCCAGCATCCATCCCATCAAGCCCTGTAATAATTTTGTATGCTTCAATGAGATCCCTCTCATTCTTCTGAATTCAAGAGAATATAGGCCTAGTTTACTCAATCCCTTTATACGACAGTCCCACCACCCCAGGACTCGATCTTGTGAACCGTCGTTGCACCCACTCTATGGCAAGTATATCCTTCCTTAGGTAAGGAGACCAAAATTGTACACAGTACTCCAGGTGTGGTCTCACCAAGGCCCTATATAATTGGAGTAAGACTTCTTTACTCCTGTACTCAAATCCTCTTGTAATGAAGGCCAGCATACTATTTGCCTTCCTAATGGCTTGCTGCACCTGCACATTCACTTTCAGTAACTCATGTACAAGGACACCCAGGTCCCTTTCAGCATCTGCATTCCCCAATCTTTCACCATTTAGGAAATACTCTGCCTTTGTTTTTTCTACCAAAGTGGATAACTTCACATTTATCCACATTATATTCCATCTGCCATGTTCTCGCCCACTCACTGAGCCTGTCGAGATCCCCTTGAAGCCTCTTCACATCCTCTTCGCAACTGACACCTAGCTTTGTATCATCAGCAAATTTGGAAATGTTACATTTAGTCCCCTCATCCAAATCATTGATATAGATTGTGAATAGCTGGGGCCCAAGCACCGATCCTTGCGGTACCCCCTAGTCACAGCCTGCCATCCTGAAAAAGACCCGTTTATCCTTGCTCTTTGTTTTCTGTCTGTTAACCAATTCTCAATCCATGCTAGTATATTACCCCCAATGCCATGTGCCCTAATTTTGTTCACCAACCTCTTGTGGGACCTTATCGAAGGCCTTCTGAAAATCCAAATACACCACATCTACCGGTTCCCCTTTGTCTACTCCACTAGTTACATCCTCAAAGAACTCCAATAGGTTTGTCAAACAGGATTTCCCTTTCATAAATCCATGTTGACTCTGCCCAATCTTACTATTAGTTTCTAAGTGCCCAGTTATTGCATCCTTTAAAATAGATTCCAGCATTTTCCCAACTACTGATGAGGCTAACAGGTCTGTAGTTCCCTGTTTTCTCTCTCCCTCCTTTCTTAAATAGCAGGGTTACATTTGCTATCCTCCAATCTGCAGGAACCGTTCTAGAATCTATGGAATTTTGAAAGATGACAACTAATGTGTCCACTATCCCAATGGCCACCTCTTTCAAAACCCTAGGATGTAGGTCATCCGGTCCTTGGTATTTATCGACTTTTAGTCCCATTAATTTTGCTAGTAGTGTTTTTTTTACTAATAATTTCTTTAAGTTCCTCATTCTTGCCACACTTGGTTTTCTCGTACTTCTGGGAGTTTTTTTCTGTCTTCCTCTGAAGACAGAAAAAGTATTTATTTAATTTCTCTGCCATTGCCTCATTCCCCATTATAAATTCTCCCATCTGACTGTAAAGGAGACAGAGGCTAGAAAGGAAAAAAAGCAGAGAGAAAATATGTGCCGAACCCAAAATTTCTAACACTCTACTAGGGTTAGTCTAATAAGCTTGCTTCATGGTACTTCAGCTCATGCCAATTTGCTTCTTTAACCTGTCTGTTGCACTTTAACAAAATCTGACCATGCATCACTCAATTCATCCTCCCAAATCAGTGCTGGAAAACTAGAGAGAAAACCTGATTAAATACCACTTTAAAAAAAAAAAAGCATCAAGACATGTACCTGAAAAATATTAACTGTCAAGTTTAAGTTCTGATCTAGAAAAACTGAAATATGAGAGATGTAGTGGGTGAACACTTAGTAAAGCATAACTTAAAGAACAGTCACATTGATTCAGGAAAGTGAGGTCGTGTTTAAACTAATCTGTTGCAGGTTTTTTTCAAAATATTAGCAACATGGCAACTAAGGGAAACAGCTGATCAAACACTTGGATTTCAGAAAGCTTTCCAGCAAGGTTTCACATTGCCAATCAATGGCGAAGGTAATGAAGTCATGGAACAGGATGCAAAAGTAGGACATTCAAATGGAAAATTAGCCAAGAAGTAACCAGTGGATAGTTCAAGTGGATCTTTGCAGGCTGGAAAGATATTACAGAAGGGTAATCTAGGGGGTTAGTGTTGAGAACCTTGTTTTTAAATATGCAACTGTCAATCAACTGCCATAATGGCAGGTACAGTCTGGCAGATAATCAAAAATCCCCAAAACTACACTGTCTACTGTGGCTTTGAACACTCCGGTTCTCTGTCCATCTGTACTCTCTAGCAGTGCTCACCATTGTTCCCAGCAGCAAGATAAGCTCGACACTGCACTCAGCCTGCTCACAGTTTCCCCCAAGCACCCACCTATAACACCAGCTGTAAGACTGGTCAAGAGGAGCACATTTAACAGACTGATTCTATACTGATTTTAAAAAACAAACAGCAGCTCCACTGAGATCAGTACTGCAGAGGATGCCAATGAGATTGCAGAAAGTGACTGGATACGGTCATTGGGCTGGGCCCCTGTAGCCTGGGTGTCCACAGTTGAGATAGGGGAGTGTGTGTGTGGATTGGGCAGCTTAAATCACAAGTGGATCCACTGGAGTTGTGAGCTGGCAGATCAGATGTGGATCAGTTGTACAGCACCAGCTAATTGTTGCCAGTAGGACAAAGGTCTGCTGAGAATAACCACTTGCCTCCCATTCTCATATAGTGGAATCTTAAATATCTATCGCCATAGGGAGTACTGTTAATCTAAGTTTACAGATAATACTAGAAATAGCAGGCAGGGCAAATAATGAGGAGCAATACAACCACATACAAAAGATTTACATATTTTAGGTAAGTCAATAGCTGGCAAATGCGTTTTTTTTTTTATTCGTTCAGTGATGTGGGCATCGCTGGCAAGGCCAGCATTTATTGTCCATTCCTGATTACCTTCAAGGTGGTGGTGAGCTGCCTTCTTGAACCGCTGCAGTCCTTGTGGTGAAGGTACTCCCATAGTGCTGTTAGGGAGGGAGTTCCAGGATTTTGACCCAGCGACGATGAAGGAACAGCGATATATTTCCAAGTCAGGATGGAGAGAGACTTGGAGGGGAACGTGAGGTGGTGTTCCCATGCGCTTGCTGCCCTTGACCTTATAGGTAGCAGAGGTCGCGGATTTCGGAGGTGCTGTCGTAGAAGCCTTGAGTAGTTGCAGTGCATCTTGTAGATGGTACACACTGTAGCTACAGTGAGCCAGTGGCAGAGGGAGTGAATGTTTAATGTGAATGTGAGTGGATGGGCTGCCAATCAAGCAGGCTGCTCGTCACAGAATACACAGCCTCTGACCTGCTCTTGTAGGATTCTGGTCAATGCTGACCCCCAGGATGTTGATGGTGGGGGATTCGGCGATGGCAATGCTGTTGAATGTCAAGGGGAGGTGGTTAGACTCTCTTGTTGGAGATAGTCATTGCCTGGCACTTGTGTGGCGCAAATGTTACTTGCCACTCATCAGCCAAGCCTGAATGTCATCTCGGTCTTGCTGCATGCAAGCATGGACTGCTTCATTATCTGAGGAGTTGCGAATGAAACTGAACACTGCAAGCATCCCACTTCTGACCCTATGATGGAGGAAAGGTCATCGATGAATCAGCTGAAGATGTTTGGGCCTGGGAAACTGCCTTGAGGAACTCCTGCAGCGATGTACTGGGGCTGAGATGATTGGCCTCCAACCACCTTCCTTTGTTCTAGGTATGACTCCAGCCAGTGGAGAGCTCCCCCCACCCCCAATTCCCATTGACTTCAATATTACTAGGGCTCCTTGATACCACACTGTCAAATGCTGCCTTGATGTCAGGGACAGTCACTCTCCTCACCTCTGAATTCAGCTCTTTTGTCCATGTTTGGACCAAGGCTGTAATGAGGTCGGGAGCAGAGTGGTCTTGGCAGAACCCAAACTGGGCAATAGTGAGCAGGTTATTGGTGAGTAAGTGCCGCTTGATAGCACTGTCGACGACACCTTCCATCACTTTGCTGATGATTGAGAGTAGAGTGATGGGGTGGTAATTGGCCGTGTTGGATTTGCCCTGCTTTTTGTGGACAGGACATACCTGGGCAGTTTTCCACATTGTCGGATAGATGCCAGTGTTGTAGCTGTACTGGAACAGCTTGGCTAGTTCCGGAGCACAAGTCTTCAGCACGACAGCCGGGATGCTGTCGGGGCCCATACACTTAGCTGTATCCAGTACGCTCAAGCTGTTTTTTGATAACACGTGGAGTGAATCGAATTGGCTGAAAACTGGCTTCTGTGATGGTGAGAACCTCAGGAGGAGGCAAAGATGGATCAACCACTCAGCACTTCTGGCTGAAGATGGTTGCAAACGCTTCTGCCTTGTCTTTTGCACTCACGTGCTGGGCTCCGCCATCATTGATGATGGGAATATTCATGGAGCTTCCTCCTCCCGTTAGCTGTTTAATGGTCTACCACCATTCATGATTGGATGTGGCAGGGCTGCAGAGCTTTGATCTGATCCATTGGTTGTGGGAATCGCTTAGCTCTGTCTATAGCATGCGGTTTCCACTGTTCATCATGCACATAGTCGTGTTGCAGCTTCTCCAGGTTGGCACTTCATTTTTAAATATGTCTGGTGCTGCTCCTGGCATGCTCTTCTGCACTCATGAACCAGGGTTAGTCCCTTGGCCTGATGGCTATGCCAGGCCATGAGGTTACAGATTGTGGTGGAATACAATTCTGCTGCTGCTGATGGCCCACAGCACCTCAGATTCAGAACAGATCAAAACTGGCATCCATCACATTTAGCACAGCGGTAGCGCCACACAACACTATGAAGGGTATCCTCAGTGCGAAGACGGGACTTGGTCTCCACAAGGACTGTGCGGTGGTCGCTGCTACCAATATTCTCGTGGACAGAAGCATGCGACAGGTAAATTGGTGAGGACGAGGTCAAGTAGGCTTTTCCCTCGTGTTGGTTCTCTTACCTGCTGCAGGCCTAAACTGCCAGCTATTTCATTCAGGACTCTGCCAGCTCAGTCAGTAGTGGTGCTACCGAGTCACTCTTGGCGATAGGCATTGAAGTCCCCCCATTCTGTGCCCTTGCTACACTCAGACTTCATGGCGTCCAGAGTCAATATTGAGGACTCCCAGGGCCACACCCTCCCCACTGTGCCACCACCTCTGGTGGGTCTGTCCTGCCGGTGTGACAGGGGAGGTTGGGAGATTGTCTATCCACATTTCAATGTGGAAAGACAAAAAATAATTAGTGAGGATAAGGAATAAAGAGAGTTATGTTAAATGGAACAGTGGTACAGTGTGCTGATCCAGTAATGGTTTAGGGCATACAATGGATAAATCTGCTCGTATATAAAATAGGGAACATACAGAACATTGATTTTGATTTGGGAAGTTGCACACAAAACCGGTGGCATTACCTCTTCCAAGTTTTTACACATAGCACTGAATAGATGAAATGACCAGAGCTGACAATACAACCAATTTCATTTCTCTTCATTATACAAAAAACCCTTCAAATTTGGAAAAGTTAAATCTGGTCATATCAAGATAATATTAAGTACTGAAAGCAGATGATAAATTTCAATTTAAACACAGACCCTTGCTTGTATTACTGCCATTGTATCAGTCGAATTGGCTCAACTCCCACCCATTAATACAAATAGGCAAAACTAGAACGTATACTTTAGTATAAATGGAACACTATATGGACCGTAACTACACTCAACACCACTTTAATCATGTAATCAGCTGCTGACCAACTCAACAAGCTGAATTGTGCATGTGCAAACTAGCCTATGGAAGTGCAACTTTAAAGCTGTATTTGTACAAATGTTAATGTCTCATGTAGAACTAGCATTTTTAGATATCATTAACATAACCAACAGATCATAAGGACATGACTGGTGTCACAGGGTATCTGATAAAACAGATTACAAGCAGAAATCTGATTTCTACTAAACTGTACAATAAAAAGATTCTCTCTAAACAATGAGATAAAGGCCTGCTTAAAGTCATGCTGCCGTCCAGTTAAGCTTTTCCAGAAGCAACAGAATCCTTCAAAACAGAAAAAAGGGCAAGTACCTTTATCCGTTATAGGTTTATACCATGCCATGTTGCTGCCATTTTATTATAAACAGATTCCACCATAATACTGTTTTGCAGTATAGTACAATATTCCACAAAGGAATGCAACAGTGTTTTAATCATACAAACGTTTTGTACTGTAGCATTACAGTGTGATGGGGTAAACACAGCAAAATGGCACCTCTTTCCATGCAGAGATGTGTGTCATGATTGAACATAGGAACAAGAGTAGGCCATTCAGCATCTCAAGCCTGTTCCACCATTCAATGAGATCATGGCTGATCTGCATTCAACTCCATCTTGGCTCCAAATCCCTCAACACCCTTGGCTAACCAAAATCTATCTCAGATTTAAAATCATTAATTGAGCTAGCATCTACTTTGTGGGAGAGGGTTACACTCTTCTACCAACTCCTCTTTCCCCCCACCCCCCCCAAAAAAGTCAACATTTCAATTATCACCCAACATTGCATTTTAAATTTACAAAGTGGCTGATAGTAAAGATCGAATTCTAAGGGCTAACAGAGGAATTCATAAGAAAGTACATAACCTACCAAAAGCTATTCACTGAGCAAGATCAGATTTTTGTGGTATCAAAGCGTCTTGGGAGAGGAACTCGGAACAGGTTTACTACATGCTCCATTCATTTGAAGTTT
This sequence comes from Squalus acanthias, assembly GCA_030390025.1. Lineage (NCBI taxonomy): Eukaryota > Metazoa > Chordata > Chondrichthyes > Squaliformes > Squalidae > Squalus > Squalus acanthias. Next base: position 30,380,309 of record CM059436.1, on the reverse strand, counting down.
TTCAAAATCACAGCAGCTAAAATGGCTTCAGGTTACTGCTGTATTCAGTTTACTTCTCCAAAAGAAAATAAATCTAGATATTAGTCCTGTGATGCAAGGCCAATTTTCACCACAGTAACTCAATTCCGAGAAAAAAAAATCACTGATATCACAGTTGTGAATAGATGGCAGAGACTGGAAATAAAATAAAGCTTTGACAGTTAGGTCAAAAAAAAACTGTAATCCTAGTATAATTTTAGTTCTCAATGAAGATTTGGTATATAGTGCATTAGGTTAGTCTTCTTCCAATACTGTCATTTTAAAAGAATTTTAGATCATAATGAAAGTAACTCCTAAAATTTCACAGCATACAAAGCCAGACAGGTGGATAAAAACTTATAAACCTGGATTTTACAGTGCATTCTCTGAAAAATTATATCCTGTATACCAAGCACTCGTGTCAGGACATGCAGATTATTTTTCGGTCAGCCACAGGTGATATCACACAACTTCCTTCCTTACAAATCTGTTGCGATCAAGTCATGACTATTTTAACATACAGGAAACTTTTGTTTATCCGGCACCCAAATATCCGGAATTCTCGCTTAACCGGCAAAAATCATCCTCCGAAAACTCCTCTCAAATAACCGGCAATGTTGCCGAGTCGCAGTCGAGTCTCCGCAACGCAGAGACTCCGAAAACTCCTCTCAAATAACCGGCAATGTTGCCGATCCCGAGTCCGCGAATGCCGATTTAGTCAGTAGGGGTAGTTTTCAAAAGTGCCACTACTCTGCCTCCTGGCGCTGTCGGAAGTCCGAAACACTGCAGTAGCAGGAGTTGATTCTCCCGCGCTGCCTGGAGTCTCTTTGTTAAAACTAGCCTCGGTAGATATAACTCTCCGTTATCCGGTACTTTCGATAAACCGGCACCACGCCGGTCCCGGTTAATAAAGAGTTTCCTGTACTATTTTTCAAGAACAGAACCCAGTGAAGAGCTACTACAATCGGTATATATAAAAAGCAAAACAGAAGATTAAGATACTTGACATTTAGTCCCTCCTAAGATTTGGCTAGTATGTATAATTACTGACCAGGAAAATAACATTTAATCTAGCCAATTCAAAGTTTTTTTTTTTTAATTCCACAGAATTAAATCTATCGCAATTGAATTAACCAAATCTTTACTAATATTTAATTGTAGTGCAAATAAAACCTATTAGTTTACACAGTAGTATGCTCAATTGTTTCTGATATGCTCTTTAATGCTGGTGGTCATCCTTTGGTCTGCAATATGCAGAATTTATATAAAACGTGAAGACCGAATCCTAGTCCATGTTTTTCAACAACACTAGAATCAACAGGGAACAAGATGGTGCAGTGGGTTGAAACTGGCCTTTCACCTCTGGGACCTGGGTTTAAATCTGGCTACTGTAATGGGTCAACACTACAAAATTGCCGCTAATTCTGCACTAACTGGAAAGGTCACTTAGACAAGCCTAAAGAAAATGGTGCAAGAGAGAGCAGAATAGAGGTTTACTCTGCATCCAGTAGTGCTATTTCTGACTTGGTGAGTGTTTGATGCACATACTGGGTGCTCCATTTGCCAGGACTATGTTTCCTACACCTTGATGAGCAAAAAAAGTTTTTTTTTTTTTTTTTAAATTGCAGTTTAAAAAGTTTGTTAGAACAAAATCAATTGTCTCAACCTTTATATGCGAAATTTCTAAAGTTAAAGGGGACCGAGAAGAATTTTGCCCAGGCATTTAAGTTTACACACGCCAAGCTCTTTCCTTCCCTGATTTGAGAACAGCAAGGAGGGCAGCAAATGATACCTGCCGCAAAATTCTTTGCAGATTTATTCTCTTCAGCTGACAATCTTGACCGTTAACTATCATACCATAACCACATTTCTCATGTTGCATTTTGTTTCTTTCAAATCTGTGCAGATTCACTTTCATAACAATTCTTCATTCAACAAATGAACTATTCTGATCTCTGCTGTGCTGGATTGATGCTGGATGTATTAAACAGAATTTTACAACACTGAATGAGCTCATTCTGCAAAACTCATATACTGCTAAAAATCAAAGACCTTTATTACATTCTATCTGCACATACTAGTACAATGTGGGTGGGATAGAATTATGCTCTTCAATTCTGAATTGTTGGCAAAATTGAACAGTTGGAAAAAGCAGGGAAATGTGCTTAGAATAGACAGCTCCGATGTGGATCTAGCACAGGCACAATGGATCAAATGGCCCGCTTCCATGTTGAAATTTCTATTTTACAAACAGCAGTGAACATTTGTTCTAGAAACTATACTCCAAATTTTTGAAAACATTTAATTCCATTCTTTCAGTGACAAATCATAAAGCAGCCAGTTCACATGCCCAACAGTACTAATTTATGCAATTAATCCACAATTCAGAATCAGGATCTCGGGACAAAACAGGTACACAAAACAGCCCAATCACATCCCACAATTCAGATTCATAAAAGGACATTAGTGAACCAGATAGCTTTTTATTCCAGATTTATTTAACAATTAAAATTCCCAAGCTGCCATGGTGGGATTTGAACTCCAGATCATGAGTCCAGGCCTCTGAATTACTAGTCCAGTAACATAACCACGATGCTACCGTTCCCAGTACACAAACAGCCCAATTCTAGAATTAATCTTTAGGTAGTAATGAGCAATGCTTAACAGCAGCACTAAATGTCCATGACATTTCTCAAATAACATTCCTTAAAAAAAAAAGCATATAAGCCCTCGTTAAAAAAAACAATCGCAAAAGTCAGGGGAACACGATCATACTGAACCCCCCTCCCCAAGAGCATATGCATTTCCGAAAGGCTGTGGTGATACTAAACTATTCCACTATTGGTTTCCACAAGTGATCAATTCTTGACATTAAGCAACAGGTGATTTTCTCCACTGCTATTATCAGAGTAATTTGAGCTGCATTTTGGAAGCAAAAGGCCCTCAAGCCACCCACTAGAACATTTTTAGCTTTGGTCACAAATATGTTGGCCAGTTTCTTTCTTCCTGGATCCATCACCCTCTTCATATAAAAAAAAACGAGCCAGAACAGGCAGGACACAGGCTAAAAACAGCAGGGAGCCATCGTTATCTTTCTCACTGCTGCACAAATTTCCCCCCTTCCTTCTAATCGGACTAAACCGATGCAAGATATGTTGCACCTCCACAGGCCCCTCCAATGCATGGTTGAGCTGAACAGGTCCATTTTATGGAGCCCAACATTAATCAGATATTACAGCATGAGGAGTCAGTTAATTATACCTAGGCCAGCACTAGCTCTTCAACTGAAGCAATCTACTTCAATCCCATTTCCCTATCTTTTCACCCATATTCTGGCTTTTCAAATATCTATCCAATTGCATTTTAAATTATGTAGTTTCTGCCTCAAGGTTGCTTATGGTAAAGTATTCCACATCCCAATGACCTGGAGAGAAGAAATCTTCCTAGTGATATGCCTCAGTCAACAATTTACCAACAAGCAGAAACAATTTTTGATTTTCTACCCTCTCAAAACCTTTCACTTTTGAAAATCTCGATTTGAACCTCATTACTACAACCAACTCATTCTTGCTATAATTTTGCTAAATGTTCTCTGTACCCTTTCCAGCTACAATATCCTATAATGGAATGCACAAAACTGATTGCAATACTACAACTGTAGTTTCATCAACATCTTATACAAATTCAAAATCACTTCCTTGTTTTGATATTCAATGCCAAGTATAAAACCCAGAATTGCATTTGTTCTTTATAGCCTTTTCAACTTGTGTTTCCACCTTGTATCTGCACTTCTGGATCCATGCTCAGTGACTATTAAGAATCTTACCATTTAGGGTCTATTTACTTTTGCTGTTCTTTTTCTCAAAAATACTGCTTCGTATTTCTCTACATTGGCTTCTGCCAACCTACGTTGTCCTACAGATGTTTATAAGACAGGAGCTCATGTCTCTCCTGGTAGCATCCTGATTAATCTAAACTCATGGCTTTAATGACCTTTCTATAATGTGGCACAAAATACTCTAACTGCAGTCTAACTATTGCCTTGGACAAATTTATCAAAACTCTTGTCCCTTCTTTTAAAAAAAAAGCTTTATCGACCTGCACTGCACAGATCTCACTGTTCCCAAACACCTTTCCATTGAGTTTGTACTCCCATTCCTTGTTTTCCCTCCTAAAATGTATTACCTCACACCTCAATGCAAGGGCAAAGCAGCTGAAGGCTCTGTCGTGGTGGTGGGCAAAGGGAGGGATGCATAGATGACCAGAGTTGAAGGCACAAGGGGACAAAGAAATGGAGGAGGTTGAAAAAGGTGGTAGGGCAAGGCCATGGAAGGATTAAAGATTAGGACAAGGAGTTTAAATTCCAAGTGTTGGGGTACAGGAGACAGTGCGGATCAGTAAGGACAGGGGTGATGGGTGTACAGATCAGGATATGGACAGCTAAGTTTTGGCCACGTTGAAGTTCATGGAGGAAGGTAGATGAGGCCAGAGCAATAAAGCCACTGGAGAAATTAAGCCGAGATATAATAAAAGCATGCATGAGGGTAGATAGGGACAGAGACAAGCAAAATTGTAGATGTGGAAATAAGTTTCAAACCTCACCAAGACTGCTTAAGACACCAAGGTTTCACAAGACCTGACTCAGCCTGAGCAAGTGGCCAGGGAAGGGTGGAGAGTGTGGGAAGAGAGCAGAGTTTATGGTAGAGGCCGGAAACAATAGCTTCAGTCATCCGGATGTTCAGTTGAAAGAAATTTCGACTCATTCAAGACTTAATGTCAGTCAACATTCCGAAAGCAGATAGGTGGTTATGGGATCAAGGGAAGCGGTGAAGAGAGAGAGCTACATGCAGTAAGCATGAATGTGGAAGCTGACCCAATGCCTGTCAATGATGTCACTGAGGGGAAAGCATGTCAATGAGGAAGAGAAAGGGGCCAAGGACAGATCTTTGGGTAACACTGGAGGTGACTGAAGGGTCAGGAAAGAGAAGACGCTCCTAAAGATGCACTGGAACAGGCAGGAATGGAAACATAAAGAGCAGTCCCCCAGAACTGGGTAACAGGAGAGGACTTAGAAGTGTCAACCATATCAAATCAAAAGGTGGAAGGGAGATCAGAGATGGGATGGTAGTTGGAGAGGTGGAACAAGTAAAGGGTGGTTTTTTTTTGAGGAAGTCAGTGATTATGATGGCAGTTTTGAAAAGGAATAGTAGGTGGGGGGGGGACATCCTTGCCACTCATCTGGGAAAGATGATTCTTTCCCAGATGAGTGACAAGGATGATCCCCCAACTACGATTCATGAAAATGTAGAAATAGCTGTGAGATGGACACTTAGATTGGAGATGGAGTCCAAGCCACCAGAATTTGTTGATCAGATAAAATTACTGGCACACCGCCACCCAATATATTGAAGCTGTGGTCCTCATACTGTAGACAAAATGTTTTACAGCAGGCCTTCAAAGTTGGAGACATTGCTGGATAATTGCAATAACTGCTGAGCTCCTACACCGATCCTCTTAGCAGCCATCCCATCAGCTGGAAGCCAGGGGAGGAGTTATTATAACCACTGTGACAGTATCATGTAATCCTTTTTGCATTATATACCATTTTCAGACCCAATTTCTGAGACATTAAAATAGATGACTTCGGCAATTTGCATTCTTCACACAGTTCCTTTGTTTATGTAAGAGGGAGAAAGACAATACCAGAATAGTACCTGCAGATAGCTATTAGCTTACAAGGGGAAGCAGCTTAGTTTGGCCTGCTCAGATACTAAATCACATCAAGTTGTCCATGGTTTTTGAAGTGATAATTACACATGTTTACAACGATGAACAAAACAGAACTTAAAAGGTTAATATTCTGGTACTGGATTGCGGAGAAAGAATCTAGTTATTCTTCAATCCCTGCCTCCCCTTCAAAGAAAGCCAAGAGTATATTTGGACATGCTCAGTTCCATCTGACATTCCCACATTATGGCAATGGAAGGGACTTCGCAGAGCTGAAGCGCCCACATAACATTCCTTAGAGTAAGCCCCAGTAAAACAAATATGAGCAGCTCGCTGTTGGATTGCAGGAAAAATAATTCATACTGTAATTCAATTATCAACACCACCCTCCATAACACTACCTGGTAGAAAATGTGGACTTTTTCCAAAACCATACTGGACAGCACGTTAACTAAATTCTTTTGCAGACAAGATGCTTTTATGCCCAAATTATAGCAACGGAACAGAAAGCTCATTTGAAGATATCACATATGCCACTTAGATGTCCAGAGCCAATTCTACCTGCAGATATGAATTGCTTTACCTCCACGACCAAGTAGTTCTCTTCTTAGGCAGTCCCTCGGAACCGAGGATGATTTGCTTCCACATTAAAAATGAGTTCTCAGGTGACTGGTGAGTCCAATGCGGACCTACAGTTTGTGTCACAGGTTGGGGGGTGGGGGGAGCAGACGGTGGTTGAAGGGGCAGGTGGGTGGGGTGCTTGGGTTGACGTGCGCTCCTTGCACTTGCTCCCGGCGAAGAGACTCAAGGTGTTCGGCGCCTTCCTGGATGCTTCTCCTCCACTTTGTGCAGTCTTGGGCCAGGGATTCTCAGGTGTCGGTGGGGATGTTGCACTTTTTCCAAGGAGGCTTTGAGGGTGTCCTTGAAGCGTTTCCTCTGCCCACCTGTGGCTCTCTTGCCGTGTCAGAGCTCCGAGTAGAGCACTTGTTTTGGGAGTCTCGTGTCAGGCATGCGGACGATGTGACGACCAAGTGCCATATTTATCTCAGCACATAATGGGCTGAGAACAGATGCCCACATCCCATAAACAAATAAAAAAGCCATTCAGCCCATCGAATCTGTGCAAGCTCTTTCAAAGAGCAATCAGGTTAGTCCCACTCCCCCGCTCTTTCCCCATATCCCTGCAATTTTTTCTCCAAGTATATATCCAATTCCCTTTTGAAAGCTACTATTGAATCTGTTTCCACCACCCTATTGGGCAGTGCATTCCAAACCCTAACCACTCATTGCATAAAAAGTTTTCCTCATGTCGCCCCTGGTTCTTTTACCAATCACCTTAAATCTGTGTCCTCTGGTTGTCAACCCTACAGCCATTGGATACAGTTTCTCTTCATTTACTCTCTAAACCCTTCACGATTTTAAACACCTCTATCAAATCTCCTTAGCCTTCGCTGCTCCAAGGAGAACCCCAGCTTCTCCAGTCTATACACGCAACTGTAATCCCTCATCTCTGGAACCATTCTAGTAAATCTCTTCTGTAACCTCTCGAAAGCCTTCATGTCCTTCCTAAAGTGCGGTGCCCAAAATTGGACACAATACTCCAACTGGGGCCGAGCAAGCGTTTTATATCGGTTTAGTATAATCTCCTGTCTTTTGTACTTTATGCCTCTATTTATAAAGCCCAGGATCCCATATGCTTTATTAACCCTCCTGTTAGTCCTCCCACCTTCAAAGATTTGTGTACAAACACCCCCAGGTCTCTCTGTTCTTGCACCCTTTATAAAATTGTACCATTTAGCTTGTATTGTCTCTCCTCGTTCTTCCTATTAAAATGCATCACCTCTCACTTATCTGTGTTGAGAATTTCATCTGCCATGTGTAAAGATTGTAAAGTTCTACCTACCTTTGCCAAACAAAGTTACTTTAAAAGAATTTTCTTAACGGTGCTGAATACGAAGACAGTGGACATCAACAGAGATCAAAATCTGACCAGCCTGATCCAATGTAAGCTTAGTCTTTTTGTGCAGAGAAACTATTGCCCATTTCACCCATCTGACAACCTACTGAGGAAAAAGCACCATGCTTGTATGGAGTACAACTCCAGGATCAAACACAGAATACCAGCTTCAGACTTTTGAAAACTGCCACCTTTAATTCTCTAATGCCATCTTTTAGAAATTGGAAAATTTAAGATGAGAACACAAGTCGCCTCAAAGGCTTCCTGTTAAAAGTATAGTAACCCAGACACAACTTTTGCACTCTGCTAAGTTGAAACCCAGGTTTAACCCCACGCTTCCAGTCTAAGACTGCTAGTTGCAGATTACAATTCACAGCCTCCAACACCCGTGTTGTACCGCAAGATGCCCCTCACCATGAAGTGCACCCTGGCACCAGCAGAACTTTATGAGGACTGCTTCTTCATAAAGGCAGGTCTGGTGGGGGACTGTGACTTTCATCCCAGAACCAATTCCCAGACAGGCAAGAAGCTCGCCTGCTGCTTTTAAAGCTCTCGAGCCGGGTCCATTTGGCCACTGAATAACCTATCAAAAGAAAAGCAGTTCTATAAGCCTTTTTTGCGAGTCTTGTGGATACCCAGGGATCCTCAGCCATGTAGAACGACTATGCTTTAAGTAGTCATCCTGGTCCTTGCGTCAGAAACATTCACAAATACAGTTATAGCATCTTAGCTGTGTGACCAATTACCTTATCCACAATTGTTAGCTATGAAAAGAATTATGTGGCAGCTGTGTCAATCATGGGTAAGTGCACACAACTTTCACCCAGCAATTAACCAGATAAGAAGTTATACGCAGTCAAAGGTTCCCTCGTGAATACATTCTGCCCCCATGTGTCCGGTCATTTTTACTCTTGCTGAATGGGAGACTTCTCATTTTGTACGTAGGGGGAGATAAACAAACAGGTTTACACAGGTAGCTGTGTAAATCAGAGTGCCCTCAGATATGGAGACTTCATCGAACCTGTTCAACCTCCCACATAGTCTTTGTGGAAACTCACATTGGAGAGGTTAATTGGAACCCGACAAATATTTGACCAAGATATCTAAATGGTGCATTTACAGGCAGTAATACTGCAAAGTAAACATGATGGTGCGATTACCTCCTGAGTGCGTTGGACCACTCTAAAATATGGAATTCCCAGATTTATTCAGAGGCAGTCGCCCCCAAGGACTAACTGCCTTCCATTTTTCTATCTATGGGCAGGCTGAGTGCTTAGCCTGCCCGCGCAGGCCAGTTGCGTTGTTTAGGATTCTTGTTCGCTCGTCTGTACAGAAATCAGAAAAGCCCCACAGCTAGAGATAAGTGATACTTTGCAATTTACAGAAATCTACATATGCAAAAGCAATAAAAAAATTGCACTAGGTTTCACCGTTACATAAACCAGTTCGAGAGTTGAGGGATGGCTGCTCTATCAACATGGCAGCCCATACACTGGAATGAGTTTTCTGTAAAAGGTGACCAACGCCAAGCCACTCATTCTGTGGGACATTAGCAGGTAAACTCAACAACCAGGTCCACTTCCCGTCAGGATTCTTGTAAATCTCAACTCACATGAGAGCCAAAGCCCTTCAGATAATACCAAAAGCTATACTGATGGAGACTATGAAATTAGTTAAGTGACAGCCCAAGACTCCGGCGTAATGTTCACAATCTGTGCTGGTGTAGGGAAACACTGGCCCCAATATTTACTGAGGTAGGGTTCGGAATGGGGGAAGGAGTTATGGTCAGGAACCCAGAAGTGCGCATCTCCCCAAAGCAGGGGAGCTTTAGCGCTACGGCGTGTAATTTTGCTCCCCCAGGTTCATCGGCCGAAAGCCAGCCTGATTGACAGGCTTGGCTGCCCGTCAGGCGAGGAAGGTTCCGGAGAAGGCCGCAGCCAAGGAGCAGGTAGATTTAGTGGCGGGGGTGTGATCGGGGAAGCTGACAGATTGGTGGCTGGGGGGGGGGGGGGGGGGGGGGAGGGTGGGGAGAGGAAAGAGAAGATTTACAGGGTAAGCTTGTTGGACCTGGAGAAAACATTCCTGCTTCTCCTGGCCAACAAGCAGTACTGTAAAGACACTTACCTTATGGATACAGCCCCTCTCGCCACCTTTTATTACCGGGTTTCCGACGTCCAAGAAACCCAGCCAACACAAGTTAAAAATAGAAACCTTGTTAAAATGGAGTCATGCTGCCACCTTAAGCACTTTCAATAACCAACCTGCCTCCCAAGAGAAGATTGGTAGCCTGTCCCTCGACCATCAAAACCAGAAGCAAGCAGGTTCGAGGCTGGTTGGGTTCCGGTTTGAAATCTTAACATTTTTACTTCTGTTTTGGGAGGAGGGGGGGTAAAATTGCCCCCGTTGTGTCAGTCAAATGCAAAGGTTAAGACTACTTAAGATCAACATTGGAGATGGCTAGGTGGAACATAAAGGGGTCCATACTTTCTCCGCAGCCATGGAGGCCAAGACAGAGTGTGACTTGATGAGCACATTTTTATGGGGGCCTTCCTGGGAATATTCTACAGGAAAAATTACCCTTAAGCAGCAGAAATGGTTTCTTAAATTCCCATCGTGATTTTTCTGCAGGATGACCACAATATGCCCATTTGTACATGGGAAGCTGACTGAACAAGGAAGAGTTCTAATTTTATGAACATAACTTCCACAAGCTCGAGAAGATATTTGTATTTAGTTTAAGAAATGAAGTCATCTCAAGCTGCAACATTGCTAATCACGTGCAGCACAAACAGTACAATTCCAGCACCATCAATGCACAATAACTAGATGTGTACATCTCTGAATAAATGAACAGATATTCTTGTCCTTCCTCCAGTTTGAGTTTTATTCCCCCTTCAATCTTCTTGGTCCTCCAGCAGTCAACTATTCGCAGTTTAGAGCCAAAACAGATCAATTACCAAGCCTCTGAAAATGTTGCTCTTAAAATGGCAGTTAGGTGGTGGATGCTGCAGTTAGCTAACTCTCCACTTCTAGAAAATGGGGAATTGACTCAGTATGATCAGACTTTAAACATTACAGTAACTTTGTGAGGGAGGGATGTTTACATTAAAATAAATTTCGTGTAAACTTTTTTCTTGTAACTAAGAAATAGAAATGCTAACTAATTTCTTCAGCTTAGTCTTACTGACAAATTTGGCTAACAAGGGCTCAACTGTAATAAGGCTCATTTCATGTCCGTGGTGACTTAATAGTCACTTAGTCAAGTAATAGCCAAGGATGTTAATCCAGCTCTGGAGAAGGGAAAGTGAGAAATTAAGAAAGAATTTGCATTTATATAACATCTTTCATAACCTCAGGGCATCCCAAAGCACTTTACCACTAATGGCATTACTTTTACAGTGCAGTCACTTATGTAGACAAATGTGGTAGCCAACTTGTACACAAGATCCCACAAACAGCAAGTAAACAGCCAGATAATCTGTTTTTGGTGGTGTTGGCTGAGGGAGGAATGTTAGCCCAAGAAACCAGGAGAACTTCCAGTTCTTCGAAGAGTGCCATGGCATCTTTTACATCCATGTTAACAGGCAGATGAGGCTTCCACTTAGCACCAAATTATAGCACCTCTGACAATGCAGCACTCCTTAGTAAGGTACTGAAAGTTCTACTTAGATTATGTGCTGAAGTCTGTTTTGGGGCATGTTCTTACTCAAGTGCGAGTGCTACCAACTGAACATAATAAACAAATTTGTGGATTTGTACATTCCGTTACACTAATACGGCCATTTCTGCGACTGATTTATAGATCTATGGCAGTAGAACCCAAGTATATACTCCTGGGTGTGTAATTAACCTCGAAGTTCTGAAATTAGGAACAAAACGTACACTACAATTGAAGTTTCAAAAAAATCTGCATTGTCGGTTTGTATATATTATATTTAAATTAATTTCTTGGTTAGTTCTTTGAACTTGCAATGTTTATTTAAATGTCCAAGCTGAGAGATTTTCAAATGCCCATGAAGGAGAATGAAATACACAGCTGAGCAATGCAAAGGGATTTTGAACAGTTTACTGCTAATCTGTTTAAAATGTTACCGAGCTAAAAGTTGCTCGGCTGATTAAAATGCCAGCGAGTGCAGCAGAATAGACTTTTAAAGAGTAATGGCAGCTGACGGGGTGGGTACTCACCCGGTGCTCCCAAGCAGCTTTCTCCCACTAAAGGAGAACACAAACCAGTTAATCTAACAACTGCAGCAGCAAAAAAAATCGATGCTGAATAGATATTATGCCAATGTGTTTAGCTACTCAATCACAGAATTAACTCCCGATGAGCAGCTGAGTGAACTCCTACCTGGTCATTTAACATTTTTCCCAGCAGAAAAATACTGCATCCCCCCCCCCCCAAAAAAAACTCTCAAATTTGTAGCAGTATATGTGTGTATATGAGTTATACGTGATGTTTAACCATGGTCCTGCCTTACACAAAAGCTACTTAATCAATGGCTTGCTGACTGGTTGTGACACAGAAGCAGTCAACTAACCCTTAAGGTTGTACATCCATGTTAATAGATCGTGTGCAGAATCTTCACAACTCTGAAATAGAATATTTTGCAGAGCTATTAAGAGGATTTAGAAGTTAGAGTTACTTCTTCCTCGGAATCTAACGCTCACTATTGCTGCAAAACGCAAGTGCACCCAAAAGAAATTAAGTTTAAGGAAAGGGAATTATAAATTTAACAATCCTTATAATTGATGGTACAAAGCACACCAAACGCAATATTTTGAGTCACTGTTAGTAATAAACCAACTCGGTAAGTATAGGTAGTATTTTGCTATCGGCAAGTATAGGTGTTGTGATCAGTTTGAAGCCTCCAGAGTATCTTCCTCAATAAACTGGTAAACTTTCTACCTTGAACTGTGAAATTAATCAACATCTTGTTGGCGGGCAATCATTGCAGCCCCAGGACATCACTGCAGGAGTTCCTCAGGACAATGGGCTTGGCCCAATCATTTTTGCTTCATTAATGGCCTGCCCTCCATAAAAGGTTAAGAGTATGGCTTTTCTCTGAAAATTCTAGAGTATTCAGCTCCATTCACTACTCCTCCAATAATGAAGCAGCCCAGGCTAGCCTACAATAGGAACAGGTCAGCTCAAGCCTGGAGGATGTCGAGTGATGGGCAACATTCGTGCCACAAGTGCTAGGCAAAGACTATTTCCAACAAGAAAAAGCCCGACCACCTCCATCAACTGAACCACCATGTGATGGAATACGCAGCCACAACATCACCCAAGAATCTCGACAGCATCCAGGACAGAGCAGTTTGTTTGATCACCATCCCTGCACCATTAGTGCACAGTGGCTGCAATATATACACTATCTTGTAAGCCTCCTTGAAAAAGTGTAACATCCCCACTGACGCCTGGGAATCCCTGGCCCAAGACCGCACAAAGTGGAGAAGAAGCATCCGGGAAGGTGCCGAACACCTTGAGTCTCGCCAGGAGCAAGCGCAAACAGCGGAAGGAGCGCACGTCAACCCAAGCACCCCACCCACCCGCCACTTCAACCACCGTCTGCCCCACCTGTGACAGAGACTGTAGATCCCGCATTGGACTCATCAGTCACCTGAGAACTCATTTTTAGTGTGGAAGCAAGTCATCCTTGGTTCCGAAGGACTGCCTAAGAAGATACACTATCTACAGGCTGTAGTGCAGCAACTTGCCTAGTTTATTTTGGCATCACCCCCACCCCACAACCTCCATTATAGAGATGGACAAGAGCAGCAATGTCTAAAGAATACCCACGAAGTAACACAACACGGTGGCATAGTGGTTAGCACTGTTGCCTCACAGCGCCAGGGACCCGGGTGACTGTGTGGAGTTTGCACATTCTCCCAGTGTCTGCGTGGGTTTGCTCCGGTTTCCTCCCACAGTCCAAAGATGTGCGGGTTAGGTTGATTTGGCTATGATAAATTGACCCTTAGTGTTAGGGGGATTAAATACGTGGGGTTACAGGGATAGGGTGGGATATGTGTCGGTGCAGGCTCGATGGGCCGAAATGGCCTCTATCTGCACTGTGGGGATTCTGTGATTCACCTGGAATAGAACATAAAACATCATTCCTTCATCACTTTGGTCAATACTCAACACCATTGTGGGAGCACCATTACTAACTACTACAATTGCAGCAGTATAAGGCGGCAGCCCACCACTACCTTCTCAGGGTAACTAGGTTGATAATGGTTAATAAACGTAGCCTTACCAGTGTCACCCACATTCCGAGAACAAATTAATAAAAAAGGGACTGGAAATAGACCGTCACCTACTTTCCATGTCCACCTGCCACTAGGCCCTCCATTTCTTACTGTTAAAGGCACATCACAAAGGGAAGCAAATTCTTCTCAAATGATCTGCCACATCAAATAGATAGATTTTTGGACTCGAGGGGAATCAAGACATATGGGGATCGGGCAGGAAAGTGGAGTTGAGGTCGAAGATCGGCCATCATCTTATTGAATGGCGGAGCAGGCTCAAAGGGCCATATGGCCTACTCCTGCTCCTAATTCTTATGTTCTTATCAAATACTACAACAAATTAAATTTTGCCAGGCTAGGGAGAAAGGGGATGGGGAACAGGTAGCTGCGTGTCATACAGACCAGGAAAGTCACAGAATTGAGTTAGTTCATCTTAGTCAGGGCAGCACAATGGCCTCAACACTCTTTGGCTAGGATTCCCATTCCTGATCACTATCCAACTTCCCCTGCTGGTAATACAACAACTTGTATTTATATAGCGCCTTTAATGTAGTAAAACGTTTCAAGGTGCTTTGTCTGTCTGTGGGCACCAGAGAAGGGCAGGATCAGGCTTTGCCGTGATGCCACACCTCTTCCCAATAAAGTTAAATTATCAGTTTAAATGAATTATTGCTGAGCAGAGTTAGGGTAATGATTGAATTTCTACTGATGTAAATTCAGCTTTTTCCACCCCATCAGGCTTAATAATTTGATTGAGAAGTTTGCCCAATGCATGGTTTAAGATAAGGCACTACAAAAAAAATCAAATCATGAGTGATTAATTGAAAGGGTATGAATAGCGAATTTCTCAAGTTGACTAAGCAATTAATTAGGGTTATTTCACACAAACTTTGTTCAAAAGAGAAGTCTAGTCCTAGAATCACTGCGAGGATTTAGGGGATGAGTTAGTTGGTCCTCCTGTCGTCATGCCTCCTTTCATCTCTCCTCTCTCGGATACTCTGCCCTCCGAAATCCCTACCCCAATTCTTCATTTCTCTTCAACCTTCCTACTCTCCTGCCGTCGTCCCAGGCTTGACTCCCTCTTAGATAAGCCCACAGCTACCCTCTGTGCCTCTCTTGGCACCCTGCGAAAGGCCCACCGTGGCACTCGTCGCTGCCTCCTCACGAGCAGCAACCCCAACTGTCCCATCCTCCTCTCTTGCTGATCTTCCCGCCCAGTGCGCCCATTGGGGGCTAATCTTGCCAATCTCCTCCCCATCCAACTCACCCCTTCCAGCGCTGATCCAGTGGATCAGCCATCACCGACCCTCTCCACATCTCCTTCCAGAATGTCCGTTCACTTGCGAACAAGGCTGTTGCCATCCATGACCTTATCGTGGATGATTGCACTGACATCATGGCCCCGACAGAAAATTGGCCGAGGGGTGATGACATCTTACCCTTAAAAGGAAGCCTCCCCACCTGGCTATACCGTCCACCAGTTGCGCCGCCCAGACCGCCTTGGTGGTGGTGTGGCTCTCATCACCAAATCACACCTTGGTCCGTTCCCCCTACTCCTCTGGCACTTTCTCCTCCTTTGAGCATCTCACCTTATTTAAAAAATTTCGTTCTCTACCGCCCACCCAAGTACCATAAAAATATTACCGAGATATCTTCACTGCTTTCCTCCCTCAGCCACTGCACCGAGCAACTTCTCATCCACAAGGTGATTTCAACCTCCATCTCAATTCACTAGCCTCCTATCCTCCCTTAATCTCTTCCTCCACGTAAATTCCCCAAGCCATGTTCACAGCCTTCCCCTCGACCTTGCCATCTCTCGTGGCCTTGCTACTCCCATCGTATCAATCGCACATAAAGCCATCTCTGACCACTTCCTCGTATTGCTCTCCACCCATATCCCCCTTCCAGACCCCCCACCCCACTTCCTTCAGTGTCCGCCCCGGAAAAAACTCTCTCCCAACTGCACTTATGAAATCCCAACTGTCCAGCCTTTGGCCCTCCATTCAACACGACATTTCTGCAGCTACCAGTCTGCTCAACTATACCCTCACCACCACCTTTGATGCCCTAGTCCTTAATAAAACGATTACTCTCTCTCTCGTACGGCCCTCATCTTCGCTCCATTAAGTCCAAGGGACGCAGACGAACGGATATGGCGGACAACTGGTTTAGCCATTCACCGCCAGGTCTGGCTGGACCACAAAGCATCATCAGGTCCTGCTCTCGACTACCAATCCTGCTCACTATTCCAGACTCATTCTGGAATGCAAAGATAAGCCCCTGCTTCTATTCTCTACTGCTAAACTTCCTCCAAGGATCTCCAGCAGCACCACCCCCACCGCAGCCCTGAACTCGCATCTTTCTCCAGTTTCTCTCTCTCCGATCTCTCCTCATGACCGCTCCAGGCCATCTTGTCCATGGCACCCACTTCCTGCTCCCTCGACCCTATTCCCACCAAACTGCTGACCATCCAACTTCCTTTTCTGGCTCTCATGTTAGCTGATAGTTTACGGTGTTCTCTCCTCAGGTACTGTCCCCCTCTCCCTCAAATCTGCCGTGATCACCCCTCTCCTCAAAAAAAACCAACACTTGATCCCTCCATCCTTGCAAACTACCGCCCCATCTCCAACCCCCATTTCCTCTCAAGTCCTTGAACGTGTTGTCACCTCCCAAATCCGTGCCCATCTTTCCCGCAACTCCATGTTTGAATATCTCCAATCAGGCCAGCATTTATTGCCCATCCCTAATGCCCGAGAAGGTGGTGGTGAGCCGCTTCTTGAATCGCTGCAGTCTGTGTGGCGAAGGTACACCCACAGTGTTGTTAGGGAGGAGGTTCCACAATTTTGACCCAGCGACGATGAAGGATCAGCTAAGTCAGGATGGTGTGTGACTTGGAGGTGGTGGTGTTCCCATGCGCCTGCTGCCCTTGTCCTTGTAGCTGGAAGAGGTCGTGGGTTTGGGAGTTGCTGCAGTGCATCTTGTAGATGGTACACACTGCAGCCACGGTGCGCCGGTTGTGGAGGGAGCGAATGTTTAAGCTGGTGGAAGGGGTGCCAATCAAGTGGGTTGCGTTGTCCTGGATGGTGTCGAGCTTCGAGTGTTGTTGGGGCTGCACTCATCCAGGCAAGTGGAGAGTATTCCATCACACTCCTTACTTGTGCCTTGTACATGGTGGAAAGGCTTTGGGGAGTTAGGAGGGGAGACACTTGCCACAGAATACCTAGCCTCTGACCTGCTCTTGTTGCCACAGTATTTATGTGGCTGGTCCAGTTAAGTTTCTGGTCAGTTGCCACATGTACGCTGACGACACCAAGCTCTACCTCACCACCACTTCTCTCAACCCCCTCCACGGTCTCCAAGTTGTCGGACTCTGGATAAGCAGAAATTTTCTTCAATTAAATATTGGAAAGACTGAAGCCATTGTTTTCGGTCCCCGCCACAAACTCCATTCCCTCTTCCTAACATCTGTCTGAGGGTGAACCACAATGTTCGCAACCTTGGTGTCATATTGGGCCCTGAAATGAGCTTCCGACCACATATCCGCAGCATAACTAAGACCGCCTATTTCCACCTCTAACATCGCCCATCTCTGCCCTGCCTCAGCTCATCTGCTACTGAAACCCCCAACCATGCCTTTGTTACCTTTAGACTTGACTATTCCAACGCACTCCTGGCTGGCCTCCCACATATTACCCAATGCAAACTTGAGGTCATCCAAAATTAGGCTGCCCATGTCCTAACTCGCACCAAGTCCCATTCACCCATCAGCCCTGTGCTCGCTGACCTACATTGGCTCCCAGTTAAGCAATGCCTTGATTTCAAAATTCTCATCCTGGTTTTCAAATCCCCGCCCCCTCGAGATATCTGCACTCCTCTAATTCTGCCCTTTTGAGCATCCTTGATTATAATCGCTCAGCCATTGGTGGCCATGCCTTCTGTTGCCTGGGCCCTAAGCTCAGGAATGCCCTGCCTAAACCTCTCCACCTCTACCTGTCCTTCCTCCTTTAAGACACTCCTTAAAATGTACCTCTTTGACCAAGCTTTTGGTCACCTGCCCTAATTTCTCCTTGTGGTTCGGTGTCAAATTTTTCTCTTATAATACTCCTGTGTAGCGCCTTGGGACCTTTTATACGTTAAAGGCGCTATATAAATACAAGTTGTTGTTGGTTCTGGTTATGAAATTACAAAAATATGGTTAGGATTACTGTTGAATATTAGCACATATAGACCATCAAGTTTTCTTAGAACTTGGAAATAGATTAGAGCATTCAGATGAGGTCCAATTTTAAGCTGGGAGCATTTTTCAAATTTGCGAGAAGAGATCCAAGACACTGTCTTAAACTAAACACACAAAGATTCCTCTCCTGTTGTCTGCCAGGAAAACAGACGTCTTGGTTCTCAGAGGATCCAGTAATTCTGCAACATGCTCAAGTGCCGATAATTTAATTGTTTGTTGTATTGTAAATGGTACGGCATTTTTAATTCAATGAATAATTGCCACAAAGAACAAAAGAATGTAGGAATGAGGCCATTCAGCCCATCCATCTCTTTCCATTCAGGTCCTGTTTCAGTGTTAGCCTTGGCTCAGTCGTATCACTCTTGTCTGAGTCACAAGGTTCAAGTCCCACTCCAGAAACTTGAGCACATAATCCAGACTGACATTCCAGTGCAGTACTGAGAGAGTGCTGCACTGTCAGAGAGGCCATCTATTAGATGAGACATTAAACAGAGGCCCGTCTGCCCTCTCAGATGGATGTAAAAGATCCCATGACACTATTTGAAGAACAGGGGGCTCTCCCAGTGTCCTGACCAACATTTATCCCTCAACCAACATTACTAAAACAAATGATCTGGTCATTTATTTCATTGCTGTTTGTTGGAGCTTGCTGTGTACAAACTGACTACCACGCTTCCTACATTACAACAGTGGCTACACTTAAAAGGATGTCTCGAGGTTGTGAAAGGTGCTATATAAATGAAAGTTTGTTCTTTCTTATGATGACCTACAATGGAGAAGACTTCTAGTAGCTTCCTGGAGAAATACCATTCCATTCACAGTTGAATTTAAACAATTAATTGGGCAAGGCATCTAGGAATTGTGGCAATATTTTCTAGATTCCTCCCACATTTTTGAGGTTATATATACTTTGAGCAGACATCAGATAAGAGAAATAAAATCTCTCAATTACAAATAGAAATTCACACTATTTACCAATCCAACCATGAGTTATTTGCCAGTGAAGGTTGAAGACAACTTCATTTTTTTTTTAAAATAGTTTTGTTTATTTTTCTGAAGCACCTCATGATACTGCATTGTTAAACATGACAAGTTTCATAACCAAATTAGAAAATACATGTTTTGCTACAATACTTTAGTATTAATACTAGTTACAAAGACACTGTAATTTTCACTTTAGTTTAAGGATAATTTCAAATGCACTGAATCAGAGTATTCATTATTTGCCAAATTCTTAAAACCAAGCATTAAGCCATAGGTCTCTCACTAGAAGTCTTATAAACCATGCATTCTAAACTGTCTGACAGATCACAAGACACAATTAAAAAGGCAAAACTTGAACAAGCTTATTTCTAATACAATCGCAACAGAATCAAGTGCACACTCACTATATTTCAGCCCACACATTCAAAAAAATTAAAATGACAGGAAACTGACTAATAGCAAATTTAAAGGCGCAGTAAACCCATTTACACTGAGAAACACAATCACAGTTGCTGTTGTTGGCTAGTCATATGTAAAATTCTTTTTTGATGACCCGACCAAGAAAGCAAAGGAAATGAACTTGACCTAGTTAAATTAGATTTATTCTCAGTCACATTCTATAGTCTGGGAAAAATTATCGCAAAGTGAAAACCAATGACTTCTCAACTTGCTCATCTTGTGTTTTTATTCAAAGCAATTATAGAAGTCAATCATAAAAGCAATTATAGAAGTCAATCATACAATGAAAAACCTAAAAAGATAGTTTCAGTCATCTGCCTCATCACAAAAAAATAAGTATCAAAAGAAAAAAACAAAAATGGGATGGCAAGGAGACTATTTATTGACTCTTCCCTTGCCCATACACCATCTGGCACACCTGCGTGCACAATTTTGGAGGGGGAGGGGGTGACAGTTATAAAGATACATGGAGTTTGCAGCACTTTCACACTTAAAAAAACTACTTACAAAGCATGCTCAAGGAGATATAATAACGTTTAGCTACATACATACATGAAATAAATATTTAAGCAAAGTGTTGGTATGCCCTGCCTGTAACAGAAGTCAGTAAGTTTCCTGCTGGCACAATCAGAGCCTTTAACCAGTGGGGGGGGGGATGATGAGAGGGCAGGACTGAGCTCACCAATGAAGATCTGATTCCTTCCACTCCCCCCCAAAAAATATCGGCGGGGTCCACACAAAAAACGGAGCACACATTCTGGGAATTGCCAATCCAGAGGTATTTTTTTTTAAAACACACATTTTTAAAAATGTTATATAGGTGTTTAGGATTATTTTATTAGAAGATGCCCTAGTCCCTCCCTCCCGGCTCTCGCCTTTGTCGGCAGAAAGCGACTAAACGCACCGATTGTTTCACTTACCTCAACTCCCCCGCAAACCGCTCGCTTTCAGAAACATCTCAACCCGCAACGCAGCAAAAAAAAAAAATTAATTTTAAAAGGAAGGAAATTTTTTTCCCCCAAAAAAGGAAATGAAACAGACTGGGCTCAAACTGCGGTTAATGGAGGGAGGCAGGCCAACGAGAAGCCAACTCGGCGGCGGCCGGTTACCGGTGCTGGCGGTATCTGAAGGGAGAAGGCCGCGGGGGCGGCAGACCGGCAGCGCCTGCCTGGGCCGCTGCTCTCACTCCGTTCCCCAGGCGGCTAATGGTGACCGAAAGCATTGGCAGCGGCAGAAGGAATTAGGAACACAGAACACCCCCGAACCTGCTGGCGGAAACTCCATGACGACCAATGATTGACGGCGCCGCCCGACCAATTGCGAGGGACCCGACCCGAGGCCCATGGCAACCTGCGAGCCAATGGGAGGCAGGGTGGGCGGGGCGAGCTGAAGGTGCATGCTGAGTAATTGCAGCCAGCCACTTGCTGACTCTGTCTCTATCCCCCCCACAATATCCAGGTGGAATTGATGTCTGGAGGAAGGTCTGAGAAATTGCAAGAATCTGGGAGTAGTGAAGGTGTTTTATTTTAAAAAGGCATACACACACTGCCAGCGCACAGTATAAAACATTTTATAGTAAACTTTGCATAATGCAAAGGAAATCTGACAGATCGTGAATACAATACCAAGAGGGCATTAATAGTCATAAAAGTATTCACCATACTCAAAAGTTTGTAACAATATTACATTTCCAGCATTTTCTGTTTTTATTTAAAAATACCAACGACAGCCTTTTACCTTTTCTATAACAAAATTGTCAGCCGTGGCTCAGTGGGTAGCATTCTCGCCTCTCAGTCAGAAGGTTGTGGTTTCATAGTCCCACTCCAGAGACTTTAGCACAAAAATCTAGGCTGACACTCCAGTGCAGTACTGAGGGAGTGCTGCACTGTCGGAGGTGCCGCCTTTTGGATGAGATGTTAATCCGAGGCTCCGTCTGCTCTCTCAGGTGGACATAAAAGATCGCATGGCACTATTTTGAAGAAGAGCCGGGGAGTTATCCCCGATATCCTGGCCAATATTTATCCCTCAATCAACATAACAAAAACAGATTATCTGGTCATTATCACATTGCTGTTTGTGGGGGCATGCTGTGTGCAATTGGCTGCCGCATTTCCTACATTACAATAGTGACTACGTTTCAAAAGTACTTCATTGGCTGTAAAGTGTTTTGGGATGTCCTGAGGTTGTGAAAGGCACTATATAAATGCAAGTGTATCTTTCAAACCAAAAGAATACTTAAAATAAACTTTAACATAGAAACATAGAAGATAGGAGCAGGAGTAGGCCATTCGGCCCCTCGAGCCTGCTCCGCCATTCAATGCAATCATGGCTGATCATCCAAATTCAGTACCCTGTCCCTGCTTTCTCCCCATATCCCTTGATCCCCTTAGTCTTAAGAAATATATCTAACTCCTTCTTGAATATATTTAATGAATTGGCCTCAACTGCCTTCTGTGGTAGAGAATTCCACAGGTTCACCACTCTCTGGGTGAAGAAATTCCTCCTCATCTCAGTCCTAAATGGCTTACCCCTTATCCTTAGACTGTGACCCCTGGTTCTGGACTCCCCCGCCATCGGGAACAGCCTTCCTGCATCTAGTCTGTCTAGTCCTGTTAAAATTTTATAAGTTTCAATGAGATCCCCTTTCATTCTTCTAAACTCTAGCGAATATAAGCCTAATCGACCCAATTTCTCTTCATCCGTCATTCCTGCCATCCCAGGTATCAGTCTGGTGAATCTTCGCTGCACACCCTCCATGGCAAGAACATCCTTCCTCAGATAAGGCAACCAAAACTGCACACAGTACTCCAGGTGTGGTCTCACCAAGGCCCTGTACAACTGCAGCAAGACATCCTTGCTCCTGTACTCGAATCCTCTCGCTATGACGGCCAATTTACCTGCCACCTCTAGTAGTGCATTGCCTAATGTATTGCATGAAATTGCTCTGTGTAATAATTTATTGCAATTGTTAAGACATTTAAAATAAATTTGATTATTTGCATTATTTTAATGCCATCTTACAAGTATACAGGTTAATGATACTTTAAAAATGGTTTACAAAAGAATTTTATGTGAACGCATTAACTAGTTTTTTATCCGAGAAATTTAAGCTCCCAAATGAGACATGAGATGATTTTAACCCTACCCGTCTGGCAGAAACTGTACGGGTGGGCAGTTAAATTGCTCCAAGAGACTTAGCTGCCGGAGAGTTGATTTTAACGGCCACTTCTGGACAAGCGGCCAAGCCACCTGCCCAAAGCCGATGGAGACCTAATTCACATATACTAATCATTGTCTGATGACGTTATCGGGCTCCATCATCAATTTTAACTTCGGCCTGAGCAGTCCTGCCAGGTGGAGGCTAGTGTGAAGAGGATCAGAAAGCTGAAGAGGCCCTCCATGTAAATTTGTTTACTTTCCTTTGTGGAGCCAGGAAAACCAGGAGTGTTCCTCCGGGCCACACAAAGAGAGTTTAGGCCTTCCCTGCCCCATAGCCCCCCTCACTTCCCTACTATGATATCCCACTTCCCCTCACTTACCTGAGTGCCAGTAATTTTCTGGAGGCTGGCAGCCACTTCTGCCCACTTCCCACCCATTCAGGGCAGGAAGTGGACCGGCACTTGGACAGTGAAAATTGCCGTAGCCTCATACTATCACAGACGGGTGGGAAACGAACTGAAATAATGGTTTCCCACCAGAAACCTGCTGGTAGTTAAAACCCCCCCACCACC
Source organism: Squalus acanthias (assembly GCA_030390025.1). Taxonomy (NCBI): domain Eukaryota; kingdom Metazoa; phylum Chordata; class Chondrichthyes; order Squaliformes; family Squalidae; genus Squalus; species Squalus acanthias. The sequence goes on along the minus strand of CM059436.1, from coordinate 30,356,947 downwards.
CCCACAGTCTTCAATCTTACAAAGTTTTCATCGAAAACATTGGAAGTATGTTCAACATAGAGTGCCGACTGAAAATGCCCCACCAAAGGATCTCACATCTTGCCAAAAAGTTCAACAACAACTTGCATTTATACAGCACCTTTAATGTCGAAAAATGTCCCAAGGCACTTCACAGAGGTGTCATCAAAAAATAGATGCCGAGCAAAAAAAATGAAATATTAGCAGGGTGGCCTAAAGCGTGGTCAGAGATGTTTTAAGCAAAGTCTTAAAGGAGGGGAGGTGGCAGAATTTAGGTAGGGATTTTCAGAACGTGGGGCCTAGGCAGCTGAAAGCAAGGCAATCCATGGTGGAGTGAATTGACTGAATGATGCGCAAGTGGCCAGAGTTAGACGAACAGAAAGTTTGGAGGAGGAGGGTTGTAGTACTGTAGAAGGTTACAGAGATAGGGAAGAGCAAAGGAATTAAAAAAGGATGATGAAAATTTTAAATTAGAGGCATTGGGGTACAGGAACCAATGTAGGTCAGTGAAGACAAGGGTGATAGGTAAGAGGGATTTGGTGAGGGATAGGCTATGGAGAGCAGAATTTAGGATGATCTAAAGTTTATGAAAAGTGCAAAATGTGAGGTCGTCCAGGAGAACATTGGAATAGTCAAATCTGGAGGTGAGAAAGGCATGAATGCCATTTTCAGCTCTCACCGCTCCCTATCTCTGTAACCTCCTCCAGCCCTACAACCCTCCAAGATCTCTGCACTCCTCCAATTCTGGCCTCTTGCACATCCACGATTTTAATCACCCCATCAGTGGCGACCGTGCCTTCAGCTGCCTACGCCCTTAGTTCTGGAAACATAGAAACATAGAAGATAGGAGCAGGAGTAGGCCATTCGGCCCCTCGAGCCTGCTCCGCCATTCGATGAGATCATGGCTGATCATCCAAACTCATTACCCTGTCCCTGCCTTCTCCCCATATCCCTTGATACCTTTAGCCTTAAGAAATATATCTAACTCCTTCTTGAATATATTTACTGACTTGGCCTCAACTGCCTTCTGTGGTAGAGAATTCCACAGGTTCACCACTCTCTGGGTGAAGAAATTCCTCCTCATCTCAGTCCTAAATGGCTTACCCCTTATCTTTAGACTGTAACCTCTTGTTCTGGACTCACCCGCCATTGGGAACATCCTTCCTGCATCCAGTCTGTCTAGCCCTGTTAGAATTTTATAAGTTTCAATGAGATCTCCTCTCATTCTTCTAAACTCCAGCGAGTATAAGCCCAATCGACCCAATCTCTCCTCGTACATCATTCCTGCCATCCCAGGTATCAGTCTGGTGAATCTTCGCTGCACACCCTCCATGGCAAGAACATCCTTCCTCAGATAAGGCGACCAAAACTGCACACAATACTCAAGGTGTGGTCTCACCAAGGCCCTGTACAGCTGCAGCAAGACATCCTTGTTCCTGTACTCAAACCCTCTCGCTACGAAGGCCAACATACCATTTGCCTTCTTAACCGCCTGCTGTACCTGCATGCTTACCTTCAGCGACTGGTGCACAAGGACACCCAGGTCTCGTTGCACTTCCCCTTCTCCCAATCTATTGCCGTTCAGATAATAATCTGCCTTTCTGTTTTTGCCACCAAAGTGGATAACCTTGCATTTATCCACATTATACTGCATCTGCCATGCTTCTGCCCAATCACCCAACCTGTCCAAATCATACTGGAGTTTCTCTGCATCCTCCTCGCAGCACACACGCCCACCCAGCTTTGTGTCATCTGCAAACTTGGAGATATTACATCTAGTTCCCTTGTCTAGATCATTAATATATATAGTGAATAGCTGGGGTCCTAGGACCGATCCCTGCGGAACCCCACTAGTCACTGCCTGCCACTCGGAAAAAGACCCGTTTATTCCAACTCTTTGCTTCCTGTCTGCCAACCAGTTCTCTATCCAAGTCAATACCTTGCCCCCAATCCCATGTGCCTTAACTTTACACGCTAATCTCTTATGCGGGACCTTATCGAAAGCCTTCTGAAAGTCCAAATACACCACATCCACTGGTTCTCCCTTATCTATTCCCTCCATTCATCTCTCTGCCCCTCTACTTCTCTCTCTTCCTTTAAGACGCTCCTTAAAACCTACCTCTTTGACCAAGCTTTTGATCACCTGTCCTACTACCACTTTATGTGGCTCATTGTCAAATTTTGTTTGATACATTCCTGTGACGTGCCTTGGGATGTTTTATTACATTAAAGGCGATATATAAATGCAAGTTGTTGTTGTTTCAACAATAACAACTTGTATTTATATAGCGCCTTTTACGTAGTAAAACGTCCCAAGGCGCTTCACAGGAGTATTATAAGACAAAAAATTTGACTCCGAGCCACATAAGGAGAAATTAGGGCAGGTGACCAAAAGCTTGGTCAAAGAGGTAGGTTTTAAGGAGCGTCTTAAAGGAGGAAAGAGAGGTAGCGAGGCGGAGAGGTTTAGGGAGGGAATTCCAGAGCTTAGGGCCAAGGCAACAGAAGGCACGGCCACCAATGGTTGAGCGATTATAATGAGGGATGCTCAAGAGGGCAGAATTACAGGAGTGCAGATATCCTGGGGGGTTGTGGGGCTGAAGGAGATTGCAGAGCTAGGGAGGGGCGAGGCCATGGAGGGATTTGAAAACAAGGATGAGAATTTTGAAATTGAGACTTTGCTTAACCGGGAGCCAATGTAGGTCAGCGAGCACAGGGGTGATGGGTGAATGGGACTTGGTGCGAGTTAGGACATGGGCAGCCGAGTTTTGGATGACCTCAAGTTTACGTAGGGTAGAATGTGGGTTTCTGCTGAAGTAGGAGCAGAGGTGGGTGATGTCATGAAGGTGGAAGTACGGAGTCTTTGTGATGAAAAGTATATGTTGGTTGAAGCTCAGCTCATGGTAGAATAGGACATCAAGGTTGCAAACAGCCTGGTTCAACTTGAGAAACTGGCTAGGGGAGGGGGGTGGAGTCATTGGGCAGGGTACAGAGTGGAGATGATGGTGGCTGTGGTTTTCCAATGTTTAACTGGAGAAAATTAAAGCTCATACAAGACTGAATGTCAGACAAAACAATCTGACATCACAGAGGTAGTGGAGTGGTCAAGAGAGATTTGGTGAAGACATAGAGCTGGGTGTCATTTGCGTACATGTGGAAACTGACCCCATATCTGCAGATGATGTCACCAAGGGGCAGCATATAGATGAGGAAGAGGAGGGAGGCAAGAATTGATCACTGGGGGACTCTGGAGATAATGGTGCGAAGGTTGGAAGAGAAAGCATTTCTGGAGATGCTCCAGCTATGATCAGATAGATAAGGGTGGATCCAAGCAAGGGCAGACCCATTGAACTGGACAACAAAGAATTATTATTAATACACTTTTTAGCTAGTCTCAAAAGGATGTTTGTCAATTTTTAAATGTACAACACTATATTAGATCACATGGGACACTTAATATACAAAAGAGCTTATTTGTCTTCTGGTACACTGGCGTTCCCAGAAAACATAAAAACAAGGGGGATAAAAAGAAAAAAATGCAAAAGCTGAAAATCTGAAAATAAAACAAAAATACTGGAAATACACAGCAGCATCAGCATCTGAAAATAGAAAAGCAAGGTTAGAGATTCAAGGAGAGACTGTTCATCAGAACTGAAAGGGAAGGCAGGGAAGCTCCCTTGATCAAAACAGAGGAGAGGGCAAAATAACAGGTAGTAGTTCTGGGCCAGATATACGACATACTAATATAAAGTGACAGTTAATGGGTTAAATAGCTTGTGAATATATCTTTCTAAAAAGCTGGAAGGAACTGAAATGTTCTGGATGATTCATCAAAGTATCTCTGTCCGGCTTTGAAAAGGTGTTAGAAAGACATAAGGTGAACTAAAGAGCTCCAAATCGAAAGGAGTAAAGTAGAATGTGAATGAGAGAAACTGACTGGAAAATAGAAAAGACAGCTAGGGTCTGAAGTTGCTAAATCAAGTGTTGCAGGAGGAGACAGTGGGGGTTAAATTGTATAGCCCCCAAAAATGGGTGCAGGGATCGTGATGCACGATTAACCCACGGCCTTTGATTGCAATGCAGGCAGCTTCATGCTGCCTGCTCATTTAAATGATCTGTGTCCAGCCAGCGCTAATCGCGTTGTTCATTGGCTGGACACATCAGCAGGGGGCCAATATCGTGAGAGGCTAGCGCCGGTTAAAGCTAGCCTGTACTACTTAAAGCTAGCCTGCACCTCTCAAAGTGGAGGTGCATTGTAGCTGGAGCAGGTGCTGCGAGTCGTGTTGAAGAGATTCTGACCTGGGAAAGAGTGAGGAATGGCACAACAGGGGAGAGAGCGGGGTCCAAGGTTTTCGGACACTGCACTGGAGGTCTTGGTGGAGGAGGTGGAAAGGAGGAGAGATGTCCTATACCCGCAGGGGGGAAGGAGGCCCTCAGATATACAGTCAAAAGGACAGTGGGAGCAGATAGCCATGGAGGCCAATGCCAGGAGTCAAGACCTGAGGATCTGGATGCAGTGCCGCACAAGTTCAGTGACCTCACACGAACGGGTAAGGTCAATAAATGCATCTTCAAATGCCATATCCTACCAACTGCATCACTAGCCTCAGCCACTGCTCAATTCACCACACCCCCATCACTCACCTACCAACAATCTCTATCAATCAGTCCTCATACCTAAAATTCATAGCTTCACCTCAACCCCACACACTTAGCACTGCTGCAAGTCTCACACCCACATCTCACAGCTTGCACACACTGCCAGCTATTCAACCATGACAGCCATATCAGCCAAACAGATTGCACGACACTCACTGATAAACTTCCCTCTCTCTTGCAGGACAAGGTGGCTCACAACCGAAGGCAGCAGAAGCTAACCAGAGAGGGACAGGCGCGCCTGCATGTCCTAGGCCCCATGGAGGAGACGGTGCTGGCTATTATTGGGATGGCCATTGCTGACGCCAGGGCCAGCAGAAAGGACTGAAATCATCGAAGATGAAGGTATCCTCATACCTAATCCTCCTTCCCACATCCCACTCCTCCTCATCCCACACTCTCTTCTGATTTACAAGCTGCAGATGGTGTAAGCATGCAACTCTTACTTCCCCCCCACCCCCCGCCGCCCCTGCACCACAACCTTACCCTTGTGCCTTTTTCCTTTCAGATACCCAAGAGGTGCAACCTGGCCAGACAGTGGAGGAACACCAAGAAAAGAGTGATGATGAAGATACAGTACTATCACTTGATTTCACACTCGCAGCCCAAATACTGACACTGCGCATATCTTAGAGGATAGATTAGAGGTGGGATCTGCACGTGGTGAGACACTGGGCACAAGTAGTCTGCATCCAGGGCAGGGGGACAAGGATAGCACGGGTGCCAGCTTGCCAGAGGGCGAGGTCACAGACGGGTTCCGGTGCAGAGGACTCAGATGAGGACTTCGATGGAGCAACCTACAAAAGAAGACTGATGGGTATGCACAATGAAATTCTTGGTGCATTGGGAAGCCTGCCAGAAAGCCTGCGATCAATGTCAAGGAGTATGGAGGAGTCCAGCACCAACTTGGCACAGGGCTTTGCACTGTGTTTGGAGCTCATCCCTTCCAGCAGGGAAGTGGTGGCCAACTCTGTTCGCACACTTGTGGACCCAACCATGATGCAGCGTCTGATGGCCGATTTTGCAGCTTCCAATGCAGCAGAAGCAGCTTCCACCAAAAGTCTGAGTGCTGCAGTGGAAGCTCAGACTGCTGTCATGCAAGGTCAGCTTGATGTCATCATGGCTGTGGATTACAGTGTGCAAAGGGGCTTGCAGGGTATCACAGCAGTCCAGCAATCTGTCCTCCAACAGATTACTAGGATTGCTGAGGCGCCATGGGGAAGTGGCAGTGGCTCCATGGAGCAAGAACCTGTTGTCCTCTTCCAGGAAGACAGCATTCGTCCTCCCACCCCAGACTTCTGCTGCCCCTGCTGAGATAGTGCAGTCCACAGTTGGGCCTTCTAGGCCCAGAGCTGCTCAAGATCATCCTCCAAGGCCATCTGCAGTCTCATCCACTGAAATTCAGCAGCCTTCCACCAGCCATGCTGCAGTGACTGGAGTAGCACTGCGTAGGAGCACTAGGACAGGCAAATACACACAGAAGATGGGCACTAAGGGAATGCACAAGGGTGAATAGTTGACTTTTGTATGCAATATGGCATGATTTCATTTATAAATTTGGTTTGGAAGGTTTATTTTGTAGTGGCTTTTATTTTTGCATTGTGGCCAAGCGGACGCCAAGATAGTCAGTGACAGAGGGAAGGTAAGGTGTGAGAATTGGGGTTGCAGTCAATGTTCTCTCTAAGCTGCGTGGCCGCGCAGCTCTCTGCCGGTCCTGCATACCTCGGGACCGGTTTTTTCAATGTTATATTTCACACACGCAAAACTGTGAATGGGCAATGCAGCCCCTTAAATGGGCTGCACACCCAAAAAACAATTAGGGGGAACATTGGTTGCAGTTACTGGTAACATACTCAGATGAGTTCTTTACGTACAGCCCGGGCAGAAAGGGGCTGTCTAGGTTGCCTCTTCCCTTCCTCTTCCTCCTCCTCCTCTTCATGCTCCTGCTCCTCAGCTGCTCGCCATATAGCTGGTGGCAAGGGCTGTGCCCTCATGATGGTAAGGTTGTGCAGCGTGCAGCAGACCACCACGAATTTTGACACAAGCTCTTTAGTACTGCAGAGCTCCTACAGAGCAGTCCAGGCAGCGGAAGTGTTGTTTCAGCCGCCAATGGTCTGTTCTATCATATTACATGTGGCAACATGGCTTTCATTGTATGCATGCTGCGCACGTGTGCGTGGGTTGCGAATTGGAGTCATGAGCCATGCCATCAGTGGTTAGCGTTTGTCATCCAGTAGCCACCCTTTGGTTTGCCATGGTGGCTGAAATGCAGCTGGCACAGCGGACTGCCGTAGAATGAAGGCATCATGACTGCTGCCAGGATACCAGTTATTGACCTCCATGATTCGCTGCCTATGGTCACACATCAGCTGGACGCTGATAGAGTGGAATCCCTTTCGGTTCTGGTATAGGGCAGAGTTGACATGTGGCGCCCGCAAAGCGACGTGCCTGCAGTCAATGGCACCCTGCACCAAGGGGAAGCCTGCAATTCTAGTGCAGCCGTGTGCTCGCTCTGCCTGCTGGTCTCTGGCAAGAGAGAATGAAATGTAGTCAGCTCTCTTTGAATAGAGAGCCTCAGTGACCTCCTTACGCAACAGTGAACGGCAAACTGCGAGATGTTGAAAATATCTCCAGCTCCAGCCTGGAAGGAGCCAGACACATAAAAGTTTATCGCCACGGTCACCTCCACAGCTACTGGCAATGCGGTCCTTGCCCTGCTCTGAGGTTGCAGCTGTGGCTGCAGCAGGTGGCAGATTTCAGTGAGGATGTCCTTAGTGAAGCACAGATGTCTCACACATAGGGGGAAAAATTCAGCTGCTTGCGCCTCCCGTTAGCGCCTTAAGAGGGCGCTAATGGGGCGTAAAGCAGCTAATGCCCGGGCGCAGCGCCGCCCACGCCTCCCGAAAAATTTAGTGGGAGGTTAGCGGCGGCGGCAGCCAGTAGCACCCTGTGGCGCTGCGCCGCCGGCGATGACGTCATCGCCGTGCGCAGCACCCCGCTCGCGCCCCGGCCGTGATCTTCAGTCGCGCCCCCTGATTTACCGCCAGACGCTATGTCCGACGGGTTCAGGGAGGCGTACGTGCGGCCGGGGCGGCGATATTTAAAGCGGAGGTGGCAGGCGGCCATTTTTGTTGCTGGCCGCCTGCCAGCACCTGCCCCCGGCCCCCGTGAAGCCCCCCCACCGTGAAGTGCCGGCTGCGCTCCAAGAGCCCGGCACTTCTCTTGAGTGCCGGGCTCTTTTGCCGGCACTCCCGATCCCTGGGGGCCCAGCTGGGCCCCGGTTCGCGCTGCGCAGGGTCCCTCCCCTTTAAGAAGGGGAGGAAGGCCTGCAATACCGCGGCGCGACGTGCCGCAGCGCATGGCGCTGCGGCACGTAGCGCCAGGATATTCACTCGCAGCGCCCCAAGAGGGATGCGGGCTGCTTCCAGTTGCGCCCCGCTTCCCTCTTGGGGCGCAACCACTGAAGTTCCGGCGCGGGGCCGCTAATTTTTTCGGGGCGCTAAAAGTCGCGCCCCGGCGAGGTTAGCGCCCCAAATGGGGCGCGACTCAATTTTTACCCCATAATTTTTTGCTGAGGTTCAGGGAGGAGAATTGCTCCCTGTACATCCTGGGCAGACATAGCCTCCAGCTGAGAGTCCTTCTCCCCCTCCTGCTCCTCACTGTTCCAGGAGCTTGTCCTGCTCTGCATGGCCTCTGTTCATTCTCCAAGTCATGCTGTATTCCCAGGGGAATGCCTACTCTTGCACCCATATCTGGGAGTGACTGGTTTGTGCAGCAGCTTTGAAGTTAGCATAACGTCCTTCAGCACCTGCCACACCAATCCCTGTAGACTTTTGCAACTTGGAACAAGTATAGAAAACACTTGTAGAATCATAGCAACAGCCAGAAGAAATTAACCAGCAACTAACCTGTCAGCCTTTTTTGCAGCAATGACTGGAGATCCTGAATCCCTTTAAATAGCGCTGGTGAGGGGTCCTTCCTGCTGCTGAACACATGTTCAGCTGTGTGAGCTTAAGAGAGGACATTGGCTGGAGTGTTCAGCTCCAAAATGGCACCACTGACGTCAGAGCAGCGATGTATGCTGATTGACGTCATGATCTGCCTGCTCTGCATACTTCTGGCGGACATTAGCAGCGCGCACGCTAACGCCTTCACCAATATGGCGTCTGGCCCAATTCGCTCCACAAGTGTACGCACGCGCATCGGATGCCATTTTGGTACCCAAACAACAGGCACTACCTATCCCAATTTCGCTACGACCGTTCCTGAATTTAGCTTTGAGCTTGGTTGGAACTATTATACACTGTTGAAATCAAGCTCAACATACCTCATCTCATTCATCATCTGTTAACAGTTCAGCACAACCCAATTCACTTCCTGAGAAGTACTTTATGTTCTAGTAACAGTGTTTAGACTGATGAGAGTACTTCTGCGTCAGCATCTACATATACAAAACGGAGTCAATCAATGATTTGAATTCCAATTCTGAGCATGTGATGTTTTACACATTGACTTGTTGCTATTTTTTCCTACTGCAGTTAATTAAATTCCTTATTTAAAATGCATATTAAAGGAAAGAACAATATTAACTCTGTTACTTTCTCCTCCCAATTATTCCATGCAGCTGATTTCCCCTCCCCCAATATACTTCTCCAATCCACATCCCTGACTGTATATTTGAGTGCCCCTCATGGTTAATGACTATGTCTCGAATTGACCATTCGTACTATCGGAGAACATTAGTTCATAAATTTCCAGGTTGCTGAGAAACAGAAAGGGATTAGCAGAAAGTAGTAACAGCATTAAACCTGTAAGTGCTCGAACTGCTACTGAGTGTTTGGCTCCTCAATGTTAATTGTATAGAATCATAGCATGTTACAGCACAGAAGCAGGTTGTTTGACCCATCAAGTCTGTACTGGTGTTTTTCTCCACAGGAGCCACCTAGTCTAATCCCACTCCTGCTTGTTTCCCCCACTCTTTAATATTCCTCTTTTTCAAGCAACTATCTGCTTTAACAATGGGTTCTGCTCTACCAATGGTTTTAGCAGAAAATTCTACATTCTAACCACCTTCTGTTTAAAGTTTCTTTTTACATTTCCTCTGCAATTCTTTTTGTGATTCTCTTAAACTTGTGCCAAATTGTTGCCATGTCACTGACAAGTAGAAATAATCTATCACAATTTATGTTATCATAGCCCTTCATAAACTTGAAGACCTCTATCAGGTCATCCCATAACCTTCTCAGCTCCAGTGAAAAAGCCATAATTTCTCAGGTGTCTTTCCATTGTTCCGGTGTTACCCCTCATCCCTGGTAACATCTTAGTGAATCTATGTTGTACCTTGTAAAGAAACTCATAGAACAGAAAGAAAGAAAAAAGACTTGCATTTATATAGCACCTTTCATGACCTCAGGACATCCCAAAGCACTTTACAGCCAATGAAGTACTTTTGAAGTGTAGCCACTGTTGTAATGTAGGAAACGCAGCAGCCAATTTGCACACAGGAAGCTCCCACAGCAATGTGATAATGAGCAGATAATCTGTTTTAGTAATGTTTATTGAGGGATGAATATTGGCCAGGACACCAGGGATAACTCCCCTGCTCTTCTTCGAAATAGTGCCATGGGATCTTTCACATCCACTGAGAGAGCAGACAGGGCCTCGGTTTAACATCTCATCCGAAAGACGGCACCTCCAACAGTGCAGCACTCCCTCAGTACTGCAGTGGAGCATCAGTCTAAATTTTTGTGCTCAAGTCTCATGGAGTGGGACTTGAACCCACAACTTTTGGACTCAGAGGCGAGAATGCTACCAACTGAGCCATGGCTGATGCATTGTAGTTGTGGTGAATCTATAATTGGAGTAACTGATAGCCTTTTTTGCAGCAATGACTGGAAATCCTGAATACCATATTGCCTCTCAAGTGCCAGAGTAAGGAAGATAATGGTGTGAGTAGAGAAACTACTAGAAATGGAAGGAGAACAGCCAGAAGTCATAGTTCACATGGGAACCAGCGACCAATGCTCCCTCTAAGCTAAAGCTCCCGCGCAGGCTGCTCACCGGCTTTTTCATTGTAAATACCGCTCATGCACAGAAATTTAAAGGGACCGTGCATTAAAAGAAACGGGCCGCGCAGAACTAAGCGAAGCTTACAGGGAACATTGCCAGTGACATAAGAAAGAGTAGGGTGGAGGTCTTCTAAAGGGAAATATTAGGAAGTAAATGCTAGATTAAAAAGCAGGAATTGAGGCTACTGTATGGATTACTCCTGGTGCCACACGCTAGGTCGGTTAGGGAGAGGCAGATAAGACAATGCACAATTTGATAGATGATATAGAAAGAAGAGTTTCAGATTTCTGGGGCATTGGGACCAGTTTTGGGGAATCTGCAAAGATGGGCTAGGCTTCACCTAAACCGAACTGGTACTAATGTCCCTGCAATAAATAGAGCAGAGGGCGAGGATTTACGCTATCTAAACACAAGTCAAAATTTTAAAATAGCATTGGGAGGAGAGAAAGGATTGGAGAGGGTGAAGATGGGAAGTTTTACAGAAATTAAGCAGAGCAACAAATTAAAAGAGGCAGGGGACCAAAACGTGGGAAACCTAAGAGGAGAAAGCAGTGAACCAAATAAGTTGTGTTTATACCAATGGTAAGAGTATTCCAAATAAAATAGAGGAATTAGGAGCACAGAGCCAGCTAGATAGGTATAATGTGGTAGCAATTACAGAGACTTAGGTGTAGCTGGGCAAGATTAGGATCTAAGTATAACACGATAGAGGATTTTTAGAAAAGATGGGACACTAGGACAGAGGGAGTTTAGCAAAAGACACAATTATGGCAATAGAAAAGAGGGATCTCTGTATAAGTATTAAATTACATAGAATTTACAGCACAGAAACAGGCCATTCGGCCTAACTGGTCTGTGCCGGTGTTTATTCTCCATACCCACCTCCTCCCACCCTACTTTATCTAACCCTATCAGCATATCTTTCCATTCCTTTCTCCCTCATATACTTATCTACCTTCGCCTTAAATGCATCTATGCTATTCACCTGAACTACTCCATGAGTAAATAAATAAATTATAAATAAATAATTGGGTAGAGCTAAGGATCAAAAAAATTAGCCAAAAGTTGGTTGGAGTATTTTAGAGACTTCCTAAATGTGATGATGTAACACAAGAATGTTCTTCTCTTCTTCTCTTCTTAGGCAGTCCCTCGGGACCGAGGATGACTTGCTTCCACACTAAAAATGAGTTCTCAGGTGACTGATGAGTCCAATGCGGGACCTACAGTCTCTGTCACAGGTGGGGCAGACGGTGGTTGAAGGGACGGGTGGGTGGGGTGCTTGGGTTGAGGTGCACTCCTTCCGCTGTTTGCGCTTGGCTTCTGCTTGCTCCCGGCGAAGAGACTCGAGGTGTTCGGCGCCTTCCCGGATGCTTCTCCTCCACTTTGTGCGGTCTTGGGCCAGGGATTCCCAGGTGTCGGTGGGGATGTTGCACTTTTTCAAGGAGGTTTTGAGGGTGTCCTTGAAGCGTTTCCTCTGCCCACCTGGGGCTCTCTTGCCGTGTCGGAGCTTCGAGTAGAGCGCTTGTTTTGGGAGTCTCGTATCGGGCATGCGGACGATGTGATCCATCCATCGTAGCTGATCGAGTGTGGTCAAAGCTTCGATGCTGGGGATGTTGGCCTGAGCGAGAACACTGACGTTGGTGCGCCTATCCTGCCAATGGCGCACCAACAAGAATGTATGTATATGCAGACCAGGGAACCCTGTAAGAAGAAAAATGAGGGGCGATTCAGCAGGGAGCCACCTTTTGCCTACAGCCCTAACTCTGACTCACACTTCCTTTGAACTTGGCAATGAGAATATGGGATTGTGGAATCTCCCCATGTGGAAATAATTGAAGATTTTAATCCGCATCTAGATTGGGAGAGAAATAGCAGCATAGTAGGAAAGCGAATATATTTCTTGAATGAACTAAAGATAGTTTCCTAAAGCATCAAGGCCCCAAAATTGCTCGGCTGTTCCAGCATATTCCTGCTGTAAATTTGGCAGGAGTCTGATGGAACAGCCACAAACTCAAGACATGGATATGCTGAGCGCCGGCCTTAAATCAGAGTTTCATGTATGACCTTGTGGAGGTGGAGCCTCCGCCCGCCCCTACAAGGCCAACAACATAAAGGGATGGGGTCTTCCTAGGAAACCGTTGAATAGGCCCCTCACCCTGACCCAACGAATGTCAGTAAAGTGAGCCGCAGAGTTCTGCAGCAGGCGAGATCTCGGCGTAATGGCTGAGATTGTGCCCCCACAGATCCTTTGGGACCAATTCTTCAATCAACAAGAATGCAGGCAATTTAGTTATGAGTAACAAATCAGAAATAACACTCTGGCAATAAGGGAGTGTTTTGCGAATAGTGACCGTGATATGATTGAATTCACTGTTAGGCTTAAAGGAGAGAAAAAAAAGTCACAAACCAATGCTTTGTTTGTAAACAAGGCTAATTGTGCTAGATGGCTGGAATACAAAAGGAGAAATTATTTGAGAGAAATTATTAGTTGGTAAACATACAACCAACAGTGGAAGCTATTCAAGAAGGTGATCATTAGATTGCAAAACAAAGGGAAATGGGTGATGCCATCATGGATTAGACCAACAATAAAAATAAGGTTTATGTAATGGTTAAGAATGGTGGAAAGAATAAGGACTGGAGGGATTATGAATAGCAACAGTAGAGACCAGGAACATAATAAGGAGGCAAAGAGGAAGTATGGAGAAAGAACTTGCAGATGGTTTGCAAATCAAATATAATAGCGGAAGTTTTATGAGTATTTAAGAAAAATAGAATGGTAGAAGAGGAGTAGGGTGATTAAAAACAGATTATGGTACAATTCTATAAGAACATGGTGGAATTATGAAATAATTATGTTGCTTTGATATTCACAGTGGAAAAGGAGGATACACACCAGATGTACAGGGAATACCTGAGATTATTGGAGGTAGCGACTTGCAGGCATTAGTATAAACAGAAAAATTGTAAGGGATTGAAGAATGGGACTGAAGCTGAATAAATACTCAGGCCCAGGCTATTTCCACCTGGTGGGAGAGTATTAAAAGCAATAGGCATGAATTAGATATAATCTTTAAAAACTTGATGGATTCAGGAGTAGTACCAGAGGATTGTAAAGTCACAAACATAAGAACATAAGAAATAGGAGCAGGAGTAGGCCATGCGGCCCCTCGAGCCTGCTCCACCATTCAATAAGATCATGACTGATCTTCTACCTTAACTCCACTTTCCTGCTCTATCCCCGTATCCCTTGATTCCCTTAGTGTCCAAAAATCTACCAAACTCAGTCTTGAACATACTCAATGACTGAGCAACCACAGCCCTGTGGGGCATAGAATTCCAAAATGTCCACAATCCTTATCTCAGTTCTAAATGGCCGAACCCTTATCCTGAGGCCAAGAACCCTAGTTCTAGACTCTCCAGCCAGGGGAAACAGCCTCTCAGCACCTACCCTGTCAAGCCCTCTAAGAATTTTATATGTTTCAATGAGAGATCACCTCTCATTCTTCTAAACTCCAGAGAATATAGGCCCATTTTACTCAATCTCTCCTCATAGGACAACCCTCTCATCCCAGCCAAGTAACTACAGGCCAGTGAACTAAATGTCAGTAGTAAGAAAATTGCTAGAATTCAACATCAAGGACAGAGTAAGTGAACACTTGGAAAAATATAAACTGATTAAGGAAACTCAGCTAGATTTTTGTGTCCACAGGAACTATGTGTATATATTGCCTGTATTTGGAATCGATGGGAGTCTATGTATGTTTACACATGATATTAAGATAAAGCATATGGTGAATTTTGAAGAACAGAGAGAAAAATTGCAAAAGGACATAAATTGATTAATTACAACATATGAGGAAGTACACTTTGGATATAACAGTGGCAGATTAAAGTATCTAAATCAGGAAGCAATAGAGTGGGTAAATGAATAAAGGGATTTAGAAGTTTAGGTAGCTTGCAGGTGCAAAAAGCAACCATAGAGGCTAATATGGTGCGGGCTTCTTCACAAGAGGCATAGAATATAAAAGTGCCCCTGCAATAGTACATAGCATAAATTAGACATCATTTGGAATATAACATAGAGACATAAAGCACTCTTCAATTTTCCATAACGATCACTTGTACATCCAAAGTTCACAGTTCACTTTTTAAAGGTCAAGTTTTCCCTTCCATATATTTTTTCAAATTATTTTAATATTGATTTCCACAAGAGTTTACACATTTTCTCAGATCTTGATATAATACAGAACAGAATTAATGCCATATTACAGATAATATGGTACTTTCTGATACATACTATGGGAGTCTTAGAGCAACGATATGGTTAAAATACAAGAAATTCAATAACATCATCCATTTATATAATGCCTTTAACACAGAAAAACATTCCAAGGTGTTTCACAAAGGCGTAAGGAAAAAAATGAACGACGTCAAAGAAGAAGATATCAGGAGGTTTGCCAAAAAGGCTGATCACAGAGGTAGGTTTTAAGAGAAGTCTTAAAGGAGGACATGGAGGTGGAGATGCAGAAGGGAATTCTAGAGCATGGGGCCTAAGCGGCCGAAGGCTCAGCCGCCAATGGGGATGAAGGGAGGAGGAATGCACAAGAGGTAATGGCAGTTTTGAAAGGAAGGGGGACTGCGTCTGAAGGGAGGAAGCAATTTTTAATGTCAGCTAGCATTGGGGTCAGGAAGAGAAGTTGGATGGTCAGCAGTTTAGTGGGAATGAGGACAAGGAAGCAGAAGGTGGGTTGCATGGATGAGATGCACTCAGAGAGGGCATGGGTGGAGATGGGAGAGAAACTGGGTAAAGATGGAGGTTTAAGGCTAGAGTAGGGGGGTCTGGGGGAAGGTTTGGCTTGGTGGGCAAGGGGAAGGGAGGAGAAGCAGCAGATGCAGCTGAATAGATGGTCTTTATCTTGGTGATGAGGAAGTCCATGATCTTTTTGTGCTTGTTGTTAGAGGTGAGGGCCTTTACAACAAATACTCCACACTTGGGTGGGGTTGGTGTTGAAAAGGCCAGTGTCACTCCTTTCAATAAGACTCATTGCATAAAGAGAGCGAAAGAGGGATTACTTGGTTGCAGCAGCATTTGGTGCCTGTGGAATTTGGGTGTTTTGGGAATGATGTGTCTGGTCTATGGTCAGCAAAGGAATCCTTTCTGGTTTGGGGACTTGGGCAGACAAGAGGCCCACATGCCTTTGTGCTTTCCTCACTCCAGCGGGAGCTTTGTGCATTATTTGCTCTGAATGGCAAAAAGTTGTTTGTTCACGTTTATTGAGAGAGATATTTGTTCGTGCCAAAGCTGAAAAATGCAGCTTCTCACTGCCAGGAACATAAGCTGGGCAAGCCTATGAATTATAGAGATTCCTTACTCTGCTGGCAGTAGGTTGAGTAGGAGTATGATTGGGTTTATAAAAATGGTGAGGTCAGTTGTGACATTGGTGGCCTCAAGACCTCTACCAGAGGTGGGGACAGGGTCCAAAATGTGTGCTGGAAATTATATTTTCATAATACTGTAACAGCAGTGGAGTCCAAACCTTGTGCGATGACTCAGTGACTCAGAATACAGATAATTCCATTGGGGACAAAGTCTATCAGACATGGCTAAAGAGCTGACTTTAATTGGGAAACCAGAGGACATGGAAATAATCTGTTGGAGAAGGGGCTGGAGTGCTTATATTTTTGTCACTGCTTTTAGCTATTTTTGTTGCCTCTACGTAATCCATGTTAGCAACCCTGCCAAAATCGCTGTCATTTTCCAAAGACACCACAGCAGATCGGAGTAAACAACACTCCAAATCTCTAGTGTAGCAGAGTTTCCCATCAATTTCTAGGCTGTCGGCACACAAGGTACTGCCAAACTCATTTTGCTAACACTCAGTTGAGAAGGATATCCTAGCTGCAAAAGGTAAATGGGTTAGGACGGTGAATTCACACCCATATACATACCCTTTGAAATTTTCCTCTGAACATGATTTTAGTGTCTATCAGCACCAGCTGGAATATTGGCCACCACACCCAAAGGTTCATTAAAATATCCTTTCATGTTCTATAGTGTATTCCTCTGCCTTGCTACCAAAGGGCCGCCTCCCTAAATGAACACCAGAGTGAAACAAGCATTCAAGGTTGCTAGGTAGTTGACGACAGGTAAGAGTAAATTTAAAGACCTGGGCCCCAAATTTACTTGCTGCTTTTGGCGAGTTTCTGCCGTCAAAACAGTATACCAGAAAATTTGCGGGTGGATTCTGGGGCGGGATTCATTCCAACCAGATTTCTGATGGCAGTGGTGTAGTTCCCAACATGATCTGCGGTTTTCCATGTGTGCGCTTATCAATGCTGTTGGGCTCTCATTGCCATATAATAAAATGAGGAGCAATAGCGTTGGAGTTTCCAAACTCCATGACTTGCACTCCTATTGCACCGTGGGTGAATTAGAATGAAATTAAAGTGATGTACCTGCTCCTGATACCAGTCGAAATTGGTGGAAGTGCTTTACTTTGTCATCTGGAACCAAAAGAAACTTTCAAGAGAGATTGCAGGAGTTGTAAAAAAAAACTTTTATCGTGCAGTATTTTGCCTTGCTCTTGGATAGAGCGACATGATGCAGCCTGTGAGACCACAGGGATATTTTGACCTCCACCCAAAATAAGAAATTCTGGGCGCGAAATTTGGTTACGCCGTAACCGAGATAAGGCGGACATTTAGAGCCCGGCACAGAAGTACCGGCCCAGCTGCTAAATTCGGCTTATCGCTCCGCACAATCTCGGGCACTCTTCCTCCTGTTGGTGCGGTAACCGAGGTGATGTTGGGGCGCGATCGGCAGCGCTCAGCGGCGGCTCCGTGGAGCGCTGCCGTGTTTCAACGCCCCTCCCCTTCAGTTAAAGGGGAGGGCCATTGCTCACTCTGCGGGGCCTCCGGTGTCCCACACTAGGCCACCAGGGCGGTGTGGTGCCGTGGCCACAGCCCGGCACTGAGACGCAGTGCTGGGCTGTGCAATGGCGGCCAGGACCACGCTACGGCCCACCACAGAGGGCCAACCTGGAGGTCGGCCAAAAAAAGAAAATAGCGGCGTGGGTCGCGGCCGCACCGCCCCTTTAAATACCGCCCCGCGAGTGGAAGTCGGCCCGGTTCGCCCCCGTGAGGCTGGCGCTGACATCGCCTGGGGCAGCCGAAGTTCTGCCGTGGGATGGTAAGGGGATACGGCGGATCGCGGCGCACGGTGATGACGTCATCACCGGTGGCACAGCAACCCGGGGCGCTACCAGCAGGGGCGCGGCACTATCGGGTAGCACCTCAGCAACGCCCTGCCGAATTTCTCGGGAGGTGCTTTTTTCGCACCCCCCTCGGGCGAGAAGCCCTTTGCGCCCCGTTAGCGCCCCCGGCCGAATTTCTAGCCCTCTGAGTACCAGATATGAGATTTCCAATGGACGTTCCCTTGATTGTTATTTTAATGGAGGAGAAAGTGGAGCAGTGCAAAATGGAAAAAAGGAGAGTGAAGCAGTGTTTGAAAAGGATGTACCCTACAAAATACTACCCACCGCCAAATAATTTACATACCACACAGATGCTATGAAGACCTTAGTGAGGAGCATTACATTAGAAAAGTATGCAATACTAAAGAGGCTGTAGATGAGCTGTGCCAACTATTACATAAAGACCTGTGGCCAAGATCGTTTGTCCAGACAGCTTTGTCTGTGACTGTTTAATTGATGAAGGCACTCAATTTTGATGCCATAGGCTCATTTCAAGCAGTCACAGGGGGTCCGTGCAATATCACACAGGGGGCTATCTATTCACATATATGTCAGGTAACTGACTTTTTAGGTCACCTGGGAAATTCATCCTGTTTGGAAAAGCAACAGTTATGTGGCCATCCAGTGTTACCGTGTTCCTGGGTTCCCTAAAGTGCGTGCTACATAGATGGCAACCACGTACCATTGCGAACCCCTACCGTTAACCTCTTCAACTTTCTTAACAGAAAGTGGTACCACTCGCTGAATATCCAGACTGTGTGTGACCAGATGCAAAGAATACTTAACGTGAATGCCAGTTTTGCTGGGAGTTCCCATAATGCTTTCATCCTCAGGTATTCTGTCCAATCATAGCTCTTCAGAGAAGATAGTCAAATGAACAGATGGCTTGTGGATGAGAAGATGTACCCTTTGCTGCCACGGATTATGACTCTTCTAAGAGCTGCAAGAACAGCAGCTGAGGAGTGCTACAATGGGGCAAATGCCTCTATCTTAGTGATTATTGAGAGGACAATTGGGATTAAAGGGACTCTGGCTGCCGTAATAGATCGGGAGGGACTTTGCAATATGCTACAGATCATGTCCTGCATAGTTATAGTTTACTGTGCACATACAACTTTGCATTGAAAAAGGGCTGATCATGTACATTGCTGGGGAGGTGGCCCTAGCTACTTTGAGATAAGGACATCATGGAGTAAAGCATTAGGAGGATCATAACCCAAAAGACTCCTCAGTGACAGCGGCAAGGGACATCAGAGCACAACGTATCAATGATGTGCACTCATCAATTTAACACAATTTACCATTGTCAAAACTGCCAGAACTCCTTCTACCCCACCTTTAAATAAATGACAAGTTGTTTAATCCAGTACCCGTCCTACAATATCATGCCACTTCAGGTTTCTCTGACCCTGCATGACCATGCAAGTCATTGTCATCTGATTAAATAAGTCAGTATGACATAAGTACACTCTTTCCTGTATGACTATAATCTCCATGAATAACAGAGCACAACATATACAATACAATTAACTCAAAAGTGACCATGTGCCAATGTAACTTTTTCCATGTTGTATTTACCCTTGGTGTGCAACTTATGCTAGTGCTTCTCTTAGGTATAACCTGAGGGCTAGTATCTTGAGAGATGGTTGGCTGCTCCTGTGATACAAATGACTGATGGATTGTGGTGGCCCTCCTTTCATAGCAGCTTCCTCTTGGGAGGTAATCATTGCTGGCCGCATCTCTGAAGCTTCTGCCTGAGAATCCTGGTGTCACCTCCTAAATGCCACTGGTGTGATGCCTTGAGGAGGAAGGGGGGATACCTGGTACATGCTGCTGTCCTGAGAAATGGCAGCCTCTTGCAGGTCACTTCCAGCCATCACCATTCCCAGGGCCCTGAATCTGTGTCTCTACTGATCAGCGGCCTGGCTGGTCAAATGGCCGCTATAGAATCCTGAAAGCCCTGAGAGACACCAGCCTGTATGTTGGCCCCAGGGTTTGAAAGCCAGTATGAAGGGTCTAATCTATCCTCTCCTGCCACCAGGGCAGCAATGCTCTGTGGAGGAGGAGGCACTGACTGATCCTGGGCCACTTCTGAGGTGGAGGACAGTCGCAGACTCCAGTGAAACTGCCATATGCTCCATTGATTCCTATAATGAGGAAAAAGATTCCCTGGTGTTACTGCAAATGAGGGCTGTAGACTCCAGTAACAGTTGTCAATTCCTGCTCATCCTCGGACACTGACCTCTGAGTCTGCACATAGGTGTGAGATTTTTTGAACATCCTTCTTTTCAGATGAGTACCCATAGGCTCTGGATCCCACAACTCCAAAGCCAGATGTAGCCTTCTCCTAAGCCTCTGGTACCACATTCTCACTGACACCATCTAAATCCCACCAGTGAAAGTATCTAAACTGATGTGTGGGAATGAGAAGGCAAGTGATGCATGGGGTGACATCGAGAAGGTTATGCCAGAGGAACGTGGTGCAAGATCTTGCTCCTTGGAATCCTGAGCAACCTTGACCTTAACATTCTCTTCCTTCACATCATCATACTCATTATCATGGTCATTATCATAGTTCACGAGGTGTTGTGCATTTCACAGGCATTGTGCACGACCTTCTCTTCAACATTCTTCCCTCCTGCTCCTCCTCATCATCATCTTTCTACTCTTTGTCATCCTCTGGCCCCCATTGCTGTGATGGATCTGCAGGAAAGAAGAGCAGAAACTAAGAATGGGTGAGCAAAACCCTCCTGGGATTAAGGATACAGAGAAAGCTGTGCAACCTTCTGGCTCTGTGCTACTTTGCAGGGATGCCTTGCCAACTGTGTGGGTGTGCACCCACTAACCCGCTGCCTAAAATTCCCAACAATCTTGCCATCTTCCACGGCTCTCCAGCAGTGTCTCCCAGCAGCTCCAAGGCCTGGTCCTTGTAGGGAATCAGCTCTCTGATCTCCAGAATGCCCCTCCAGTCCTCTGCATTTCACAGGCATTGTGCACAACTTTCTCTTTAACAAGATTGAGGGAATTAGGTAAGAGCTATCACTTGATGGATGTCTCCCAGGTCATACTGAGCAGCTGATATAATAGATCTGCTGGAATCATCCAGTTAAAGTGGCGGAAGGGACTGCAAAAAGTTCTGCATGTAATAATTGCTTTTTAGGAGAGATGGTGATACACACTGGAAGAAAAGTAACAGTGGTCGGAGTTTTACTCTGCTTGCCCTTGTCAGGTCATTAAACTTTCTCTGATCTGATCTGCAGTTCTGTACCATTGCGAGCCCCTACCATTAACCCCCTCAACTTTCTTAACAGAAAGTGGTACCACTCGCTGAATATCCAGATTGTGTGTGACCAGATGCAAAGAATACTTTATGTGAATGCCAGTTTGGCATGCAAGTATCACTGCCATCTCCCTTCACATAGAACGTGTTTCCCCCATGGGCACCCAGCTGTCTTTCTCTCCTTTGCTGCATCGCATCCAAAGTCTGCAAGGCTGCAACATGCTCAACCAGCTTGGAGCTGCTGCATCAAGCACCAGACCTGGAAATAATTAATTGAGTAACACCATTCTGTGAGTGTCTGTGAGTAGCTTGAAATTTGCTATGGATTTGTATCCAGATTTGTCGTCCTACTTCTTTTGTTGATTACCCACTGCCCATCTCCTCAATCTTCACTCACCCCAATTAACAACTGTCCAATCTTTACAGTGCCTACTCACCACAGTGCTCACTTGGCCTCAACTTCCCACCACCCCCCCATTTCAGCTATCCTCTCTCCAAATATTCATTTCTCTCATCCACCAACCCAAATTCTAACTATTCCACTCTTCCCACCACAACTCCTCAATACAATGCCCCCAAATACTCACTACCCTACTTTTTCTCCATACCCTCAACTACCTACTACCACCCGTGTGATCAAAGGCCTTCTGGGTTCATAATAAAGGTTGGAATAGTGAAAGCAATGCACAGTTACGATTTTAAATGACAGATTCCTAGTTTTAATTTGAATCAAAGCTGGTTTTAACAACTATAAAAGTGTTTACAGAGACGTGTCCCACTCCAGTTGCTCATGTACGAGCAGCAGTGCACCAGCAGGAAGTATCCAGCAAGGAAAATTTATACGACCCACATGAATTACCTGGCTGAAAATAAAAGGCAATACCTAACACACTTTATCCTCAACAGAGAAGTCTTGAACAACATATGTTAACATTTTCAAAGTATCAAACTCTGTATCATTTCTATTGCATTGACAGTTACTTTTACAGTGAGAGTAGCCAACAGCTTCTATGCTTCTGCGTCTATTCCAACCCAGGCACCATCCACTGGTTCAGCAAACATCAGTCAGTCCACCATATCTACAAATATACAGTAAGCAATCAGATGATGAGCATGCTTTCCAACTACAATTAAAAGGCATGTTACATGTCCCAGATCTTTCAAATAAAAGTGAAAACACTTCATAAAGAACCTTGCATTTGGCATCACTATCAGGAATTAGGGTTATTAAAGTTAGAAAGATTAATACTTCTTACTCTTCTAACTTAGGTCCAGAAATGAAGAGAGAATGCGCTGCCAAAAAATAATGGCTCTGAAAAGCTGTGGGGTCTCCTGCCGGACTCTGAAATTTCTGGGATTTTTTTACGCCTACTTTGTAACCCCACAAGGTAAATTAAGTTCATGGTGGGGGTAGTATCAGAGCCAGAGACGGAAAATCTTAACACTAGGACTTCTCACTTCCCTGACTCATTCGGGACCCAGAGGGAGATGAGGCACATTGGCTCCAGGAGAGTAGAAGCGAGCTCCACCAGCAGAGTTCAAGCCAGTCAAGTGAACCCCCAAAAATATCTTGCACAGGGACCCGAATGAGACATGGCTGGTGGTGCCTTCGAGGGGGATGGGGAGGACTAATTAACCCACCATTGGTGGGCAGGTGCCAGATTTTCCAGCAGCCTGGCGCAGGCAGACGTTGAAGATGCACCCGCAAGTGGCGCTTGTGTCCACCTGACCCATGCAACTGGGGTGCACACCCACTGACCTTGCAAACTTAGGTAGGGTCACTACTGGAGGGCACCAATGGGTGCAAGCAACCCTAGCATAACCCCCCATGATCGCATCCCCGTCAAATTAAAATGAGTCCCGGTAGTTAAAATTGTTCAGCTCTCAAATTTCCTGCAGCAGGTGAGTTTTGCACTTATCCTGCCACTCACCCGCCCAAAACCCGTCTGCAGTTAAAATCAGGGCCTTCGTTATTCACCCGCTCTTTTGTCTCAAAAAGATCATTCTGCTTCTCATGGATCTCATCAGTGAGATAACGGTCAGATAATCAGGGTTTGAGCATTCAGATTTCCTCACTACACGGCTGTATTTATGACCTATTCAGAAGGAAGATTGATCGAACAACTTGTTAACAGTTTGACAAATATGAAAATGACTTGTCAGTGCAGATGTGCGCTATGTTATGATCGGCAAGAATTCCTAAGGCAAATCCAACCAGAGGAAGTCCATATGTACCTAACATTTTGTTGGACTAACAAACAGAAATAGGTGAACTAGGCATGGGCTGATTTTCATGATCTATCTCTGCTCTAGTGCAGGACAAGAGCAGCAACAACAACAACAACTTGTATTTATATAGCGCCTTTAACAGAGTGAAACATCCCAAGGCACTTCACAGTTGTATTTTAAGACAAAAAATTTGACACCGAGCCACATAAGGAGAAATTAGGGCAGGTGACCAAAAGCTTGGTCAAAGAGGTAGGTTTTAAGGAGCGTCTTAAAAGAGGAAAGATAGGTTTAGGCAGGGAATTCCAGAGCTTAGGGCCTAGGCAACAGAAGGCACGGCCACCAAAGATTGAGTGATTATAATCAGGGATGCTCAAGAGGGCAGAATTAGAGGAGTGCAGATATCTTGGGGGGCTGTGGGGCTGAAGGAGATTACAGAGATAGGGACGGGCGAGGCCATGGAGGGATTTGAAAACAAGAATGAGAATTTTGAAATCAAGGCACTGCTTAACCGGGAGCCAATGTAGGTCAGCGAGCACAGGGGTGATGGGTGAACGGGACTTGGTGCGAGTTAGGACATGGGCAGCCGAGTTTTGGATGACCTCAAGTTTGCGTAGGGCGGAATGTGGGAGGCCAGCCAGGAGTGCGTTGGAATAGTCAAGTCTAGAGGTAACCCGAAGTGTGCTGCGCCTGAACAGCCCACTTGAGCATGATTTTTCCGTCCCAGGTAGTTGCCTGGCTGGGCCTGATACAGGAAAGTGGCATAGGGAGCTGAAGCACAGCTAAGAAGCCTGCGACTGCGTGCCTGGCCACTAGACTCTGAGCCTCAGCAGCCACAAGGTCCTCAGGCTCAAGAATTCACCTGTATATTTGTTTTCAAATAACACCTACCTTGGGCCTTCGGTTCAGCTTGCTGCTGCGCATTCACAACCCCTCCCACCTCAGGAGGGTCCCGATGCCAACCCCAATGCCAGTTTTGTTGGGTGTCCCTCTGCCTGGGTGCCCCATTGCTGCGTGTACAGAAAATTGAGGCAGGTGGACCAGGAAAACTCTCCTGCCTCATTTGGATTACATTGTTGGGCCTGACCCAGTACAGACACAGGTGCAGACCCAGCTCCGCACCTAGCGTCACTAACTCTGGTTGGACCTATTCCTCGAATTTCAGTCACATGACATTCGGTCACATGATATTCGCTGCAGTCTGTAAATGTTATTGCATTTACTTCATGACTTGATAACTGTGCTTTGCTAAGGGTGCCAATGACTGCCATTGAAGGCTATCATTTTAAATAACTGATCAGCGCTTCTGAATTGCCCAGGAGTGTCTCAGAATGGACGATCGATCTCCTGCCCCGAGCTGAGGTAGAGATGCTGGTGAGTCTGAGAAAAGGAATTTCTTCATGTACTTGACATAGAATTACATAGAATGTACAGCATAGAGACAAGCCATTCGGCCCAATTGGTCCATGCCGGTATTTAATTCTCCACACGAGCCTCCTCCCACCCCTATTCAGAACCCCGTCAGCATAACCTTCTATTCCTTTCTCCCTCACATTTTTATCTAGCTTCCCTTTAAATGCATGTATGCTATTCGCCTCAATTATTCGCCTCATTCACTCTTTTAACTAACCGATCAGGGTGGGAATTGACAGTTCTGGCCATCTGAGGCACGCAGGCACAAACCGGAACACAAAGCTAATATCTCCTGGGTCACCAGCAGGCAGAGCCTGGGAGATCAATCGTCCATTCCAAGAAACTTCCGGGCAATCCGGGAGGGTTGGCAACTCTACTCTTCCCCAAGGGAAGCCCCTGAAATCTCAGGGCTACTTAAAGGGGGCAGAGACGCAACAAGTGTGCCTCCCACTCCTATTTGCCTGACCTTTGTGCCCAGGTAAGGGGCATTCTTAGAGGCAAGGGTCAAGAAAATCAGCTGCAATAACTATTTCTATAGGAGAGAAGTATATCCACATAGAATCATAGAATGGTTACAGCACGAAAGAAGGCCATTCGGCCCGTCGAGCCTGTGCCAGCTCTCTGCAAGAGCACTTCAGCTAGTCCCACTCCCCCGCCCTTTCCCCATAGCCCTGCAAATTTTTTCCCTTCAGGTACTTATCCAAGTCCCTTTTGAAAGCCGTGATTGAGTCTACCTCCACCACTCTTTCAGGCAGTGCATTCCAGATCCTAACCACTTGCTGAGTAAAAAAGTTTTTTCTTGTGTCGCCTTTGGTTCTTTTGCCAATCACCTTAAATTTGTGTCCTCTGGTTCTCGACCCTTCTGCCAATGGGAACAGTTTCCCTCTATCTACTGTCTAGACCCCTCATGATTTTGATCACCTCTATCAAATCTCCTCTCAAACTTCTCTGCTCTAAGGAGAACAACCCCAGCTTCTCCAGTCTATCCACTTAACTGAAGTCCCTTATCCCTGGAATCATTCTCGTAAATCTTTTCTGCAACTTCTCTAAGGCCTTTACATCCTTCCTAAAGTGCAGTGCCCAGAATTGGACACAATACTCCAGTTGAGGCCGAACCAGTGTTTTATACAGGTTCATCATAATTTCCACGCTTTTGTACTCTACACCTCTCTCTATTCATGAAGCCCAGGATCCTGTAAGCTTCTAGAACCGCTTTCTCAACCTGCTCTGCCACCTTCAACGATTTGTGCACATATACCCCTAGGTCTCTCTGTTCACGCACCCCCTTTAGGATTGTACCCTTTCGTTTATATTTCCTCTCCTTATTCTTTCTACCAAAATGTATCACTTCGCACTTTTCTACGTTAAATTTCATCTGCCACGACGGTACAAATTGCACGTGATCTGCTCGAAGGCATAAGCTCACTGGTGCAAATTCTATTTTCTTCTCTGCTTTATGTGCTTATGCTTAGGTAACAATCAAGCTGTTCTTAGCTACTGCAAAACACTATAATAATGCCAAGGAATGCCCCTGTGAGTCATATTAAATTACACTTTATACTGTTCCTAGAAATATATAAACAACTGCTGTCTAGTTTAAATTTATAAACTTACTAGAACTTTGTGAGTTTTTTTTTAAAAAGAGATGCAAGGAGATCTCAATGCACGAGTTAAATCATGCTAAAAGTTGACAGCTGGTGAATCAGCTGCTTAGAGAATTGGCTTAATTTCTGAATAAGAATTACACGCACCCTGCCAGCACTAAGATCTGATTGCTTGGCACTCACATCATGATTCGCTGCAACAATATTCTCCTTTAATCTTAGATTTCAATTTATTCTGTATATTTATTTAAGGTATTCCTGTTCTTTGGACTCGCTGACCTGCATACTATTTTCATTGTCATCTGATAGCAATTAAGTTGGGAGCATCTCACCTCTGCTTCAGAAGGTCGAGAGTTCAAGCCCTATTACGGATTTGAGCACATAATCTAGGCTGACACTTCAGTTTTGTACTGAGGGAGCATTGCATTGTTGGAGGTGCCATGTTTTGGATGATATGTTAAACCGAGATCCAATCCATCTGTTTAGATGGACAAAAGAGATCCCATGATACTTTTTGAAGAAGAACAGGGAGTTCTTCCAGTTTCCTAGTCAAGATTCTTCCCTCAACCACCACAAGAAGGCAGACAAATTGATTATTTATCTCATTAGCTGTTTGTGGGACCCTGCTGTGTAAACATTGGCTGCCGCATTTGCCTTCTCAATAATTTGCTTTGTGGCATCCTGAGGCAATGAAATTGCACTATATAAATGCAAGCTCTTTCATTCTTATCCCTGGTGAAGAGGGCAGGAAAATAACATACTATCATGCTCTGCCAATATCACTGCTTCTCCAGCCAATAGGACATGTACAAGAGCAGTTCCCCTTCCAGATTTTCCTTCCTACCTCCCCATGAGGGTAACATTGGTAACACATTATGAATGGAAGTGTGACTGAAAATCCCTGTTCTACCATTCCGCCGCACAGTGCTTTGTAGCCAATTTTGTTCATTTTAAAAATGATTTTCCACTTAGATCTATAGAACAACCTGTTGTGTGGGAGGTATGAGATGGGTCCCACCGACAAGGATGGTCAGGACAGCAAACAGAAAAAAAGGTTTGGCCACCATTGTGCTTCTTCTCAGTTCACAGTAAGAGCTAACAGATTTCAGGTGGGGACACGTTGGGGTAGAAATTGCTGTAAATGCGTTTTTGTAGACAGAATGGGTGCCATGCTTGGAGCGCGTGTCTGATCACATGGCCGCAAACAAGGCCCCAATTTCATGCCCCTCATTAATTTAAATAAAATAAGTGGGCTGCCAGTGTTACTCGTGCTCTTCATTGGCAGCTCACTTAATTGGGAGCATCAATTTTGCGCATTGTTGACTCCACTTAAAGGCAGCCTGCATCTCTTAAAGGTGAGGTGCACTTTAGCTGCAGGCAACTGTCAATGAAAAATTCTTCTAAGTTCACTGGGCTACCTACCAGTGAGCTTGAAAACAATGTTGAAGAGCATGGAGGAGTCCAGTTCCAACTTGTGAGCTGTCCTCGCACGTGGCATTGAGACCATGTAGTCAAACATGGAGCGCGTGGTCCACTCTGTGAGCACTGCAGGGGGACCCACAGTGATGGAGCCTCTGGTGACATCTTTGACAGCACTGATGGAAGCTCAGACTGTTGCCAGCTTGGCTCTAGGGTCCAGCATCTCCTCTGGCTTGCAAAGCCTGAAGGAGACTGTGGATATGGGCTTTAAGGGCCTCCCAGCAGGCCTGCACTCTGTTCTCATGCAGAGCAGTGGGAATGCTGAGGCACAACCTCCTGAGAGTGGCAATGGCTCCATGAGAGAGGCAGCTGCTGTCCTCTCTCAGGATAACAACACGCCTGCTCCCTCACCAGCTTCTCAACCAGTGCCCTCGTTGGTGCCAGATAACCAACCGGGAGTGATAGCCGAAGCCGAGTCCCAGTTGTCTGCAGCCGGGTCGTCAACGGCCAAAGCCCCTTGAGGTCGCCCACCATGGCCATCTCAAGTGCCCTCAGCAGAGGTGCAGCAGCCTTCCTGCTCCCAACCAGGAAACCATCTCGTAGGAGCATGAGAATAGGTTAATGAGCACACAAGACAGGCACTAGGGCTTTGCATAAGGGTGATTTGTAGATATGTAGCAGCCATGTAAGCAACTGTGAAATCAAAAATGGAGTCTGTTGGAGATAAAAATATTTTGTTTTGGTATAGCTTTTCGTTTTCATAATCTTAGTAATGTAACAGGAACACCCATGAAGTTGTACTGTTTAAGGGCATTAATATAGTGGGTGTCAGGAGTGGATCAAATGGAAGGAAAGAGGGTTGGTACTTTGGGCAGGGGAGGGATTGTTCGGGAGAATCTCTCAATAATTTGCTGCCTTACAGCTCTGGCAGCTCAATGTACTGCTGCACCGTGCTCTTATTCTGCATCGAACAGCTCCTCATCCCCTTCTTCATCTCCCTGCTCCACTTCTTCCTCCTCTGGCAGCTCCAAGGCAACTCCCCTTTGGATAGCAAGATTGTGGACTCTGCAGCAAATGATAACGAATCTTGACACTCGCTCTGGGCTGAACTGAAGTACCCCTCCTGAGTTGTCCAGACAGCGGAACCATTGTTTCAGGATGCCAATGGTTTTCTCAATTAGGACCCTTGTTGCTGCATGACTTTCATCATACCAGTGCTCCATGTCTGTGCCCTGGTTCCTGACAGGAGTCATGAGCAAGTTGGTCAGGGGATAGCCCTTGTCCCCCCAGCAGCCAGCCTGGCACCCGATGGTCTGAGTGGCACAGAGGGGGTTTTGAGGAATGGCGCAGTATAAAAGCGTCATGATTACTGCCACAAAACCGGGCGTTGACCTGCATGAGTCGCTTCCTATGTTCTCAAACAAGCTGAACATCGAGTGAATGGGAGCCCTTCCTGTTGAGAAGCAGCAGGTTCCTGATGAGGAGCACGCAGGGCTCCGTGCGTGCACTCTATGCTTCCCTGCACTTGCCAGAATCCAGCAATGCAGGCAAATTCCAGTTCTCGTTCTTCCTGCTTGTCAGCCTCCATGGGGAAGGAAATGAACTGTTGACACCTCGCAAAGGAGTCACCTGCCAGATGGCCGTGTGCAAACTGACTGATGTGGCTGATGTCACCAGAAGCAGTTTGGAAGGAGCCAGATCCACTGACACAGGCAGTGTAATGCATGCCATGATGTTAGGCTCTAATTCTCGCTGCAACAGGTGGCATAGGTAAAGGACTGTCTTCCTGTTGATACATAGCTGCCTTACACATGGGTCCTCTGTGAGGTTCAAGTATGATACAGTATGATGGTACTGCCTCCTTGCACCTTTATATCCTTCGCATTCTTCGACCTGGTTGCATGCTCAGAGAGCTGCATTGCAGATGCCACAGGAATTGATACGCACTCCATAGCAGATTGCACTGCAGCCAACCATTCACCCAAGAATGCACAGATCTGAGTAGTGGACTCTTCCCTAGACCTTGCAGTATTTTGCATGGATGCAAGCAACTCTGTCTGTAAGCTTGCCATTTGAGGCTTGGATCCCTCGGCACTGCAACAGAGGCTGGGCTTCCAGGGCAGCAGGAGTCGAGTCTTTGACAACCCATGCTACTTGCACCTCCTTCCTATGCACTGTGACTCACCCAGTGCTTCTTCCTCAACCTTCTATGGGGCATGTATAGCTTTACTAGTGTTTGGAAGATATGGTACTTTTGATGAGGCTACTTTAAGGTACAGGCTTGCTCAGGATAGTGTCACAATACTGCACAGCTTTAAGGCTATACTGTTGGTTATATATTGAGAAGTCGCACAACACCAGGTTATAGTCCAACAGATTTATTTAATTTTACAAGCTTTCGGAGCAGTTCGCTCCTTCGTCAGGTAAGTTTAGCAGTGAGAGAATCTCCCAGAATTCACAATTTAAACACAGACAAAATATATTCAAATCTTTCCCACATCAAAGAGCATAGCCAATACAATGAGATGTGTCCCAGGGGGTCCAACGTGTCAAACCACCTGCTGGCTGCATATCCTGTCAATCTGTGTAGGTTCTTGTGTTAGCCTTTTTTAAAAAAAAAACACCTGGGAAGACCGGCCATGATGTCAAGTCACGTTCTGTATCGTGACATGAACCCGATATCGCGATTGAGGCCCTCCTCATGAGTGCGGAACTTGGCTATCAGTTTCTGCTCTATGATTTTGCGCTGTCGTGTATTTCGAAGGCCGCCTTGGAGAACGCTTACCCGCATATCCGAGGCTGAATGCCCCTGGCTGCTGAAGTGTTCCCCGACTGGGAGGCAACCCTCCTGCCTGGCGATTGTTGCGCGGTGTCCGTTCATACGTTGTCTCAGTGTCTGCATGGTCTCGCCGATGTACCATGCTCTGGAGCATCCTTTACTGCAACGTATCAGGTAGACAACGTTGGCCGAGTCACATGAGTATGTACCGTGTACCTGGTGGGTAGTGTCCTCACGTGTGATGATGGTATCTGTGTCCATGATTTGGCATGTCTTGCAGAGGTTGCCGTGGCAGGGTTGTGTGTTGTCTTGGTTGCTGTAGCCTGAAAGATGGGTAATCTGCTGCGAACGATGGTACTTTTGAGATTAGGCGGCTGCTTGAAGGCGAGTAGTGGAGGCGTGGGGATGGCCTTAGCAAGGTGTTCGTCGTCATCGATGACATGTTGAAGGCTGCGAAGAACATATATTGAACAGACATCATCCTTCTAGGTTGATTGGCAAATGGTCTTTGTGTGAACCTTCTTTAAGAACTTTGCTGCCCACACAGGTTACCATATGCAACAGCTCATTATATCTTGCTTGTGGAAAAGTGTTCCCATTGCTTTGCCCTGGCACTGAACTATTTAACCTCCTCTTGCTAGCTACCATTGTTCAGCAGACAGGAAATTTAAAATTTATCAGGGCTGATTATCTTATATTTCTACATATTAAGGATGTTTGTCACACACAACAGTATTCTTCAGAACAGACATCTAGGCTCCAATTTTCCACAGGCTGTCAATCATGACTTAAGTACCAGGACCTGCCTCTTGGGAATCTCTGCCAGAGTATGCAGTGGCAGGAGGAGGTTCCCCATTTAAATAGGTACCTATACCACTAGGGCATATCGTAGATTCCCACCATAGCAGGAGGGAGGAAACAGCGGCAGAGGCTCACCACCACAGCAGCTCCAGCCTCAGAAACGTTGTGGTGAGAGCCTATCAGACCCTTTGTAAAGGAGGCCAATTTTTGAATTTTGGTAGCCCAAGTCCATGAGGTCAGCTATGATCTCATTGAATGGCGGAACAGGCTTGAGGGGCTGAATGGTCTACTCCTGTTCCTACGTTCCTCTCAGTCCAGGCCAAGACCCAGGCCTGGACTCCAAGGTGAGTCCCACTTCTGCCACGTGCAAGGCCACTGCACCTTCTTTCAGGCCAGGGGCGAGGAAACTCAGCCTGGACACGCCCTCTCTGACACAAGTACTTCCCCAAACAAAACCCCACAGAAACTTGAAAAGACTGGGGCTCTGTGTATCTGGCTCTCAACATTATTCTCGGACCTTCTGCCACACTCCCACCCAACATACGGTAGGAATGCACTGGAAGGCTCGTGGAAATCTGGGTCCCCTCTTTCTTAGATTTTTCCATGGACAATGTAGGGAATCGCAGGCACAAAGCCATTTTGCAGTACAACATGAGGAAAAATTTGTGTTCGCCAGCAAAGTTGCCGGTGTTACCGGCAACTGCAGTTAACGGCCGCTGGAAATGGCCGCAACGCTAACCGAGTGAAATTGGTCTGGGGGGCCATGAAGATAGGTGGCGCAGCGCTCACCTTCCGTGCAACGCCGTCCTGGTGGCATTGCTGGAGGGATCCGGGACAAAGTTTGTGTCCAGGTCCGGCATTGCAGCTTCCCACAGCCTCTGGGAGCGAAGCTGTGGAGCTCACAGGGAATTGTGGGCAATGAAGAGGTCTGAGAATTAAAGGGGTCATGCACACTGAAGCAATACAAAATAAAATGCAGTGAATCAATACATTTTCCAGCCGTTTCTGCCTTTTAAGAAATATTCAATATTTAAAAGGAGTTCCAAATGTGAATATTCAGCTGTTAAAGCTGAATTACCTTCCTAACCTCAACAAATGGGAAAATGGCCTCAGCACTAACACAAATGGCTCAGCAAGGCAGGGAAGGGGCACCAAGGGTCTCACACACAGCACTCCAGCTTTGTGCAGGGGGTCAACACTGCAAGAGTGGCCCTCTAGTCACAGGGGCCAGGAGGCCCTCCAGAAAGAACAATGTGGGAGAACATCGCTAAGGCCATCACTGCCATCAGTGTCGCCCCCACCACCTGGCTCCAGTGCCCAAAGAAACTTCTTGACCTCAGACCACTGGTCAAGGTCAGTGAATGCATCTTCAAAAGCCGTCTCCTACCAACTGCACCACTAGCCTCACACACTGCTCAATGCACGACCCCCCAATCACTCACCTACCAACAGTCTGCACCAATGATGAGGCACATATCCCATTCCTAGCCTCACCTCACCCCCTTGGAGGAGACGGTGCAGGCCATTCTTGGCAGGGGCATGGTTGAGCCCTGGCCAGTGGCAGGGCTGAAAGGATACAAGATGCGGATATCCTCGTAAGTTATCCTCCTTTGACATGCACCTCTTGCTTTCCCGCCCTCCCATCAGCACAACTCCACCCTTGTGTCTTCCTCATTTCACACACCCAGCCTGCCCAGCCAGTGGGTCAACAAGAAGAGGCAGCCTGCCCAGCTAGTGGGACTGCAGGCATTTGATTCCATCCCAGATATCCCGGCCACAAAGGGGCTGTCTGGGATCCATCCTTCCATCTGATTCCTCCTCTTCGGCTTCCTCCTCTTCTGCATCTTCCTCTTCTGTGTCTTCCTCTTCCCTCTGCAAGTGGATGCTGTAAATGTGAAATGACAGCATAAAATGCTGGAAATACTCAGTTAGTCAGGCAGCATGTTCTGTCTTCTCAAAGGCCTTCATTTACCATGCGAGCCCTTGCAAGCGTCCAGCAGCATTCCCTACACATTTTAAAAACTTTTCACATCTATTGTAGCAAGCCACCACTTCAATAAAATCAAAAAAACCAGCCCAAACCCTTAAATTCAAACTTACCTGAATGATGTGAGTGTCCCTTTAAGAGCTGCAGACATCACCACTGTCAGCCTGCTTGCACGCCAGGTTAACCAGGTTAACCTGGCATGCTTAGGACCCAGTATTGAATTCAGCACTGAGGGTCGAAGTTTGCATTGGTGACGTTAAGTCGGCGTTGCACACCGATTGCCGTCACCAAGCCGCCATTTTTTTTTCCAAGGCGCGGCCAGTTACTGGCAGCGTAAATGGGAAGACGAATATGGCAGCCACCGCGGGACCCACCACCAGCTGGCGAAAGAGCGGCGGCTGCCATTTTATCGCCATTTCATGGCGCTACGGAGTGGCGGTAAGTTCATGAATTTCTAGCCCATTGTGTTTTAGCATTTATGAGAGTCACCCTCTAGCAAGGCATTGGTTGAGACTGTAGCCCTCAACAGAAGTTAGTAAATAACAGTTTGGGACATTAAATAGTCATGTTAAAGAAACATTTTTTCTTAAATAAAATGGTGAAGGTACTCCCACAGTGCTGTTAGTGAGGGAGTTCCAGGATTTTGACCCAGCGACGATGAAGGAGCGGCGATATACTTCCAAGTTAGAATGGTGTGTGACTTGGAGGGGAACTTGGAGGTGGTGGTGTTCCCATGCACCTGCTGCCCTTGTCCTTCTAGGTGGAAGAGGTCGCAGGTTTGGAAGGTGCTGTCGAAGAAGCCTTGGCGAGTTGCTGCAGTGCATCTTGTAGATGGTACACACTGCAGCCACGGTATGCCGGTGGTGGAGGGAGTGAATGCTTAAGGTGGTGGATGGGGTGCCAATCAAGCGGGTTGCTTTGTCCTGGATAATGTCGAGCTTCTTCAGTGTTGTTGGAGCTGCACTCATCCAGGCAAGTGGAAAGTATTCCAGCACACTCCTTACTTGTGCCTTGTAGATGGTGGAAAGGCTTTGGGGAGTCAGGAGGTGAGACACTCGCTGCAGAATACCTAGCTTCTGACCTGCTCTTGTTGCCACAGTATTTATGTGGCTGGTCCAGTTTAGTTTCTGGTCAATGGTGACCCCCAGGATGTTGATGGTGGGGGATTCGGCGATGGTAATGCCGTTGAATGTCAAGGGGCGGTGGTTAGACTCTCGCTTGTTGGAGATAGTCATTGCCTGGCACTTGTGTGGCGCGAATGTTACCTGCCACTTATCAGCCCAAGCCTGAATGTCGTTCAGGTCTTGTTGCATGCGGGCATGGACTGCTTCATTATCTGAGGAGTTGCGAATGGCACTGATCACTGTGCAGTCATCAGCGAACATCCCCATTTCTGACCTTATGTTGGAGGGAAGGTCATTGATGAAGCAGATGAAGATGGTTGGGCCTAGGACACTGCCCTGAGGAACTCCTGCAGCAATGTCCTGGGGCTGTGATGATTGACCTCCAACCACCACAACCATCTTCCTTTGTGCTAGGTATGACTCCAGCCAATGGAGCATTTTCCCATACCATACCCATCAAATGGTGGTTCCACTAGCTGGAATGTAGAGCTTCAGTAGCATCTGCTTGCTTCTCTGCAACCTAATTGTGGTCAGCATCAAATCCTGGATATATGAACATGTGTTCTCATACCTGGCCTCCAGATAGCAGCTTACAGCAGCTATTATTCCTAATCTCAGAGTTTTCTCATCCTGAATACAATGGACACCTGCCTTTAGTGTGGTGGAAGGATCGATGCAGGGCAGCTTGTGATATGGCAGTCACCTTGATGTGCTAGATGTGCAAGTTCAATCAACATATCGGGCTTACTCTTCACCAACTATTAATCCATGTCCTCTCATGAAGGACTTTGGCAAAGAGACGTGCCCTTTGTAAGGTTAACTCCCTCACCAGAATACTCAATGACAGGTCAGTGTAGGCTGTACATAGAAACATAGAAGATAGGAGCAGGAGTAGGCCATTCGGCCCCTCGAGCCTGCTCCACCATTTAATAAGATCATGGCTGATCATCCAAATTCAGTACCCTGTCCCTGCTTTCTCCCCATATCCCTTGATCCCTTTAGCCTTAAGAAATATATCTAACTCCTTCTTGAATATATTTAATGAATTGGCCTCAACTGCCTTGTGTGGTAGAGAATTCCACAGGTTCACCACTCTCTGGGTGAAGAAATTCCTCCTCATCTCAGTCCTAAATGGCTTACCCCTTATCCTTAGACTGTGACCCCTGGTTCTGGACTCCCCCGCCATCGGGAACATCCTTCCTGCATCTAGTCTGTCTAGTCCTGTTAGAATTTTATAAGTTTCAATGAGATCCCCTCTCATTCTTCTAAACTCCAGCGAATATAAGCCCAATCGACCCAATCTCTCCTCATACGTCATTCCTGCCATCCCAGGTATCAGTCTGGTGAATCTTCGCTGCACTCCCTCCATGGTAAGAACATCCTTCCTCAGATAAGGCGACCAAAACTGCACACAATACTCAAGGTGTGGTCTCACCAAGGCCCTGTACAACTGCAGCAAGACATCCTTGCTCCTGTACTCGAACCCTCTCGCCATGAAGGCCAACATACCATTTGCCTTCTTAACCGCCTGCTGCACCTGCATGCTTACCTTCAGCGACTGGTGCACAAGGACACCCAGGTCTCATTGCACTACCCCTTCTCCCAATCTATTGCCGTTCAGATAATAATCTGCCTTCCTGTTTTTGCCACCAAAGTGGATAACCTCGCATTTATCCACATTATACTGCATCTGCCATGCATCTGCCCAATCACCCAACCTGTCCAAATCATACTGGAGTTTCTCTGCATCCTCCTCACAGCACACACGCCCACCCAGCTTTGTGTCGTTTGCAAACTTGGAGATATTACATCTAGTTTCCCCGTCTAGATCATTAATATATATAGTGAATAGCTGGGGTCCGAGCACCGATCCCTGCGGTACCCCACTAGCCCTCCCTTCCTGCAACCATTTCCCCTTTTCACCTCTTGGTATTAGTGTTGGCACTGAGGGATTTTTCATTGTAGGCATTAACTGAGGCTTTGTCAACAACACTAATTATGGAAGATTCACCCATGTGCTGATGGGAGAAAACTAGCATATGGCTCAGAAAAGAATTGCACCAGTCAACTTTGTGTCAGGTCAGCACTTCCTAGACAGAGAAATACAGCATTCTTCTCTGAGAGGTATTCATAATAACTGATCGCTATCCAATGACACTTTCTGCAAGTGTGCATGCCTGGACATTGGGTGGGGACAGGATCATGCTCAGTTTTAATGTTCCACTATGATTGAACAGTTCGCTGGCACTTAATGGTGAATGTTACAAAGTCCGATATCACCAGCAGCCCCTCTCATGTAACCATCACTAAATCGATATGCACTGGCTGTGTGTGAGACCCTGCCAGTGGCGTGGGACCGTACAAAATTTTGGGGGAGAAATTCGGTATCGCCCCATTTGGGGCACAATTATCGGCCGGGCGCAAAGTTTAGCGCCTGGCGCTAATTATCGCCTCCGACTGCAAACTTGGCTTCAATCGCCCCTGGAGGTGATTGGAGCGCTAAGTCAGGTGCTACACACCTCTCTGAAGGCGCTAACGCCGAGGAGCGAGGCGCTACCTCAGAGCGCTGGCGAAGCTCATGTGATGTCAGTTAGCAATGGAACACAGACACACTGGTGCCAGCCAGTTCTTAAAGGGAAGGGTCGATCTTGCTCTCCATCCACACCCTGCTCATTGCAGCCTTGAATCTCGGCCTGGAGAGACCTGTACATCAATTCTGCTGGAAAGAATAATGGAGAGGCCCAGGGAAAAAGCTCAGAGTGCAGCCCCCATAGTCTCTTCTAAATCCATACAAGGAAGGTCAAATCAAAATGAACCTGCAAAGTGCTGCTCAGTACCCAAAACTCCTTCACACAGCGTTGAATCACTCCAGAAGTCTCTCTCTCTCTCAGAATGCGTGGTGCAAAAATGTCGCCGACAAAAAATGGCAGGAATCAGCCGCCTTTAATTAGCACTCCCCCAGTCCCTTCCAGACTGCAAAGCATTCCCCTCTACCTGTCGTTGCTAGCGGCAGGCGGAAAGGCAGGGGGCGCCACTCAATATCTGGTCCGGGGCGCTACCGGGGCCTTGCACGCTCGACTGACGTCACGATCTGTGGGCGCAGGAGATCGTGGCGGTAGTGTTTAGCGCTGCCACAAAATGTCTGGTCAATTTCACGAGCGGTGCAAACATCGCCGCGCCCAGGCGCTAGTTGCTTTGCACCCCATTAAGGCGCTAACAGGAGGCGCAAAGCCACCGAAATTTTCCCCCTTGTTGTTTACAGATAAGGTTTATACATGAGCAAGGTATCAGAGGTGCCTTTGGAACCATATTTAACAAGGACTCAAAGTCTCCAGGAGAAGAAAGGAAGGGAGAATACTGGCAAGAAAGAAAAACACTCTTCTGGATCCTACACCATGCCGACATACTGATAGCAGTGTTATGCAATACACAGTGTGCCAGAAATATTTGGCAGATCTTCTCTGAAACATATTGATGTAACTTGTCAAGCCATCAGAAGTGCATTATCAACATTCTAAAGCTATATTAAATAACTCTGCAAGTACATCTGTGCCTGGAAGGTTTCTTAGAAATATGTTTTAGGGCCTTGGCAATTGTTGTCCACAAATCAATCCTGAAGCCTTTCATCTACCACAAACAGTTGGAATATTGAAAAGTGACTCTGAAGAAGGAATTACTTGAGAACCCAGCAAATTTTCTAATGTTGTTTAATAATACACAAGATTATCATTTAAATATCGATAACATTAAATATTTTCCTATTTAGATGTGCATTATGTAC
The DNA here is from genome assembly GCA_030390025.1 of Squalus acanthias. Classification (NCBI taxonomy): domain Eukaryota; kingdom Metazoa; phylum Chordata; class Chondrichthyes; order Squaliformes; family Squalidae; genus Squalus; species Squalus acanthias. The sequence goes on along the minus strand of CM059436.1, from coordinate 30,318,537 downwards.
GGATACATGTGTAGTTAACAGCATGCGGGATTCATAGAAAGCTAACAGTGGCGTAGTATTATTACTGAGTTACAGTTGCCAGTGTTTGGTTCTATGAAACCATATGTGACCCCTTGCTCAAGGTTGCTGTGACTGTGGTATTGCACTTTAGCCTGGTTGACTGATTGATCTTTGTATAATCCTCGAATGAACCAGAAACATAGCTGCTACCATTTTTGGCGACTCGCAATGCCGTTTTCGCGCCTGAAATAATTGGTGCACCAGAAGTCCCGAGGCTTATCCGACATTGGGCCATGGGCCTCACCAGCATATTTATGCTTTCCTGTCGCACCTCCAAAGGCAGCTCGCCAGCGTACTGGCCTCAAATTTGGGCCAGTTGACTCATCGGCAGTGGCCCTCGGTTAATTCCTGTGAGGGTGGGGAAGAGAACAGAAAGGGGGCTAGTGCGGGTCGGTAGCGGAGCGCAGTATTGCTGTGGAGCTGGGAGGAGCAAAGAGTGAAGTAAGCATGTATTTTTTTTTAATCCTTTTCGTTGGAAGCTGTTGGTTAGTCTGTAATGAATGCAGGAAAACCTGAGCAACTTAGGATAGGGGCCCTGAAATGGGCATTAAGCCCTCATTAACATATGCAAGGGTCCTAAGCCTGCTATAAGCAGCCACCAGAGACGCCTGAATATCGCTCGACCTAATATGGAATCAGACATATTTCAGGCGTTTTGGGGGCACAGGACATAGCCATGCGAAATTGATCATATTTTCCCTCGTTTTCTGCCCCCAAAAATTGCCGAAACAGGGTCCGATTTCTCCCCCTTTATGTTCAGATGCTCCTGATAAAAAATGAGTCTGAAACTTGCGGTCCTTTTTGGGGCAGAAGTCAGATATCCCAAGAGTGGATCAAGTGTAATTGAGGCGGAATCCGTCTCTGCCAGGTTTCTGCCGCTTCCTTGATTGCAAGGCAATTTCTGATTAAGTGGGGGGTGGGGGCAAACACTTCGTACATCTGCCCCCTGCCCCTCCACTCTGACTCTGACAACATTTTTTGGGGGCACGTCTGGGAGGGCAGTCCCTGGGCTCCCCCAGAAATCCTGCCAGATACGTCCCAGTTACGATCAGTGGTATTATGACTTCAGGAAGCAGGTGCGCAATGCCATACAGTACAGTACTATGGCATTTCAATCTGAAGCCTACCATCCTGAAAGCAGCAACAGTAAAAGTATGCGCAGCAGATATCTTCAGGCAGATTGTCCTTTCAAGTACCCAATGGGAGTATCTGCTTTGAAATCTCACCGGGTCCCAGGGGTGGATACCACTGTGGCATTGCTACTGGCACAGGCACCTGCACCTAATGTGTGAACGACCCCCTCCGTGGGATTTGGGATGGAGTCATGGACACGGACAAAGCAGCTACAGAATTATTGCTCTGTCATAATTCCAGTAGTATAATAGTACCACTGGGAATTTTATACTACAGATTGAGCGTCCTGAATCCGGCAACCTCGGGACCGAGGCCGAGCCGGTTTTCGGGTTTTTCCTGACTTCGGAACGTGTTTCTGATGTCCGAAGTCCGGAAACGCCCGAGCCCAGGTTGCAATATTTCCGGACTTCGGACATCAGAAACACGTGCCGAGTCCGGAAATGCCTGGGCCCAGGTTGCGCTATTTCCGGTTTTTGGTAAGCCTCCCTCAGGGTGTCCGGATTCCGGAACATTTTACGGATTCCGGACCCCTGCCACCAATCGTCCCGGAGTCCGGATTCCGGAATATTCCAGATTCTGGAACTCCAGATTTGGGATGCTCAACCTGTACCATATTTACAAATGGGCAGAAGGTGGTAGTAATTAGATAAAGGAGAACAAAGAGGAGAAGAGAATGCTGGCAATTGGATAAAGGAAGTCAGTGTGAAGGAGAGAGTGCTGGCAATTGGTTCAATTAGTTCAAGGACCAGATTTTTAGCCTGACTTTGTGTAAATAAATATTAATATCATTCTTACATAGCGTTTTCACTCAAAAATTTTCTCATCCTAAAGTCAGATAAGGCAATTTATATTTTAACCCTAAGTAATGATTACTAAATGCAAAAGGCAAAATACTGCAAATGCTGGAAATCTGAAATATAAACAGAAAATGTTGGAAATACTCAACAGGTCAGGCAGCATCTGTGGAGAGAGAAACAGAGTTAGCGTTTCAGCTCGACGGCCTTTCGTCAGAACTGGAAATGGTTACAGGTTTGAAGCAAGCACAGAGGCAGAGAAAGGGGAAGGGGGGGAAACAAAAGGGAAGGCCTGTGATAGGGTGGAAGGCAGGAGTGATTTAAATGACAAAAGCGGTGATGGTGCAAGGCAAAAGGGGGCGGTAGTCGGACAAGTACAGAAACAAAAGATGGGTCTAGAGGAGCTGTAAATGGCAACAGCAGAATCATTACCAGCACCTGCTGTCTGGAAAAATGGGAGCGATGGTTATAATCTGAAATTGTTGAACTTGATGTTGAGTCCAGAAGTCGAATCGAAAGATGAGGTGCTGTTCCTTGAGCTTCTGTTGAGCTTCATTAGAACAGCAGGGAAGATGCCATGGGAAGGAGAGTGGGTGTTGGGGGTGATGGAAAAGTAGACCAGGATGTCACTGAGGGAACGGTCCCTTCGGAATGCTGAAAGGGGAGGGGAGGGGAAGATGTGTTTGGCGGTGGCATCACGCTGGAGGTGGTGGAAATGGCACAGGATGATCCTTTGAATGTGGAGGCTGGTGGGGTGGATCGCAGCAGATATAACACCTGCCCTTTCACTGCCTCCCTTCCCACTGTCCAGGGCAGCAAACACTCCTTCCAGGTGAAACAACGATTTACTTGTACTTCTTGCAATTTAGTATACTGTATTCGCTGCTCACAATGCGGTCTCCTCTACATTGGGGAGACCAAACTCAGATTGGGTGATCGCTTTGCTAAACACCTCTGTTCAGTCTGCAAGCCTGACCCTGAACTTCCAGTCGCTTGCCATTTTAATTATCTGCCCCACTCCCACTCTGACATCTCTGTCCTCGGCCTCCTACGCTGTTCTAATGAAGCTTAACAGAAGCTCGAGGAACAGCACCTCATCTTTTGATTAGGCACTTTACAACCTACTGGAATCAGCATTGAGTTGACTAAAGGTCATCGACCTGAAATGTTAACGCTGTTTCTCTCTCCACAGATGCTGCCTGACCTGCTGAGTATTTCCAGCATTTTATGTTTAAAATTAAAGATTACGAAATGTTTGATTAGGAGGCATAGCTGTAAAAGTCTCCAATACTGATCACAAACGTGTCATTATTTTCATGCATTTCAGTCTGGTTTTTCTGAAATATATGAGAAGTATTTTCTGAAGTTCAGTCATAAAACCAAATTCTATGGGGGTCATTTTCGACTGTTGGCTGCCCACTTCTCGCTTGAAAAACCAGTGACCGACAGAGGAAAATCTGATGGACACCCATTTGCCCACCTGATGAAATTTCAGGCAGGCCTTGAAATGGACAGGCAGGACTCCAACCAAAACAGGCAAGAGGCTGGTTAAATTCGCAAATCAGGTTGAGACACCGTGTCGTGTTAACGTACAAATGGGTGGAGCATGCGGCGCGCATGGCAGTCCCAGTTATCGGGAAATCGAGCGGCCTAACCAGCAGTCCTTAGGGACCACTGGAGGCCACTCAGGAACAAGCAAGCTTTTGGGTTTTTTAATGATTTTTATGTCCCACCAAAATCTTCCGGCCCATTCTTCATCCACCCAACCTGGATCCCGCTTCCCACCCAACAGGCCCTACCCATTGGCGGACTCCGTGCAGAGGCCGGCCGGTTTTCTGCAGCCTGAAACCGGCGAGCTGCAGCGGAGCGGCCATTTCGAATGAGGTCTGAACCGGAAAGTGGTTCAGGCCTCCCAACCTCGGGCGGGCACCGTAGGCGCACCACTGATATCACCATCGTTTTGGGCCTAAAGTTGAAAATTCCCCCCCCCCTCCCACCCCCGACCCCCTCATGTTTTGAAAATTGGCACTTATTTAAATTTTTAATCAATTTTAATCAAACAATTTAAGACCTTAACCACTTTACCACTTAACTTTTTGTTCCGTTGTCCCTGATTTCTTTACTTTAACACATTCTGAGTAACTACTCAGATATGTAGGACAGCCTAGACTAGGGCACCAACTGCGCCCTGCATCAGTATTTAATTGCTCTATATTTAGCTTCCCCTTTTAGCTGACATCTACCTGCCTCTGCTGATACTCTGACTATTAATAGGTAATCTGAGCACATTCATGATAAATTTAAGGTGCACTATTTCTGTTGACTTTTACATTTTGTTTGATATGCTCCAATTAAAATGATTTTTTTCCCCTGCCAAATAGTTTCAACAGAGCACGGATTTTGTAAGTTCTTCTGCCGAATAATTTGAGCTGAAACAGCTCATTTCCTTTGCTCACCACTTAAAAACACTGCTTTTTATTTTTCAGAGTTTATTAAGGGCAATGCGTTGGAGTTCTTTCATCCTTGCTTCATTGCAGTACCACTAATTTGACGTTTTTCTGGAAAACCTTTCATTTTCCACTTTAGTTTTGTCTAACATTTACTATTAACTTTCAGCCATACAGTTCAGTGAAAGGATAGTCACAGTGCTTTTGCCGTCATGAAGACTGCATCTGAATATGTTCCTTTTCTGACCAGACCTAAAATTAGATTTTGTTTCCTGCAGTGGCTGTTTTGCTTTTCAATCAACAGTGAACAAATTGGACAATACATTTCCGGTTCACAGACTTCTTGGCAATTATGCTTGAGGTAAGAGAGGAAGATTTGCTTCTTGCAGCATCTGAGCTCATAGACTGAGATAATAATAGAATCAGTTTACTCCTGTAGCCTGCCAGCCAGTCCAAGAAGCTAATTGGCTAAAAGAGAACCTATTCTGCCTGGCAGCAAGACCTTTATGAGTCAGGTGAAGTGTATTAAAGGTACAGAATAGCAAATCGCGGCTTGAAATCACTGAATTAGCATACCTCGAATAATGAGCCTCATCTATAAATATAGGCTGATTCCAGTCATCATTTGCAAGAAAATGCAGTTTTGAACTATGCACCTGGTGAAGTTTGTGCTTTTTTATCATGCTGTTACAATTGACATTGTGTAAAGTACCTTTAGAAGCATGTCAATTCACAACAACATTTATGGGGTTCACTGGGCTAAGAGATAGGCCTGGAATTTCATGGAAAGTTTCGACATAACTGACTCAAGAGTGGAATTGCACCATGTTTTTCCAAGAAAATGATATGTAACTGATTTACGTCGGTTTTACACCGAAACATAGTTGTGTGTGAATGTCATTGATTATCAGCATCCTACTGAGACCTGTACTGTATTTTTTATATCTTTGAATGCTTTTTTATGGCATTAAAAAGAGAAAAGCTTCCACAATTGCATCTTCTTAAACATGCTGGGGTAAAAATTAGGTCGCACCCCATTTGGGGCGCAAATATCGTCTGGACGCAAATATTAGCGCCTGGCACTAATTATGGGCACTGACTGGAAACTTCACTTTTACCGCCCCGGGAGGTGAGTGGAGCGCTAAATCAGGCGCTGCACACCTGTCTTAAGGTGCAAAGGCCAAGGAGTGAGGCACTAACTCAGAGCGCTGGCGAAGCTCATGTAATGTCAGTCAGCAATGGAACACACACACAATGGCACGGGCCAGTTCTTAAAGGGGATGGTTAATCTTGCTTTCCATCCACATCCTGTTCATTGCAGCCTTGAATCTCGGCCTGGAGAGACTTGCACATCAAATGTGCTGGAAAGAACAATGGAGAGTACCAGGCAAAGAGCTCAGAGTGCAGCTCCCACAGTCTCTGCTAAATCGATACAAGGAATGGCAAATCAAAATGAACCTGCAAAGTGCTGCTCAGTACCCAAAACTCCTTCACACAACGTTGAATCTCTCCAGAAGTCTCTCCCTCTCGCTCTCAGAATGCGTAGTTCAAAAATGCCACCAACAATAAAAGACAGGAAGAGGCCCCCTTTAAATAGCGCCCCCCCCCCCCAGCCCCACAGCGATTGATAGCGTTCCAGTCTTCTGGTCGTTGGATGCGCCAGGCGGTAAGGCAGGGGGCGCCACTCAATTTCCGCTCCGGGGCGCCACAAGGGCGTTGCACCATGGAATGACGTCACAATCTGCGCGCGCAGGTGGTCGCAGCGGTAAAGTTTAGCGCCGCCGCACAATCTCTAGTTAAGTTCCCGAGCGGCGCAAACATCGCTGCGCCCGGGCGTTAGCGGCTTTGCGCCCCATTAGCGCCCTCTTAAGGCGCTAACGGGAGGCGCAACCAACTGAATTTTTACCCCGCTGTGCTTAATGTGCAAAAATTACTGGTTTGATGGCTTCAAATGTTAATTTTCATAACATCAATAAGATGAAAGGGGATTAAAGAAGCAAAATGACATATGTTATAAGAACATAAGAAATAGGAGCAGGAGTAGGCCATATGGCCCCTCGAGCCTGCTCTGTCATTCAATAAGATCATGGCTGATCCTCAACCTCAACTCCACTTTCCCGCCTGATCTCCATATCCCTTTAATCACTTAGGGCTGGATTTTCAATGACCCGTGGAGGCGGGTTTGGAGGCGTGTGGGGGGTTAAAATAGCGAAAAGTAGCGGGCGGACCTGATCCCGACTCCATTCCGACTCCACGCAATTTTGACAAAATCGGTCGCGGGGTTCCCGACTCCGTCCCGCCTCCAAGAGGCAGGAGAGGCCATTAAAGCCCTTAACAAGCCCTAAATTGGCTCTGTAATGCCATTTTGAAACGTTTTAGCTAGTTTAACCCTTTTCTCACGTGAAGCACGCCTGATGTGAAACACGCCAGTGAAACCTGGCGGGAGCACAAGTGGATAGCTGACTATCAGCTGCAGGTCCACTATTACAATGGAGATGTGATGAAGGTAGTAGTAGTATTAGGTCTGAAAGTCGCCTCTGATGCTGCTGCATTGAATGTCTTCAGAGACTGCCTGGCCTTGCTGTGAGAGGACCTGGATGCAAAAACTCTCTCTCTCTCTCTCTCTCTCTCTCTCTGATGCTGCTCATTTTGCATCCAGGTCCTCTCACAGCAAAGGCCAGGCAGTCTCTGAGACCAGGCAGTCTCTGACCTGCAATGCAGCAGCAATGATGACATCATCAGAGGCGACTTTCAGACTGAAACCACTAATTGGTTCATGGGTTCCCACATGCTGGAACTCAATTGCCCAATTAGGTACAAATTGCATCAATCTCCCACATCCAATTCCAGTCGGGTGGATAACACGAAATGCGGATGACACGACCCCAACCTGCCCCAGTATCAAAATCCAGCCCTTAGAGTCCAAAAATCTATTGATCTCAGAGTTGAATATACTCAACAACTGAGCATCCACAGCCCTCTGGGGTAGAGAATTCCAACGATTCAGAACCTCTGAGTGAAGAAATTTCTCCTCAACTCAGTCCTCAATGGCCAACCCCTTATCTTGAGTCTATGCCCCCGAGTTCTAGACTCTCCATCCAGGGAATGGAGCCTCTCAGCATCGGCAGTGTCAAGCCCTCTCAGAATCTAGTGTTTCAATGAGATCACCTCTCATTCTTCTACACTTCAGAGAGTATAGGCCCATTCTACTCAATCTCTCCTCATAGGACAAATCTCTCATCCTAGGAATCAATCTAGTGAACCTTCGTTACACCCCACTCTAAGGCAAGTATATCCTTCCTTAGTGCAGAGATCAAAACTGTGCACAGTACTCCAGGTGTGGTCTTCCAAAGCCCTACACAATTGTAGAAAGACTTCTTGGGGAGAAATTCATTATAGCCCCGTTTGAGGCGCTAACTTTTAAAAGTTGAGAAAATTAGCGACAGGCGCTAATGTTTCTAAACTTTAAAAACATTCAGTTTTGCGCTCCAAGAAGGAAGTGGAGCACTAAATCAAGCACTCCACTTCCTTCTGGGAGCGCAATCGGCAGCAGGCGGGGCGGAGACTTCAGCAGCGCTGCACACTGGGCCGAGCAGCACTGCCGCGTTCAAAGGCTCCTTACCTCCCTTAAAGGGTAGGGCCATCGCTGCAGGCTCTGCAATAGAAACAGCACCTACCTGGACCACCAAGGCAGCCGCAATCCCGCGCGATCAGCCCGGCACTCAAGCAGAGTGCCGGGCTGATCGATCGCGGGCAGGAACCTGCGAGAAAAACTGCAACAAGAAAGGTAGTTTTTTTTTTACTTACCTCGGCCACCTCGCCTTTAATCATCGCCCCCGATGCAGGCCGGCCGCTCGATGCACGCCTCCTGCAGCTGTCGGTGTTTTTGACCGGCACTGCTGCAGGGGGCGGATGTCAATTTCGGGTCTGGGGCACTACTGGGGCGATGCACACGGCGATGACGTCACGATCTCCGGGCGAAGGAGAACGGGGTGCAACGCCGTAGCGCCGCCGCAAAACCCCTGCCAAATATGGCGGGAGTTGATGTCAGCGCCGCGCCCGCTCGCAAAGTCATTTGCCCCTCAGGGGCACTAACAGGAGGCGCAAAGGCACCCAATTTCGCCCCCCCCCCTTACTCTTGTACTCCAACCCCTTTGCAATAAAGGCCAGCATACTACAGTATTTGCCTTCCTAATTGCTTGCTGTACCTGCATGTTAACTTTCTATGTTTTGTGTACAAGGACACCCAAATCCCTCTGAACACCAATATTTAATAGTTATTCACCATTTAAAAAATATTCTGTTTTTTTTAATTCTTCTTACCACAGTGAATAACCTCACATTTCCCCACATTATACTCAATCTGTCACCTTTCCTACATTACAACAGTGACTACACTTAAAAAGTACTTCATTGGCTGTAAAGTGCTTTGGTCATGAAAGGTGCTATATAAATGCAAGCCTTTCTTTTTCTTGCCCACTCACTTAACCTGTCTATATGCCTTTGCAGAATCTTTGGTAGGAATTTTAATTGGAGGTGGGTAGGGAGCAGGGGGCCTGCAAGGCAGTCGGGAAACCCGGGAGAACGGGTTTCCCTCAGGCCCTGCCGAATTTACTGGCAGGGCATGATTAACATTTAGCTTCTCAATTTCCCACATGCAGCCAACCAGATGGAGAGGCTGGCTGGCTGTTGGGCAGGTAGGCCTGTGGCACCAGGCAGCAGAGAGGAGGGAGGGAGGGATCAGGGGGCTGGTGGTGGGGTCGAAGAATGTAGATCATGGAAGGGTCGAAGGATGGAGATCGTGGAGGGGTCGAAGGATGGAGATCGTGGCGGGGTCGAAGGATGGAGATCGTGGAGGGGTCAAAGGATGGAGATCATGGAGGGGCCAGAGGATGGCAATCATGGAGGGGCCAGAGGATGGCAATCATGGAGCGGTCGAAGGATGGAGATCGTGGAGGGGTCAAAGGATGGCGATTGTGGAGGGGTCAGAGGATGGAGATCATGGAGGGGCCAGAGGATGGCAATCATGGAGCGGTCGAAGGATGGAGATCGTGGAGGGGTCAAAGGATGGCGATTGTGGAGGGGTCAGAGGATGGAGATCATGGAGGGGCCAGAGGATGGCAATCGTGGAGCGGTCGAAGGATGGAGATCGTGGAGGGGTCAAAGGATGGCGCTTGTGGAGGGGTCGAAGGATGGAGATTGTGGAGGGGTCAAAGGATGGCGATTGTGGAGGGGTCAGAGGATGGAGATCATGGAGGGACCAGAGGATGGCAATCGTGGAGCGGTCGAAGGATGGAGATCGTGGAGGGGTCAAAGGATGGCGATTGTGGAGGGGTCGAAGGATGGAGATTGTGGAGGGGTCAAAGGATGGCAATTGTGGAGGGGTCGAAGGATGGAGATTGTGGAGGGGTCAAAGGGTGGAGATCGTGGAGGGGTCGAAGGATGGAGATCGTGGAGGGGTCGATGGATGGAGATCGCGGAGGGCTCGAAAGGCTGGAGGTTGGAGGGGGGCCAGATGGGGGGAATCGAAGGCTGGAGGTGGGGTCGGGGGCTGGGGGCTGAGGACCGAAGGCCGGAGAGGGCATCGGAAATTGGAGGCCTTGTGTTGGGTGGAGGAGGGGGTTGGAGGCCTCGGGGGGGAGGTCAGTGGGAGATCGGAGGGGTTGGCGGGGGGTGTCCAATCGCGGGGGTTGGCGAGGCAGGGATGTTGGCTCCAGCAGGTAAGTGGAAAGGCACTTACCTCCTGGATCCAGCAGTCCTCGCCTTTCTTTAGCTGGCGGGTTCCCCTAGGCCCAGGAAACCCACCCGCCCACATTTACATTTAAAATGGAGCTTCAAAATGAGGCACACAGCCTCATTATAATATTTAAAGTGCCAACCCGCCTCTTAGGAGCGAGTTGGCCACCCACCCCCAGTCCCGCCTCTGTTAAAACCGGAAGTGGGTGAGTTGGAGGCGGGTTGGGGTTGGAATTCAGATTTTTTAAACTTTAACCGCCCACCCGACCCCAACCCACTCGTTTTTTGGGGTTAAATTTGTGTCCTCCTCACAGCTTACTTTCTCATCTAGTTTTGTATCGTCAGCAAACTTGGATACATTACATTCGTTCCCTTCATCCAAGACATTAATATAGATTGTAAATAACTGAAACCCCAGTACTTATCCTTGTGGCACCCCACCAGTAACAGCCTGCCAACCTGAAAATAACGCGTTCATTCCTACTCTCAGTTTTCTTTCCTGTAACCAATCCTCTATCCCTGCTAATATATTACCCCCAACCCCATGTGCCCTTATATATTTGCGTAACAATTTTTTATGTGGCACCTTATCGAATGCCTTTTGGAAATCCAAATATACTAAATCCACTGGTTCCCCTTTATCGACCCTGCTAGTTACATCCTTAAAAAACTCTAATTGCGCTTAACTCTGCGCACTCCTTGGGCCCTGAGTGTTTACCCTGATTTCTGCCTGTTTTACACTAGTTTTACTAACTGGTTCCGATAAAATTCTCAGTAAATTTTGTCGTAAATTGTTGTCGCTATGAACAATGTAAAAATGGATGTAAACTTTGGTGTAATTTCAGAGTAAATGCTATCCTGGAAGCTACGGCCCTCTAGAATCTGAGAGAGTCAGTTGGAGGTCCAGAAAGTCAATCCTTGCAACAATGTTTCAGTGTTATCTCTTAACAAGTTCCTGAAACACAATGCACGGCTCAGACTAGTGATGTAAGCACACATTAAGGACAATTCATGACATTTCCTAGAACTTGAGAGTCTGTGTAAACAGAACTGTGGAAGTAAACAAAAGTTGTGAATTAAGTCTTATCAAAGGTTGGCATTAAAACCTTTGACAAGTCTTGGGCAAATACTGGAGATCAGCGTTTGGCCGCATCTTTCATGCATCCTCCCCCCTTTTCCAGTGGCAGCTTATAACACATAGTGGACCCGATTTTTAAAAAAAGTTTTGTGCCAATGGGCAGCACTGTGATGCAGCATATTGATGTTCCAATCTGCTGTGCCGTGGACTAGTGAAACATAGGGGGGAATTTTAACTCAATAAAACAGGTGGGTAGGAAGTTAAAAATCTGAATCTCGACCAGAATGTGCCTCCAACCCGCCCACTTCCGGTTTTAACGGAGGCGGGACGGGGGGCGGGCAGCCAACCCGCTCCCAGGAGGCGGGTCGCCTATTTAAATATTATAATTAGGTTGGCGTGCCTCAGATTTAACTTCCATTTTAAATTTAACTGTAGCTGGTCGGATTTTGCAGGCCTCGTGAAACCCGCCAGCTAATGGAAAGCAAGAACTGCTGGATCCAGGAGGTAAGTGCCTTTACACTTACCTCCTGGGTCCAGTGTCCCTGCCTTGCCAACCGCTTGCGATCGGACACCCCCCCCCACGAGGCCTCCGATCACCCCCACCAGGTCTCCCCCCCAACCAATTCTGCTCTGGCCCCCCAATATCGTCTGCTCCCCCCCCCCAATGCTCCTCCGGCCCCCACACAATGAGCCCCCGACTCCCCGATCAGCCTCCGGCCCCCCGCTCAGCCACTCCAGCTCCCTGATCAGCCGCTCTGGTCCCCCGATGAGCTCCCACCTCCCCCCGCCCCCCCCCACCCTCCCCCATGCTCCTCTGGCTCTCCGATGTGCTCCCAGCCCCTCTCCCATGCTCCTCCGGCTACCCGCCCCGTGCTCCTCCGGCCCCCCCCCCCCCAACCACCCCCTGGCCCCCCAACCCGATCCCTCCCTCCCTCGCCTAGTGTCGCAGCCCTACCTGCCCGAGCCAGCCAGCCTCTCAATCTGGCTGGCTGCTGGTGGGAAACAGAGGTTTCAAATGCAAATCAGGCCCTGCCATTAAATTCGGCAGGGCCTGCGGGAAACCTATTCTCCCGATTTTGCCAAGCGCTTTCGAGCCCCTGCCCCCGCTCCCAACCCGCCAAATAATTAAAATTCTGGCCATAGTTTTATGTCCCCCTAATTTCCCGTATCGCACTAGTGATTTTAACATAAGCACTACACTACCGAACCCCCACTCCAGGCAATGACCAGGTCTGGAGCCAAGTGGTTCTGGTAGAATCCAAACTGAATGTTGGTGAGCAAGTTATTGGTGAGTAGGTGTAAATTGATATCACTACTGATGCCCCCCTCCATCACTTTGCTGATGATTGAGAGGAGGCTGATAGGGCATTAATTATTTAGGTGAGATTATAATTTTGCAACCTGGTTTTGTTTTTCCTCTATTTGTTTTTCTTTGCCACCCTCTCTTATATTTTTATTTTCACTTCAATTTCATTTTTCCATATATAGTCTAATGTAATCTATCTGTTCTGATCTTTATCTATCATAAGAACATAAAAATTAGGAGTAAGAGTAGGCCATACGGCCCCTCAAGCCTGCTCCACCATTTAATAAGATCATGACTGATCTTCGACATCAATTCCACTTTCCCGCCCGATCCCCATATCGCTTGATTCGTCTAGAGTCCAAGGGGGAGAAATTCAGTATCGCCCCATTTGGGGCGCAATTATCGGCCGGGCGCAAAGATTAGCGCCTGGCGCTAATTATCGCCACCGACTGCAAACTTGACTTTTATCGCCCCTGGAGGTGATTGGAGCGCTAAATCAGGCGCTTCACACCTGTCTTAAGGCGCAAAGGCCGAGGAGCGAGGCGCTACCTCAGAGCGCTGGCGAAGCTCATGTGATGTCAGTCAGCAATGGAACACACACACAATGGCACGGGCCAGTTCTTAAAGGGAAGGGTTGATCTTGCTTTCCATCCACATACTGCTCATTGCAGCCTTGAATTTCGGCCTGGAGAGACCTGCACATCAAATCTGCTGGAAAGAACAATGGAGAGTACCAGGGGAAAGAGCTCAAAGTGCAGCCCCCACAGTCTCTTCTAAATCGATACAAGGAAAGGCAAATCAAAATGTACCTGCAAAGTGCTGCTCAGTACCCAAAACTCCTTCACACAACGTTGAATCTCTCCAGAAGTCTCTCTCTCTCTCTCAGAATGCGTGGTTCAAAAATGTCACCAACAATAAAAGGCAGGAAGCGGTCGCCTTTAAATAGCGCTCCCCCAGTCCCTTCCTGACTGCAAAACGCTCCCTCAACCTGTCGTTGCTAGCGGCAGGCGGTAAGGCAGGGGGCGCCACTCAATATCCGCTCCGGGGCGATACCGGGGCGTTGCGCACTCGACTGACGTCATGATCTGCCGGCGCAGGAGATCGTGGCGGTAGTGTTTAGCGCCGCCGCAAAATGTCTAGTTAATTTTGCGAGCGGCACAAACATCGCCGCGCCCGGGCGCTAGATGCTTTGCGCCCCATTAGCGCCCTCTTAAGGCGCTAACGGGAGGCGCAACCAACTGAATTTTCCCCCAAAAAATCTATCTATCTCAGCCTTGAATATACTCAACGATTCAGTATCCACAGCCCTTTACCAATAAACAGTGTCAATATGTTAGAGAATTCCAAAGATTCACAATCCTCTGAGTGAAGGAATTCCTCCTCATCTCAGTCTTAAATGGCCAACCCCTTATCCTGAAACTATGCCCCCTAGTTCTAGACTTTCCAGCCAGGGGAAACAACCTCTCAGCATCTACCCTGTCAATCCCCTTCAGAATCTTATATGTTTCAATGAGATCTCCTCTCATTCTTCTAAATTCCAGACAGTATAGGCCCAATCTACTCAATCTCTCCTCATTGGACAACCCTCTCATCCCAGGGATCAATCTAGTGAACATTCATTGCACCGCCTCTAAGGCAAGTATGTCATTTCTCAGATAAGGAGACCAATATTGTGCACAGTACTCCAGGTGTGGTCTCACCCAATGCGCTGTACAATTGTAGTAAGACTTCCTTACTCTTGTACTCCTCGTACAGTTGCAATAAAGGCCCAACTTCCTAAAAGAAATTGGGTTTTCATTAACTGAAACTGGTTTCAAACTAATTGAAAGCTCAAAGTCCTCGGATTGACATGGTCAGGGCATGGGTGCAATCAGATTAATCTAGGGCATGTAAAAATGCATTAAAACAAGAAGAGGCCCTAGTGAATGATTATACTTGCCATCAGCCGTTGGAGTCTATTAGTGCCTGGAAAATAAGGTTTAAAGTGCAAAGGTACTATTAAACTAATAAATGAGTACAACATCACAAAGCTGAAATATGAAAATAACTAGTCAAAATAAGGGGAACAGGAAGAGTGGGGTGTGGTGATTGTGCAGCTCATCTCCGGGGAGCCAGACTTTCACCCTTCCTTCTCATTCAAAGAACTGTGTCATGTTTGTTTGTGATGCGGAGATGCCGGTGTTGGACTGGGGTGGACAAAATTGAGAGGTCGCACAACACCAGGTTATAGTCCAACAGTTTTATTTGAAATCACAAGCTTTCGGAGCTTACTACTCCTTCGTCGGGTGAAGTAAAAAGATACTTTTTGTTTACCATAGAAAGAAAGCGTATTGACACTGTTTATTGGTAAAGGGAGTATTCCATTTGTATTCTAATGGAATAACAGCCTTTTATATTGAGGATAGTCATAAGACTATTGGTAGGCTTACACATTCCATGTAAAACGTCCTACCTGTAGGATGTAGTTCAAAACAATATTCTGTTACTAAGGGCAGAAGAACTTTGAACTGTTATCAATCTGAGTATTAGTACTGAGGGCTTTGTTTAACTTCTAGAGACTGTTCGAAGAAGTGGAGAGAGATCTGATGGACTGTATTTTATAAATCCTAGCTGCATGCGATAATATTTGTCCAATTTATTTTTTATGACTCTAGTAATTTTGTAAATAAATGTTGTTAGTTGATGTAACTTGTTGAATCTGGAGTATGTGTAATATTTCCAATTGCCTTAATAAACTGTAGTGGGAATCCTACATAAATTCCAGTAGGCAATTTACCACTTTTTGGATCATTTTAATCCCTGGGTCTAAATACTCTGTGGGGACAGGTACCAAATTCATGTCGCTTTCAGATTATAAGGAATCTGGACTACCTACAGAAAATCCAATCAGGCCATTGAACAAGAAAATGGTGCAAAACTGTCTGCAAATGCAACAGTTATTAAAAATAGATTCACTCCAAACTGTTGAGAATGGATCCACTTTCACCTGCAAATCACATACTTATGAATAAAAAAATTGAAATGCTGATAATCTGAAAAAAATATTTTCCATGGCTCTCCTACAAATGCTGTGCTTATGAGATTTGTTAGCACTATTAGTTCGCTATCATCCAAGCACTGCTGCATCAGTGAACCTTGCAATGTTTGAAATTTTAGCTATTACTTCTTTGATGTTAGTAGGGACTGCTGTGCCTCAGTTGATGCTGTGTGAATATGGTGAGGCTAACTAGTAGTTTTCCATGTACTGATGAGTATGTATAACTTCTGGGTTACATTACAAACGTGAATGCAGTGGGATTTTTTAAAATTGTGGTGCAGGATTAGAATTGTGCACTCAATAATAATTCAGGCAGAACGATTTTCCACAAGCCATAATGGACATGTCAAACAAGTTACGAGGGAAGGCCAGAGAAACAAAAGGTATAAATGGGACAGCATATTTTAGGGAAACAGTGAAAGATGAGGGTGAGCAGATTTGTTGGGTCAAATAGAATGTCCCTGTTGCTAATATGTCCTATATTTTCTGTGTACCAATCATCGTATGACAATTGGCTAGATACAGTTAGCTGAGTAGGTTGGATCTTTTTTCAGTTGGCTGATTTTACAAATCCACTATCTGGCAATAACCTCTGCCAATATGGCTGCTGGTTTTATTGCATAGTTTCATGTCACAAGACTGGGGAGGGGTGTTTACAGGTTAATGGAAGATTAACAGCTGCAATAGAAAGCACCATCTTTCATGATAAAATATCAGACATTAAATAAACAGAGCAGCTTTTATTATGGGGGCAATTTTTCAAGTATGTGCTGGAGGTGGAGAACCTTCGCTGCTGCCAGCATGTATTGGAAAATAGTGGCCCCTCCTCCGTGTAGCTCTCGGATAACAGCTGTCAAACCTCTATGAAATCCCTTGACGGAAGGTTTAGTGGAAGGACTGTACTATTTTAGTTCATAAAGTAAGACATTAAGATTAACTGCTGGTATAATGTATGGGAAAGTGTTAGACAACTGTACGACAGAGTATATTGTTTTTCAGTACAGCTCTCTCTTGCTGTCTGTTGGTGCTATTGTAATTACCTTGGAGTCATAGTGCTGGGAAAACTCCTCCCCTCCTCATGTGACATGAAACTGTGCAATTAAAGCTAGCAGGCATATTGGCAGCAGTTAGCGACAGTAAGAAAAAATAGCAACTGTAATGGAAAACACAGACTTCGGATGTCAGACATCAAATATATTAAACAAACAGTGTGCAGTAATTTTCTGACAATGCGCTGGGGGCAGGGAACCTCACCCACAGTGCACCCGGACTTTTCAACATGCGCTGGTGTTGGGCGAGGTCCTTCACCGCCAGCACGCACTCAGAAAATGTAGGCCCATAATATCAAAATACATTCCCAGCCTCCACTTCCTTTTTATTTAATGGCATCTTGCATTTGTCATCCAATATTTGATAGGCCAGTTCTATTAGAGTTTGTATCAAACCAAACTATGTAATGTATATGGGTCAAAAGTCAACAAATCCAATTTAGGGAATCAGTGCGAGACAAGCTCATTTGCAGTAAAACTGTAGCCTGTCTGAAGCAAACTGTAAGTGAACTGGCCGCAATTTAAAAATAAAGTCGTTTTCAATTTGTTTAATGTTTGTCCAGTCAGCACTGCACT
This sequence comes from Squalus acanthias, assembly GCA_030390025.1. Taxonomy (NCBI): domain Eukaryota; kingdom Metazoa; phylum Chordata; class Chondrichthyes; order Squaliformes; family Squalidae; genus Squalus; species Squalus acanthias. Next base: position 30,301,320 of record CM059436.1, on the reverse strand, counting down.
TTCATTAACATTAACAGATGCCCTGTTTTCACTGACCAGAGAACAATATGGGATCTGACAGTCCACCTGCTCCCATGTCACTCTATACAGGAAATGGTCTGAGGTCACTTATAGGGCTGGTCTTTTCCAACCTTGGCGCGTCCTAGGCGGGCGACGTCGGTGGCGTGTGGGGACCTTGCATCTGTCTCGATCCTGGCCTCCAACAAGATATTCCGATGATGGGGCTTGTTAAGCCCGCCCTGCGAGGTTCCCAGCCAATTAATAGGAAGCGGGTCTAATGACGTCATTTGATGACACGTCATTTGATGATGCGTCATCAGCCGGTTTCCTTAAAGGGGCCATGTCCAAATTGATTTTGACAGTTGTGCTGTCAGTGGTGTGCAGCATTGAGGTGCTGCAAACACTGCCAAGCACTGCACAAAGGTGCATGGCTGCACTCAGGCTCTCCATTGACTCCCTCCATATGTTTATGGAGGGAGTCACAGCACACAGGGAGATTTTCTTCCCTTCCAATGGACGGAAGACACTTCCCCAGGACACCAACGCAGCCTGGTTGCACATTGCACAGGAGGACACAAGCAGGGATGTTGTCAGGAGGACCAGGCTGCAGTGGCGCAAACTTTTCAATGATCTCAGTAGATCACAAAATGTTACTGCAAAGCCACACTCAACCTCATCCTGTTGTGCCACTCATCACATCCCCATCACTCTGCCTTCCCTACCCTACTCCTGCACATTCTTACTCACACCAACTTACCTTGCACCTCCACCCATCCCTCGCTATCTACATTATCACTTCCCCATCTCACTAGCCACCCTTCACACTCACCCTCATCCTCATCCTACTGCAAGCATACCTACTAACAACACACAAGGGTAAGCACTTGGGTGGTTTAGCCAATGTGCATGTAAAGTTTGTGTTAATGTGCTGTCAAACATTGAAATCTTTATTTTCAACACTTTGCGTTCTTGGACAGATTTGTGTGCACCTTTGAAAGTGTCGTAGTGAGTCGCAGTGAATGGTGAGACATAACGTTCCCCCCCCCCCCGCCGCCCCACCAATGGTGAAGAGTGTGAAAGGAATGGCTTGGACATTGTAGGAATGCTTTATGGTGCTGGTGTGGGGTGGTGCCAACCTGGAGCATCATGTGGCAACCAGGGTGTATAGTGTTAAGTGAAGCTAATCTGGACATGGTGAGGCCATCGCTGGCGTCCCGGGCAGCAATTTGCATGGGTGAGGATGCCCTGTGTCCAGTGCAGCATCAGTTGATTGCGGAGAAGGTTGGTGTGGATCTTGGTGCTGCTAGTGTGCCTGGTGATGCTGGTGTTGGGGCTGATCTTGGTGGGATTCTGAGGACCAAGGTGAGATTTTTTCAAGGGCACCGAAGCTGATGGAATAGATGGCAGGTGAGGTTGAGATGACAGAAGCGATCTGTCAATGTTGAGATAGATTGTTCCAAGGAGATGACTGTGGATAGAGAGATTACTCTAAACACTTCAAAAGTGCATAAAGCTCAAAAGCGGGTTCCAAATACTGAAGGCTGAAGCTTCTGAGATCGGGAAGTGACCAGCTGTAAAATGGCAGCTTTCATCCCACCATTGCAGCTGTCACCTATTGAAACAAATGGAGAGTTGTTCAGAACCCGACATACTTAACTGGCGTGATCCCCGAGCGACGGGAACCTCGAGGAAAACTTGGGAAAATACTTTGGACGTTGTAAAATGTTGATTCAATTGCTTTAACTACCCTGCTAACTATCAGAATTGCCTGACCCGCCGCTTAGTGCCGGGTCTGCAACGCGCAGGCAGAGCTGGCACTGGGGAAACTGACAAGGAGGCGGGTTCAGAGCGGGATACCGCCCCGCTGTCAACCTTTTTGATTTTGACAGCGGACCCGCCTCCAAACCCGCCCTCTGAGTGCCGGCAAAATCCAGCCCATCGAGTCAGAACAAATTATTCGAGTGATGATTTCCTGAAAATGTTCAGTCAAGTGATTCATTTTCTCAAATGGGGGTCAATTAACAATGGTATGCTCCATCGCAAAAGTAATTTTGGCAAAATCCAGTTTTTGCCGCTATTTATAGAGACTGCCACTGACCCCTGGAAAGTTGGCTTTGAATCCAGCCCATTGATGAGTGAGTGATAAGAGCCGGAAATTGACTTGAGTCTGGCACTTTCAGCCTGCTCTTTTATATGATCGCACAGTGGAGATTTGCACTGGATCTGGTCTCAATCACAAACCTGTATTCTCAAAGCATTAACGGTATTTTTGAACACATTAATGGCTGTTATTTGCACCTGTGGGACTGTTTGTGCTTGTAGTGTATTTGTCAAATCAGTTTGCTGCAAATTTAAGGAATAATAGCAGCCCAGAATTTGCTGCAAAGCTACATCACACCACAAATGCAATTAACTGGAAAAATAACAGCACACTATTGCTTGAGTGTTAAGTGTGCTTACGAGCAAATTTAATTCTGGGAGTCCTGCTGCGAAATATCATTAGCATCATGATCCAAAGGGGGCAATTTTATCTTTTATCACCAGGTGAAAAATAGACAATAGCAAATTGGCCACCCGTTTTACACACCGCTTGATTTTCTTTTCCATTGACTTCAGTGGCTGATTCGCTATCGCCCATCATTCACCCAGAGATAAAGGTTAAAATTACCCCCAAAGTGCTTACACATACAGCAGTGTAAAACACATAAAGGCCAATTTTACAAAATCACACTCCCAGTGGGGAAGCTCGCCCATACTGGGAATTAGGGCACGTGCTCCCATGATTTTCCATCATTAATTTTAATGAGTGGAATATTGTGGTGGAGGCATGTCCAAATTTCCCACATGCATTCTCAGTGGAAGAGGTTCTCTGCCAGGAGAGCAGCTTTGTAAAATCATCGCTGTAGTGTACATGCTACCGTGAATAAATGTACCACTTGATGTGGTGCAGCGCTTTGCAGATCAGAAAGGTCTCGGGTTTGATTCCGAGTCTGTGCGAAGTTTGTTTTTGTCAGGGTGGCATTGGAGAGCACTGCAGTTGACCTCAGTGTTCCTGAGATATGGTAAGGCACAAATCAGCCCGGATTCCCATTTCTGATTGTTAACCAGTGACTCCTGCTGGGAAGTGTGTGTGTATGTAGATATCAAGTGGGATGCATTTAGATCGAGTTATGTCGAGTCTACAGCACAGAAACAGGCCATTCGGCCCAACTGGTCTATGTCGGGTTTTATGCTCCACACAAGCCTCCTCCCACCCCTCTTCGTCTAATCCTATCAGCATAACCTTCTATTCCTTTCTCCCTCATGTGCTTATTTAATTTCTCCTTAAATGCTATTTGCCTCAACTACTCCTTGTGGTAGCGTGTTCCACATTCTGACCACTCTCTCGGTAAAGAAATTTCCCCTGAATTCCCTATTGGATTTATTAGTGACTATCTTATGTTTATGACCTCTAGTTTTGGATTCCCCACAAGTGGAGACATTTTCTCTATGTCTACCCTCTCAAACCCTTTCATTATCTTGCAGACCTCCATCAGGTCACCCCTCAGCCTTCTCTTTTCTAGAGAAAAGAGCCCCAGCCTTTTCATAATATGGAGACCAGAACAATTCACAGTACTCCAAGTGTGGTCTAACCAAGGTTCGATACAGGGTTAACATAACTTCTCTGCTTTTCAATTCTATCCCTCTAGAAATGAACCCCAGTACTTGGTTTGCTATTTTATAGCCTTATTAACCTGATTAGATTTAAGTTAGGTTGGCTTGGCTGTGACCTCACCACAGCTGAATAGCGCACCACTAATCACTGTCCTCGCTCGCAGATGAACTAGGCAACTTGGCTGAGACATCACAGGACTATTGAGAAGTCATTATCTGACCTTGTACACCCAGTGGGGAGCCTCACCAGCTGGGAGTGCCGAGCAGAAATTCACAAGAATGCTGTGAAGAATTTCCAGGCCATTAATTTAAATAGTCAGAAAATTGTGCACATTGTGAGCAAGTATTTCTGATATAAAAACACACAACTTTTCTTTTTGCTGTTATATTTACTGCAAGATTACATACTTCACTGTGTACTCCGTCATTTTTTTCGTACATTTACCAATACCAAACGGTACAGTGTCTGGACGATTTCTAAGAATGATGTGACTGGGTAGCCATGGTTACATTATCCACTCACACTGCCCTCACATTGGAGAATGTACAGCTTTGTTTACTAACTTTACTTAAACATATGCAAAAGCTCTATTTGTTTGCCCATAACTGCCCTGCTAAACTGTCAAATGTTAAAAAGCAGCTGATGTGATAGCTCTTTTTTAATATTAGAAATTTAAAGATTGTACAATGTGCTAACTGGGTGCTTTTCAAACAGCTGATGTGCAGCGCTTTTGGTTCAAGACCACTTCTTCCAGGTGGTCCCTCCACTGATGCCAAATTCCTATTTTCAGAGAAATCAGCAGTTACACTGCACATTTGGCATCGGTACAGTGAAGAAGATTACACCACACCACCCAAGACGTGTAGTGCAACAACAACATAGGATGACTTCCACAAAAGGTCCAAATCTGGATACATTGGATATTATGCGGTCAGAAACTAATCAGCTCCATCTTAGCCAGGAAAAAAAAAATACAATAGTGATTATAAACTCAACAAAAAAGGCAGAAGTGTTATAAACAGATCATCTCTTGGCCTGCTGTGAAATATAATTTATTCTTCGAAATCTCACTTGCAACTTCATTATTTGGGAGTCATCCAGTCAGCTTCACTTGAGAAAATTAACATCATATTTCATGGCTGCTTGCAATGTATCTTTTCTCTATTCTGGTAGCTTTGTTACCAAGGAACTGTCTAAAAAATCAGCCAGAAGTTCCTCTGTATCCGTCTTATTTACATTAGTATTCTTGGACTTGTGCCACCTGGGTCTTCCAAAAGTCTCATTTCATAATAACAATTTATTTCCTAACCTCAGTTTCCATTACATTTAGACATTCCATTACATCTAGACAACTTAGTTGCTGGATTAGGAGTAATAATTAAGTCAGCCAGACGCACCGCTTCTACCACTGAACTCACTTTTTAAATTTAAGAGTCTTACTTGCTCTTTAACCTTTTGCTCAGTATTGCTATATGTGAAAGATCATTCCTGAAACCACTCTGGCCACTCTGCAATGGAGTACTGCCAAAACAGCAGGAATGGAGGTAATGGAGTACATCAATGTAGTCTCATCTATGACCTAACCCTGGGAGCAGGTGAAGAGGAAATTTGCTGGGCTGCACAAGATTGCCAAGCTAAGGGTGCAAACATCTGACAAATTCTTAATAGGCTGTCTTACAAAACACCTTTATTGCTTTTCTCTATAAACTGCATCACAGGAGAGCTCAGTGCACTTTACCAATTGTTCATCTTTCTAACTGCACCGCCATGTTCCTGTTCTTCCACGGAACCACGTAACGTCGCCGTATCAAAATGATGAAGGTGTCACTCATTAAATATAGTAAGTAACAAGCACTAAGTACAATGCCAGCACCAGGTCCCTTAATTCTGGATGTTCACATACTAGCATAAAGTGGCTTGTGTCCTGGACACTTGATGAAACACATCTCCTTTCACATTCCTCTTTCCAACACATGTCCTTTTATATATGCTTGCAGTAGAAAACTGCACATAACAATAGACAACATAAACAGAGCCTTGATTCCTCATCAGGAGAGAGCCATTAGGGACTGAGGAAGGCAATAGAGGGAGTGGGCGATGTGAAGTCAGAGGCCAGCCCCAAGCTCACAGCTAGTGTATTTTACTTTTCATTCTTTATTTTCTTATATAAAGCACTCACTCATTTACTCCCTCTCACTCAAGCAAACATTGTTGCATTTCAGTGTAATATACTGCATAGACGTACTATATTTCAAAGGGTCTCTCCCTGCAAACATTGTAAACTTTGTTCTATTTCTGCTCCTCTCGGTGCCCAAGGGGAGGAGATGAGCAACTCCAACATACATCCTCAAACAAGCACCTCGCAGCTTCCTTCATCACCCACCCCTGCAGTGACAAGCCTCGTGACAAATTTATCCATTGCAGGGTCAGCCAATGAGTTGCAGCAGGGAGCACTTGGTAAAGCACAAAGCACGAGTGTGGAGGAGCAAGTGCCGCTCAATTACAGAAGACACAACTCGTGGGCCTACTTAATCTGCTGAAGTTGCAGCCTGAGGATGTCGTCGGCACGGCAATGCGATTTATACTTAAAATCGCGGGAGACCCTCACGCCGCCAAACCCAGCAGTGAAACTCGGTGGGAGGCAGCAGAGCGGCCAGAAGAGGCAAAGCTAAGTATATTTTTTGTCATATTTTGAAGATTTCTTATGGGTCAAGAGGAGCAGGAGTGCTTCTCCAAGCCCAAAAGGAATCCCTGGGCTTCCCCCAGACCCAGGCTTCCCTCACCCTTCCACCACCGGCAGCTCTTTGGAGACTCTCCCTCCCGGTACTAACCTTCGGCTGGGGACCATTTCCTTGGGTCCTCGGCAGTGTCGGCCTCCCGCCCAATCTTCCGCTCCCACCCATTGGCTCTGATATGATTCCCACTGGCTTTGGGTGGGAGGCCGTGCAGATACATTGAAATAAGGCCTGGGAGTTAATATTGCCCGAGCCTCACGCTGAAGCGTCCATGGGGGACTCCCGCCCACCCCACACTCCGTCTGCCCGAACACACCTCAAGTTAAAATCAGGGCTTATGTCTCAGTTGTTCCTTTTCCCACTTACGTTTGATGTTTTACCATATAGTACCATTCACGTTCTCCCCTACTTTTCATTTAAAGAAGAAAGAAAGACTTGCATTTATATAGCGCCTTTCACGACCATCGGACGTCTCAAAGCGCCTAAGTTATTCTGTTTTGAAATGTACCTCAATTTTATTTCTTACTTGCTCTTGCCCCATCAAATGATCCAAAGATAAGTGCTAAAGAAAGAAAGAGCTTGCATTTATATGGCACCTTTCATGACCTCCGGATGTCCCAAAGTACTTTACAGTCAATTAAATACTGTTGAAATGCAGTCACTGCTGTAATGTAGGAAATGCAGCGGCCAATTTGCATACAGCAAGGTCTCACAAACAGCAATGTGATAATGACCAGATCATCTGTTTTTAGTGATGTTAGTTGAAGGACAAATATTGACGAGGAGACTGGGGAGAACTCCCCTGCTCTTCTTCAAAATAGTGCCGTGGGATCTTTTACATCCACCTGAGAGGGCAGACGGGTCCTCAGATTAACGTCTCATCTGAAATGTTTCTTGACCACTATGTCAGTGGTGCAGCCTTCATGACATTAAGAATTTTAAATTGCTGATCACAATGAGGAGCAGTGATTGAAAGCATTGCATAATGACTCATCTGCTGATATTCCCTCACTCCTTCTGGGAAATGCCTAGTTCCGTTAACAGTGTAGACAATACTGCGAGCTTCCTGAGTTAAAACAAACAGCTGCAACCCGCATATTAGCTTGCCGCGATGGTGCAAGGCCCACCACCATGTCCTTCATCTGTCTTTTTAAAAATAATACTTTATCTTCATTTGCCTCATTGTCTTGCTTTTCTCTATAGGGTAAATTTACCAATCGCACACTCTCAGTGGGAGTCAGGTGGGAAGGCAGTGCGGATTGGAGCTGTAGCCCTGATTCTCCACCTGCATTCTCTTTGAATATTGTTCCCTGCTGGGACTGTAGGTGAATTTCCTTAATATCTCATTGTACCTTTTTCTCTCTGTGTTTCCCTTGGTCTCATTTCTTTTTTTCTCTGTTTTTGCCCCATCAACTGAGTAAGCAGATCACCAACAACAACTTTCATTTATATAGTGCCTTTAAAGTAGTAAAACGTCCCAAGGCGCTTTACAAGAGTTATAAAACAAAATTTGTCACCGAGCCACATAAGGAGATATTAGGACAGGTAGCCCAAAATCTTGGGCAAAGAGGTAGGTTTTAAGGAGCATCTTAAAGGAGTAGAGAGGTGGAGAGGTTTAGGGAAGGAATTCTAGAGCTCAGAGCCTAGGCAGCTGAAGGCACGGCCGCCAATGGTGGAGTGATAAAATTTGGGTATGCTCAAGAGGCCAAACTTGGGGGAGCGCAGAGATGTGGGAGTGTTGTAGGGCTGGAGGAGGTTACAAAGATGGGGAGGGGCAAGGCCATGCAGGGATTTGAAAACAAGGATGAGAATTTTTAAAACGAGGTGTTGCCAGCCAATGTAGGTCAGCAAGCACAGGGGTGATGGGTAAACAGGACTTGGTGCGAGTTAGGACATGGGCAGCAGATGTTTTGGATGAGCCACTGAACTCATTATCTAACCCCTCAGTCGCAACTCGCTAAGCTTGCTTTGACAACACATCCCAGCCTCATGAGCTTTACTAACGAGAAAGAAAGAGCAACAATATAATAGGAACATCATCACCTTTGATTTCCCCTCCAAGTCACACACCACCCTGACTCGGATATATGCCACCATTTCTTCATTGTCGCTGTGTAAAAATCTTGGAATTCACTACCTAACATCATCGTGCTGAAGACTTGTGCTCCAGAACTAGCACGGACTCGATGGGCCGAATGGCCTCCTTCTGTGCCGTTATGACTCTATGTTATGACTCTATAACTAGCCGCGCCTCTAGCCAAGCTGTTCCAGTACAGCTATAACACTGGCATCTATCCGACAATGTGCAAAACTGCCCAGGTATGTCCTGTCCACAAAAAGCAGGACAAATCCAATCCGGCCAATTACCGCTCCATCAGTCTACTCTCAATCATCAGCAAAGTGATGGAAGGTGTCGTTGACAATGCTATCAAGCGGCACTTACTCACCACCACCAACCTTCTCACTGCTGTTCAGTTTGGGTTCCGCCAGGACCACTTGGCTCCCGACCTCATTACAGCCTTGGTCCAAACATGGTCAAAAGAGCTGAATTCCAGAAGTGAGGTGAGAGTGACTGCCCTTGACATCAAGGCAGCATTTGACTGAGTGTGGCATCAAGGAGTCCTAGTAAAACTGAAGTCAATGGGAATCGGGGGGGAAAACTTTCCACTGGCTGGAGTCATACCTAGCACAAAGGAAGATGGTTGTGGTCGTTGGAGGTCAATCATCACAGCCCCAGGATATCGCTGCAGGGCAGTGTCCTAGGCCTAACCATATTCAACTGCTTCATCAATGACCTTCCCTCCATCATAAGGTCAGAAATGGGGATGTTCGCTGATGATTGCACAGTGTTCAGTGCCATTCGCAGCTCCTCAGATAATGAAGCAGTCCATGCCCGCATGCAGTTCTGATGAAAGGTCATCGACCTGAAACGTTAACTCTCTTTCTCTCTCCATGGATGCTGCCTGGCCTGCTGAGTTTTTCCAGCGTTTTCTGTTGTTATCCCGCATGCAGTGACTATCTTAAAAAAAAGCGAGCATCTAACCACCACCCCTTGACATTAAATGGCATTACCATCTATCCTGGGGGTCACCATTGACCAGAAACTTAACTAGACCAGCCACATAAATACTGTGGCAACAAGAGCAGGTCAGAGGCTGGGTATTCTGCGGTGAGTGACTCACCTCCTGACTCCCCAAAGCCTTTCCACCATCTACAAGGCACGAGTCAGGAGTGTGATGGAAGACTCTCCACTTGCCTGGATGAGTGCAGCTCCAACAACACTCAAGAAGCTCAACACCATCCAAGACAAAGCAGCCCGCTTGATTGGCACCACATCCAGCACCTTAAACCTTTGAGTGTCAGCTGTGGCTCAGTGGGTAGCTCACTCGCCTCTGTGTCAGAAGGTTGTGGGTTGAAGTCCCATTCCAGGAGCTTGAGCATATACAGCTAGGCTGATACTCCAATACAATACTGAGGGAATGCTGCACTGGTGGAGGTGCTGTGTTTCGGATGAGATGTTAAACCGAGGCCCCGTCTGCTCTCTCAGGTGGACGCAAAAGATCCCATGGCACTATTTCGAAGAAGAGCAGGGGAGTTATCCCCGGTGTCCTGGCCAATATTTATCCCTCAATCCACAAAACAAAAACAGATTATCTGATCATTATCACATTGCTGTTTGTGGGAGCTTGCTGTGCACAAATTGGCTGCCACGTTTCCCACATTACAACAGTGACTCCACTTCAAAAAGTACTTAATTGTCTGTAAAGCGCTTTGAGACGTCTGGTGGTCGTGAAAGGCACTATATAAATGCAAGTCTTTCTTTCTTTCTTTAAACTCCCTCCACCCTCCCTCCACCACTGGCATACTGTGGCTGCAGTGTGTACCATCTACAAGATGCGCTGCAGCAACTCGCCAAGGCTTCTTCGGCAGCACCTCCTAAACCCGCGACCTCTACCACCTAGAAGAACAAGGGCAGCAGGCGCATGGGAACACCACCACCTCCAAGTTCCCCTCCAAGTCACACACCATTTTGACTTGGAAATATATCGCCGTTCCTTCATCGTCGCTGGGTCAAAATCCTGGAACTCCCTCCCTAACAGCACTGTGGGATTACCTTCACCGCATGGACTGCAGCGGTTCAAGAAGGCGGCTCACCACCACCTTCTCAAGGGCAACGAGGGATGGGCATTAAATGCAGCCCTGCCAGTGTCAGCCACATTCCGAGAACAAATAAAAAATCACTTTGACTTGGTGTTCTGTAGCCACTTCCTAAAAGTAGCTTCATATCCTCATTGCCATAGATTTCCACCTAAATTGACACTGATTGCTTTTCCTCTCAGGATATGTCTGCTTTTATGGTAGATTCTCCCTGACTAACACTGCTCCCCTCCTCCTACTTAGCTATCCAATGTCCTCTAAACATTCTAAAACCTACTTGAAATTCTTGGCCATCCTTAGGATTAAACTAAATCTCTGCTAAAGTAATTATTTCCACTTTTTTTTATTCCATGCGCAAGCTTCAAGGTCCAAATTCACATTCCTATGCTGTTTGCATTTGTGTTAAAGCATTTAGGTATTTCAGCTTTTAAAATGACCTCTATTAACTGACTTTTACATTTTCCCTTATTTAATTACTTCGAACATGTCACCATTCACCACCATCATTTTTGTTTGCTCTGATTCACCATTGTCTTATTAAAGTTTTTTGGTAAATGTTTTCCTGTCCTTCCTAACATGGTCCCTTCAATACTCATATATCTCTTCACTGACCTTATTGGTCAAGAAAGTGGGACAAATTAGCTTGCAGAATCCCCATGGAAGTTAGTAAAACTACTCCTTGGTTGCAAGAATCTGCACTTGAACAGTGTATAAAGCGATCCCTTGACATCCAGTTGCGCGCGCGCACACACACACACACACACACAAAACAGACCTCCCATAATGAATTGGAGGATGCACTGCGGGTGAAATTCGATAGCGCTAAAAAACGGGCGCGGCCACCGCACTGCGAGATATGCCCGCGCCCATTCAAAAAGCACAGGCAGCATGTCAATTTGGTGCTGCCTACTAATTACCATGGTAGGAGTGCACAGCCTAGCACAGAACGCGCTGCTGATACCCTGTGCACTCAGCAGGGGGCCGAATGTTCGCATCGCTGGAGCAAGGATTGCTTTACTTAAAGCTAGCGTGTTCCTCTTCAAGACAGTCTGCAGCTCTTAAAGCTGAGCTGCCTTCTGCAGATAAAAAATACTAAAAGTGCTTCAGCACTAACACAAATTGCTCAACAGGCCAGGGAAAGTGCACCCAGGGTCTGGGACGCAGCACTCCAGCTTTGTGCAGGGTTTCAACACTGGAAGAGAGGTCCCCTACCCACAGGGGGGGCCAGAAGGCCCTCCAGAAAAAAGTGTGCGGGACCAGATCACCGAGGCCGTCACTGCCAGCAGTGTTGCCCCAGGACCTGGCTCCAGTGTCCAAAGAAGTTTCATGACCTCAGACGAGGGGTCAAGGTCAGTGAATGCATCTTCAAAAGCTGTCTCCTAGCACCACTAGCCTCACACACTGCTCAATGCATGTCCCCCCCATCACTCACCCACCAACAATCTCTACAAAACATAAGGCACACCTCACATTCCTAGCTTCACCTCACCCCCTTGGAGGAGACAGTACTGGCCATTCTTGGCAGGGGCAGGGCTGAGCCTGTGGCCAGAGGCGGGGCTGAAAGAATACAAGATGCCAGTATCCTCATACGTTATCCTCCTTTTCACATCCCACTTCCCTCTCATCCCACAATCTCTTCTGATTTACAAGCTGTACATGGTGTAAGCATCCACCTGTTGCTTGAACCCCCTCACCACTACCCTACCCTTGTGCCTTCCTCATTTCAGACACCCAAGAAATCTAGCCTGCCCAGCCAGTGGTTGACTAAGAAGAGGGAGAGGAGAGTGAAGAAGAAGAAGAAACACTGTTACTCGATTTCACACTCCCAGCCACCAGCTCCTGGAGGTCGTCCTGCAAGGCCATCTGCAGTGTCTTCCACTGAAAGTCAGCAGCCTTCCACCAGCCATGCTGCAGCCACTGGGGTAGCACATAGGATTACATAGGATATACAGCAGAGAAACAGGCCATTCAGCCAAACCAGTCCATGTCGGCGTTTATGCTCCACTCGAGCCTCCTCCCGTCTTTCCTCATCTAAATCTATCAGCATAAGCCTCTATCCCTTTCTCCCTCATATGCTTGTCCAGCCTCCCCTTAAATGCATCTATACTATTCGCTTCAACCACTCCCTGTGGTAGCGAGTTCCACATTCTCTCCACTCTTTGGGTAAAGTAGTTTCTTCTGAATTCCCTATTGGATTTCTTGTTGACTATCTTATATCGATTTATATCACTGCGTGACATCACTAGGATAGGTAAAGGCACACTTAAGACAGTCTCTAAGAAAATGCACAAGGGTGACTAGTTGATTTTTTAATGTAATATTGGCTGCATATAGGGATAAAGTTGGATTGGGAAGTTTGCTTTGTGGTGGCTCTTATTTCAACATTCTGGCCAAGAGAACGCTTTGATGGTCAGTAACAGAGGAGAGGTAAGGTGTGGGACAAATGTTGAAAGGGGAATTGGGATTGTGTTTACTGGCGGATGATTCGATCCCAGATATCCCGACCAGAAAGGGGTTGTCTGGGTTGCCAGCTTCCTTCTCTTCTGCTTTTCCCTCTTCTGTTTGCTCCTCCCTCTGTGAGCAGCTGGTCCCCTTTGCTGCCTCTGCTCCATCTCCATGTGATGCTGCAGCCCAAGGGCGAATGCAACTAGAACCTGCCCAAAATGTTCCATGCCGGAAGCAGGCAGATGTGACGCAGCCGCCATTTTTTTTTACAAAACCGGCCTTCACAGCCGGCGCTCAAGGTCCAAATTTCATGGACACTGTTTTAGAATAATTAGGTCTTATATCATTGAATGTACCATTATCATTAGGTTGACTAATTTACAGTGACAGAGTAAGTCAAATTCTATTTTTATTACACAATATTATGGGTTGTTTATTTGTATTTTGGGAAAAGAATGCCACAATTCTGTCGATTTTTGCACGAAGACCATAAATGAGTGACCTTGATTATTAATATATGCTCCTTTACCTATATATTTTATTTATTTATAAGATTCCTTGGGGTAAAAATTCAGTTGGTTGCGCCTCCCGTTAGCGCCTTAAAAGGGCGCTAATGGGGCGCAAAGCCGCTAACGCCCGGGCGCAGCGATGTTTGCGCCGCTCGGGAACTTAACTTGACATTGTGCGGCGGCGCTAAAACTTACCGCTGCGACCACCTGCGCACGCAGATTGTGACGTCATTCCATGGTGCAACGCCCTTGTGGCGCCCCGGAGCGGAAATTGAGTGGCGCCCCCTGCCTTACCGCCTGGCGCATCCAACGACCAGAAGACTGGAACGCTATCAATCGCTGTGGGGCTGGGGGGGGCGCTATTTAAAGGGGGCCTCTTCCTGTCTTTTATTGTTGGTGGCATTTTTGAACTACGCATTCTGAGAGCGAGAGGGAGAGACTTCTGGAGAGATTCAACGTTGTGTGAAGGAGTTTTGGGTACTGAGCAGCACTTTGCAGGTTCATTTTGATTTGCCATTCCTTGTATCGATTTAGCAGAGACTGTGGGAGCTGCACTCTGAGCTCTTTGCCTGGTACTCTCCATTGTTCTTTCCAGCACATTTGATGTGCAAGTCTCTCCAGGCTGAGATTCAAGGCTGCAATGAACAGGATGTGGATGGAAAGCAAGATTAACCATCCCCTTTAAGAACTGGCCCGTGCCATTGTGTGTGTGTTCCATTGCTGACTGACATTACATGAGCTTCGCCAGCGCTCTGAGGTAGCGCCTCACTCCTTGGCCTTTGCGCCTTAAGACAGGTGTGCAGCGCCTGCTTTAGCGCTCCACTCACCTCCCGGGGCGGTAAAAGTGAAGTTTCCAGTCAGTGCCGATAATTAGCGCCAGGCGCTAATATTTGCGTCCAGACGATATTTGCGCCCCAAATGGGGCGCGACCTAATTTCTACCCCCTTAAGTCTAGCGCCTCTTCATTTCAAAGTCAGATTCTCTGAGTGATCTTGTGGCAACCTTCTTGATTCTTCAAAGCACATGATTGATATAATAAAAAGATCCAGTCAGATTTGCAGAGGCCAAATATGCATGCCCAAGAAACCTCATCACAGTGGTGCACGGATAAAGCTGGCCCAGATAAACTAGAGCCCATTCCAGGATCTTAGGTGTTTTTTTTCATTGCGTTGTGCATGTATTTATATGCGAGATGCTTCTGGGTCAGTTTAGGTTTTGAAATTTATATGATTGGGAAGCAACCCCTTTCACTCAAGCATTGCTATGACACAAATGACAAGAATTATGTTAAGAACATAAGAACATAAGAAATAGGAGCAGGAGTAGGCCATATGGCCCCTCGAGCCTGCTCCGCCATTCAATAAGATCATGGCTGATCATTGACCTCAACTCCACTGTCCCGCCCGATCTCCATATCCCTTGATTCCCTTTGAGTCCAAAAATCTATCTATCTCAGCCTTGAATATACTCAAAGACTCAGCATTCACAGCCCTGTGGGGCAGAGAATTCCAAAGATTCACAACCCTCTGAGTGAAGAAATTCCTCCTCATCTCAGTCTTAAATGGCCTACCCCTTATCCTGAGACTATGCCCCCTAGTTCTAGACACTCCAGCCAGGGGAAACAACCTCTCAGCATCTACCCTGTCAATCCCCTTCAGAATCTTGTATGTTTCAATGAGATCACCTCTCATTCTTCTAAACTCCAGAGAGTATAGGCCCATTCTACACAATCCCTCATCATAGGACAGCCCTATCATCCCAAGAATCAATCCAGTGAACCTTTGTTGTACCGCCTGCAAGGCAAGTATATCCTTCCTTAGATAAGGAGATCACAACTGTGCACAGTACTCCAGGTGTGGTCTCACCAAGGCCCTGTACAATTGTAGCAAGACCTCTTTGCTATTATACTCCAACTCCCTTGCAATAAAGGCCAACATGCCATTTGCCTTCCTTATTGCTTGCTGTACCTGCATGCTAGCTTTCTGTGTTTCTTGCACGAGGACACCCAAATCTCTCTGAACACCAACATTTAAAAGTTTCTCACCATTTAAAAAATATTCTGTTTTTCTATTCTTCCTACCAAAGTGAATAACCTCACATTTCCCTACATTATACTCCATCTGCCATGTTACTGCCCACTCACTCAGTTTATCTATATCCCTTTGCAGACTCTTTGGCCGCGATTTTAATAATGGAGGCGGGTTGGGTGGGGGACAGCTGGTTTCCGGCTTCCAGTCGCACCCCCAGCTGCATCCGCTTCACAGACGTGATTTTACCTTGATTGACCTTGTTAAGCCCACCCTGCGGGCTTGCCGGCCAATTAACAGGAAGCGAGTCTGATGACGTAATTTGATGACGCGTCATCTGCCGGTAATCTTAAAGAGACCACGCACAATTTTATTTTGACAGTTGATTTCTCAGTGTTTGACAGCATTGGGGTGCTGAAAACACTGACAATCACTGCACAAAGGTGACCTCTTGCACCCAGGCTCTCCCATGACTCCCTCCATAGGCTGGAATAGATGGCAGCTGCAGGTGAGATGACAGAAGTGATCTGTCACTGGTGAGAGAGGTTCTCCCAATGAGATGGCACTGGACATGGATTTAAAAACTTGTAAGCTAAATAAATCTGTAAATGTATTAAAAATGCAGTACCCAACATTTTCTTTGCTCTGAAACTCACCATGTGCAACATTGGATCCTCCACACCACTTCTGCAGCTGTCATCATTCCACAAACATTACAGCAGACTCACAACACACCACACTTACCTGGCGTGGTGTCTGGACGTCGGGAAACCCGACCCAGAAGCGGGAAAATCCAAAAACAGGCTAAAAACTACTGGCAAGTACCTGTTAATAGGCAGGTGATTGCCTTTAATCCGCTTCCCGTAGCTAGGTGTCGGGTCCATTCGCAAATCGGGGACCCGACACTTGGGAAGGTTGTTTGGAGGCGGGTTGATGGCGGGATCGGAACCCGCCATCAATCAAAACGAATTTAACCTCTGACCCACCTCCAAACCCGTCCTCTGAGCGCCGGCAAAATCGTGGCCTTTGTGTTCTCTTCACAGCTTACTGTCCCACCTAGCTTTGTATCATCAGCAAACTTGGATACATTACACTCAGTCCCTTCATCGAGGTCATTAATATAGATTGTAAATAGCTGAGGCCCCAGCACTGATCCTTGCAGCACCCCACTAGTTACAGCTTGCCAACCTGAAAAAGACTCGTTTATCCCTACTCTCTGTTTGCTGTCCGTTAACCAATTCTCTATCCATGCTACTATATTGGCCCAGAAATTGGACCTCGATGGTTGCCGCGGGGGTAAGGATCCCCCGCGATATCGCACTCCGCGCCTACCTTTATGGTTTTGGCCCACACGAACTTCAGTTCCTGGGCCTCTCCCTGGTGCCGGCGCGCAGTGTATGCGTGTCCCAGAGGCGCAGTTAGTGCGATGCTACCTCTGGGATCACGTGGGCCAGTTAGAGCCAATGGCAGCACACCATATTTCAGTCATAGTTTTGACAGGAAGAGCTGTCAAAACTATGAATACAACAAGCCCCCAAAAGAACAGCTAAACCTCAATTAAATTAAAAAAAAAGCCATCACATTAATAAAATACTGTAACTATAGTTAAATAAATTAACCACTTTAAACAAAAATTTAAATTTTTGAAATTTTTTTAATTCTTTTTAAAAATTATAAAAATAAACTTACCTTTCTTTAAAGTCTCTAAAAAAGATAAACCTGTTGAAAAAAATTTAAAATAATACTTAATTAACTACTTACCTTGTTAAAAGGGGGTCTTACGCCTGCTTTCTTTATGTGTAAAATCTTCAACACTTACCTGCGCGTTCAAACCTGAAAAAAAAACTAAGTGTGCTGCGTGCGCACAACCTGTAGCGTGCACACGGTTCACTTAGGAACCACCCCCTTCGCAATACCCGAAGTGCCGGTTTCCCGCACATGCGCAGTGCATGCAGGAAACCGGCACTTCGGGACCTAATACGCGAGAGTACACAGTGCGTAATCTCCCGTATTAGGTCTAATTTTCGGGCCATTACTCCCAACCCCATGAGCCCTTATCTTGTGTAATAACCTTTTATGTGGCACCTTATCAAATGCCTTTTGGAAATCCAAATATACTACATCCACTGGTTCCCCTTTATCTACCCTGCTAGTTACATCCTCAAAAAACTCTAATAAATTTGTCAAACACGATTTCCCTTTCATAAAACCATGTTGACTCTGTCAAATCATGTTATGATTTTCTAAGTGCCCTGATACCACTTCCTTAACAATGGATTCCAGCATTTTCCCGATGACTGATTTCAGGCTAACTGGCCTGTAGTTCCCTGTTTTCTCTCTCCCTCCTTTCTTGAATAGTGGTGTTACATTTGCTACTTTCCAATCCGCTGGGACCGTTCTCGAATCTAGGGAATTTTGGAAGATGAAAACCAATACATCCAATATCTCTGCCACCACCTATTTTAGAACCCTAGGATGTAGTCCATCAGGTCCTGGGGATTTGTTGGCTTTTAGTCCCATTAGTTTCTCTAGTACTTTTTCTCTACTTATATTAATTACATTAAGTTCCTCACCCTCATGAGACCCTTGGTTCCCCACCACTTTTGGTATGCTTTTTGTGTCTTCTACTGTGAAGACAGATACAAAATATTTGTTTAACGTTTCTGCCATTTCCTTATTCCCCATAATAATTTCTCCTGTCTCAGCCTCTAAGGGACCAATGTTTACTTTTGCTACTTGCTTCCTTTTTACATACTTGTAGAAGCACTTACAATCAGTTTTTAAATTTCTTGCTAGTTTTCTCTCATATTCTACTTTTTCCCTTTTTATAAATCTTTTGGTCATCCTTTGCTGGTTTCTGAAACTCTCCCAATCCTCAGGCTTACTACTATTCTACACAACATTATAAGCTTCTTGTTTAAATCTAATGCTATCCTTTACATCTTTAATTAGCCATGGATGGATCACTTTTGAGAGGTCGCACAACACCAGGTTATAGTCCAACAGTTTTATTTGAAATCACAAGCTTTCGGAGCTTACTACTCCTTCGTCGGGTGAAGTAAAGAGATACAGAATCGCCAAAGCATATATAGATAGAGAACAATGCATGTGTACCTTACAATTGCAGACAACTAAATTAAATCATCCTGACTGTTTATCTGCCGAGGTGTGATAAAGTTAATCAGGTCAGCCAGGAAGGTACCACATCAAAGACATAGCAAGATACAACTGAGACAATGAGGTGGAGTCGCAGGGGGTCTAACGTGTCAAAAGCTGCCGTCTGTATGTAAAACGATAAGCTTAAAAATTTTACTTTTTTACTGGGAATCACATCTGTGAACAAGCCAACGACGACTCGAGTCCGGATCACGTCATGTATCGTGACATAAACGACCTGATTAACTTTATCACACCTCGGCAGATAAACAGTCAGGATGATTTAATTTAGTTGTCTGCAATTGTAAGGTACACATGCATTGTTCTCTATCTATATATGCTTTGGCGATTCTGTATCTCTTTACTTCACCCGACGAAGGAGTAGTAAGCTCCGAAAGTTTGTGATTTCAAATAAAACTGTTGGACTATAACCTGGTGTTGTGCGACCTCTCAATTTTGTCCACCCCAGTCCAACACCGGCATCTCCGCATCTGGATCACTTTTCCCATGGAGTTTTTTTTCTCAATGGAATGTATTTTTGTTGAGAATTATGAAATATTTCTTTAAATGCTAGCCACTATTTATCTACCGCCATACCTTTTAATTTATTTTTCCAATCTACCTTAGACAAATCGCCCCTCATACCTCTGAAATTGCCTTTATTTAATTTAAAGACTCTAGTTTCGGACTTAGGCAAGTCACTTTCAAACTTAATGTGAAATTCTATCATATTATGATCACTCCATATGATGTTGTCCAGCAGGTACAAGGTACTTGCTACCTGTATGGATGAGGAAAAGGACTGCAGGGAGGATTGGCAAACTGACCACGGCACTGTGGTACAAGGGGGTCATCCAAGTTGGGGGAGAAGAAAGGAATGTAATAGTGGTAGGGGACAGTATAGTCAGGGGGATAGATACTGTTCTCTGCAGCCGCGAAAGAGAGTGCCGAAGGCTGTGTTGCCTGCCAGGGTTAAGGATATCTCCTCGCGGCTGGAGAAGAAGTTGGAATGGGAGGGGGAGGATCCAGTTGTCGCGGCCCATGTAGGAACCAATGGCATAGGTAGAACTAAGAATGAGGTTCTACTGAGGGAGTTTGAGGAGCTAAGGTCTAAATTAATAAGCAGACCCTCAAGGGTAATAATCTTTGGATTACTACCTGAGCCACATGCAAATTGGCATAGGGTCATCAGATCAGAGAGGTAAATGCGTGGCTCAAAGAGTAGTGTGGGAAAAAGGGGTTTCAATTCATGGGGCACTGGCACCAGTACTGGGGAAAGAGGGAGCTATTCCGTCGAGACGGGCTCCACTTAAACTGGGCTGGGACCAGCATCCTGGCGAATCAAATAACTAGGACTGTGGATACGGCTTTAAACTAAAAAAGGTGGGGGAGGGGTCAGATGAGGGGAAATTTAGAAATCTAAAGAGAAAAGTCAAGGCATTAGAGCAGTGTAGCGATTTGGGTAAAAATAAGCAGAGTGTGACAGGATGGGACAGAGAGTTTAACGGTAGCAGTGCAGCAGAGAATAAGGTCAAAACAGGGAATAATGTTAAAAAATGTAAATGAAAGGCTCTTTATCTGAATGCATGAAGCATTCGTAACAAGATAGATGAACTAGTGGCACAAATAGAGATAAATGGGTTTGATCTAATAGCCATTACAGAGATGTGGTTGCAAGGTGACCAAGGTTGGGAGCTAAGGGGGAAAAATTGGGCTGTTTTGTGCCTCCCACAGGGGGTGCCACCAAATTTTTTCTCCTAAATTTTCCAGGGTACTTGACGTTTCAAAATGACAGGCAGAATGGAAAAGAAGGGAGGTAGCCCTGATAATAAAGGATGACATAGGGACAGTAGAGAGAATGGATCTCGGCTTGAAAGATCAGGAAGTAGAATATGGGTGGAGATAAGGAATAACAAGGGGCAGAAAACGCTGGTGGGAGTAGTATATAGGCCCTCTAACAGTAGCTATACCGTTGGACAGAATATTAATCAAGAAATAGTAGCAGCATGCAACAAAGGTAATGCAATAATCTTGGGGGACTTTAATCTTCATATAGACTGGACAAATCAAATGGGCAAAGGTAGTCTGGAGGACGAGTTCACGGAATGCATTCAGGATAGTTTCCTAGAACAATATGTCATGGAACCAACCAGGGAACAGGCTATTTTAGATCTTGTACTGTGTAATGAGACAGGGTTAATTAGAAATCTCATAGTATAGGATCCTCTGGGGCAGTGTGATCATAATATGATAGAATTTCGCATTAATTTTGAGAGTGATTTGCCTAAGTCCGAAACTAGAGTCTTAAACTTAAATAAAGGCAATTAGAGAGGTATGAGGGGCGAGTTGGCTAAGGTAGATTGGAAAAATAGATTAAAAGGTATGGCGGTAGATAAGCAGTGGCTAGCATTTAAAGAAAATGTCATAATTTTCAACAAAAATACATTCCATTGAGAAAGTGATCCAACCGTGGCTAACTAAAGAAGTTAAGGATAGCATTAGATTGAAAGAAGAAGCTTATAATATTGCAAAGAATAATAGTAAGCCTGAGGATTGGGAGAGTTTCAGAAACCAGCAAAGGTTGACCAAAAAATTGATAAATAGGGAAAAAATAGAATGAGAGAAAACTAACAAGAAATATAAAAGCAGATTGTAAGAGCAGTAAGGAAGAGAGTAGCAAAAGTAAACATTGGTCCCTTAGAGGCTGAGACAGGAGAAATTATTATGGGGAATAAGGAAATGACTGAAACGTTAAACAAATATTTTGTATCTGTCTTCACAGTAGAAGACACAAAAAGCATACCAAAAATGGTGGGGAACCAAGGGTCTAATGAGGGTGAGGAACTTAATGTAATTAATATAAGTAGAGAAAAAGTACAGGTACTACAGAAACTAATGGGACTAAAAGCCAACAAATCCCCTGGACCTGACGGCCTACATCCTAGGGTTCTAAAAGAGGTGGCTGAAGAGATTGTGGATGCATTGCTTTTGATCCTCCAAAATTCCCTAGATTCTAGAATCATAGTATCATAGAATCCTAGAAAGTTACAGCACGGAAGGAGGCCATTTCGGCCCATCATGTCCGCGCCGGCCAACAAAGAGCTATCCAGCCTAATCCCACTTCCCAGCTCTTGGTCCGTAGCCCTGCAGGTTACAGCATCCCAAGTGCACATCCAAGTACTTTTTTAATGTGGTTAGGGTTCCTGCCTCTACCACCCTTTCAGGCAATGAGTTCCAGACCCCCACAACCCTCTGGGTGAAGAAATTTCCCCTCAAATCCCCTCTAAACCTTCCCTCAAATACTTTAAATCTGTGCCCTCTGGTTTTTGACCCCTCTGCTAAGGGAAATAGGTCCTTTCTCTCCACTTTATCTAAGCCCCTCATAATTTTATACACCTCAATAAGGTCTCCTCTCAGCCACCTCTACTCCCGGCAACATCCTTGTAAATCTCCTCTGAACCCTCTCCAGTGCAATCACATCTTTCCTGGAATGTGGTGACCAGAACTACACGCAGTACTCTAGCTGAGGCCTAACTAGTGTTTTTTACAGTTGAAGCATAACCCCCCCTGCTCTTGTATTCTATGCCACAGCTAATAAAGGCAAGCATTCCGTATGCCCTCTTAACCACCTTATCTACCTGGCCTGCTACCTTCAGGGATCTGTGGACATGCACTCCAAGGTCCCTTTGTTCCTCTACACTACTCAGTGTCCTACCATTTAATGTGTATTCCCTTTCCTTGTTAGCCCTCCCCAAATGCATTACTTCACACTTCTCCGGATTGATTTCCATTTGCCACTGTTCTGCCCACCTGACCAATTTATTGATATCTTCCTGCAATCTACAGCTTCCTTCTTCAGTATCAACCACACAGCCGATTTTAGTATCATCTGCAAACTTCCTTATCATACCCCCTATATTCAAGTCTAGATCATTGATATAAACCACAAAAAGCAAGGGACCTAGTACTGAGCCCTGCGGAACCCCACTGGAAACAGCCTTCCAGTCACAAAAACACCCATCAACCATTACCCTCTGCTTCCTGCCTCTGAGCCAGTTTTGAATCCAACTTGACACTTTGCCCTGGATCCCATGGGCTTTTAACTTCGTGACCAGGGTGCCATGTGGAATCTTATCAAAAGCCTTGCTAAAGTCCATATACACTGCATCAAACACACTACCCTCATCTACCCTCCTTGTTACCTCCTCAAAAAATTCAATCAATTTTGTCAACACGGTGGCATAGTGGTTAGCACTGGTGCCTCACAGCGCCAGAGACCCGGGTTCGAATCTGACCTCGGGTGACTGTCTGTGTGGAGTTTGCACATTCTCCCCGTGTCTGCGTGGGTTTCCTCCGGGTGCTCCGGTTTCCTCCCACAGTCCAAAAATGTGTGGATTAGGTTGATTTGGCTATGATAAATTGACCCTTAGTGTTAGGGGGGATTAAATATGTGGGGTTATGGGGATAGGATGGGATATGTTAGGGGGAATTAAATACGTGGGGTTACGGGGGTAGGGTGGGATATGTGTACTGTGGGGATTAAAGCAGGGACAGGGTACTGGATTTGGATGATCAGCCATGATCGTATTGAATGGCGGAGCAGGCTCGACGGGCCGAATGGCCTACTCCTGCTCCTAGATTCTATGTTTCTATGTCAGACACAACCTTCCCTTAACAAATCCGTGCTGACTGTCCTTGATTGATCCGTGTCTTTCTAAATGAAGATTTATCCTGTCCTTCAGAATTCTTTCCAATAATTTTCCCACCTGACTGGCCTGTAATTACTTGGTCTATCCTTTTCTCCCTTTTTAAACAAGGGTACCACGTTAGCAGTCCTCCAGTCCTCCGGCACCACACCTGAAGCCAGAGTGGATTGGAAAATGATGGTCAGGGCCTCTGCTATTTCCTCTTTTGCTTCGCTTAACAGCCTGGGATACATTTCATCCGGGCCTGGGGATTTATCCATTTTTAAAGCTGCTAAACCCCTTAATACTTCCTCTCTCACTGTGTTTATTTCATCTAATATTTCACACTCCTCCTCCCTGATAGCAATGTCTGGTTCCCCTCTCTCCTTTGTGAAAACAGAAACAAAGTATTCATGAAGAACCCTACCGATGTCTCCCGCCTCCACACATAGATTACCCTCATGATCTCTAATAGGCCCTACCCTTTCTTTAGTTATCCTCTTACTCTTAATATATTTATAAAACATCTTTGGGTTTTCCTTGATTTTACTTGCCAAGAATTTTTCATGCTCTCTCTTTGCTTTCCCAATATCCTTTTTAATTGCACCCCTGCACTTTCTGTACTCCTCTAAAGATTCTGGCGTAGTTAGCCCTCGGTATCTGTCATATGCCTCCCTTTTTTTCTTTATCCTACCCTGCATGTCCCTAGACATCCAGGGAGCTCTAGATTTGTTAGTCCCACCTTTTTTCTTTAAGGGCACAAATTTGGTCTGAACCCTCCGGATCTCCTCCTTGAATGCCTCCCACTGCTCTGACACTGATTGGTCCCCCCGGATTGGAAGGTGGCAAATGTAACACCACTATTCAAGAAAGGAGGGAGAGAAAAAACAGGGAACTACAGGCCAGTTAGCCTCACATCAGTCATCGGGAAAGTGCTGGAATCTATTGTTAAGGAAGTGGTATCAGGGCACTTAGAAAATCATAACATGATTAGGCAGAGTTGACATGGTTTTATGAAAGGGAAATCGTGTTTGACAAATTTATTAGAGTTTTTTGAGGATGTAACTAGCAGGGTAGATAAAGGGGAACCAGTGGATGTAGTATATTTGGATTTCCAAAAGGCATTTGATAAGTTGCCATGTAAAAGGTTATTACACAAGATTAGCGCTCAAGGGGTTGGGGGTAATATAGTAGCATGGATAGAGGATTGGTTAATGGACAGAAAACAGAGAGTAGGGATAAACAGATCCTTTTCAGGTTGGCAGGCTGTAACTAGTGGGGTGCCGCAAGGATCAGTGTTGGGGCCTCAGTTATTTACAATCTATATTAATGACCTAGATGAAGGGACCGAATGTAATGTATTCAAGTTTGCTGATGATACAAAGCTAGGTGGGACAGTAAGCTGTGAGGAGAACACAAAGGCCGCGATGTCGCCGGCGCTCAGAGGGCGGGTTTGGAGGCGGGTCAGGTGGTAAAATTGCAAAATATTGACGGCGGGTTCCGATCCCGCCATCAACCCGCCTCCATGCAATTTACCAAAGGCAGCCTCCCAGACTCCCAATCGGTCCCACCACCAAGCGGCGGGATAGGCCCTTAAGCCAGTTAACTGCTTGTTAATGATAATGCTATTTTGACAGCGGTTTTAGATTTTGCCACTTTTGTTGCGTGTTCCACGCTGCTCCAAAACCACACCAGCTGATTGTGTTGGGTTCACAAGTGGCGGCCTTCTTCACAGTTGCAGCTCCAGCATAAAAACGGAGCTCTCAACAAGGCTCAGTTGCAGGTGGCAGAACTTTGTTTTTTCAGGTCTTGGAAAACTTTTTGCAGGTCTATTGATCTTGGAAGTAGTGAAGCTGAGATCCATCTCCACTGTGACCTCCTGGGAAAACCCTCTCCCCACATTGACTGAGCGCTTCCTCAACTGAGATATCCACCAGCAACATGGGAACCATTTATTTCCTTTCATCCTGGTCCTCAGATTCGGAGGAAAAGCAGCCGCGGCAGCAGCAGAACCAGGCACAACAGCAGCACCAACAGCAGGAGCGCCAACCTCCTGCTCAGCCACCTGATACTGCACAGGGCAGAAGGCGTCAGCGCAGAGCTGCACCTCACCGCAGGAGATACCCAAAACACAGGGTTTGCAGGCCAAGGGTGATCTTCCTCAACATGACTGAGCAGCAGTACCAAAGGAGGCTGAGACTTTCGCGAGAGGTAGTCGGTGACATCTGCGCAATGCTGCACCAACACCTGGAGCCCCGAGGAACGGGTGGACACCCCTTACCAGTGGCTGTCAAAGTCACCACCGCCCTCAATTTTTTTGCTTCAGGGACCTTCCAGGGCTCATCAGCAGACATCCCAGTCGGCCGCACACACTTGCATCACACATGTAACCGATGCCCTCTTTGCAAAGGCGAACAATTACATCCACTTCTCGACGGATCAAGGAAGTGTAACCGTGCGTGCGGTTGGCTTTGCAAATATGGCAGGCTTGCTAAGGGTGCAGGGTGTCGTAGACTGCACACATGTGGCCCTTAGGACACTCCATCACAACCCAGCTGTTTTTGTCAACCGTAAGGGCTTCCACTCCCTCAACGTGCAGCTGGTGTGTAACCACAGGAAGGACATTATGCATGTTTGCGCGAAGTACCCTGGCAGTTGTCATGACTCGTTCATGCTGCGGCAGTCTAGTGTGCCTCCGTTCTTCAATCTGGCAACATAACTTTCCGGATGGCTACTGGAGACAAGGGCTATCCCCCAAAAGACGTGGCTGATGACGCCGTTGAGAAGGCCATCGAACGAAGCTGAGGAGTGCTACAATGCCAGCCACATTTCGACCAGATCTATCATCGAGCAAACCATCGGCTTGCTGAAGATGCGATTCAGATGCCTTGACAGATCAGCTGGAGCCCTACAGTACTCAGCAGCCAGGGTCTCCAGAATCGTCGTGGTCTGCTGTGCACTGCACAAAATCGCACAGTATCGTGGCTTGCAGCTGTCTGAGGAACAAGTGGCTCAGCGCATAGCCTACTCAGATGAGGAGGAGGAGGAGGAGGAAGAAGACCTTGCAGAGGCGGATGAGCCTGCTGCAGCACATTGCTGCCCGGGATGCAAGGGATGCACTAATCTTTGCCAGATTCGCTTAGGTAGACGAATCAAATACATGTGGCTGGCACCTTCTTAACACACCATAGACAATGGACAAGAACCTGTGGGTTCCTATCACTCTGACCACCATCATTACAAATGCAAGTCGCCCTGAGTCCTCAATGTGCAACTTCCATTTCCCAGATCACATAGGCCAGAACTTCAACTGTTTGCCATCACTTCTGTTTAATCAATGCACAAAAGGATGACAATGGCAAAAATTAAATACTAATTGTGCTTTATCTTCCTCTTACGTGTGCTTCTACGTGGTGCTTCCCCTGTGGCTTCAGCAGATGTGGAGGCACCTTGCTCACTTTCATGCTGCTCCTGCTTCGACACCTTTGGCGGGCGTCCTCTGGGTTTGCGAGCCTGTGAGGGCTCGGCAACAGTCTGCTCCTCCTGCGGCTGTGCAGGGGCTGAGACGCCCATCTCAGTTGGGTGAAGACTCTGGTGGGGCTCTGACCGAGGGCTACTCAGTGGCATGGGGGTGTGAGTTCTTGGAGAGGAGCCCCCACTTCCTTGTTGCCTGCCACCAACATCCCTCTCATGGGTCAGCCCTACTTCACTGCTAGCAAGTGGCTTGACAGCACCTTGCTGCACATCAGTGGGGCCATGAGGACCTGTATCTACACTGGCAGTCCTACTCAAAAGGATTTCCATGAAACTCTGGTTTCTCTGCTCAATAGCTGCCCATCACTCCTCCGGCAATGTCAGTCTATTCTGAACATTCACCATGTTTTCCAGATTCTGGCAGCTTATTTCCTCCATGGCCGTAGCCATCCTCTCCTCTACCGTAGCCATCCTTTCCAGAGAGGTAGTCATCCTTACCATGGAGGTAGCCATCCTTTCCATGGAGGTTGCCATCCTTTCTGTGGTGGTGCGTTCATGCGCCAATGCCTCCACAAAGGCTCTGCTCATGTTCGCGATGGACTTCTCCGTCCTCTCCACACTCGCAGCAGCCCTGGAGACAAAACCTGCCAGAGACTCCTGCACTTGTTCCTGGAGTTCCAGCAGCACTCTCTTTCTGGATGGACCCGGAGGCACAGGGTCCACATGCAGATGAGCAGAGCTGGGAGTGCCCTGCGGCCTCCGACGAGGACTCTCCACTGCTGTCCCTGTCTCCACCATCTGCTGATGCTCACTTGTGAGCTGTGATATACCAGGTGACAACACTACTCTATGTCGTGAAGGTCCCACTGAGGTGTGTGTATCTGTGCTGCTGCTGGGTGCACTTAATTCTGCTGACGCTGCGCCCTCAGAGGTTGCAGGTTCCTCGGAGGAGTTTTCTGGCTCAGGCTCTTCCTCCTGGACAGTGGGGAGGGGGGCTGTTGATGGTCCTGTGGGGGAGTAAAGGCATGAGTTAGACATGTGATATTAACGTAGCATGCACATGGAATTGTGCAGATGATCATGGGCCAGAAATTCGGCTCCCTGGCTTCCCGCGGGTGCAAGGATCGCGCGCGCACCTACCTACCGCGCCTGCCGTTGACCCCTGGGCCCGCGGGGGATTCCGGTCCTGGGCCTCCTCCAACTGCCGGCGTGCAGTGCTTGCGTATCCCAGGGGCATAGTTGGTGCGATGTGTCCCCTGGGATCACGTGGGCCATGGAGAGCCAATGGCAGCAGACCATCTTTCATTCATAGATTTGACAGGACCTGTCAAATCTATGAATAAAGATCGGCCCCAAAACATCCCTAAAACTACAAAAAAAAAAATCACATTTTTAAAATAACTATAAATTACATTAATTAACTATTTTAAACAAAAATTTAAATTTTTGAAAAAATTAATTACACTTTTTAACGGGGCTAAAACTAAACTTAACTTTCTTTAAAGTAATTAAAAAAGATAAATCTGTGAAAAAAAAGGTTTAAATTTTAATAAAATCAACACTTACTTTGTTAAAAGAAGGCCTTGCACCTCCTTTTTCAATGTGTATCTTCTCCGTGTTTACCCTGAAGGAGGAACCTGTAAAAAAACCCGAAGTGCGAGGCGAACGCGCTGGCCCTCCGGCGTGCGCGTTCGACCTCTGAACCCCTTCCTTCAGGGGAACGGAAGTGCCGGTTTCCCGCGCATGCGCAGTGCATGCAAGAAACCGGCACTTTCGTTCCGTCCACGGGTGAGTACATACTCACCCGTGGCGAGCCTAATTTCTGCCCCCATATGTCAATCTGCATGAGCATCAAATGCCATATCAGTCACTCATGTAATGTAAATGAGAGAGATGCAAATCTATTCTGTCACCAGCTTGTACTACTGCACCCGTCTGACCGTCCCCCACTTCCACATCCTCATCGCCTCCAATTATCTCCAGGGCCACCTCCTCAGCGTTGGTAAGATGGGCAATGGAAGGTGGCCCTCCTCCTGTCTTAGCCTTTCCCTCTTATTGTGGGTTCTCTTTTCCTGCATTGAGGGACACAAGTGGAGTTTGAGTGAGAATGTTGGAGTGAGTGTAGAGAATCCATAGCATAGATGCTTTGAAGGAGACAAAGATGGAGTGAGGTGCCAATACCAAGGGCCCTCCCTGTGCGTTGTTAGTTGTTGTCATAGCAGCACAGTGATAGCGAGTGTGAGGGCAGCAAATCGAATAGTGAAGTGATTCTGTACATAGAGAGAGAGAGGGATGGTTAAGGGTACAAGCGATGTAAGGGTAAAGTGGGATGTGCAGGAGTATTTTGACAATGCAGAGTGCTGGTGATGAGAGGAGATGGGGAGCAGATTGAGGCCAAGTGTGATGTTATACTCACTTTTCCTAAGGTAATTGAACCTTTTTCTGCACTGCACCCAGGTTCGAGTGCAGATGGATTTGGAGCTCAGCTCCTGAGCAATTTGCAGCCAGACTGCTTTTGTTTGCTGTGGTGGCTTCTTCCGCCCAGAGGATGGGAAGAGTACCTCCCTGCACCCTCTGACTCCCTGCACAAGAGCATGGAGGGAGTCATCGTCAAATCTGGGAGAGGCCTTGGCCCTTGAGGTAGTCATGGCAGCAGTTGTCAGAAGGATATCCAGCAGCAAATAATGAGAGAATGAACCAAGGCTGCATGGGCTCCTTAAATGCAGCTGGCTCACAGACATCACAGACATCATCAGAGGTGAGTTCCAGACCCAAAACACTAATTGGCCCGGGGAGCGCACACACAGGGAATCAATTGCACAATTAGGGCAAAATCACAAATTTTTACCGGCTGAAAGTGGCGGCGGGATCGGAACCCGCCGACCACCTGACTCCCCACTCACCCCGCCACCAATGGGAAAATCACGGCCAGAGAGTCTGCAAAGGGATATAGATAGACTAAGTGAGTGGGCAGTAAGGTGGCAGATGGAGTATCATGTAGGGAAATGTGAGGTTATTCACTTTGGTAGGAAGAATAGAAAAACAGAATATTTTTTAAATGGTGAGAAACTTTAAAATGTTGGTGTTCAGAGAGATTTGGGTGTCCTCATGCAAGAAACACAGAAAGCTAGCATGCAGGTACAGCAAGCAATAAGGAAGGCAAATGGCATGTTGGCCTTTATTGCAAGGGAGTTGGAGTATAAGAGTAAGGAAGTCTTGCTACAATTGTACAGGGCCTTGGTGAGACCACACCTGGAGTACTGTGCACAGTTTTGGTCTTCTTATCTAAGGAAGGATATACTTGCCTTTGAGGCGGTGCAATGATGGTTCACTGGATTGATTCTGGGATGATAGGGCTGTCCTATGATGAGAGATTGTGTAGAATGAGCCTATACTCTCTGGAGTTTAGAAGAATGAGAGGTGATCTCTTTGAAACATACAAGATTTTGAAGGGGATTGACAGGGTAGATGCTGAGAGGTTGTTTCCCCTGGCTGGAGTGTCTAGAACGAGGGGGCATAGTCTCAGGATAAGGGGTAGGCCATTTAAGACTGAGATGAGGGGGAATTTCTTCACTCAGAGGGTTGTGAATCTTTGGAATTCTGTGCCCCAGAGGGCTGTGAATGCTGAGTCTTTGAGTATATTCAAGGCTGAGATCGATAGATTTTTGGACTCTAGGGGAATCAAGGGATATGGAGATCGGGCGGGAAAGCGGAGTTGAGGTCGATGATCAGCCATGATCTTTTTGAATGGCGGAACAGGCTCGAGGGGCCGTA
Source organism: Squalus acanthias (assembly GCA_030390025.1). Taxonomy (NCBI): domain Eukaryota; kingdom Metazoa; phylum Chordata; class Chondrichthyes; order Squaliformes; family Squalidae; genus Squalus; species Squalus acanthias. The sequence continues at coordinate 30,270,702 of CM059436.1, read as the reverse complement.
TGGCCTACTCCTGCTCCTATTTCTTATGTTCATATATGTTCTTATTAATTTAATAAGTGCTAGCAAGTTACAGTTTCTCAGCTCTTAATTTAACCCCCATCCCTAACTTAGGGCTCGATTTTGCCTGGCCTGAGGAGTGGGGATTGGAGGCGTGTGAGGTGTTAAAATCACAAAAAATGGTGGGTGGCTCCGATCCCGCCTCCAGCCCGCTGCCGAGCAATTTTCCCAGAATCGGGGTTTCAGACCCCGCTTCCATCCCGCCTTCAAGAGGAGGGATAGGCCCTTAAGGCCCTTAACCAGTTAAGTGCTACAGGATCGATTCCTCCCCCCAACGGTAAAAATATTGGACTATGAAAGATAAAAACCCAGAAGTGCACAGCCCGCAAAAAGAGCTGGGCAATAAAGGGTTAATTCAAACATTGCAGCCGAAACTACGAACCTTCAAGAGACTGGATCACAGACAATCTAATATACGAATCTAAAGTCTGAACAAGAACATCCGCATATTCATGCACCTTAAGGGGTTACATTGTCCACCTTAGACCATGGCCCCCGAATAACCAGTTTCAGTGCAGGCCTAGACAATGGGCCGGGCCTTGAATCTTTTGAATACGAATGCTAACAGAAACCAACAACTTCGCACATGCAGTCACTTTGGGAGGGTTGCATTGTCAAAAAGATATCTCAAATCAATGGACAATACCAGGAACAATTCACACATTTTGATATGGCCATCACATGCTCAGAGGGGGCCAGGATATACTGAAGGTTGGAAATAACAACAGAAAATGCTGGAAAAACTCAGCAGGCCAGGCAGCATCCGTGGAGAGAGAAAGAGAGTTAACAGCACCTCATCTTTCGTTTAGGCACGCTACAGCCCTCTGGACTCAATATCGAGTTCAACAATTTTAGATCATAACCTCAGCTCCAATCACATTTATATTTTATTTTTATTTGTCCCCCCCCCCACCTTTTTTTTCCTCCTAGAAGCTGGCAGCTGTCCTTCATTCTGCCAGTGGATTTCACACTTCATTCAGCCTTAATCTGTCACATTAACACCACCTCTAGCCTTGCATATCTCTTAATGTCTCTTAATGTCTCTTCATCTCCCCCTTTGTTCCTTTATCCCCTCCCCCTTTTCCCAGCTTTACCCTGGCCTTAAATCTATTTGATTTCCGGCTCTTCCCAGTTCTGATGAAAGGTCATCGACCTGAAACGTTAACTCTCTTTCTCTCTCCACGGATGCTGCCTGGCCTGCTGAGTTTTTCCAGCGTTTTCTGTTGTTATTTCGGATTTCCAGCATCCGCAGTATTTTGCTATCGTATACTGAAGGTTGGTTTTGGTTTAAAGTAAGATCACTTCGAAGACAGCGTGGGTGGAAGCCGACGGCACAACAGCGAACAGAAAGATTCGGGCCTCCAATCAACTCCAAGAGACAGCTGGTCGAGAATGGTGATTGTATGTTTCAGCCAAATCATAGAGGGGGTTTTGTGATTGAGTCTGGGTAAGTTTATATGTAACAGTCAAATCGCGGACGGGTTTAACTGTGTCATATTGTGTCGATGCAAATGACCCTTGCGTAGGGGTTTGTATTTTGGGGTTGTTAGCCTGATATAAATCGTAAGGATTTATACTGGGGAGGTAATTGTGTGTGTGTGTTCAATAAATGAATGAATCAAAGGTTGAGCCAAAACCCTGTGCCGTGTGTATTTTGTTCTTATAAATCCTGATGTCCAAGAACTGTGTGTAACGGGGGACCAGCATCAGAGAAAGCCCCTTACAGTGCCTCTATAATCCAATTTTGAGAGGCCTTTCTGAATTTAACACTTTTCCCCCGTGCTGCACATCTCCTCTGGAACACGCCAGTTAATCCTGGCGGCCTCACAAATGGATTGCTTACTAACATAGAAACATAGAATCTAGGAGCAGGAGTAGGCCATTCGGCCCGTCGAGCCTGCTCCACCATTCAATACGATCATGGCTGATCATCCAAATCCAGTACCCTATCCCTGCTTTAATCCCCACAATACACATATCCCACCCTACCCCTGTAACCCCACGTATTTAATTCCCCCTAACATATCCCATCCTATCCCCATAACCCCACATATTTAATTCCCCCTAACACTAAGGGTCAATTTATCATAGCCAAATCAACCTAACCCGCACATTTTTGGACTGTGGGAGGAAACCGGAGCACCCGGAGGAAACCCACGCAGACACGGGGAGAATGTGTAAACTCCACACAGACAGTCACCTGAGGTCAGATTCGAACCCGGGCCCCTGGCGCTGTGAGGCACCAGTGCTAACCACTATGCCACCGTGTTAACAGCTGCAGCTCCACCATTAAAAAGGAGTTTTCAGCAATCATCATTTGCAGGTGGCAGAACTTTGTTGTCTCAGGTCTGGGGGAACTTTTAGCAGGCCTACTCATTGTCGTGGAAGTTTGGAGCCTGAGACCCATCTCCAGTATGACCTCCTGGGAAACCCCTCTCCCCACCTTGACTGAGCGCTTCCTCAACTGAGGTATACACCAGAAGAATGGGAATTATTTATTTCCTTTCCTCCTGGACAGTGGGGAGGGGGTGCTGTCACTGGTCCTGTGGGGGAGTAAAGGAAAGAGTTAGACACGTGAGATAAACGTTGCATGCACATTGAATTGTGCAGATGATCATAAGTCAATCTTTTAGAGCATCAGAATCAATACAGTCACTCATGCAATATCAATGAGAGAGATGAAAAACTATTCTGTCAGCAGCTTGCTCTGATGCGCCCGTCTGTCCGTCCCCCACTTGCGCATCCTCCTCCACTCCCACGATCTCCAGGGCTGCCTCCTCTGCAGTGGTGAGCTGTGCTATTGAGGGCGGCCCTCCTCGTGTCCTCGTCCTCTCCCTCTTATTGTGGGCTCTCTTTTCCTGCAATGAGGGACACAAGTGGAGTTTGATTGAGAATGAAGGAGTGAGTGTAGAGAATCCATAGCATAGATGCTTAGAAGGACACAAAGATGGAGTGAGGTGCCAAGACCAAGGGCCCTCCCTGTGTGTTGTAAGTTGTTGTCATAGCATCACAGTGATATGGAGTGTGAGGGCTGCATAGTCGAATAGTTAAGTGAATGTGAACATACAGAGAGAGGGAATGGGTAAGGGTGCAGGGATGTAAGGGTGAAGTGGGATGTGGAGGAGGAGGTTGACAAAGCAGAGTGCTGGTGATGAGAGGCGATGGGGATCAGATTGATGGTCATAGGGATGGAATACTCACTTTTCCTGTGTGGAGAAGGTCATGAAACCTCTTTCAGCACTGCAGCCAGGTTCTGCTGCACATTGAAATGGCATTCACCTCCTGTGCCACTTGCAGCCACACAGCTTTGGTCTATGGTGGAAGCTTTTTCCTCATTGAGGAAGGAAAGAGCACTTCCTTGTTTGCTCTTGCTCCCTCCACCAGAGCTTGCAGGGAGGCCTCATCGAATCTGGGTGTACACTTTGGTCTGGTGCTGGACATAGTAGCAGTAGGAATCCCTCAGAAGTATGTTGATAAAGTTGTAAGGCTGAAAAAGAACCAAGGCTGCTTGCAGGCCTTAAATCCAGCTGCATAGATGACATCATTGGAGGCGAGTTTCAGTATCAAAAGACTCATTGGGCCAGGGGTAGCCACACGCTGGAAATCAAGTGCCCAATTAGGGCAAAATCGCACTTTTGTCCCGCCTCACATCAGAGGCGGGGTCCTGACACTCCGACCACCCGACATGCCCCCAGCCCGCCCCCAATGACAAAATCCAGCCCTTAGAGAGCAAAAAAAAGCTGTAATACTCACCAACCAATCACATACCTGTGACGTCAATCTTTGATTTTTTTTTGTTTTTGAATCGGAGCCTCGCCGCTGCCGCTGCTTTAATTCAGGTCCGCTCTCGGGCCGCTCTTTATCCTCTCGCTGCTGCCGCTGCTTTAACTCAGGTCCGCTCTCGGGCCGCTCTCGGGCCGCTCTTTATCCTCTCGCCGCTGCCACTGCTTTAATGGAGGTCCGCTCTCGGGCTGCTCTTTATCCTCTCGCTGCTGCTGCTGCTTTAACTCAGGTCCGCTCTTGGGCTGCTCTTTATCCTCTTGCCGTTGCCGCTGCTTGTCTGATACAATTCCATCATTTGCGTAGCATTTCCCAAATAAAAGGGAAAATTTGATGGGAGGAAAAAGGTGAAGGGACCCAGCAAAAATGGGCCCCATCCCAATTTCTTTAGGCTTATTTATTTTTTTGATATCAAACATATCCTGCAGACAGCGATAAGCGTGAAAGAAATTCTCCAATGAACATGGAAGATGATTCAATTCAATACCTACAATGAACTATTATTTCCTTTATGAAAATAATTAAATTATATCGTTAGGCAGGTATATTGTTAATTGTGAAACACTTGCAGTTCTTCCTTTCTACCATACCTGTGATGTGGGGAAGTAAACACTGCTATTTTAGTCACTGCTCTGTTGAAGCTTTGAAATCTTACCCTTTATCATCATTCAAATAACTCTCAGGTTTAACTTTCAGTTTTCATATTTGGGCCCCACTCCCCACACAAAACTGTATGAGCAGAATTTCTATGAGGTGCCCTGATCTCCCGCTCTAACATCAGCAGAAAATCGGAGAAATGGTGTAAACGGCCCCGGGGATTCTGCCAAAGTTATGGTGGGAGATCGGGAGAGTCCCAGCAGAAATGATTGTTGCGTGAGTTTCTTCTGATTGCCCTAGCAAAGATTTTAAAGTCCTTAATATGTACTATTTTATGGTCTACCCTTTGAGGTTTAACACAGAAGGCAAGCCTGTTATCCCTCTCTAACTAAATTCTCCACTAATTATTTACATCTACTTTTTTGTTAAACTTTACATATAGAGGAAAATATGACCCATAATGAGTGTCATGCCTCGACAAATCATGATTAAAGTGATCACATTATACAACAAATCTCAGAGCATATTAAACATAAAATGATAAACAACTTTTAATACAAATCACGAGCAAACTTCCCAACATTTATGAAAGATGCCCTTTAATACAAGAAAGATTTTGTTCTATTTGTTTAGATTATGACACTAACAGAAGAGATGTGTTTTAAAATATATGTCAAGAACACTGTTTCTTTTTACTTTGAAGCCTGAAACAAGGTTCAAAAAAAGTACTTAGTATTTTACTTCTTACAGCAAACAGCTTAGAACTACAACGTGCATCTTGTGTTTCTTGCCAAAAAGGTCAATAGGACTCACGCTGAAACTGTTACTGAGGAACAAGGTTGCATCATTTAAAATGACTTCTTCCAGCCATGTTGGAATCATAGAATCCTAGAAAGTTACAGCTCGGAAGGAGGCCATTTCGGCCCATCGTGTCCGCGGCGGCCAACAAAGAGCTATCCAGCCTAATCCCACTTCCCAGCTCTTGGTCCGTAGCCCTGCAGGTTACAGCATCCCAAGTGCACATCCAAGTACTTTTTAAATGTGGTTAGGGTTTCTGCTTCTACCACCCTTTCAGGCAGTGAGTTCCAGACCCCCACAACCCTCTGGGTGAAGAAATTTCCCCTCAAATACCCTCTAAACCTTCCACCAATTATTTTAAATCTGTGCCCCCTGGTTTTTGACCCCTCTGCTAAGGGAAATAGGTCCTTTCTATCCACTTTATCTAGGCCCCTCATAATTTTATACACCTCAATCAAGTCTCCCCTCAGCTTCCTCTGTTCCAAGGAAAACAAACCCAGCCTATCCAGTCTTTCCTCATAGCTAAGATTCTCTACTCCCGGCAACATCCTTGTAAATCTCCTCTGTACCCTCTCTAGTGCAATCACATCTTTCCTGTAATGTGGTGACCAGAACTGCACGCAGTACTCTAGCTGAGGCCTAACTAGTGTTTTATACAGTTGAAGCATAACCCCCCTGCTCTTGGGCTAATAAAGGCAAGCATTCTGTATGCCTTCTTAACCATCTTATCTACCTGGCCTACTACCTTCAGGGATCTGTGGACATGCACTCCAAGGTCCCTTTGTTCCTCTACACTACTCAGTGTCCTACCATTTAATGTGTATTCCCTTTCCTTGTTAGCCCTCCCCAAATGCATTACCTCACACTTCTCCAGGTTGAATTCCATTTGCCACTGTTCTGCCCACCTGACCAATTTATTGCTATCTTCCTGCAGTCTACAGCTTCCTTCTTCAGTATCAACCACACAGCCGATTTTAGTATCATCTGCAAACTTCTTAATCATACCCCCTATATTCAAGTCAAGATCGTTGATATATACCACAAAAAGCAAGGGACCTAGTACTGAGCCCTGCGGAACCCCACTGGAAACAGTCTTCCAGTCACAAAAACACCCATCAACCATTACCCTCTGTTTCCTGCCTCCGAGCCAGTTTTGAATCCAACTTGTCACTTTGCGCTGGATCCCATGGGCTTTTAACTTCGTGACCAGTCTGCCATGTGGAACCTTATCAAAAGCCTTGCTAAAGTCCATATACACTACATCAAACGCACTACCCTCATCTATCCTCCTTGTTATCTCCTCAAAAAATTCAATCAAGTTTGTCCCATGAACTATCCAGCTTTACATGGTGTCAACAGAGTGAACCATTGCGGAGGAGTCAACAACAAGGCCAGCCAAAATATGTTATTATTTAAAATTAATATATTCTATAGTTTCAACTAAAATTTAAAAAGGCTTGTAAGATGACTAGCATATACAAAAGGCTGGCGAAGGAATACTACTGAACTTGTGGAGTGGTCTGTATAATTCATGATGCGGAGATGCCGGTGTTGGACTGGGGTGGACAAAAATGAGAAGTCGCACAACACCAGGTTATAGTCCAACAGTTTTATTTAAAATTACGAGCTTTCGGAGCTGCTGCTCCTTCATACCTCTACCTGACGAAGGAGCAGCAGCTCCGAAAGCTCGTAATTTTAAATAAAACTGTTGGACTATAACCTGGTGTTGTGCAACTTCTCATTTTTGTATAATTCATGAGTACTAAGTGATGTGGTCTTTTTTTAAGTTAAGAAACATAGGTGAAGGACCAGGGTCAATAATTGAAGAATTGCTAACTACTGCTGAAGATCCACAGCATCAGTATCAGGGAAACATAATGCTTTCACTTAAAAAGGGCAACAAAACTGATCCAGACAACTACAGGCCCATTAGCCTAACATCAATTACAGGTAAAACAACAGAATCTAAAGGGCATGCTGCGGAAGTACCTGTATAGCAATAACATAAAAAGCCTACATGGATCTAGAAGATGAACAACCTCCCTGAAGAGAACAACAGCAGCCTGAAATTATAATGTGCCTTTAATGCTGAAAATGTCCCACGGCGTTTCACAATTTGGATTGGAAATGAACACCAAGCCTGGAAAAGAGTGATTAGGAAATGAAATAGAGAGCACAGCTGAAGAGATGGATTTTAAGAAGATTTTACAAGGTAAAAAGAGAGCTCGAGGGATCAAAAGGTAAATGAAGAGAGTTCCAGAGAGCAGGACCAATACGATTGAAGGCTCCACCACCAGTGATGGGGTGAAGGGAGGAGGAATGAATAGAAGGCCAGAATCAGAGCATCCAGAAGGGGTTATAGAGCTAGAGGAGCTTGCAGAGATAGGGTGAGACAAATTCGTGGAAGGATTTATAGACAAGGACAAGTCTAGAAATAGGAGGATAGAGCAGATGAATGCGTGGCTGCAGAGAAGGTGCGGGAGGAATAGCTTTGGTTCCTGGGACACTGGGACCGGTTCTGAGGGAGGTGGGACCTGTACAGGCCGGACGGGTTGCACCTCAACAGAGCCGGGACCAATGTCCTCGCGGGGGGTGGGGGGGGGGTTGCTAGTACTGTTGGGGAGGGTTTAAACTAATTTGGCAAGGGGATGGGCATCAGGATGTGGCATTAGAAAGGAGAAACAGGTGCACAAAGGATTGGCAGAGACAGATAGCACTAGAGTAAGAAATAGTACGGTATTAGGTGGGGTCAGACTAAGAGAGAATATAAGAAGGTCTAAGATAGATTTACAGTGCGTGTGTAAATGCACGAAGCGTGGTAAATAACATTGGTGAGCCGCAGGCGCAAATAGCCACATGGGAATATGATGTTGTGGCGATAACAGAGACCTAGCTCAAAAAAGGGCAGGATTGGGTACTAAATATTCCTGGATATTAGGTATTCAGGAAAGATAGAGAAGAAAAGAAAGGAGGTGGGGTGGCAGTATTGGTTAAGGAGAATATTGCAGTGCTGGAGAGAGAGGATGTCCTGGAGGGGTCAAGGACAGAATCTATTTGGTTAGAGTTGAGAAACAATAGAGGTGCTATTACACTACTAGGTGTATTCTATAGACCACCTACTAGTGGGAAGGATATAGAGGAGCAAATTTGCAGGGAAATTACAGAGAGGGGCAAGAACTATTGGGGCCAGTGTTTCCCCACACCAGCACAGATTGTGTGAACATTACGCCGGAGTCTTGGGCTGTCACTTAACTAATTTCATAGTCTCCATCAGTATAGCTTTTGGTATTATCTGAAGGGCTTTGGCTGTCATGTGAGTTGAGATTTACAAGAATCCTGACGGGAAGTGGACCTGGTTGTTGAGTTTACCTGCTAATGTCCCACAGAATGAGTGGCTTGGCGTTGGTCACCTTTTACAGAAAACTCATTCCAGTGTATGGGCTGCCATGTTGATAGAGCAGCCATCCCTCAACTCTCGAACTGGTTTATGTAACGGTGAAACCTAGTGCAATTTTTTTATTGCTTTTGCATATGTAGATTTCTGTAAATTGCAAAGTATCACTTATCTCTAGCTGTGGGGCTTTTCTGATTTCTGTACAGACGAGCGAACAAGAATCCTAAACAACGCAACTGGCCTGCGCGGGCAGGCTAAGCACTCAGCCTGCCCATAGATAGAAAAATGGAAGGCAGTTAGTCCTTGGGGGCGACTGCCTCTGAATAAATCTGGGAATTCCATATTTTAGAGTGGTCCAACGCACTCAGGAGGTAATAGCACCATCATGTTTACTTTGCAGTATTACTGCCTGTAAATGCACCATTTAGATATCTTGGTCAAATATTTGTCGGGTTCCAATTAACCTCTCCAATGTGAGTTTCCACAAAGACTATGTGGGAGGTTGAACAGGTTCGATGAAGTCTCCATATCTGAGGGCACTCTGATTTACACAGCTACCTGTGTAAACCTGTTTGTTTATCTCCCCCTACGTACAAAATGAGAAGTCTCCCATTCAGCAAGAGTAAAAATGACCAGACACATGGGGGCAGAATGTATTCACGAGGGAACCTTTGACTGCGTATAACTTCTTATCTGGTTAATTGCTGGGTGAAAGTTGTGTGCACTTACCCATGATTGACACAGCTGCCACATAATTCTTTTCATAGCTAACAATTGTGGATAAGGTAATTGGTCACACAGCTAAGATGCTATAACTGTATTTGTGAATGTTTCTGACGCAAGGACCAGGATGACTACTTAAAGCATAGTCATTCTACATGGCTGAGGATCCCTGGGTATCCACAAGACTCGCAAAAAAGGCTTATAGAACTGCTTTTCTTTTGATAGGTTATTCAGTGGCCAAATGGACCCGGCTCGAGAGCTTAAAAAGCAGCAGGCGAGCTTCTTGCCTGTCTGGGAATTGGTTCTGGGATGAAAGTCACAGTCTCCCACCAGACCTGCCTTTATGAAGAAGCAGTCCTCATAAAGTTCTGCTCATGCTGAGTTTTCTGCTGGTGCCAGGGTGCGCTTCATGGTGAGGGGCATCTTGTGGTACAACACTGGCGTTGGAGGCTGTGAATTGTAATCTGCAACTAGCAGTCTTAGACTGGAAGCGTGGGGTTAAACCTGGGTTTCAACTTTAGCAGAATCTGAAAGTTGTGTTGGGTTACTATACTTTTAACTGGAAGCCTTTGAGGCAGCTGAGGCGACTTGTGTTCTCATCTTAAATTTTCCAATTTCTAAAAGATGGCATTAGAGAATTAAAGGTGGCAGTTTACAAAAGTCTGAAGCTGGTGTTCTGTGTTTGATCCTGGAGTTGTACTCCATACAAGCATGGTGCTTTTTCCTCAGTAGGTTGTCCGATGGGTGAAATGGGCAATAGTTTCTCTGCACAAAAAGACTAAGCTTACATTGGATCAGGCTGGTCAGATTTTGATCTCTGTTGATGTCCACTGTCTTCGTATTCAGCACCGTTAAGAAAATTCTTTTAAGGTAACTTTGTTTGGCAAAAGTAGGTAGAACTTTACAATCTTTACACATGGCAGATGAAATTCTCAACACAGATAAGTGAGAGGTGATACATTTTAATAGGAAGAATGAGGAGAGACAATACAAACTAAATGGTACAATTTTATAAAGGGTGCAAGAACAGAGAGACCTGGGGGTGTTTGTACACAAATCTTTGAAGGTGGGAGGACTAACAGGAGGGTTAATAAAGCATATGGGATCCTGGGCTTTATAAATAGAGGCATAAAGTACAAAAGACAGGAGATTATACTAAACCTATATAAAACGTTTGCTTGGCCCCAGTTGGAGTATTGTGTCCAATTTTGGGCACCGCACTTTAGGAAGGACGTGAAGGCTTTCGAGAGGTTACAGAAGAGATTTACTAGAATGGTTCCTGAGATGAGGGATTACAGTTGCGTGTATAAACTGGAGAAGCTGGGGTTCTCCTTGGAGCAGAGAAGGCTAAGGAGATTTGATAGAGGTGTTTAAAATCATGAAGGGTTTAGAGAGTAAATAAGAGAAACTGTATCCAATGGCTGAAGGGTTGACAACCAGAGGACACAGATTTAAGGTGATTGGTAAAAGAACCAGGGGCGACATGAGGAAAACTTTTTATGCAACGAGTGCAACTGCCCGATAGCGTGGTGGAAACAGATTCAATAGTAGCTTTCAAAAGGGAATTGGATAAATACTTGAAGGAGAAAAAAATTGCAGGTATATGGGGAAAGAGGAGAGTGAGACTAACTGGATTGCTCTTTGAAAGAGCTGGCACAGACTCAATGGGATGAATGGCCCCCTTCTGTGCTGTACTATTCTATGAACTATAGAGTAGTGATAATGGGGGACTTCAACTATCCTAATATAGACTGGGATAGTAACAGTGTAAAGGGCAGAGAGGGAGATGAATTTCTGAAGTGTGTTCAGGAGAACTTTCTGGATCAGTACGTTTCTGGCCCAAGGAGGAAGGAGGCATTGCTGGATCTGGTTCTGGGGAATGAGGTGGGTCAAGTGGAGCAAGTGTCAGTAGGGGAACATTTAGGGAACAGTGATCATAGTATCATAAGGTTTAGATTAGCTATGGAATAGGACGGGGAACAATCTAGAATAAAAATACTTAATTGGAGGAAGGCTAATTTCAGTGGGTTGAGAACGGATCTGGCCCGGGTAAACTGGAATCAAAGATTGGCAGGCAAAACTGTAATCAAACAATGGATTGCCTTTAAAGAGGAGATGGTTCGGGTACAGTCGAGGTACATTCCCACGAGGGGGAAAAGTACGGCAACCAAAGTCAGAGCTCCCTGGATGACAAAAGAGATAGAGAGTAAGATGAAGCAGAAAAAGGTGGCGTATGACAGATGTCAGGTTGAGAATACAAGTGATAACCAGGCTGAATATAGAAAGTTCAGAGGGGAAGTGAAAAAGGAAATAAGAGGGGCAGAGAGAAAATGTGAGAATAGATTGGCAGCTAACATAAAAAGGAATCCAAAAGACTTCTATAGGCATATAAATAGTAGTCGGGTAGTTAGGCGGGGGGAGGTGGGGCCGATTAGGAACCAAAATGGAGACCTACACGTGGAAGCAGAGGGCATGGCTGAGGTACTAATTGAATACTTTGCATCTGTCTTTACCAAGGAAGAAGATGCTGCCAAAGTCATAGTGAAAGAGAAGGTAGTTGAGATACTGGATGGGATAAAAATTGATAAAGAGGAGGTACTAGAAAGGCTGGCTGTACTTAAAGTAGGTAAGTCACCAGGACCGGATGGGATGCATCCTAGGATGCTGAGGGAAGTAAAGGTGGAAATTGCAGAGGTACTGGTCATAATCTTCCAATCCTCCTTAGATACGGGGTGGTGCCAAAGGACTGGAGAATTGCAAATGTTACATCCTTGTTCAAAAAAGCGTGTAAGGATAAATCCAGCAACTACAGGCCAGTCAGTTTAACCTCGGTGGTGGGGAAGCTTTTAGAAACTATAATCCAGGACAAAATTAACAGTCACTTGGACAAATGTGGATTAATTAAGGAATGCCGGGATGGATTTTTTAAAGGTGAATCGTGTTTAAATAACTTGATTGAGTTTTTTGCTGTGGTAACAGAGAGGGTTGATGAGGGCAATGCGGTTGATGTAGTGTATATTGACTTCCAAAAGACGTTTGATAATAGGCTTGCCAGCAAAGTTGAAGCCCATGGAATAAAAGGAACAGTGGTAGCATGGACACGAAATTAGCTAAGTGACAGAAAATAGAGAGTAGTGGTGAATGGTTGTTTATCGGACTGGAGGAAGGTATACAGTGGTTTTCCCCAGGGGTCGGTACTAGGGCCACTGCTTTTCTTGATATATATTAATTATTTGGACTGGGTGTACAGGGCACAATTTCAAAATTTGCAGATGGCACAAAACTTGGAAGTATAGTGAACAGTGAGGAGGATAGTGATAGACATCAAGAGGACATAGTCAGGCTGGTGGAATGGGTGGACAAGTGGCAAATGAAATTTAACGCAGAGAAGTGCGAAGTGATACATTTTGGTAGGAAGAACGAGGAGAGGCAATATAAACTAAAGGGTACAATTCTAAAGGGGGTGTATGAACAGAGAGACCAGGGGTATATGTGCACAAATCATTGAAGGTGGCAGGGCAGGTTGAGAAAGCGGTTAAAAAAAATATGGGATTCTGGGCTTTATAAATAGATGCATAGAGTACAAAATCAAGGGAGTTATGATAAACCTTTATAAAACACTGGTTCAGCCTCAACTGGAGTATTGTGTCCAATTCTGGGCACTACATTTTAGGAAGGATGTGAAGGCTTTAGAGAGGGTGCAGAAAAGATTTACAAGAATGGTTCCAGGGATGAGGGACATCAGCTATGTGGACAGACTGGAGAAGCTGGGGTTGTTCTCCTTAGAGCAGAGAAGGTTGAGAGGAGATTTGATAGAGGTGTTCAAAATCATGAGGTGTCTAGACAGAGTAGATAGAGAGAAACTGTTCCCATTGGCGGAAGGATCGAGAACCAGAGGACACAGATTTAAGGTGATTGGCAGAAGAACCAAAAGCGACATGAGGAAATACTTTTTTACGCAGCGAGTGGCTAGGATCCAGAATGCACGGCCTGAAAGGGTGGTGGAGGCAGATTCAATCGTGGCTTTCAAAAGGGAATTGGATCAGTACCTGAAGGAAAAAAATTGCAGGGCTACGGGGAAAGGGCGGGGGAGTGGGACTAGCTGAAGTGCTCTTGCAGAGAGCTGGCACGGGCACAACTGGCTGAATGGCTGTAACCATTCTATGATTCTAAGTGATTTGACCACTACTGTTCATAATCTACATGGATACCAAAATCAACTGTAAGTTGGGCCAGTTTGCTGATGCAACAAAGGAAGGGAGAGCAATAAAGGGAGACAACATAGCAAAAGATTTCTAAAAAGATTTAGATTGGTTCCAGAAATGGGGAAACACATGGCAAATTAAATTTAGCATGAATAAAAAGGTGGGACATAAGTATAAAATAAATGGAATTGAATTAACACAGGGTGACTTTAAAAGGGCTCGAGGGGTAACAGTAGACATATCAGACAGGAAATTCCTTGGGCCCCACTCCGCCACACTTACGCCTGACCTTGCTCTATATTCTTCTGTAGAACTAATGAGGCAAACATGGTTGATATGTGTAACCTCCTTGAAGAGTCATTTGATGCCAGTAAGGTAGTTAGAATTCATAGTCATATATAGCAATATAAAATAATTGACAGCCATACCTATATAGAGTAATGTGGCATAATTGACAATGATTCTCCTCCAGTGTCAGCTGTGGTTCAGTTGGTAGCACACTCGCCTCTGAGTCAGAAGGTTGTGGGTTCAAGTACCCACTCCAGGGACTTGAGCACATATAAATCTAGGCTGACACTCCCGTGCAGTGCTGAGGGAGTGCTGCACTGTTGGAGGTGCCGTCTTTCAGATGAGACGTTAAACCGAGGCCCCGTCTGCTCTCTCAGATGGATGTAAAAGATCCCATGGCACTATTTCGCAGAAGAGTAGGGGAGTTGCCCCCGGTGTCCTGGCCAATACTTCTCCCTCAATCAACATAACCAAAACAGATTATCTGGTCATTATCACATTGCTGTTAGTGGGAGCTTGCTGTGCGCAAATTGGCTGCTGCGTTTCCCACATTAAAACAGTGACTCCACTTCAAAAGTACTTCATTGGCTGTAAAGTGCTTTGAGATGTCCGGTGGTCGTGAAAGGCGCTATAGAAATGCAAGTATTTCTTTCTTTTTTCCAACTTCAAAGTACAGCGGTTCGTGAAACTCACGATGACCTCCCATGTGATCAGTTCCAATGTCTGCCGGATCCTCTGTTTTGAGGACAGTTTCCATTCTCTCACAACATTCATAATAACCCAAAGGGCGCCATTAGTAAAATGGGCCCTTCAGAATCATAGAATCATGCAACAACAACAAATGTATGTATCATATAAACAAATACAGCACAGAAGGAGGCCATTGGGCCCATTGTGCCCGTGCCATCGCTTTGAAAGAGTTCTCCAGTTAGTCCAACTTCCCTGCTCTGCCAATTTTTCCTTTTCAAGCATATATCGAATTCCCTTTGAAAATTTACTATTGAATCTACTTCCTCCACCCTTTCAAGCCATGCATTCCAAATCATAAAAACTTGCCGCATAAAAAAAATTCTCCTAATTTCCCCCCTGGCTTTTTTGACAATTATCTTAAAAGTGTCCTCCTGCCAGTGGAAGCGGTTTCTCCCTACCTACTCTATCAAAACCCATAAATATAAACTACAATTAGCATTTAGGCACCGAGGAAGGAAGTAATAGGTGACTCAGTGCCAATCTTACAATTTTTCTCAGATCAGCGGATTAGCTGTGCATTAGTTCTAATCCATTCTAACGCATCTACGCCCCAAGAATGTGCTATGAGTAAACCTGTATGTTCCTGTGAGTGCGCTAACAAGAATGGGAGAAAAATTAGCTCTCGTTTAATATGCAATCAGTGCACTCGACCAATGTGATGAATCATGGGGTTAAAACTATACCTTACCAAGGCACGGTCCAATGGAGCATCAATGCAATGTAGCACTAACTTTGATAGGACTTCAAATTTGGCTCCGTTCTTTTCAACACAGTTATCAAATTGCATTTTTTAAACCAAAAGTGATAAGACGTTAACAAGCAAAAATCTTGGCTAAGCCTTCCAAACCTCCATTCATATAAAACAGAGATATTGGTCAGGGTCCATGAAAGGGTTAAGTAAGCTTTATCAAAAAGCTGCTACCAGCCTGACTCACTACCTTAAATAATAATCTTTGTGATTGACAGGATCAATCTATTAAATTGAAAAAAGATTTGAAGGAGTAATTTTATGCCTTATCTGGAATGATAAGACAGTATAAGTATTCTTTTATTTCTCATCTGCACTTGACAGTCAGGCTTAAATTAATTAAATAGGATGCAATGACATATATGAGGGTGGGCAAGCTCAAAATGACATGGCTTTTAATAAGACTACTTTCAACTATCATTTAAACTGTGCTGCAGTGATCCTTCCAAATCTAAGTGTTGATTTAATTGGAATATAAATTTTATGGTGCATTAATCGACAAAGAATTCTAACTCATGCTATTTTTTGCTGCAAAATATGCAGACTATGTGCAGAATTTTCCCTTGACTATGAATAAAGGAAAAACTTCCAGCCTTTTGTGGTTCATCGCCAGCCTTATGTACCAGTCAACATTTTCTGCATAATTATAATCTCAGTATGTTGGACGGGGCCCAGGGGCGAGGTCGAGGCCCAGGAGTGAGGTCGGGACCCAGGAGCGAGGACGAGGCCCAGGGGCGAGGACGAGGCCCAGGGGCGAGGACAAGGCCCAGGAGCGAGGTCGAGGTCCAGGAGTGAGGTCGGGACCCAGGAGCGAGGACGAGGCCCAGGGGCGAGGACGAGGCCCAGGGGCGAGGACAAGGCCCAGGAGCGAGGTCGAGGTCCAGGAGTGAGGTCGGGACCCAGGAGCGAGGACGAGGCCCAGGGGCGAGGACGAGGCCCAGGGGCGAGGACAAGGCCCAGGAGCGAGGTCGAGGTCCAGGAGTGAGGTCGGGACCCAGGAGTGAGGATGAGGCCCAGGGGCGAGGATGAGGCCCAGGAGCGAGGTTGAGGTCCAGGAGCGAGGTCGGGACCCAGGAGCGAGGACGAGGCCCAGGGGCGAGGACAAGGCCCAGGAGCGAGGTCGAGGTCCAGGAGTGAGGTCGGGACCCAGGAGCGAGGATGAGGCCCAGGGGCGTGGATGAGGCCCAGGAGCGAGGTCGAGGCCCAGGAGTGGCGCAGCGTGGACCAGCAGTGGGGTCGGCAGGACCGCACTGCAGCCTATGAAACCCAGGCAGAGAGGATCTGCGGTCATCAGTGCGTACGCCCCAACACTGGAAGCCACAGATGAGACCAAAGAGGAATTCTACTCCAGCCTCGAACAATCCCTGTCCCGAGTCCCAACGGGTGACAAGCTGATCCTCCTTGGCGACTTCAACGCCAGAGTTGGAAAGGGCACAGACCTCTGGGGAGGAGTGATCGGCAGAGAAGGGGTAGGGAAAGCCAACTCCAACGGTACCCTCCTCCTGACGAAATGCTTAGAACATGGCCTTGTCATAACCAACACCTTGTTCCGTTAGAGAGACAAGTACAAGGCTTCATGGCAACACCCTCGCTCCAAGCATTGGCATCTGCTGGACTACATCATCGTCCGAGCGAGGGACCACAAGGACGTCCGCATCACCCGCGCCATGACAGGAGCTGACGACTGCTGGACAGACCACCGCCTAATCCACTCTGTCATCTCCATCAATGTAGCCCCAAAACAGCGGCGGCAACAGAAGCAATGTCGCAGGAAAATCAACGTTGGAGCACTCAAAGACCCTGCTAAGAAAGCCCTATTCAGCCTGCGCCTCACAACCAACCTGACGACTCCCAGTGATTCAGAGACACAGAATGTCCACAGCGCCTGGTCTGCACTCAAGGCTTCCATTATCAGCACCAGTGAAGAGATGCTCGGTCACTCGACCAGGAAACACCAAGACTAATTCGACGAGAACAACCAGGAGATCCAGGAGCTAATAAGTCGCAAGCGCAAGGCATTCCTGATCTGGAAACAGCAACAGAACTCGAGAGCAAGAAAGCAGCTCTACAGACGCCTGAAGGCCGAGGTCTGACAAAAATCTCGCGACCTAAAGAACAGATGGTGGGTGGAGAAAGCGCAGGACATCCAATAACCAGCCGACAACCACGACGTGCGTGGATTCTTCAGCGCAGTCAAGACCACCTACGGCCCAAGCACCCAAGGTCCTACCCCACTGCGGGCCAAGAACGGAGAGGTACTCATCAAGCACAGAGAGGCAGTCAGTGCCCGCTGGAAGGAGCACTTCGAAGATCTCCTTAACTGAGACTCTGTCTTCGACGCGAGTGTCCTCAACTCCATCCCGCAGCATGCTACCCACCACCACCTCAGCACAACCCCAGCCCGGCATGAGGGTGAAAAGGCTATCTGACAACTGAAGAACAACAAGGCCTCTGGAGCAGATGGAATCCCCGCCGAGGCGCTAAAACATGGCGGAGAAGCACTATTGGCACGAATACATGAACTCATTTCTCTTATTTGGAAGAAGAGCATGCCAGGGTATCTCAGAGACACCGTAATCGTGACCATCTTCAAGAAAGGTGACAAGTCCGATTGTGGTAATTACAGAGGAGTCTCCCTGCTATCTGCCACAGGGAAAGTCATTGCAAGAATCCTCCTCAATCGCCTTCTCCCAGTGGCTGAAGAGCTCCTCCCAGAGTCGCAATGCGGATTCCACCCACTAAGGGGCACAATGGACATGATCTTCACCGTGCGTCAACTACAAGAGAAATGCAGGGAACAGCACCAACCGCCGTACATGGCCTTCTTTGACCACACAAAGGCCTTTGACACTGTCAACCGTGAGGGATTATGGAGTGTCCTCCTCAAATTCAGCTGCCCTCAAAAGTTTGTCACCATCCTCTGTCTGCTTCACGACAACATGCAAGCCGTGATCCTGACCAACGGATCCAACACAGACCCAATTCACGTACGAACCGGGGTCAAGCAAGGCTGTGTCATCGCACCAACGCTCTTCTCGATCTTCCTTGCTGCAATGCTTCATCTCACCCTCAGTAAGCTCCCCGCTGGAGTGGAGCTAATTTACAAAACAAACGGGAAACTGTTCAACCTCCGTCGCCTCCAGTCCAGATCCAAGGTCGTCCCATCCTCTGTCATCAAAGTACAGTATGCAGACGACGCTTGCGTCTGCGCACACTCTGAGGCCGAACTCCAAACCATCGTCAACACCTTCACCGAAGCGTACGAGAGCATGGGCCTTACACTAAACATCCGTAAGACAAACCTCCTCTACCAACCTGTCCCCGCCACACAGTACTGCTCCCCGATTATCAAAATCCAGGACGAGGCCTTGGACAACATGGACCACTTTCCATACCTCGGGAGCTTACTGTCAACAAGGGCAGACGTTGATGACGAAGTCCAACACCGCCTTCAGTGTGCCAGTGCAGCCTTCGGTCGCCTGAGGAAGAGAGTGTTTGAAGACCAGGACCTCAAACCCAGCACCAAGCTCATGGTCTACAGAGCAGTAGTGATACCCGCCCTCCTGTATGCCTCAAAGACATGGGCCATGTATAGCAGGCACCTCAAAGCATTGGAGAGGTACCACCAACGCTGCCTCCACAAGATCCTGCAAATCCATTGGCAGGATAGGCACACCATTGTCAGTGTTCTCGCTCAGGCCAATATCCCCAGCATCGAAGCTTTGACCACGCTCGATCAGCTACGATGGACGTCCACATCATCCGCATGCCCGATACGAGACTCCCAAAACAAGTGCTCTACTCTGAGCTTCGACACGGCAAGAGAGCCCCAGGTGGGCAGAGGAAATGCTTCAAGGACACCCTCAAAGCCTCCTTGAAAAAGTGCAACATCCCCACCGACACCTGGGAATCCCTGGCCCAAGACTGCACAAAGTGGAGGAGAAGCATCCGGGAAGGCGCCGAACACCTTGAGTCTCTTCGCCGGGAGCAAGCGGAAGCCAAGCGCAAACAGCGGAAGGAGTGCATGTCAACCCAAGCACCCCACCCACCCGCCCCTTCAACCACCGTCTGCACCCCACCTGTGACAGAGACTGTAGGTCCCGCATTGGGCTCATCAGTCACCTAAGAACTCATTTTTAGTGTGGAAGCAAGTCATCCTCGGTTCCGAGGGACTGCCTAAGAAGAAGATGTTGCACTGAGTGATGTTGTAAAGTTTCGCAATTATCGCGATTCAAAATAACGAGATAGAAGCAGATTCGTTTGATCAGTTTATTTAAACGAAATGCTGTCATGATATAAAAGTGAGAAGTCGCACAACACCAGGTTATAGTCCAACAGATTTATTTAAAATTACAAGCTTTCGGAGCTGTCGCCCCTTCCTCAGGTAGAGTAGCTGTGAGAGAATCTCCCAGAATTCACAATATAAACACAGAAAAAATGTATTCAAATCTTTCCCTACATCAAAGACACACTAAGAGCACAGCCAAGACAATGAGATGTGTCCCAGGGGGTCCAACGTGTCAAAACACCTGCTGGCTGCATATCCTCTGCAGTTGACTTTGGTTCTTGTGTTAGTTTTTTTTTAAAAAAAGGCTGGAAAGACCGGCCATGATGTCAAGTCACGTTCTGTATCGTGACATGAACCCGATATCGCGATTGAGGCCATCCTCATGAGTGCGGAACTTGGCTATCAGTTTCTGCTCTATGATTTTGCGCTGTCGTGTATCCCGAAGGCCGCCTTGGAGATTCTCTCACAGCTACTCTACCTGAGGAAGGGGCGACAGCTCCAAAAGCTTGTAATTTTAAATAAATCTGTTGGACTATAACCTGGTGTTGTGCGACTTCTCATTTTTGTCCACCCCAGTCCAACACCGGCATCTCCACATCATGATATAAAAGGACACAGAAGCCTGTAAAATGGCCGCCGCGCATCGTGGCAGAAGCTTCCAGAATTACAGTGGGCAGACAAGATGGCGTTCGAATAAACATTTCAATATAAGACGGGATCATACTCGATAAGCACTGATAAAGACAGGATGCAACCTGTTTGCATTTGTGACAATAGCAAAAGATATGAGTCCTGGAATCGTTTTCCATGCACAAGTAAGGACCATTTTACTGGGCAATCGAAGGCCCATCCAGACACATCAATACACAAATACCCCCACGGCTCTACAGTGAGAGAGCCATTCTCGGGTGATTAAACAAGTATTCGGGGGCCCCCAAAACCAGTCAGGGAGACAATTCATACGATCCTGGCTGGGCCAACAATGGGGAAAACATTAACGGGTAGTTGGCCAGTCTCAGGTGCTACCGAAACCCGTTAAAGACAAGAATCACCCCATGCTGGGAGTTTTGAGCGCCAATATTTCACAAAGGACAAACATTAAGATTTGGGCGGGAGATAAGGGAACACAGCACTATAACTATAGACAACAAATGTCCATTGGTCTCTTATTCTCTTATCTCGCTGCTGACTGCTGAGGGTTTCACTCTCTTATTCGCTTGCCGCTCCATGGACTCGCTTGACTGGTAAGCTTCTGTGCTTTTCCTGGACTTTGTTGACTCTTAGCCGTACTGGTCGGTTACTCGAATGTTGGGTGGAGCTCAAATGGAACGAGCCGCCTCAACGAGGGCAAGTGACCGGGTGCACCATCCCGAGGGTCGGTAAACGGTGTCTGGACCCGAAGGCCCGAAGAGACGAGACGAGACAAGAAGAAGAGGAGAAGAATCCACGTGCCGCCGCGGTCAGTAAACCCCGACCGCGCCCAAAAATATACGACCCATTTCTTGAACTCTACAGGTTACTGCACGAACCGGTCAAAGACTCTTCTTTGAATTCTACCGACAACTGGTGTCGGTACAGGAAGACTTTTCTTTGAATTCTATAGCCGGGCCCGAGTGCTGTCAAGTTCTTCATGACAACGGGGAGCCCAGCCTGCTTGCTGCAGCAGCGAAGATAAACAAGTGGGGTACAGAGACCCCTCCAAACACGTGACAGTCAGGCGCTGCAGCGAAACGAGCCGAGTGCCTCACTTTAAAATTCTCCGAAGTATCACGAGTGGTGAGCATGTTTCCAGATCCTACAAATCTAGATGTAGTGTAGGTATTGATAAGGGAGGGTGGTTTTATTAAGGATAAAGTATAATGTGTTCCCCTTTTTACGATGTGCCGTGCGTTCTTCATTACCATAGACCAAGCTTTGTGAATGTATGTATACTTGTACTCTCGTTAATTTGCGCCTATGACATGTACTTCATGATCTTGGACGCTATGCAATAAAGATTTCCATTTCGTACTATTCAACCGGGTCTATTTGAGTTTTTCTCTGCATTACTGCTCTCGCACCTAAGTCCAGTGTTAGAACCGTAAGGGCGAGTGGGTCGAACCACTCACAGGTGCTTATTGCAACAAGGCTGGCCGGAGACCAGTAGTATTAGGCAACGAAGGCCTAACCCCGCACCAGCACCGTCTGCGATACAAGCACGACAAAACCCCTTACAATGTGGTGGGTTAGAATGCTATCTCTTTACCTCCGTAATTTACATTCAAATTGAGTTTAGCCTGACAAAACAAGGCTTCTTTTGGTTTTAAGTGAATAACTATGAATGGTCTCTCAATCCAATTAAACCATAGAGCCATAGAAATTTACAGCACAGAAGGAGGTCATTCGACCCATCATGTCTCTTCCGGCTCTTTGCCAGAGGAATTCAAATGAACCCACTCTCCCCATACCCTTACAAAAGCAAAATACTGCGGATGCTGGAAATCTGAAATAAAAACAGAAAATGCTGGAAATACTTAGCAGGTCAGGCAACACCTATGGAGAGAGAAACAGAGTTAATGGGCTGGATTTTGATACTGGGGCGGGTTGGGGTCGTGTCATCCGCATTTCGTGTTATCCACCCGCCTGCAATTGGATGTGGGAGATTGATGCAATTTTCACTTAATTGGGCAATTGAGTTCCAGCATGTGGGAACCCATGAACCAATTAGTGGTTTCAGTCTGAATGTCGCCTCTGATGATGTCATCATTGCAGGTCAGAGACTGCCTGGTCTCAGAGATTGCCTGGCCTTTGCTGTGAGTGGATCTGGATGCAAAATGAGCTGTATCAGAGAGAGAGAGAGAGAGAGAATTTTTTGTCTCTGAAGACATTCAGTGCAGCAGCATCAGAGGCGACTTTCAGACCTAATACTACTACTACCTTCATCACATCTCCGTTGTAATAGTGGACCTGCAGCTGATAGTCAGCTATCCACTTGTGCTCCCACCAGGTTTCACTGGCGTGTTTCACACCAGGCGTACTTCACGTCAGAAAAGGGTTAAACGAGCTAAAACGTTTCAAAATGGCATTACAGAGCCAATTTAGGGCTTGTTAAGGGCTTTAATGGCCTCTCCCGCCTCTTGGAGGTGGGACGGAGTCGGGAACCCCGCGACCGATTTTGTCAAAATTACGTGGAGGCGGAATGGAGTCGGGATGGGGTCGGGACCCCCGAATCTGCAACTTTAACCCCCCACACGCCTCCAAACCCGACTCCACGGGTCATTGAAAATCCAGCCCAATGTTTCAGGTCGATGACCTTTCGTCAGAACTATTTCCAGCATTTTCTTTTTCACCCCCCTTAAGCTTATATCTTCCTCTGCTTCAAATAGTTATCCAATTTTCCTTTAAAAGACACAATTGTCTCTGCATCAATCACTCCCTGTGACAAGCCTTTCCATTCTCCAATAACCCTCTCTGTAAAGAAATTTCTCCTAACCTCTCCTCACTCTCTTAATGACAATTTTAACTTCTTGTCACTAACTTTGTAATCAAAGGAAATAGTCTTTCCCTATTCAATCTAATGAAACTCCTCATAATTAAAAAAACTCTGTTAAATCTCCTCTAAACATTTTCTGCCTGAATGGAAATAGTCCCAGTACCTCAAATCTCTCCTCATAACTAGAGTTTCCCATACTTGGCATCACCTTGTTGAATCTACGCTGTATGTTCTCTATGGCTTTAATGGGGGAGAAATTCGGCATGTTAGCGCCTCCCGTTAGAGCCTGGGCGGGGCACTAACGGGTTTGCGGCAGGGCGCGGCGAATCCAACGCCACACGCAAAATTCACCCAGGATTTAGCGCTGGCGCCAAGCCTTTAGCAGCTGCCAGATCGTGACATCAATGAGTTTGGAATGCCCCATTAATGGCCCAGATGCAAAATTGACTGTCGCCCCCTGCCTTAGCGCCTGGCGTGAACAACAGCAGGAAGAGGAGGCGTGATGCATTCGGATGGTCGCTGTAGGAACGGTATTTAAAGGGATCAACCCACGGTTTCATTTTAGTGGCCAATCAATGCGGCCTTCTCAGTTTCACATCGCGAAACAGCCGTTTTCAGTGAGTTAAACGTTTCTTACTTTCAGGAGTGTTCGCCTGCTGAAATTTTGTCACTTTCAGTCTGCTAAGATTTCAAAGTTCTACATTTGGTTACATTAATGGGGACTGTACTGGCCCTCGACCTCGGCCTCCAGCATCAACGTCGGAGGCAGCGGAGGCAGAGACAAACATTGGAAAATATGGCCAGAGGGAGGAGAGACAACAGGGCTCTCAACAGGAGGCCTTACCCTCCCAGGGTATTCCGGGAGCACTTCTCCTACATAAATTTAACTGAGGAGCAGTGTCTTAGAAGGCTCCACTTCACCAAGGAGGTGGTCACAGAGCTCTGCCACCTCCTGCAGCCAGACCTCCATTGCCCTCAATTTCTACGCCAGCGGATCCTTCCAGTCTGCAGCAGGAGTCATATCTAACATCTCGCAGTTCGCCATCCATTGCTGCATCCGGGTGGTCACAGAGGCTCTCTACAGAAGGAGAAGGGACTACATTTCCTTCCCCATCACCAGTGAGAAGTAGGACGAGCGTGCATGTGGCTTTGCCAGGATAGCGGGATTCCCCATGGTGCAGGGCGCCATTGACTGCACCCACATCGCTTTGCAGGCACCGCATAACAATCCTGAGTCTTCCGTAACCGCAAAGGCTACCAGTCACTTAATGTCCAGTTGGTGTGCGACCACAGACAGCGAATCCTCACCGTCAATGCCCGCTATCCTGGCAGCAGCCACGATGACTTCATCCAGCCATCACATCAAGCTCGCAGCTGGCTGGTCGGAGACAAGGGCTATCCGATCTCTACCTGGCTCATGACTTCCCTCCACAATCATAACACTCCTGCCCAGCACTCATATAGTGAGAGACATGCTGCCACCAGGAACATCATCGAGCAGACCATTGGAGTGCTCAAGCAATGGTTCCACTGCATTGTCCGCTCTGGAGGAGCCCTCCAGTACTTGGTTGAGCAGGTGTCCCTTTTTGTCATGGTCTGCGGCATGCTCCACAACTTGGCCAACATGAGGGTCCAGCCATTGCCACCAGGCATAGCGGGACCACCTCAGGAGGAGGAAGAGGGAGAGGAGGAGGAGGAGGAGGAGGAGGAGGAGGAGGAACAGCAGCGAGGGAGCAGGCAGCCACTCAATCGGCCTTCTGGAAGGGCGGTCCATGACCGCCTCATCAGACTGCGGTTCCAATAAATTAAACCCCCCATCCCGGTTGCTCACCACATCCCCATCATTCCATCCATTTTTCATGTCATATCACAGTGCAAAGCTGAAATGAGAGACAGCACAAATTCTGCAAAATTCCATCAATAAATTTATCAACATTCAGTAAACACATATATACAACAATATTAATTAAACATCCTTGTGCAAACCCTTACTTCCCCTCTTTACAATGCCTTTTCCTAATCTAGTGCTCCTACATAGTGTCTCCCCAGTGGCTGCAGCAGGGCTGGTGGAAGGCTGCTGAGTGTCGGTGCCAGAGACTACAGATGGCCTTGCAGGATGCCCTCGAGCAGCTCTGAGCCTGGAAGGCCCGGCTGTAAACTGCGCCACCTCAGGCTAGGTAGCGGCAGTCTGGCCTGGCTGGATGACAGGCAGCGACAAGGCAATGGCAGAGTGGCAGTGGTGGGAGCAGGAATGCTGTCATCCTGAGAGAGGACAGCAGGTTCCTGCTCGACTGACACACTGCCACTCCCCCGGGGCAGCACTTCAGCATCCCTCGCAATCTGTTCGAGCACAGATTGTTGGCCTGCTGCGACACTGTGAGATCACCGGTGGATTCTGGTGGACCCAGCGACGATGGCAGCAGTCAGAGCTTGCATGGCATCAAGCTGAGACTGCATGAGAGCAGTCTAAGACTCGATGGCAGCAACCATTGACTGCATTACAGCACTAAGACGTTGCGTGGCTTCCGCCTGTGCTGCAATGAATGCTGCCACATCGCCCATCACACACGGCCCCACGGTCTCTCAGGGAGTCCACCATCCTTTGCAGACTGCCAACGATGGGCTCCATGGTGTGCGCAGAGCTCTGTGCAATGTTGGAGGCGGACTCCTCCATGCTCCTTACCATTGCCGACAGTTTCTTGGGCACCCTTGCCATTGCACCTATCATCTCGGTGTGCATGCCCATCACCCTTCTTGTGAACGCCTCCCCATCGAGGTCCTCATCTGAGTCCTGTGCAGCAGAACTCGCGCGCGAACTTGCCCTCCGGGGAGCTGGCTCCCGAGCTACCCTTTCCCCCTGGCCTTGCTGCAGCCTGATCATCCCTGGTGCATCACCGAGTGCAGACCCCCCTACTACACATACCTCTAAAGGTCACGTAGTGCCAGTATCTGAGGTGGTGCCTGCGGGTGAGACATGCAGTGATGCGGTGCTTTCTTCCTCCTCCTCTTCTCCCGCCTCACTCTCACTGGGAGGCTCAGGGACAGGCTGGTCAGCTGGTTGCTGATTACCTGAAAGCTTAAAGGCACAAGACTCGCGTTAATGTGAGGGCAGGGGAGGGGGGGCAGGAAGGGAGCAAGGAATGCAGACAGTATCAGGAGCTGGAAAGTGTGAAAGGCTTGTGGTGTAAAGGGGAAGTGGGACGAGACAAGGAGAGGGGATGAACATACCGTTGCTGCCCCAAGGGGGTCAATGTCACCGATGGCCACAGCACCCACCACCTGGCACCCAATGACTCTCAGCACTCGCTCCTCCAGGTCTGTAAGCTGCTGGATGTCCGCTTCACCCCCGCCTGTTCATTCCTGCTCCCTCCTATTGTGGTACCAGCTTGGCCTGCAAGAGAAAGGAAAGTGTGTGAGTGAGTGTGCAGCTATGTGTTTGGGAGATGTGCCTGCCATAGTTGAATAACTGTGATTGTGGGCAAGGCGTGAGATGTGGTTGTGTGTTTTAGTAGGTGGAGATGCTTGGTGGGTGAGTGGTGGGGTGTGGTGGTTTGTGCAGTGTTTACAGACTGAGGTTCAGATGCTGGTATGTAGGACTTGTTGAAGCATGTACTCACCCTGACCACCCGCATGAGGCACTGTGGGAGGGTCCTGCAGACCACACTGCTGGCCGAGATGTCCTGGGCCACTTCCCTCCACATTGCCCTGAAGACATGGGGCAATGGCCTCCTGCCAGTGGCCAGGAACAGCACTGCTCTCCTTCTTTCGACTGCCGTGACCAATGCCTCCAATACCTGGTCGCTGAAACGGCTATCTCTCACCCTGGGACTGGGATCAGCCATGAGGATAAGAGGTGTAGCTGCTGAGTTGCTTGGAGGTCGCCTTCAGAGCCAGCAATGTTGAGAATGAGGTTGTGTTGAATGATTGAACCTCCCCTTTAAGAGCTGGAAGGAGCCAGTGTGAATGATGAGTTCTGATTGGAGTGCACCTGAAATTGGTTATCGCTCTGTGTGTAGCGCCCCGCTCGCTCTGCGGGTAGCGCCCCGCTCTCTGTGTGTAGCGCCCCGCTCTCTGTGTGTAGCGCCCCGCTCTCTGTGTGTAGCGCCCCGCTCTCTGTGTGTAGCGCCCCGCTCTCTGTGTGTAGCGCCCCGCTCGCTCTGCGGGTAGCGCCCCGCTCTCTGTGTGTAGCGCCCCGCTCGCTCTGTGGGTAGCGCCCCGCTCTCTGTGTGTAGCGCCCCGCTCTCTGTGTGTAGCGCCCCGCTCTCTGTGTGTTGCGCCCCGCTCTCTGTGTGTTGCGCCCCGCTCTCTGTGTGTAGCGCCCCGCTCGCTCTGTGGGTAGCGCCCCGCTCTCTGTGTGTAGCGCCCCGCTCTCTGTGTGTAGCGCCCCGCTCTCTGTGTGTAGCGCCCCGCTCTCTGTGTGTAGCGCCCCGCTCTCTCTGTGTGTAGCGCCCCGCTCTCTCTGTGTGTAGCGCCCCGCTCTCTGTGTGTTGCGCCCCGCTCTCTGTGTGTAGCGCCCCGCTCTCTGTGTGTAGCGCCCCGCTCTCTGTGTGTAGCGCCCCGCTCTCTGTGTGTAGCGCCCCGCTCTCTGTGTGTAGCGCCCCGCTCGCTCTGCGGGTAGCGCCCCGCTCTCTGTGTGTAGCGCCCCGCTCTCTGTGTGTAGCGCCCCGCTCTCTGTGTGTAGCGCCCCGCTCTCTGTGTGTAGCGCCCCGCTCTCTGCGGGTAGCGCCCCGCTCTCTGTGTGTAGCGCCCCGCTCTCTGGGTGTGTAGTGCCCCGCTCTCTGCGGGTAGCGCCCCGCTCTCTGTGTGTAGCGCCCCGCTCTCTGTGTGTAGCGCCCCGCTCTCTGTGTGTAGCGCCCCGCTCTCTGTGTGTAGTGCCCTAAGTTAGGTGATGGGCGCTTGATTTAACGCTCCAGTTCTTTCTTGGAACTCTAACAATCAATTTAGCGGGAGGTCAGAAGGATTCTCCAACTTTTTTAAATTTAGCGCCCCAATCGAGGCGAAACCGAATTTCTAGCCCTAATGGGGCCTCAAAAATTACACACAGTACTCTAAAGGGCCAATTTTAACCCTGCCTGCCCATTAGGAACCGGGCGGGCGGTAAAATGGGCTGTGTGACTTACCTGTACCGATCCTGCTGCCTTCTCACTGAGTGCGATCTTATCCTGCTGTTCCAAGAGGGTAACCCACTGAAAGTTAGCAGGGTTCTTCTTTAAATATGCATATCAGGCTCTGATGGTGCTATTGGGCCCTGACTGCAATTTTAACTGGTGGACAGCGTGGGAAAGCCGTTGTGGCCAACCTGGCGCCAAGGGAAGCTAGGGTTAGAAGAGGCCCAGAAAGGTAACTTTTTTAAATTCTTTTTAGTTTCCTCGTGGGCCAGAAGGAGCAGGAGTGGCCCTCCAGGACCCACAGGAAACCTTAAACCTCCCCGGTCTGGATTTCCCTCCCCCGATCATGAGGCCCCCCGCCCCTGACCACCCTCCCAACCATTTACCTGAGTGCCGGGGACCATTCCCTCAGATCCCTGGCGGCAGCCTCCTGCCGACCAACGTCCTGCTCCTGCCAGCCGGCCAGCTATCGCTTCCTGCCGGGTTCGGGTGGGAGACTGACAAGGTCTCTGCAAGATGAGACCCAGGAGTTAAAATCTCACAGACTTCATGCAGCAGAGGGCCGGAGAGCTAGCGTCTCCTGGTCGGGAGTTAGACTCAGGACTCAACTGTGGACTAACCAACGTTTTGCATAAATTTATAATTATTTCTTAACTCTTTTATTTTATGCCCCTACGTCCAAAACTCAAAGCCCCGTTAGCCCTTTTTATGCCTTTATCTACCTCCACTCATACTTTCTGTGAGTTATGGACCTGAATTTCCTCGAACTTTCCGCCACTGCAAAGGTATAAATTCGCCGCAAGTGTGGCGGAAACCTTGCTTTCGTACGTGAATGGGGTTTCGACTGCACTTCCAACGAAGTTACAGTGATGCAGCAGCAGAAAGTCCGTGGAAATTCAGGGCATGTATTTAAACCCAAGGCCTCTGTTTCCCCCAGGCCGCTGTTCATCAACACCTTTCAGCATTTTCCCATTAAGTGTACATTCCCATTCCTTGTTTTCCTCCCAAAATATATTACCTTAACTTATGCATATTAAGTTACATCTGCCACCTGACGACCTATTCCACTGACTTGTCTATTTCCTCCTAAAGTCTTTTATTAACCTGCCAGTTGTTTCAAAATCCCTGTACCTTTGTGTCATCAGCAAATTTCGAGAATGTTTTCCTATGCCCAAGTCCAAATCATCTATATATACCGAGAATAAAAGTAGACCCAGTAAACTAGAGCACACCACATCCAACCCTTCTCCAATTCAAGCAAAACCATTTCCTCAAAACAAAGGGAGCAGCACATGGTAACAATTACAATATTATGAGCCCACTTTAAGAGCGAGGAGCCAACTTGGTGACTGTGGAGTTGAATTTCCGCGGAGTTTCTCCCGATCATACGTTCAAGACGTTTCTACCGGTTTCCGACCATCCTCCCAACCATTTACCTGAGTTCCGGGGAGACCATTCCATCAGGTCCCTGAAGGCAGCCTCCTGCCGCCCAATATCTCGCTCCCGCCAGCCAACTACTATTTCCTGCCGGGTTCGGGCGTGAGACTGATGAGCGATTGTCTGTCATGACGAGTCACACAATCCCTGTCCCACCTCAGCCATTAATTGGGTTTAATACCCGTTACAAAATGGTTCCTGTACGAGGTGCACCTAAATTAAATGTTCCATTCTGAACATAATACCTCTGCTCAGCCTTTCTATAGCCCTAATGATGAGTGTGTGTGTTCTGTTGTAGGCATTAAATGGAGAATACAACTGATAGCTCATTAGTGGAAGAATGGGCCGAACATGTTTGTATTTATTTATGGCATAGTGACCTTACACTTCTACATTTTCTAGAGACAGAAAGCTCTTTGATCTTCTCAGTCACAGGATTATGTGCAGAAGCCTGCGGGATGCCTGAATACCATGTCAGATTATTGGATTCTGTTAGTGATGCAACACAATATTTAGTATCCCATAAGGGATTTTGTGTCAACTGCTTTGATGTTATAAATGGAGAAGGAAAATACAGTACAGTATTGGTACTGTAGCTATACACTAACAAATTTATTGATTGAAAAAACATGCATTCAATGCCATGCACAGGGCGGTGTGTTGATTAAAAAAGGGACACTTCTATCCACTTCCCTGCTTCTGAAAGATATCTCAAATAAGAATGTTAGAGTAAATTTATCACCATGGTGAACATTATAACCATAAGTTCTCACATTGAGCAGATGGAGATGTTTTTTAAGGTCAGTAACATTATTGAGACCGAAGGTGCAGATGAGAATGTTCAAACTCAAAATAAAGTAATTCGTGAATGTAAAAAAGCAATTTTTCTAACGGAGATCGGGCCAGATGTCTACGGAACGTTGACAAATTTACTCGCGCCAGGGAAAGCGAAGGATATGTCGTTTGAAGACATTGTCGAGAAACTCGAGGATCATTTCGACCCAAAGCCATTAGAAATAGCAGAAACCAAAAACAAAGTGAAACCATCAGTGAGTACATTGTAGCTCTTAAAAAAACCTGTCTTTGCATTGTAACTGCGGCACATTTTTGGATCATGCGTTGCGAGATAAGTTTGTGTGTGGACTGGTGAATGAACGCACACAGTCCAAATTACTGAACACTCCGAACCTAACGTTTGACATAGCATGCAAAATTGCCCTAACTATGGAGATGGCGTCTAAGAATGCTAGGGAGCTCCGTCCAACTCAAGTGACTAGTGCAGCTGAGATCGACAGTTACAAAGCCACTGCCAAACCTAAAGCTGTGAGACCAAGTCAAAAGCATGTCGGTGAGAACAGTTCAGTGAATTGTTATCGCTGCAATGGAAAACACTCACCACAGACCTGCCAATACAGAAATGCGAAGTGTTTTCACTGCCAGAAGCAAGGCCATATTTCAACAGCCTGCAGAACTAGATCGAAAGCAGGAAGTAAGAACCGTTCTAGTGGCAATGCAAAGCAGTGACAACAAAAGGGAGGAATTCACAATATTGAAGTGAACACACCTGATATTGAAGAACTAGGCATCTACAGTATCTATGCTACTAGCGGCAATGCTAGCAGTCGTGAGAAAGACTTCCGTACAAAACCTTTGCTCAATGAGCAATATATTGATATGTGTATCGACACGGCGGCGGACTGCTCTATCATGAGTAAGGACACATATGAGAGTAAGTTTAATCAGATACCACTTACAAAGAGTATCGTAGAGTTAAATACCTACTCCGGAGAAATCCTAGAGACATGTGGACAAATGGAATGTACAGTTCAGCATAATGGCCAGTCAGTAAAGCTGCCTATTATTGTAGTGAGCTACAACAACAGGCCAACCCTCATGGGCAAAGACTGGTTGAGAAAGTTAAAACTAGACTGGAAAAACATCTTCAGTGTAGAGGCTTCAAAGAAGCGACTCGACACAATGCTGAACAAGTATAAAAGCATGTTCTCAGGCAGTTATGAGGGCATCACTGGGTATGACGCGCATATCCGCTTCAAGTCCAACGCGAAACCTGTCTATTGTAAGGCAAGGCTGGTCCCCTATGCATTGAAAAGTTAGGTGGAGGAAGAGCTAGAGAAACTGAGAGAGAACGGAGTGCTAGTAAAAACTGACAAAAGTGAATGGGCTACCCCAATTGTGGTAGTGCCCAAAGCAGACAAAACTGTACGCTTGTGCGGTGACTACAAAATTACTATCAACCAAGCAGTTGATGATGAACAGTACCCGTTACCTACATCACAAGATTTGTATGCAGCACTCTCTGGGTCAAAGGTTTTCTCCAAGCTTGACCTGTCGCACGCTTACGCTCAGCTGAATGTTGACAAAGAGAGTCAACAGTATCTCACTATCAACACACACAAGGGACTGTACTCATACACCAAGCTTCCGTATGGTGTAAAGTCCTCCCCCAAAATCTTCCGGCTACGATGGATAAGATTTTGCAAGGAATTCCAAATTGCTTATGCAATCAAGATGATGTGCTGATTGCAACAAGCAGCGAGGAAGAAAATCTAGATTTAGTGCTTCAAAGGTTAAATTCCCACAATGTAAAATTGAAAAGGAGCAAATGTGCTGTTGTGCAGCCCAAGGTTGTGTACCTTGGTCTGAAAGTTGATGCAAATGGCTTGCAACCAGTTAAGGAAAAGGTTGATGCTGTCATCAATGCTCCAAAACCACAGAACGTGTCTGAGTTAAGATCTTTCCTTGGAATGATCCAGTACTACGCACGTTTCTTACCTGAGTTAGCGACCATGTTAGCTCCATTGCACGAGCTCCTCAAGAAGGATGTCCAGTGGAAGTGGACAAAAGCTCAACAGGAAGCTTACGACGATTATAAGAGAAGTTTCTCTAGCGATGCTCTACTTGTGCACTACGACACAGAGCGTGAGCTTCTAGCTATGGTGTGGGAGCTGTTATAAGCCACGAAATGGATGATGGCCAAGAGAAACCAATCATGTTCGCATCGTGAACCCTCACAAAGAGCAAAAGAAATTACTCGCAAATTGAAAAGGAAGCACTCGCCATAGTGTTTGGATTCAAGAAATTCCAACTGTTCTTGCTCGGCAGAAACTTTACCCTGTTAACCGGTCAGAAACCGCTCCTAGCAATATTGGGGCCCAAAGCTACCATCCCTGCAATGGCCACATCAAGAATGCAACGTTGGGCAGTGTTGTTGTCACAATATGACTATACGATTGAATATCGCACTTCAAAGCAAAACACAATCGCAGATGCTTTGACCAGGTTGCCACATGAAGACTCGTGTGTTGGGAGTGAAGGTGAGATTTTCATGCTAGGTGCAGTTGACAAAGACTTTCCCATGAATGCAACTGAGATTGCAAATGAGACTCAAAAGGACTCAGTACTGAAAAGAGTGTATGAAAACACCTTGAATGGATGTTCTGATCAGTGTCTGAACACAGAGTTGAAACCATTCCATAACTGTCGTACTGAATTGTCTTGTGAGCAAGGTTGTATCAAGTGGGGAAACAGAGTGGTGGTACCTATTTCTTTGAGAGATAGAATTCTGGCCGAACTTCATACTGAACATCCAGGGATCGTCAGTATGAAATCAATTGCAAGAAGTTTTGTTTACTGGCCTGGATTGGACAGTGATCTTGAATCACTTGTCAGCAAATGCAGCGTTTGCCAAAATTGCAGAAACAAACCACCCAAAACTCCACTACAACCCTGGTCATGGCCAAGTAGACCTTTTTAGAGAGTACATGTAGACTTCTGTGAGAAAGCAAATGATTATTTCCTGGTACTTGTAGATAGTCACTCAAAGTGGATTGAAGTGAAACACATGGGTTCAAATACTACAACTGAACATAACATAGACGAGTTGAGGTCTATCTTCGCATGTTATGGTTTACCTGAAGAGCTTGTTTTTGAAAATGGCCCTCAGTTTCATTCTGCTCTATTCCAAGAGTTCATGAAATGGAACGGTATCAAACACACTCTCGTTCCACCATATCATCCAGCTTCAAACGGAGCAGCCGAAAGGTCAGTCAGAATAGTAAAAGAAGCTCTCAAAAAGCAAGTGTTGCAGGGTTGTTCAGGACTAGTATGAAGCAACGTTTGGCAAATTTCTTGCTGAAGAACAGAACTACTCTGCACACTACAACTGGATATACCCCAGCAGAACTCTTGATGAACTGAGGAATGAACTGAGATTGAGAACACGATTGAGTCTTGTTCAACCAAATTTGGCCTCAAGAGTTGAACAGAAACAGTTGAGTCAGAAACATTATTATGACAGCAAGCGGAAAGAATGCAGTTGCAGACAAAATGAGTGTGTTTGTGTTCTCAGTCTCCCTGGCAAGTCGAGTTCACACAAGTAGGATATGGGAACTGTGGTAGAGGTTGGTGGAACCAAGAGATATTTGGTTGAGATTGGTGACAACATCCGAAGTGTTTATGTAGATCAAATGATCTCTGCTAGAGATGAATCAAGACGTGATCTTGAACCACTTGATCATGAACACATACATGAGTTTGACTCTGTTCAGACTTCAGAAACTGAAGTACCAGGTTCAAACAAATCTGAAATAGAAACAGGATCATCTTTGAGTTCAGAACCAGAACCAAACAGACCGAAAATTGGTTCAACACCATAACCTTTTGTAAGAAGATCAGAAAGGCTCCGCAAACCTGTTATTAAACTGGATTTGTAGTTCATCTGTAGCATTTGTCGTTGATTTAAAAGAAAAAAAAGCCAGGAGTTTTTGTTATGTGGTACATGTAATGCTGGGAAAGATGGGACCATAGTTTTGTTGTATTTGCGAGGGGAATATGTGCATTTTTTTAAAGGGGAAAGCAGTGTAGTGTATTATCACATGGTTTGTCACATGGTTTAGTATGAGCATGCTCAGTTCGCTCTGGCCTAGTAAAGCAAGCTCATGAACTAGCAACTGGTGTCTCTGTCCTTCATTTGTTCTACCCACATATATTACAAACCCTGATGTATGAAATTGCTGTGAATTAGAAAGATAATCTAGCCAATCAGCCATCATATTTGATCCAGGGGCATGTTAACAGTTGCCCAAAGTGTCCCCATACAGGCACTCTGTAGCTCAGCTAAATCAGCACATTGTATGTACTCACACAATGGAGCAAGAGTTGACAAATTAATAGTCAGGAAACAGCATGGTACCATTTCTGGCAGACATACAACGGGACCTGGCATTTAAAACCAGTTATTCTACTGAGAAAGGTGGCCTGTCCAAAGAGGTGCTCCATCAATGGCATGAAGTGCCCCTAGAAATTGTTCACATGGAAACGTCCTGACCTCAGATATGCCATCATATGGATGAATTAGAGCAGCGGTGATTGTTCTATTATGGAGAAGTGCCCAAACTAAATCAGATTGTGGGTCACCTTGGACCCATTTCGCACACTACCTGCTAAAGTAGGAAGTACAGCAGCAAACACTTGGAAGCAAGTCATTTACCTTTTCTCTTAGCTGGAAGAATTGCAGGTGGCAACAGAGAATATATATCACACTCATTAACTGTGAGCCAGGCAGTATACGTCACGGTGTGTAATACAGTATTTAACCAATCTGTGGGTCGACCCAGTGCATCAGCCAATATTCCATTGTCAGTTATGTGTTATAGTGTATCACACCACTACCCATTCATTATATCAGAGCAGCAGTAATCAAGAACACTGCAAAGGACTTAAGCGGGAAAGTACAGTCATCTTATTTTCTGTGAGTCATTGCAAAAAAAAATGTAAAAATAGAGCACGCAGCGAAGTAACAAACCAATTTAAAAATAGAGCACACAGCGAAGTAACAAAACCAATTTAAAAATAGAGCACACAGCAAAAGTAACAAAACCAATTTAAAAATAGAGCACACTGCAAAAGTAACAAAACCAATTTAAAAATAGAGCACACAGCGAAGTAACAAACCAATTTAAAAATAGAGCACACAGCGAAGTAACAAACCAATTTAAAAATAGAGCACACAGCAAAAGTAACAAAACCAATTTAAAAATAGAGCACACTGCAAAAGTAACAAAACCAATTTAAAAATAGAGCACACAGCGAAGTAACAAACCAATTTAAAAATAGAGCACACAGCGAAGTAACAAACCAATTTAAAAATAGAGCACACAGCAAAAGTAACAAAACCAATTTAAAAATAGAGCACACTGCAAAAGTAACAAAACCAATTTAAAAATAGAGCACACAGCGAAGTAACAAACCAATTTAAAAATAGAGCACACAGCGAAGTAACAAACCAATTTAAAAATAGAGGACACAGCAGCACAGCAAAACCAATTTAAAAATAGAGCACACGGCAGCACAACAAAACCAGTTTAATGTAGATTACATTGCAGTACACCTCAAATCAGAAACACTAGAAAGTAAGTGCCGAAAAAGTTTCACTTTTCATAACTCAAATTTCAAACCAGTCTGACTGGTGTGATCATTAATTACAAGTCAAGCAATTGGACTTGGTCGTATAGCGCCTAGGTGCATTCAGCAGGCAGTCTTTCATTGGAGGGTAATTGCAACAGAAATACCTTCTAGCCAAAGTATTATGGCTGGATATGACTGATGGTTTCTCATAACAGGTGTCTTAAATTATAAATTCCAATGTAGTTCTAATGAAGGTACTGTATGATGTCAAGCTAGTCAGTAACTCAATTACCCAAATGCACAGTACCAACCAAATGTAAGAGATTCTACCATAATCAACATCTGATCAAGTAAAGGGCAACACGGTGGCATAGTGGTTAGCACTGTTGCCTCACAGCGCCAGGGACCCGGGTTCGAATCCGGCCTCGGGTGACTGTCTGTATGGAGTTTGCACATTCTCCCCGTGTCTGCGTGGGTTTCCTCCGAGTGCTCCGGTTTCCTCCCACAGTCCAAAGATGTGTGGGTTAGGTTGATTTGACTATGATAAATTGACCCTTAGTGTTAGGGGGGGATTAAATACATGGGGTTACGGGGATAGGGTGGGATATGTGTCGGTGCAGGCTCGATGGGCCGAAATGGCCTCTATCTGCACTGTGGGGATTCTGTAAAGTAATTAAAAAAAAACTTTCAGTAATTCTTAGTAAGATTTGTATAAAATTTCCACAGATACTGAAGATGCCTGACCCTGTCCTATCCTGTTACTCATTGCAGCATTGTCATATATATAATTATATAGACCTGAAATTTTTTTAAATATATGGGGTAAAAATTGGACCTTCTTGTGCCTGTTTTATGGACATAAAATGGGTGCAACAAGGGCCAATTTCAGGAACCAACATCCCAAAGGACCAAAAGAATATCTGAAGGACCTTCAACCTCATATTCAGTTGGGCATTTTTCAGGCATCCCTGGTGGCTGCCTAAGACGTTAGGAAAATAACAAGTTCAAGTCTAAGCTTTTGGGAGAAGCTGAAGCCTTCAAATAAAAACTTTAATGAAAGCATTAAAAAACACCAAATAAAACCAATGGATGAATTTAATCATGATATTATAAAATATGCAATTTTCTGAATATTTTTATTTTGTTTAAACCCTTATTTCAGATATTGGAAATTTTAGTTACTGACAGAATGGCAGCTGAATAAAAGATTTTCGGAAAGCATTTTGAACAATTTATGGGAATCTGGAGGCCAGATTGCTCAATCTCAGGAATATTTACTCTAACTATAAAATAGCAGCTATTGTACGTCACACAGTATGACACTTTAACATTGACACTATCTATCACAGTGCTATCTGCAGGAGTAATGGGTACTGTAGGTATTTATAATGTGTTTGTCATGAATTTAATATATAATAGATAGATATAGATATTCATAATTCCTTTGAAGAGCAGATACTTGCCATGAAAACCAGTCTATTGGATAAAGGAGACTGGCTGAACAATGCCAGCAATATTTACAGCCTATAAACACAAAGGCATAAGGAAGACCACATGGAGTGTTTATGAGGACCACAAATATACATCATGTGGGTTTGGGCAAATTGACAGCATTTCAACACACAATAAACATTAGAGGCATTCCATTCACATCTGATCCAAGGCATATTATCTTAGTTGATTTTCTTGCTGATCAAAAGTGAACAGTCATCTTCCTGTAGCCTGTTCAGAATGATTTAAAATCATAGAAAAGCTCAAAGCTGGAAAAGACCATGGCCTAGATTTTCCATTCTGCCATTATACCATCGGAGGTGCAGTGGTGTGACGTCCCATTCACCAAAAGGATGAGTCCCTGACCCTGGCTGATTTTCCAAGATCACGGTCACTTGCATTCTTTTTGTGGGTTCCCCAGCCTCTGCCTAGATTAGATGGAGTTTAACTTGGAGGCCTGCACAGCATAGCCTGGCCAGCAGCCTCCTGGGCTGGACTCAACTGATTCTTTTTTGTTTTGTTTAAAAAAGCATCTTGGACTATGCAATTTATCACTTTGGTTTCTTTGGTTTTAAAGCCTCTCACACCATCCTTAGCAATGTTTTATGCCAGGCACACACAGATACAAAAATTACGCCATATGACTCATTTCAATAATTTGTATTGGGGAGCTTTCATAACTTCAGCAGGAAATCTAGGCTCATCAGTTCATCTAGTCGGTCTTCCTGCTTCCTGAGCAGTTGCAACCAATGACATATTTGTCTTCAGAATACTTGTCCAGTTTGAGCAGGAAGAGATTTAAGCTACTTTGCTCCTACACCCTGCTTGGCAATATTTTTCAAACATTTGTGCTGATGGTACTGCCAGCACATCCTTGAGTTCCCCAAGAACCCTAGCCAATCCAGGTGCTTTATTCTCATAGATTGCATACAAGTAAACAGCCACCAACACTGTAGCAACACTGCCCTCGCCCTGAACTAGAAAATTTCATTCACTTTGCTTCCAATTTCCACCCTTCCCTCACCTTCACATGATCCATCTCTGACTCTTCCCTTCCCTTCCTCAACTTCTCTGTCTCCATTTTTGGGGATTGGCTATAAACAAACATCCACTATAAACCCACTGACTCCCACAGCTACCTGGACTACACTTCCTCCCACCCCGCTTCCTGTAAGGAATCTATTCCATTTTCCCAGTTTCTCCATCTCCGTCGCATCTGCTCTGACGATGCCACCTTCCATACTAGTGCTTCCGATATGTCTTTATTTTTCCTCAACCGAGGATTCCCCTCTACCATGGTTGACATGGCCCTCGACCATGTCCGTTCCATTTCCTGTACTTCTGCTCTCACCCCTTCCCCTCCCTCCCAGAACCACGATAGGGTTCCCCTTGTCCTCACCTTTCACGCCACCAGCCTCCACATTCAACGGATCATCCTCCGCCATTTTCGCCACCTCCAGCATGATCCCACCACCAAACATATCTTCCCCTCCCTTTCAGCATTCCGAAGGGACCGCTCCCTCCACGACACCCTGGTCCACTCCTCAATCACTCCCAATAGCCCCTGCCCTTCCCACAGCACCTTCCCATGCAAACGCAGGAGATCCAACACCTGCCCTTTTACTTCCTCTCTTCCCAATGTCCATGGCCCCAAACACTCCTTCCAGGTGAAACAGTGATTTACTTGTACTTCTTGCAATTTAATATACTGTATTCGCTGCTCACGATGCGGTCTCCTCTACATTGGGGAGACCAAACGCAGATTGGGTGACCGCTTTGCGGAACACCTCCGTTCAGTCCGTAAGCGTGACCCTGAGCTTCCGGTCACGTGTCACTTTAATTCTCCGCTCCACTCCGACCTCTCTGTCCTCGGCCTCTTACACTGTTCCAATGAAGCTCAATGTAAGCTCAAGGAACAGCACCTCATCTTTCGATTAGGCATTTTACAACCTTCTGGACTCAACATCGAGTTCAACAATTTCAGACCATAACCTCGGCCCCTATTTTTTCAGGCGGCAGCTGTTGATGATTCTGCCATTCCCATTTGCAGCATTTAATCTCTCCTGCCTTCCACCCTATCACAGACCGTCCCTTTTGTTCTTTCCTCTCCCCCACCCCCCTTTCCCTGCCTCTGCACCTGGTTAAAATCTGTTATATCTCTAACTTTTTCCAGTTCTGACGAAGGGTCACAGACCTGAAACGTTAACTCTGTTTCCCTCTCCACAGATGCTGCCTGACCTGCTGAGTATTTCCAGCATTTTCTGTTTTCATTACTGTAGTAACACTTATTCTATTACACCCCTCTTTCTGACACTCTTGGAACATTCCTGGGCTGTTCTGTTCTCTTTTAAATATGGAATTAAAAACCTCATTCAATTTTTCTGCTATATTATATTCGCCATTTTAATACCCTCTTCAGAAGCCAGCAGTCTTATAGCTTTTTTGGTTGAAAATGTTCTTACCATTTGTCTTAATTTCTCTCGGACTTTTAAATTCATGTCTGCTCAGCCATTTTAACCATCCTTTGGCATTTTCCAAGCACGTCTTTATATTGGCTCATATTATTCTCTGTTGTTGATAAGGGCTGATTCCACAGTCAGCCAAACCATTACACATGCTCTCAGCACTCGTGTGTATGTCCGACTACTGGGCTCTGTGATTGAACTTGGAGAATTTTGCCTGCCCTAATTTCCATCTCCTTTCGTTATATTATAATATTAAAATGCAGCTTTTGTCTATTTTGTGCAAGAACATGTTGAGGCCAGCCTAAAAAGCCATGATTGGGCAGAGAGCTGGTGAGGGAAATCTCCACCTGATTAACGGTCACTGATCATCCATTCCACTCTGGCACCACCAGCATGGTAACCAGAACATTGAGCTTATTGAATTGAGCTCGCCTAATGCTGCACTGTTGCAATTCCAAGACCGCATTAGAACCATAGATGTTTACAGGACAGAAGGAGACCATGCGACCTGTCATGTCTGTGCCAACTCTTTGCTTAAGCCATCCCAAACTAATCCCACGGCCGTGCTCTTTCTCCACAGCCCTGCATCTTCCCCTGTTTCAAATGTTTATCCACTTTTCCCTTAAAAGATGCAATAGTCGCTGCTTCAACTACTCCTTGTGGTAAAGCATTGTATGCTCCAACAACTCTGCAGAAAGACATTTCTCATAACCCGTCTCTTGATTCTCATAATGACAGTTGTCAATTGATGATCCCTTGTCACTGACTCCCCAGACAGAGAAAATAGCCTTTCCCAGTCACCCTATCAAAACCCTTCATGATTTTAAGTTATTGCACTATTTGCATTGATTACACCAATAGCCAGGTTATCATTGCATGTGGACAGTCAGGAAAATAGAGTAGTAGTAGAGTTGCAGCTTTGTATTGTGGATTATTTCTTGATCTCTGACAAGGCAAGAGTTAAATAGTTTTTAACCAGTACTGCACTTTACTCATACGATAGCAAAATACTGCGGATGCTGGAAATCTGAAATAACAACAGAAAACGCTGGAAAAACTCAGCAGGCCAGGCAGCATCCGTGGAGAGAGAAAGAGAGTTAACGTTTCAGGTCGATGACACTTTACTCAGGCTGTTGACAGAATAGCTTTTTAATGAATATTATCATTTTGATTGATTTAATGCAAGACAATCGAACCAGCCAAATACAGCATTATATATTAAACCTTATCTATACAAAGGTAAATTCCAGTATATTCCCTACACCCGTTGTGGCATTATGATGTTGGAATTTTGCAATCATCCTTACTTTAACAGGTGCTCAGGTCTGAAATTTGGATTTC
Source organism: Squalus acanthias (assembly GCA_030390025.1). Lineage (NCBI taxonomy): Eukaryota > Metazoa > Chordata > Chondrichthyes > Squaliformes > Squalidae > Squalus > Squalus acanthias. Next base: position 30,229,334 of record CM059436.1, on the reverse strand, counting down.
CAATCTTAGCAGGGTGATAGGCAGATTTAGAAATGTAATAAAAACATAAATCAGCTAATTCAGTAAGACATGTTTATGTCATGGTTATTAATAGGAAATTATTTCATACTTGATCGGGATTTTTATATGTCAATAATCAAAAATGGTGATTTATAGTTTTGACATAACATTTTAATTCACAGTAGACAGCACTCTAAAATTAATTTATCAAGAGGTTTTTAGGATTCCGCAAGGAGAAGCAAACTCTGAACAGACAGCTTTTCTGATGACAGTGAGTTTTGCGTGGTCTGTCACTCATATGAAAGGCTATCAGAACTTCTCATGTCTATGTTGCTGATAAATTATGAGTGTCTCACGCTTCTGAGAGAACTGCCTTAACTCACTGTGCACAATGTCTCCGATGACACTGTCTCTTCCCATTATTGTGGTTTGACGCCCAGTGTTGCCTGATACATGAAAGCATTTGTGCAGTGAATTTTCATTCTTTTCAGACAAATTGCTGGGCAAGGCACTTCACAGAACCAGGGCACCACTCTCTGGAAGAAAACAGGAATATCATTCTCTCATCCTGCTGCCTATAGACGTTTGGAAAGTTTTGGGTGAGTCAACAACCCATGTACGCACTCTCATCATGAAAGGATTTGAATATATTTTGTCTGTGTTTAAATTGTGAATTCTGGGAGATTCTCTCACTGCTAACTTACCTGACGAAGGAGCGAACTGTTCCGAAAGCTTGTAAAATTAAATAAATCTGTTGGACTATAACCTGGTGTTGTGCGACTTCTCATCATGAAAGGAAGAAGTGTTGTCGCAACAACTCATGATGGGAGAGAGAAAAAGAGAACAGGTATGTCAGCTGCAGTGGTGGGATATGAATTGACCTTGCAGTTTCCTATCTGGTATCACCTAGATTACTGGGGAGGTAAAGAATGGAGGGTAGGTGCATTCCATATCCGAGGGAAAATTAGCAGATTGATCTTTGTAGGCCTCTTTTATGGTGACTGTATTTACATGATAGTTGAGACTTGATGGTTTCTGTGTTCTAAGTAATTGTGCCAAACTGTTGAGTTCCAAGAACGATATTGCTGATCATGAAGCCTCAGTGACTGCCAATAGGGAAGACTTGACAGCGGATAATGAGACCATTGATTTTCCTGTGTCTGTGGCCAAAGTCTTAAAAAAACCTGAAGGTAGACTTAGTTCTGTTAACAACTGTGAAGGGAAACTTCTTCAAAGTAACAGAGCTGCTGCAAAGGTACATTATGAGGTAAGGCTTCATGAGGCTAAGATAGACATTGAGGAGATGAGGGAGGATAGAGTGGGTTGTATCGATCTAAACGAGCTCACAATTACACAAAATTTATCCTACATCTGGTCGTCTGAAATCCGTTATCAGTCCTGATCAAAAATATTCCTCTGACCTAATGCCAATGATTGACAAGGGCTGTTCTCTTCAACAAACATGTGAGAGTATCTTCAAGGTCTGAAGAAAGCACTTCATTATGTTGGCATCCAACCCAATGAGTAGTAGTAGGGACCCATCTGCATGGAGATTGGAAAAGAGGGCATAGAGTGTTGTGCAAATGGAAACTCTAATTGAACCAGTTCTCTGAGATGAAGTGCACGCTGTACTGCATTGCTGAGCTAACAGTAGGTGGCAGGCATGGACTTTAGTCAAGCCAAATTCCTGAATGTTGCTCTGGGTGGGGGAATGGTAATGTTCGAGACTGCAATTGTGACTTTTATCTACAAGAAGCAAATAGGGCTGAAAACTACCAAGGAACCTTGGTAATACCAGTGGCTCTAAGGGGGTTTGTTTGGGTTAGCACAGCATGTATCCCATACGGAGACCCGCTGTGTAATTCATTCTCATCAGGAATGCATGGAGCAGGTTGTGACTTGATATTAGTTCATGGAACATGATAAGGCTCAGAAGACATTTTGTGCTAAAGCTCTTCAGGCCAGTCTTAATGTACCCCCAGAAGATTGCACGCTGCGTTAATTGAATGGTGATCCAGCAAAAGGGATCTTTTGCCGCATTCTGCGCCCCTGCTCACACATTCATGCCAATGGACTAATCCCAACGGCTAGAAAATAAAATTTTAAAGAGATGTACAGTTACTGTGAGGCCAGCCTGCTCATTGTTCCTCCTCTCCATTCCTTCAGCCGCTATGATCCCGACCCTTTACAGCTCTTCCCTCTGGCACCCCCTGCTTTTCAGTTCCCTTCCTACATTCAGAATCTTCTTTAAGATCTTCTCTTCAATTCTACTTTCGACCCCCTCCTAAAACTCCTTTTTGTCCTTTTCCCCTCCTGTTGAATATCGAATCATTATGCATCACTGGGTAAAGCACTTTAAGACATACCCCTGCATGTGAATGGTGCTATAAGAATACAAATTGTAAGTTGAAATCTTGAAGTTCCTTTTGACATTGATCCAAACAGCAGAATCTTACAGATACCAGCCTAATGCTAATGTGTCTAGTGTGCTAGGGTCCACTCAACTGATAAGCATCATTTTTAATGAGCATCTGATGTGGTTTCTGTTTACATTGAGACTCATAATTTTTTACTACGTATTAGGCAACTATTTTAATTAAGGATGGAGTGATGATATTTGTGTTTTGAGGATTATATGTGGCAAATCATTAAATCGAATTTTTTGATGTTCCGGTGACTCAGATGTTTACTGCTCTGTGCATGAGAGATACTGTTGGCATGGTAGCAGGAAAAGCAATGACCTCAATGGCATGCTGCCCTGGAGAGAGTGACTGGCACTGTTAATTTGTCTGTCAAATCATTTAAATTAGATTTCACGCCAAAGGCCCTCATATAAAAGATTATGATAATGCTGGGAAGAAAATCATATCCAATGGGTATTTAACAAGGCTAATGACCTGAGCCATGCCATGAAATTATATTTAATAGTATTACAGTCACCTTTTTAAAACTCACTCACTTAAGGTTTTTAAGGTAATGTAAGGTAGAATCATTTTAACCTAACCTGTCCCACAGGAAACTGACGGGATTGGATCTTTTACGCCAGCCCGATTTTACTTTCCCGTGAAGTCGATCTGATCCTGTCAGTTTCCCACCAGCCGGGTTAGGTTAACATTACCCCAAAGAAATAATATGCATATTCGTTTTTCTCTGATTATTTTATCCTGCACTTTCCTCTCCTGAAGGCATTGTTTCCTTGCTGGGCCATAGTAACATGGACACCCCAGTACCTCACCCAAATGCTCATTCTTCATTCTTGGACCTTGATGGTGAGTGTCAGCAGGCAATACAAATGGTATTTAGGTACCGGGAAGGAAAGGGTTAAATTATGAGACCAGGTTGCATAAACTTGGCTGTATTCCCTTGAATTTAGAAGGTTTAGGGGTAATCTGATCGAGTTGTTCAAAATGATAATGGGACTCAATTGGATAGATAAAGAGAAACTGTTTCCTCTTGTGGGGGAATCCAGAACAAGAGGGACACAATGTTAAAATTAGAGCTAGGCCATTCAGGAGTGAAATCAGGAAGCACTTTTTCCACACAGTGCGTACTTGAAATCTGGAACTCTCTCCCCTAAAAAGCTGAGGATGCTGGGTCAATTGACATTTTCAAGACTGAGATCGATAGATTTTTGTTAGGTAAGGGTATCAAAGAATATGGAGCAAAGGCAGGTAAATGAAGCTGAGGTACAGATAAGCCATGATCTCATTGAATGGCTGAATAGACTCAAGGGGCTGAATGGCCTACTCCTGCTCCTTTGTTCCTATGTAACCATGGGAGAGGCAATCTCAGGCAAGCCTGATCCTGTCCTTATTGACATCCAAATGCTGGCTGATTTACTGCTGCCCAGTCTTTGGGCACCAAGACCAATTTTGGCACCTCTAAGATCTGCCAACTCTACAGAAGCTGGGGATCTGATCTGGGACCTTGTTCCCTATGGCTCAACTACTCACTGAATAATCTTGCTGAGCCATTGGGGAAGCTACAAATAATGAATGTGGAATAAAGAAGCATTTCATGCAAAAAGCATTCAGGCTTTTCAAGAAAATCTCTCACTTGAAATAACACCATCAAGTGGGATTCGCAAAGTCCATGGGCTGGATTTTGATACTGGGGCGGGTTGGGGTCGTGTCATCCGCATTTCGTGTTATCCACCCGACTGCAATTTGATGTGGGAGATTGATGCAATTTTCACCTTATTGGGCAATTGAGTTCCAGCATGTGGGAACTCATGAACCAATTAGTGGTTTCAGTCTGAAAGTCGCCTCTGATGATGTCATCATTGCTGCTGCATTGCAGGTCAGAGACTGCCTGGTCTCAGAGACTGCCTGGCCTTTGCTGTGAGAGGACCTGGATGCAAAATGAGCAGCATCAGAGAGAGAGAGAGAGAGAGAGAATTTTTTTTGCATCCAGGTCCTCTCACAGCAAAGGCCAGGCAGTCTCTGAAGACAGTGGGCTGGATTTTCATAGGGCCGTGGAGGCGGGTTTGGAGGCGTGTGGGGGGTTAAAATTGCGAAAAGTGGCGGGCGGACCTGATCCCGCCTCCATTCCGCCTCCACGCAATTTTGATAAAATCGTGTGCAGGTGTTCCCGACTCCGTCCCGCCTCCAAGAGGCGGGAGAGGCCATTAAAGCCCTTAACAAGCCCTAAATTGGCTCTGCAATGACATTTTCAAACGTTTTAGCTAGTTTAACCCTTTTCCCACGTGAAGCACGCCTGATGTGAAACACGCCAGTGAAACCTGGCGGGAGCACAAGTGGATAGCTGACTATCAGCTGCAGGTCCACTATTACAATGGAGATGTGATGGAGGTAGTAGTAGTATTAGGTCTGAAAGTCGCCTCTGATGCTGCTGCATTGAATGGGCTGGATTTTGGTACTGGGGCGGGTTGGGGTCGTGTCATCTGCATTTCGTGTTATCCACCCGACTGCAATTGGATGTGGGAGATTGATGCAATTTTCACCTAATTGGGCAATTGAGTTCCAGCATGTGGGAACCCATGAACCAATTAATGGTTTCAGTCTGAAAGTCGCCTCTGATGATGTCATCATTGCTGCTGCATTGAAGGTCTTCAGAGACGTCCTGGCCTTTGCTGTGAGCGCACCTGGATGCAAAATGAGCAGCAGCTCAGAGAGAGAGAGAGAGAGAGAGAGAGAGATAGAGAATTTTTTTTCCATCCAGGTCCTCTCACAGCAAAGGCCAGGCAGTCCTTGAAGACATTCAATGCAGCAGCATCAGAGGCGACTTTCAGACCTAATACTATTACTACCTTCATCACATCTCCGTTGTAATAGTGGACCTGCAGCTGATAGTCAGCTATCCACTTGTGCTCCCGCCAGGTTTCACTGGCGTGTTTCACATCAGGCGTGCTTCACGTCGGAAAAGGGTTAAACTAGCTAAAACGTTTCAAAAAGGCATTACAGAGCCAATTTAGGGCTTGTTAAGGGCTTTAATGGCCTCTCCCGTCTCTTGGAGGCGGGACGGAGTCGGGAACACTGCACACGATTTAATCAAAATTGCGTGGAGGTGGAATGGAGGCGGGATCAGGTCCGCCCGCCATTTTTCGCAATTTTAACCCCCCACACGCCTCCAAACCCGCCTCCACGGCCCTATGAAAATCCAGCCCCATGTTTCAAACATGTATTAATGAACAGATCGGAGAAAGGTTGAGCTTGACATTTACTTCCAGAGCTCTATCCACACTCCACTATAAACAACAACTGATGTGATGAGAGTAGCCCAGTATGATGTGCACAGTTCTTGCTTCTTGCTTCCCTGTGAGGAAGTGCCTGGTCTCTGTTCAACAGCATAGTTGAGATCAGAAACTCAGATCAAACTCTGGCCGATTTTTGGCCTTCCGAAACCGGCAAACTGCAGCGGAGTACCTGATTGGCACCTGCAGCTCACCCAGTCAATTCAAATGAGGCCAGAACCTGAAAATTTTCGAGCGTCTGAACCGTGGCTTTGGGTAGGTGTTGCGGACGCCCCACCCACTTCATGCTTGTTTTGGGTAAATATCGCCTCCATTGGCTTCCTTCTCACTTATGTAATTCCTTAGTGAACCTACAACCTTTTGACTCAGAGGCGAGAGTGCTACCAACGGAACCGAGCCACGGCTGATTAGTAGGAGGTATCTGGAGAGTGAGGGGGGCAAAAGGAATGTGCCAAGGTCTCTGTTGTTTAGTGGAGAAAATATTAATCTGATCTCTTTGTGGTATGCATCTGTAATTCCTCATGCTACTGGAGATTTTGAGGCGAGTAACATCGCCTGTCTATGACCCTGCCTCAGCTCATCTGCTGCTGAAACTCTCATCCATACTCGACTATTCCAATGCTCTCCTTGACAGCCTCCCACCATGCTCTCTCCATGGATTTATGCTCATCCAAAGCTTTGTGGGGGAAATATTCGTCCCCTGAGCACCTCCCATTAGTGGCAGCAGATGGCGCTATTGGGGCGCTAGAGCAGTATCACTGGGACGAGGCGAATCCAGTGCCGCAAGCCAAACCCCGCCCCCCCCGTAGCTCCGCCGGTAAGAGTTAGCACCAGGAACATCAACGCCAGGTAAATCATTACGCCAGTGAGTGTACAATGCTCACTGACCGCCCGATCTGCTAAATTGATTGTCGCCACCTACCTTAGCACCTGGAGTAAACATCGACAGGGAGAGCTGGTGTGAAGCACCAGGAAGCCAGCTCCAGGGACGTTATTGAAAGGGATCATCAGTAATAACTCGCAGCTGTCAGATTAGTGCAATTTCACTGGTTTCTTGTCAGTTTCACCCACTCCAACAGTTTCATTCAGCAATTTCAAGGTTCTTTTGTATCAGAGGGTGGTGGGAACTAAAAAATAGCTACATTTATTCTTCAAAGAATCAAACTGCTACACTTGGTAACATTAATGGGGGCTGTACTGGCAGTCGACCTCGCCCTCCAGGATCTACGGCGGAGGGAGCAGAGGAGAAAGACTGGAACATGTGGCCAGAGGGAGGAGGAGGGCCATCAGGGCTCTCAACAGCATGCCTTACCCTCCGAGGGTATTCCGAGAGCACTTCGCCTACCTCCAATTAAGCAAGGAGCAGTGCATTAGAAGGCTCCGCTTCACCAAGGAGCTGGTCACAGAACTCTGCCACCTCTGCAACCAGACCTCAAGCCTCAGATCAGGGTGACCACGGCTCTCCCAGTGGCAGTCAAAGTCACCATCGCCCTCAATTTCTTCACCAGCGGATCCTTCCAGTCTGCAACAGGAGACATAGCTAACATCTCGCAGTTCGCCATCCATCGCTGCATCCAGGAGGTCACAGAGACTCTCTACAGTAGGAGAAGGGACTACATTTTCTTCCCCATCACCAGAGAGAAGCAGGACGAATGTGCATGTGGCTTTGCCAAGATAGCAGGATTCCCTATGGTGCAGGGTGCCATTGACTTCACCCACGTGGCTTTGTGGGCACAGCATAACAATCCGGAGTTCTTCTGTAACCGCAAAGGCTACCATTCAATTACTGTGCAGTTGGTGTGCGACCGCAGACAGCGAATCCTCAATGTCAATGCCCGCTATCCTGGCAGTAGCCATGATGCCTTCATCCTGTGCCAGACCGGTGTGCCAGCACTCTTCCAGCCACCACGTCAAGCTCGCAGCTGGCTGGTCAGAGACAAGGGCTATCCACTCTCCACCTGGCTCATGACTCCCGTCCACAACCCCAACACTACTGCCCTGCACTCATGATGAGAGCTATGCTGCCACCAGGAACATCATCAACGATTCCGCTGCCTTGACCGCTCGGGAGGAGCTCTCCAGTACTCGGCTGAGCGGGTGTCCCATTTCGTGGTGGTCTGCTGCATGCTCCACAACTTGGCCATCATGAGGGCCCAGCCCTTACCACCAGGGATTGTGGACCACCTCAGGAGGAGGAAGAGGGAGAGGAGGAAGAGGAGGAGGAGGAGGAAGAGGAAGACGAGAGGATGAGGAGGAGGAGGAGGAGGAGGGGGAGGAACAGGAGCGAAGGAGGAGGCAGCCACTCAATCGGCCTTCCAGAAGGGCAGTCCGTGACCGCCTCATCAGACTGCGGTTCCAATGAATTAAACCCCAGATCCCCGTTGCTCACTACATCCCCAAAATTCCATCCCTGTCACAGGCCATATCACAGCGCACAGCTGAAATGAGACAGTCGACAAATGAATCCAAATTGAATTAATAAATTTGTTAAAAATCAGTGAACACATATTTACACCAAAAATATTACCCATTCACCCTTGTGCAATCCTTTAGTGCCTCTCGTACTGTGCCTTTGCCTACTCCAGTGCTCCTATGAAGTGTTGGCCCAGTGGCTGCAGCAGGGCGGGTGGAAGGTTGCTGAGTGTCCATGCGGGAGACTTTAGATGGCCTTACAGGACGCCCTCAACCAGCTCTGGGCCCGGAAGGCCTGGCTGCAGACTGCACCATCTCAGCATGGGTGGCAGCAGTCTGGGCTGGCTGAATGACAGGCAGCGACAAGGGCAACGGCAGAGTGCCAGTGGTGGGAGCAGGAATGCTGTCATCCTGAGGACAGCAGGTTCCTGCTCCACTGACCCACTGCCACTCCCCCGGGGCAGCACCTCAGCATCCCTAGCAATCCACTGGAGCACAGATTGCTGGCCTGCTGCGACACCGTGAAAGCCCTGGTCGACGGTGGTAGACCCAGCCACGATGGCAGCAGTCAGAGCTTGAGTAGCATCAAGCTGAGACTGCATGAGAGCAGTCTGAGATTGGATGCCACCAACCATAGACTGCATTACAGCACTAAGACATTGCGTCGCTTCCGCCTGTGCTGCAATGGAAGCTGCCAGATCGCCCATTACATGTGGCATCAGGTCTGGGTCGCCACGGTCTCTCTGGGAGTCTACCATCCTTTGCAGACTGGAAATGATGGGCTCCATGGTGTGCGCAGAGCTCTGTGCAATGTTGGAGGCGGACTCCTCCATGCTCCTTACCATTGCCAACAGGCTCTCAGGCACCCTTGCCATTGCACCTATCATCTCTGTGTGCATGCCCATCACCCTTCTTCTAAATGCCTCCCCATCGAGGTCCTCATCTGAGTCCTGTGCAGCAGAACTCGTGTGTGAATTCGCCCTCCGGGGAGCTGGCTCCCGAGCTACCCTTTCCCCAGCCTTGCTGCAGCCCACTCGTCCCCGGTGCCTCACCCTGTGCAGATCCCGCTACTAGCCTCTAAAGAATGTGTAGTGCCAGTATCTGAGTTGGTGCCTGAGGGTGAGACATGCAGTGACGCGATGTGTTCTTCCTCCTCCTCTTCTCCCACCTCGCTCTCAACGGTGCCCTCAGGGACAGGCTGCTCAGGTGCTTGCTCATTATCTGAAAGCATAAAGGCACAAGAATCGGGTTAAGGTGAGGGGAGGGGGGCAGGAAGGGAGAAATGCATGTATACAGCATGATTAGCTGGAAAGTGCGAAACGCTTGTGATGTGAGGGGGAAGTGGGATGTGAGAAGAAGGAGTAGGGATGAACATACCGTTGTTGTCCCAAAGGGGGTCAATGTCGCCGGTGGCCACGGCGCCCACTACCTGGCGCCCAATTAGCTGCAGCACTCAATTATCCAGCGCAGACAGTGGTTGGGTGTCGACTTGTCCCCTGCCTGTGCGCTCCTGCTCCCTCCTGTTGTGAGCCATTTGGCCTGCAAGAGAAAGGAAAGTGTGTGAGTGAGTGTGGCGCAATGTGTTTGGGTGATGTGCCTGCCATAGTTGAATAACTGTCATTGTGTGCAAGGTGTGAGATGTGGGTGTGAGTGTTGGTAGGTAGAGATTGTTGGTGGGTGAGTGCTGGGTGTGTGGTGCTTTGGGCAGTGCATGAAGATTGTGGCTCAGATGGTGGTATGTAGCATTTGTTGAAGCATTCACTCACCCTGATCACCCGAGTGAGGTCGTTAAATTTCTTCCTGCACTATGTGTGGGTCCTGGGGACCACAGTGCTGCCCAAGACGTGCTGTGTTACCTCCCTCCACATGGTGTGGAAGACTTGTGGCAAGGGCCTCCTGCCACTTGCCGGGTAGAGCACTGCCCTCCATCTCTCCACAGCGAAAACCAATTCCTCCAATGCTTCATCGCAGAATCTGCGGGCTCTCTCCCTGGGGCGTGGATCTGCCATGAGTACACCTGGTTTAGTCCTCCGGCTCCTTCTCCTTGTCCTGCTTCTGTTTGCTGAGGCAGCTGCACAGCCAGCAATGCTGAGAATGAGGTGCTGCAGCATCAATGAACTGCCCCTTTAAGTACTGAAAAAAGCCTGTGGCGATCACGACTTGCGATTAGACTGCACCTGATTATGGTCCACCCTTTGAGTGTAACGCCAATGAGCTTGGGCTTTAAGACTTGAATTAGGACTCCAATCATTTTTTTGAGCAGTGAGGACGAATTTTGTGTGCAGTCTAAAGCATTAACGCCCGGTGCTAATTCTCGAACTTTTCTACTGACACTGCCCATTCCTTGGCTATAACGAATTTCTAGCCCTGTGAGTTTCTGATTATTAACCTTCAGAAACCAAAGGCTAAATAAACTTGAATACTCCTTCCTAATTCTGAGACAATTAAAACTCAAAATTGCTTCCTCCTACAATAATATTCAGCTTAAAGTTTCTTCTTCCCTCATATTCCTCATATCGAGAATAAATCTTTAATTGAGCACCAGATGGCAGTAGAAGATTCCTGCAGCCAAATAAACTATCCGTGGTAGCAGTAAACTGTTAAAGGGACTGCATCTTCACACTATGGAGGAAAAATTAGGTCGCGCCCCATTTGGGGCGCAAATATCGTCTGGACGCAAATATTAGCGCCTGGCGCTAATTATCGCCACTGACTGGAAACTTCACTTTTACCGCCCCGGGAGGTGAGTGGAGCGCTAAATCAGGCGCTGCACACCTGTCTTAAGGCGCAAAGGCCGAGCAGTGAGGCGCTAACTCAGCGCGCGAGCACAGCGCAGCTGCTGCCAGTTAGCGAGTGAACACAGACACACTGGCGCCGGCCAGTTCTTAAAGGGGGGGGGGGCAACTTGCTCCCCAGCCACACCCTGCTCATTGCAGCCTTGAATCTCGGCCTGGAGAGACCTGTGAATCCATTTTGCTGCCAAGGATGGAGAGGGTGAGAGAACGAGCTCATCGCTTCACCGAGCGGGCCTTGGATGCTCTGGTTGGCGCGGTGGAGCGCAGAAGATGTATACTCTTCCCTGAGAGTGGCAGGAGGCCTTTGCCACGCGAGTTCAGAAGAGTGTGGAGGGAGGTGTCTCAGAGCGTCTCCTCCAGGAGCATGGTGCCCAGGACCCATACTCAATGCCGCAAAAAGTTCAACGACCTCACTCGGGTCGTCAGGGTGAGTGGCTTTTTCTCAATACCTCTCCATCCCTCCATCTCAACCTCACTCTATGGCCAGAGGGTCTTAAAACCCCAATGCACAACACTCATCCAACACCTATGGCCCTTTCATGAAACACACACACACATTCCACACTTTGCATACAGTAAGGGCTATTCACCTATGGGAGGCACATCAGGCAAGACCATGGCTGCATATAGTAAGGGCTATTCACCTATGGGAGGCACATCAGGCAAGACCATGGCTGTATATTTACTCAGATGCTGTCCTTTTTCTTACAGGCCAAGCTGGCGCATAATCGGAGACAGCAGCAACGGACAGGTGGAGGGCGGCCTCAGCTGCAACCCCTCAGCGATCTTGAGGAGCGCGTCCACAGGATTGTGGCAAGCCGGGTGATCGGTCCCGTCGCCACTGGAGACGCCGACCCCGTTCTGGACAGCAATGGTAAGGTCATCACCTTTTTGTCCTCTGTCCTTCCACTTGTCCCTCACAACACCAGCCTTTGACACTTTCAATCCAACTTGCTAACTCGCTGCACTTATTCCTCCCTTACTGCCACCCTGTCCTCACGCTAAAGCCACTCTTGTACCTCCCTGCTTTCAGATGGTGATTCACCAGCTGAGGAGACGGGCCCTGAAGCTGCCACTGGGAGTGAAGCTGCAGCCGAGGAGGAAGAGGATGCCGGAGCATCAGTGCCACCCTCTCCCGAGGAAGCCCATGCCCACACTGGGAACACGCCTTCCCTGGAGGGGAGCAGGGGGGAAGGGTCTGATGAGGGTGAAGCTCCAGGACCCAGCGGGCTGCAGCAACGCCATGGGGGTAGGGAAGAACGGGGGCCTTCTCCCCAGAGGGAGAGTATACCAGACACTCCTACTGCAATGGACGCAGAGGAGGAGCGGCTGATCGCAGAAATGAACACCCAGGCGGTGGGCATGCACACTGAGCTCATGGGTGCAGTGGGAAGGGTGCCCGAATGCATTGGGTCACTGGCGGATGCCACACTAACGCTTAGTGCTGCAATTCAGTCACCGGCTGCCGTGATCCCATCTCTGACTGCTCTCATGCAGACTCAGATTGAGGCCACGCGAGCACAGACTGCTGCCAACCTCGATGGTTCGTTCACATGTCCCCGGGGCTGTCACCGCGCCGCAGCAGGCCAGCAATCTGTTCTCCAGCAGATTGCTCCGGATGCTGAAGTGCTGCCCCGTGGGAGTGCCAGTGTGTCGGGCGAGCAGGGAGTTGCTGTCCTCTCTCACGATGACAGCATTCCTGCTGCCAACACTGTCACTTCTCCACTGCACTTGCCACCGCCTGTAGGACAGACTGCTGCCGCCCATGCAGAGTTGGTGCAGTCTGCAGCCGGGCCCTCCAGGCCCAGAACTGGTTGAGGCCGTCCTTCAGGGGCATCTGCAGTGTCAGGGTCTGACGAGCAGCAGCCTTCCACCAGCCTTGCTGCAGCCACTGAGGTCCCATTACGGAGGAGCAGTAGGGTTAGAAGGGGGGAAGTGCGCAAGGGAAGGAGATCACCCTCGAAGGGCAAAAAGTAGGAGGTGTGACAAAATGCTGGTCATTTTTTTATTAAAGGTCGAGGTTCATGGTCCAACTTTTGTTTAGTGTTTTGGACATTATCTCCAGGTTGTGAGAACCAGTTATGTTATTGACTGTTTTTTTGTGTTTATTTCTATGAGTTTGTCATGAGGAATTGACACACACAGAGTTTGTAAAATAAATAAGTTTCTGTATTCAAAATATACATGGTTGGTGGTTGGAATTATTGGTGCCTTGGCCGGCTTAGGGGTTGCGTGCTGGGTTCATTGATGTTGTTAGCAATGGCAGAAGCCATTTCAACAGCAGGGGCCCTAGAAGCGGCTTGCTATTAGCCGTTGACGGACGGCCCTTGCAGTTTCACCATTGTGGGCCGCCCTCCCGCCTTGGTGCTGCTGATGATCATCCTCCTCGTCCTCTTCCTCCTCTTCCTCCTCCTCCTCTGGTGGTGCTCCAAGGCCTGGTGGCATTGGCTGGGTCCTGAGGATTGCCATGTTATGCAACATGCAGCACACAACTACGAAGTTGGATACTCGCTCAGGCGAGTACTGCAGGGCTCCTCCAGAATGGTCGAGACAGCGGAACCGTTGCTTCAGCACGCCGATTGTGCGCTCAATTATGTTCCTGGTAGCTTGATGGCTCTCATTGTACCGCAGCTCAGCAGGGGTGTTGGGCATACGGAGCGGTGTCATCAGCCAGGTGCTCATTGCATACCCCTTGTCCCCGAGAAGCCAACCAACTGGCTGATGCGGTGCCTCGAAAAGTTCTGCCACAGTAGTCTGGCGCAGGATAAAAGCATCGTGGCAGCTGCCAGGATAGTGGGCATTGACAGCGAGTATCAGCTGTCTGTGGTCACAGACCAACTGAACATTCAAGGAATGGAACCCCTTTCTGTTCCGGAATTCCTCGGCATTCTCATGCGGAGCACGCAAAGCCACATGCGTGCAGTCAATGGCGCCCTGCACCATGGGGAAGCCCGCTACCCTCGCAAAGCCCAGAGCGCGGTCACGCTGCTTGTCTGGGGTCATGGGGAAAGAGATGAACTCTCGTCTCCTTTTAAAGAGGGCATTTGTGACCTGCCGGATGCAGCAATGCACCGTGAACTGGAAGATATTGGCGAGGTCCCCAGCAGCAGCTTGAAATGAGCCAGTAGCGTAGAAGTTGAGAGCCACTGTGACCTTCACTGCCACCGACAGAGACGTCCTGGACCTCAGTTGAGGCTGCAGATCTGGCTGCAGCAGGTGGCAGAGCTCAGTGACCACCTCCTTGCTGAATCGCAGCCTTCGCAAACACAGCTCCTCAGACATATGAAGGTAGGAGAGCTGTTCACGATATACCCTGGGAGGGTAAGCTCTCCTGTACATACGCCTGTTGGCCCTCCTCCGTCTGGCCATCATTGCCACTCTCTCTCTGCGTCTCTGTGTCCTCCGATTCAGCTGGAGCAGGACGACGCCCCCAATCAGTGCAGCCCCCATAGTCTCTTTGCAAGCAAAGTAATGAAGGACAGCAACTAAAGTACTAGCGAAGTTAGGATCAGTAGGCAAAACTACCTCACAAAGCGTTGAGTCAATGCAGAAGTCTCTCTTTCTCTCTCTCCGAATCTCTCTCTCTCTCTCAGAACGAGTGGTGCAAAAATGTCCACCACAGAAAAAGACAGGAAGAGGCCCCCTTTAAATAGCGCCCCCCCCAGCCCCACAGCGATTGATAGCGTTCCAGTCTTCCGGTCGTTGGATGCGCCAGGCGGTAAGGCAGGGGGCGCCACTCAATTTCCGCTCCGGGGCGCCACAAGGGTGTTGCACCATGGAATGACGTCACAATCTGCGCGCGCAGGTGGTCGCAGCGGTAAGGTTTAGCGCAGCCACACAATCTCTAGTTAAGTTCGCGAGCGGCGCAAACATCGCTGCGCCCGGGCGTTAGCGGCTTTGCGCCCCATTAGCGCCCTCTTAAGGCGCTAACGGGAGGCGCAACCAACTGAATTTTTACCCCAATGTGTTAAAAATACTTTTTTTTATCTGGAGAGGGAGAAGAGCCACAAGAGCTAAGTGCCATTTTCCTCATATTAATATTACACACAAGTAGCATGAAGATGTGTTTCAGCATGATTCACATCACCACATCATGTATTTGTAAATAAAATGAAAGAAAAGTTTGTCAAGAACTTTTTCAGGAAACTGGTGCCACTTTGATAGATAATCAGAGGTGATCCAAATTACCACCAGCAACGCACTCAGGTTTGAGTAGATTTGAGTAGACTTACTGCCAGCAGCAAAGTTTGGCTGATAAAGCAACTTTGAGCAGAAATACCAGCGGTTTGTATTTCGTAGTATTAAGGTATTAAGGGATATGGGCCAAAGGCAGGTATATGGAGTTAGGTCGCAGATCAGCCATGATCTCATTGAATGGCGGAACAGGCTCGAGGGGCTGAATGGCCTCCTCCTGTTCCTATGTTCCTATGTAGTCAGTATTAATGCTTGGAGGCACTGTTGAATACAGATTTTATAATACAGAATAAGAAGCAATTACACCAATAATTAAGAGTTAATATTTAATATCACTAGTTGAAGCACTAATATTTTGGAGATGCTAAGGCACTTTTGACTTATGGACTAATGCGCATGTTGTCCCTTTATGTTTTGCAGAAGCTTCCATAGGTGACTGTTTCCTTTTTTGGGTGGCATGAGAATAAGAGTTACCCTGGTAGCTTTATCTTTGGGTCCCTTGTCCTTACCTGACATGAGGATGATGGTTTGGTTGGTTCACCCAAAAGTTCTTGGTGGTAGATAATATATTTGTATGGATGTACATAGAATATACAGCACAGAACAAGCCATTCGGCCCAACCAGTCCATAAAAGCTAGATGTATGAGCAAATGATTGTGACCTGTGAAGATTACTATTTGCATCCTTCAATGTAAAATTATGCATTGTACTGTTTCATGATGAGACAAAAGAATAGAAAACATTACTAGGCAGTGAATTATTTTGCGACTATTTAATGAGGAATAACATCAAATAGATATGCGCTGTATTACTGAATATATTTACATGGTCACCCTTATATGTTCAGCTAGTATCGTTGACAATTTCATAATGTGTTTGTCTGTTCACAGAAAATAAATGTACATACCTGATTCAGGTGGATACCTGGAAGTAGTCTTCTCTTCTGTCAACATCTGGTCAACACCTTCCTCTTTGTGGTTGAGAATGCATTATTTAATGCCTGCTATTTCCACTTGGGTTATTATAGTGGCCATCAAGTCACGATCGTAGGTGATCTTCTCCCTTGCGACACTTATAATATAATTGAAGTAGTTTTGGCTGACTTTAGCATCCATTTTGTTGGCAGAATTATTATTAATGCTCAGTGTGATTTACGTTCAAGCATCATAATGTTCAGTTGGAGTGGGAACATGCCTTCTGGCTGCAGTAATGAATTCTCATTATGTCATACACTTCTTGATTAGGTGGTTACGTTTTGCCTTCCCAAAACCTCTGGCATGTTGAGGGAGCATTCTGCTATTTTTGTCATCATTCAATATAAAAACTGAGTGGTAAAGATCAATTTGCTCGTTGTCATTGAATAAGCTGATCTATTTACATGATTTCAACTTTTCAATTACATAATTTTTCATCTTTTTACTACCAACAATATTCCTCAGACCCAACTTCAAAAGAGGACCCTCTAAGGTACCAGTGAGATTTTTTTTAAATTTCCCACATGTCCAATAGGCTCTATGAGTGAGATTGGCAATTTAGAACCAAATTAGAGATGGTTTCATGCTGTGGGTCTATATACACTAGAAACTGCTCAGACTACCCAAACTTATTTCACATAGGACATTTATAAGCAAAAACCATTAGTTCAATTGGGATTCAAATTAGAGGCTTTTAAAAGAGAAATAGATAAATATTTTAAAAGTAACATTTTAAAAGGGTATGATGAAAGGGCAGGGGAAGGGGACTAAGCTATTTCACATAATAGCTTCCTTCTGTGTTCTAATTCTATGGTTCTATGATACCAGCAAAAACAGATCATCCATGTAATTTTTATGGGACCTTGCTGTGCACAAATTGGCTGCTGGATTTGCTTACATAACAACTTCAAAAATAGTTCACTGGCTTTGAAACACTTTCAGGTGTTCTGAGGATTGATAAGGTCTATGAAAATGTAAGTTCTTTCTTCCTTTACTCAGTTGGACGATGTTATTCAGCAAGAGTTGTCTGGTCATCGAGAGGCAAGCAACATCAATGAAGTCTGCAGAGGAGACATTGGTGGGGTGCGGGGGGGGGAGGTGGGGGGTGGGGTGGAGGGTGGTTGTGGGGGAGTGGTATAGGAGGCAAACACAGTTACAGCATCTCTCAGGAATGTACCCAGTGACAATATTGAAGCTATAAGGTCCACAGTTCCAGATTCTATCTTAGAGCACAATCAAAAACGGATTCAGAGACCTTTCAGCAGTGCAATAGCCTTTGCTCACAAAGATCAATGGCTGCCATCTGGACAATGCTTACAGCAGCAGCATAAATACATAGGAAAAGGTGGGTAGTGCTTCAGTTGCTGCCAGTTCTGTCAGTATGTGTCTTTGAGCAAGTGACAGGAGAATGTTCCCACTCCTCCCGCAAGTGTTCAGGCTCCACCAGCTGGAATATCCTCCTAATGTACTCTGGGTGGGGGACTTCAATGTCCATCACCAAGAGCGGCTCGGTAGCACCACTACTGACCGAGCTGGCCGAGTCCTGAAAGACATAGGTGCCAGACTGGGTCTGCAGCAGGCAGTGAGAGAACCAACACGAGGGAAAAACCTACTTGACCTCATCCTCACCAATCTACCTGTCGCAGATGCATCTGTCCATGACAGCATTGGTAGCAGTGACCACTGCACAGTCATTGTGGAGACAAAGTCCCATCTTCACACTGAGGATACCCTCCATTGTGTTGTGTGGCACTACCACCGTACTAAATGGGATAGATTCAGAAACGATCTAGCAGCTCAAAACTGGGCATTCATGAGGCGCTGTGGGCCATCAGCAGCAGCAGAACTGTATTCCACCACAATCTGTAAACTCATGGCCCGGCATATCCCTCACTCTACCATTACCATCAAACCAGGGGACTGACCTTGGTTCAATGAGGAGTGCTGAAGAGCATGCCAGGAGCAGCACCAGGCGTACATAAATTAAGGTGCCAACCTGGGAATGCTGCAACACAGGACTACATGCTTGCTTAACAACGAAAGCAGCATGCTATAGACAGGGCTAAGCAATCCCACAATCAACAAATGTGGGTCTGCAGTCCTGCCACATCCAGTCATGAAAGGTGGTGGACAATTAAACAACTAACGGGAGGAGGAGGCTCCATGAATATCCCCATCCTCAATGATGGCAGAGCCCAGCACATGAGTGTAAAAGACAAGGCTGAAGCGTTTGCAACCATCTTCAGCCAGAAGTGCTGAGTGGATGATCCACATCAGCCTTCTCCAGAGGTCCCACCATCACAGAAGCCAGTCTTCAGCCAACTCGATTCACTCCACGTGATATCAAGAAATGGCTAAGTGCACTGGATAGCGCAATGCTATGGACACCGACAACATCCCGACTGTTGTGCTGAAGACTTATGCTCCAGAACTAGCCGTGCCTCTAGCCAAGCTGTTCCAGTACAGCTACAACACTGGCACCTACCCGACAATGTGGAAAACTGCCCAGGTATGTCCTATCCATAAAAAGCAATACAAATCTAATCCGGCCAATTATAGCCCCATTAGTCTACTCTCAATCATCAGTTGATGTGGATCATAGAAGCATAGAAGATAGGAGCAGGAGTAGGCCATTCGGCCCCTCGATCCTGCTCCGCCACTCAATGCGATCATGGCTGATCATCCAAATTCAGTACCCTGTCCCTGCTTTCTCCCCATATCCCTTGGTCCCTTTAGCCTTAAGAAATATATCTAACTCCTTCTTGAATATATTTAATGAATTGGCCTCAACTGCCTTCTGTGGTAGAGAATTCCACAGGTTCACCACTCTCTGGGTGAAGAAATTCTTCCTCATCTCAGTCCTAAATGGCTTACCGCTTATCCTTAGACTGTGACCTCTGGTTCTGGATTCCCCCGCCATCGGGAACATCCTTCCTGCATCTAGTCTGTCTAGTCCTGTTAGAATTTTATAAGTTTCAATGAGATCCCCTCTCATTCTTCTAAACTCTTGTGAATATAAGCCTAATCGACCCAATCTCTCTTCATACGTCATTCCTGCCATCCCAGGTATCAGTCTGGTGAATCTTCGCTGCACTCCCTCCATGGCAAGAACATCCTTCCTCAGATAAGGCGACCAAAACTGCACACAATACTCAAAGTGTGGTCTCACCAAGGCCCTGTACAACTGCAGCAAGACATCCTTGCTCCTGTACGCGAATCCTCTCGCTATGAAGGCCAACATACCATTTGCCTTCTTAACCGCCTGCTGCACCTGCATACTTACCTTCAGCGACTGGTGCACAAGGACACCCAGGTCTCGTTGCACTTACCCTTTTCCCAATCTATTGCCGTTCAGGTAATAATCTGTCTTCCTGTTTTTGCCACCAAAGCGGATAACCTCGCATTTATCCAGATTATACTGCATCTGCCATGCATCTGCCCAATCATCCAACCTGTCCAAATCATACTGGAGTTTTTCGGCATCCTCCTCACAGCACACACGCCCACCCAGCTTTGTGTCATCTGCAAACGTGGAGATATTACATCTAGTTCCCTCGTCTAGATCATTAATATATATTGTGAATAGCTGGGGTCCTAGCACCGATCCCTGCGGTACCCCACTAGTCACTGCCTGCCACTCGGAAAAAGACCCGTTTATTCCAACTCTTTGCTTCCTGTCTGCCAACCAGTTCTCTATCCAAGTCAGTACCTTACCCCCAATCCCATGTGCTTTAACTTTGCACGCCAATCTCTTATGCGGGACCTTATCAAAAGCCTTCTGAAAGTCCAAATACACCACATCCACTGGTTCTCCCTTATCTATTCTACCAGTTACATCCTCAAAAAATTCCAGTAGATTAGTCAAGCATGATTTACCTTTTGTAAATCCATGTTGACTTTGTCCGATCCTGTCACTGTTTTCCAAGTGCTCTGCTATTACATCTTTTATAATGGACTCTAGCATTTTCCCCACTACCGATGTCAGGCTTACCGGTCTATAATTCCCCGTTTTCTCTCTACCACCTTTTTTAAATTGTGGGGTTACATTAGCTACCCTCCAATCCATGGGAACTGTTCCAGAGTCGATAGAATTTTGGAAGATGACCAGCAATGCATCTACTATTTCTCAGGCCACTTCCTTAAGTACCCTAGGATGTAGATTATCAGGCCCTGGGGATTTATCGGCCTTCAATCCTGTCAATTTCCCTAACACCATTTCCCTACAAATACTGATTTCATTCAATTCCTCCCTCTCATTAGCCCTATGTTCCCCGACATCTCTGGGAGGTTATTTGTGTCCTCCTTTGTGAAGACAGAACCAAAGTATGTATTTCATTGGCCTGCCATTTCTTTGTTCCCCATTATAAATTCCCCTGATTCTGACTGCAAGGGACCTACGCTTGACTTCACCAATCTTTTTCTCTCACATATCTATAGAAGCTTTTACAGTCAGTTTTTATGTTCCCTGAAAGCTTACTCTCATATTCTATTTCCCCCCTCTTAATTAATCCCTTTGTCCTCCTTTGCTGAATCCTAAGCTGCTCCCAATCCTCAGGTTTGCTGCTTTTTCTGGCCAATTTGTATGTCCTCTCCTTGGATCTTATGCTATCCCTAATTTCCCTTGTTAGCCACGGTTGAGTCACCTTTTTTGTTTTATTTTTATGCCAAACAGTAATGAACAAATTCTGTAGTTCATCCATGCGATCTTTAAATGTTTGCCATTGCCTATCCACAGTCAACCCTTTAAGTAACGGTCCCCAATCCATCCGAGCCAACTCGCGCCTCATACCATCGTAGTTTCCTTTATTTAAATTCAGGACCGCAGTCTCTGAGTCAACTACTTCACTCTCCATCTTAATGAAGAATTCTATCATATTATGATCGCTCCTCCCCAAGGGGCCTCGCACAACAAGATTGCTAATTAATCCTTTCTCATTACATAATACCCAGTCTAAGATGGCCTGATCTCTAGTTGGTTCCTCGACATATTGGTCCAGGAAACCATCCCGTATACACTCTAGGAATTCCTCCTCTGCAGTATTGTTACTAACTTGGTTAGCCCAATCTATATGTAGATTGAAGTCACCCATGATGACTGCTGTGCCCTTATTGCACGCGTCTCTAATTTCCCGTTTAATGCCATCCCCAATCATCCACTCGGTACTTCTGGCTGAAGTTATGCTAGAACTGTATACAACACTGATTAGGCCACAGCTTGAGTACTGCGCACAGTTCTGGTCACCACATTACAGGAAGGATGTGATTGCACTGGAGAGGGTGCAGAGGAGATTTACGAGGATGTTGCCAGGACTGGAAAACTTTAGCTATGAGGAAAGATTGGATAGACTGGGATTGTTTTCCTTGGAACAGAGGAGGCTGAGGGGAGATTTAATTGAGATGTATAAAATTATGAGCGGCCTAGATAGAGTGGATAGGAAGGACCTATTTCCCTTAGCAGAGTGGTCAAGACCCAGGGGGCATAGATTTAAAGTAGTTGGTAGAAGGATTAGAGGGGAGATGAGGAAAACAATTTTCACCCAGAGTGTGGTGGGGGTCTGGAACTTATTGCCTGAAAGGGTGGTAGAGGCAGAAACCCTCATCACAATTAAAAAGTACTTGGATGTGCACTTGAAGAGCTGTAACCTACAGGGCTACGGACCTAGTGCTGGAAGGTGGGATTAGGCTGGGTAGCTCTTTTCTGACCGGCATGGACACAATGGGCTGAATGGTCTCCTTCTGTGTTGTAATTTTTCTATGATTCTATGATTCAAAGTGATGGAAGGTGTTGTCGACAGTGCTATCAAGTGGCACTTACTCACCAATAACTTGCTCACCAATGCTTAGTTTGGGTTCTGCCAGGACCACTCAGCTCCAAACCTCATTACAGCCTTGGTCCAAACATGAACAAAAGAGCTGAATTCCAGAGGTGAGGTGAGAGTGACTTCCCTTGACATCAAGGCAGCATTTAACCGAGTGTGGCATCAAGGGGCCCTAGTAAATGGGAATCGGGAGGAAAACTTTCCAATGGCTGGAGTCATACCTAGCACAAAGGATGATGGTTGTGGTTGTTGGAGGTCAATTATCTCAGCCTCAGAACATTGCTGCAGGAGTTCCTCAGGGCAGTGTCCTAGGCCCATCCATCTTCAGCTGCTCCAGCAGTGACCTTCCCTCCATCATAAGGTCAGAAGTGGGATATTCGCTGATGACTGCACAGTGTTCAGTGCCATTCACAACTCCTCAGATAATGAAGCAGTCCATGCCTGCATACAGCAAGACCTGGATGACATTCAGGCTTAGGCTGATAAGTGGCAAGTAACATTCGCACCACACAAATGCCAGGCAATGACTATCTCCAACAAGCGAGCATCTAACCACCACCCTTGACATTCAATGGCATGACCATCACCGACTCCCCCACCATCAACATCCTGGGCACCACCATTGATCAGAAACTTAACTGAACCAGCCACATAAATACTGTGGCAACAAGAGCAGGTCAGAGGCTGGATATTCTGTGGCGAGTGTCTCACCTCCTGACTCCCCAAAGCCTTTCCACCATCTACAAGGCACAAGTCAGGAGTGTGATGGAATACTCTCCACTTGCCTGGATCAGTGCAGCTCCAATAACACTCAAGAAG
Source organism: Squalus acanthias (assembly GCA_030390025.1). Lineage (NCBI taxonomy): Eukaryota > Metazoa > Chordata > Chondrichthyes > Squaliformes > Squalidae > Squalus > Squalus acanthias. Next base: position 30,206,607 of record CM059436.1, on the reverse strand, counting down.
CTCGACACCATTCATGACAAAGCAGCCCTCTTGTTTGGCACCACATCCACCACCTTAAACATTCACTCCCTCCACCACCGGCGCACCGTGGCTGCAGTGTGTGCCATCTACAAGATGCACTGCAACAATTCACCAAGGCTTCTTCGCCAGCACCTCCCAAACCCGTGACCTCTACCATCTAGAAGGACGAGGCAGCAGGCGCATGGGAACACCACCACCTGAAATTTCCCCTGCAAGTTACACACCATCCTGACTTGGAAATATATCGCTGATCCTTCACCGTTGCTGGGTCAAAATCCTGGAACTCCCTCCCTAACAGCACTGTGGGAATACCTTCACCACACGGACTACAGCGGTTCAAGGCGGTGGCTCACCACCACCTTCTTAAGGGCAATTAGGGATGGGCAATAAATGCTGGCCTGGCCAGCGACGCCGACATCCCAGGACCAAATTAAAAAAAAAGTGAGGAAGCGAGGAAGGGAAAACGGGAAGGAGCAAGGGCGGGAGGAAGGGAGGGAGGGAGAAAAGCAGAAAGGGAGGAAGGAAGGGAGAAAGGGAGAGAAAGAGACGGAGGGAGGGAGAGAGGAAGAAGGAAGGGAGGGAGGAAGGGAGGGAGGAAGAAGGAAGGGAGGGAGGAAGGGATGGTGAAAGGGAAAGAGAGGGAGGGAGAAAGGGAGAGAAAGAGAGGATGGCAGAAAGGGAGAGAAAGAGAGGTACGGAGAGATGGCGGAAGGGAGAAAGGGAAGGAAGAAGGGAGGGAGGAAGGAGGAAGGGAGGGAGGAAGGAGGAAGGGAGGGAGGAAGGGAGAGGGAGGGAGGAAGTGAGGGAGGGAGAAAGGGAGGGAGGGAGAAAGGGAGGGAGGGAGAAAGGGAGGGAGGGAGAAAGGGAGGGAGGAGGGAGGGAGGAAGGGAGGGAGGGAGAAATGGAGGGAGAAAGGGACGGAGGAAGGGAGGGAGGGAGAAATGGAGGGAGAAAGGGACGGAGAAAGGGAGGGAGGAATGGAGGGAGGAAGGAAGGGAGGAAGAGAGGGAGGGAGGTCCCGAAGTGCTTTTGCAGTGTAGTCACTGTTGTAATGTAGGGAAAAACGGCAGGTAAATTGGGTACAGCAAGGTCCCACACACAGCAATGAGATAAATCTGTTTCTTAGTGATGTTGGTTAAGGGATAAATGTTGGCCAGGACATCAGATGAACTCCCCTGCTCTTCTTTGAATAGTGCCAAGGGATCTTTTATGTACTCTTGGGAGGGCAGACGAGGCCTCAGTTTAAAATCTCATCTGAAAGATGGCATCTCCGACAGTGCAGCACTCCCTCAGTACAGCACTGAAGTGTCACCTTAGATTATGTGCTCAAGTATCTGGAGTGGGGCTTGAACTCACAACCTTATGACTTTGAGCCAAAGCTATTATTGAACTTAGTGTATACAGGCCTATGGTGAAAAAGGGCATCTGTATACTTCTGCAAAGCAACAGTGAACTAGATGCTAAGGGCTAGATTTTCAATGACCCATGGAGTCGGGTTTGGAGGCGGGGGGGGGTGTTAAAGTTGCAGATTCGGGAGTCCCGACCCCATCCCGCCTCCAACCCGCCTCCATGCCAGTTTCTCTGGCGGCGGGTACCCGACCTGTGCTGAGACCCGACTCCCCGAGGTGGGAAGGGATTAGTGACAATTAACTGCCTGTTAACAGGTAGTTAACAGGCAGTTTTTTGCATAATCCCTATTTTCATTGCTGAAATGTGGGCTTCCCGACAGGTGGCAACCACGCCAAGTTATCGGGGCGGACCGTAGGTCTGCAGGGGTTGGAGGGGTCGATATGTCCGGTGGGCAGGTGAGTGATGGGTGCATGTGTGCAGAGGTAAGTGTGTAAGGTAAGTGCTAAGTGTTGGAAAAAGTTTTACTTACCTTAACTTCCTCCTGCAGGTGTCAGCCCTTCAGTTCTCGGGAGTTAGAAATCTCACCGGCACAGAAAGCAGGAAAGCCGTGGTTCTGTCAAAAACTGCAGCCTTCTGTTTTCTGTGCTGGAATGATTTCTAACTCAGCCTGAGAGGAAGGACTGAAATTAGAAATCATATTGTGAGTGTTTGACAGCTTCACAGAGCTGTCAAACGCTGATATTTCATCTGTCAAAAGCTCTTGACAGATGAAATGTCAATCTGTGACGTCACCTGTTGCCGGGTGGCCCTTAATTGGCCTGCTGAGCCCACTGGGCGGGCTCAACAAGGTCAATCAAGGGAAAATACAGTGGGTTGGCCACATCTCGATGGAGGCGGGTTCACAAGTCAGAATGTGTGATTCCCGACACCAACCCGACCCCAGATTCAAAATCCAGCCCTAACGATTCAACCTGCGTTGCCTGAAAAGACCCAGAGGCTCAGAGGTTTACTACAGTGGTTACTTCCACTTCCACAGAGTGTCATCGGGATGCTGCTCTTTGGCTGTATGCCTGGTTGTAGGAGCAGACACAGTTCAGCCATCACATCCCTGTCAGGCACAGCCTCCATGCACACTGTTCCTCACTATGTTCTAAGTAGGTGGCACATCGGCAATACTCATGCTACGTTGAATATTGGCAATTCTTGAAGGCTTGTCTTTTATGCCTTCAACCTTCAGGCTGTCATCGCTTGTTGTTCCTGCTGCTCTTCCTCCAACGCATCCTGGCCAATTTTTCACCCTCTCCACTGCACTTCTAGCCAACTTTCACCATGGAAACACAGACATTCTTCCCTCAAAATTATTACAATTTAATACACAATCAGCACGTGTGCTAGCTCTAATGCTCAGAGCAAATAAATCCCCTTTAAGTTTTGCCATGTAAATTTTGACACTACTTTGATTCCATTGGAAAACTCACCTCATGGTCACTAGTTCAATGATAAATATGAGTTAAGATGTTGGCATTCTACATTGGATGGAAATGCAGTAGGAAATTAACTTCTAACAACCCCCACTGCAGGTAATGAAAAGGTCAATATAATGATGCCTGCAACTTCTAATATTTGCCCCGACCTCTCTGGCCTCTGTTCAGCATAGAAGCTTCGATCAGCCAATTAATCTGAGACATTTCACTGTGGCTGCAGGGATGGTGTAGGGGGGAGGGTTTCAGTTATGTGGATAATTGGAGCACATTCTGGTAAAGGTGGGACCTGTACAAACAGGACGGTTTGCACCTGAACCAGAGGGGCACCAATATCCTGGGAGGGAAATTTGCTACGGCTCTTCGGGGGGGTTTAAACTAATTTGTCAGGGGGATGGGAAAAAGGGCTGTAGTCCACGAGCCAGTGGTGAGTGTAGGGAGGTACTGAGGAGGGTATCAAGGTCGCAGGAATGTACCGGCAGACAGGAAGATGGCTTGAAGTGTGTCTACTTCAATGCAAGGAGCATCCGGAATAAGGTAGGAGAACTTGGAGCGTGGATTGGTACTTGGGACTACGATGTGGTGGCCATTACGGAGACATGGTTAGAACAGGGACAGGAATGGTTGTTGGAAGTTCCGGGGTATAGATGTTTCAGTAAGAGTAGGGAAGTTGGTAAGAAAGGTGGAGGAGTAGCATTGTTAATCAAGGATAGTTTAACAGCGGCAGAAAGGCAGTTCGAGGGGGATCTGCCGTCTGAGGTAATATGGGCTGAAGTTAGAAATAGGAAAGGAGCGGTCACGTTGTTAGGAGTTTTCTACAGGCCTCCAAATAGTAATAAAGATGTGGAGGAAGAAATTGCAAAGCAGATTATGAATAGGTGTGGAGGTCACAGAGTAGTTGTCATGGGTGACTTCAACTTTCCAAATATTGATTGGAACCTTTATAGGTCAAACAGTTCGGATGGGATAGTTTTTGCACAGTGTGTGCAGGAGGGTTTCCTGACACAATATGTGGATAGGCCGACAAGAGGTGGGGCCACGTTGGATTTGGTACTGGGTAATGAACCGGGCCAAGTGTTTGATTTGTATGTGGGAGAGCACTTTGGAGATAGTGACCACAATTCGGTAACTTTCACTATTGCAATGGAGAGGGATAGGGCCATACGGCAGGGCAGGGTTTATAATTGGGGGAGGGGTAATTATGATGCGATTAGGCAAGAATTAGGGAGTATAAGATGGGAACAGAAACTATCAGGGAAAGGCACAAACGAAAAGTGGAGCTTTTTCATGGAGCAATTACTGCGTGTCCTTGATAGGTATGTCCCTGTCAGGCAGGGAGGAAATGGCCGAGTGAGAGAACCATGGTTCACAAAAGAGGTTGAATGTCTAGTCAAGAGGAAAAAGGAAGCGTATGTAAGGATGAGAAAACAAGGTTCAGTTGGGTCGATTGAGGGGTACAAGGTAGCAAGGAATGAGCTAAAAAAAGAGCTTAGGAGAGCTAGGAGGGGGCATGAGAAGTCCTTGGCGGGTCGGATCAAGAAAAACCCCAAGGCTTTTTACTCTTATGTGAGAAATAAAAGAATGACCAGGGTGAGGGTAGGGCCGGTCAAGGACAGTAGTGGGAACTTGTGCATGGAGTCAGAAGAGATAGGAGAGGTGATGAATGAATACTTTTCGTCAGTGTTCACCGAGGAGAGGGGCCATGTTCTTGAGGATGAGAGTGTGATAAAGGTGGATAGGCTGGAGGTGGTAGATGTTCGGAGGGAAGATGTTTTAGCAATTTTGAAGAACCCGAGGGTCGATAAGTCCCCTGGGCCAGATGGGATATATCCTAGGATTCTTTGGGAGGCAAGGGAGGAGATTGCAGAGCCTCTGGCTTTGATCTTTGGGTCCTCACTGTCCACGGGGATGGTGCCAGAGGACTGGAGAGTGGCGAATGTTGTTCCTCTCTTCAAGAAAGGAAATAGGAATGACCCTGGTAATTATAGGCCGGTTAGTCTTACTTCGGTGGTTGGTAAGATAATGGACAAGGTCCTGAGGGATAGGATTTATGACCATTTGGAAAGGGGTAACTTAATCAGGGATAGTCAACACGGATTCGTGAAGGGTAAGTCTTGCCTAACAAATTTGATTGAATTCTTTGAGGAGGTAACTAAGTGTGTAGATGAAGGTAGAGCAGTTGATGTCGTATACATGGATTTTAGTAAGGCGTTTGATAAGGTTCCCCATGGTCGTCTCATGAAGAAAGTAAGGAGTTGTGGGATAGAGGGAAATTTGGCCGATTGGATAAGTAACTGGCTATCTCATAGAAGGCAGAGGGTGGTGGTGGATGGAACATTTTCGGACTGGAGACCAGTTACCAGCGGTGTGCCACAGGGGTCGGTGCTGGGTCCTCTGCTGTTTGTGATTTTTATCAATGACTTGGAGGAGGGGACTGAAGGGTGGATCAGTAAATTTGCTGATGACACCAAGATTGGTGGAGTAGTGGATGAGGTGGAGGGCAGTTGTAGGCTGCAAAGAGACATTGATAGGATGCAGAGCTGGGCCGAAAAATGGCAGATGGAATTTAACCCTGATAAGTGCGAGGTGATTCATTTTGGTAGGGCAAATGTGAATAAGGATTACAGGGTCAACGGCAGGGTTCTGAGGAACGTGGAGGAGCAGAGGGATCTGGGGGTTCATATCCACAGATCTCTGAAGGTTGCCACTCAAGTGGATAGAGCAGTAAAGAAGGCCTATGGTGTGTTGGCGTTTATTAACAGAGGGTTTGAGTTTAAGAACCGTGAGGTTATGCTGCAACTGTACAGGACCTTGGTGAGACCACATTTGGAATATTGTGTGCAGTTCTGGTCACCTCACTCTAGGAAGGACGTGGAACCATTGGAAAGAGTGCAAAGGAGATTTACCAGGATGCTGCCTGGTTTGGGGGGGAGGTCTTATGAGGAAAGATTGAGGGAGTTGGGGCTTTTCTCTTTAGAGCGGAGGAGGATGAGAGGCGACTTAATAGAGGTTTATAAGATGATGAGGGGGATAGATAGAGTGGATGTTCAGAGACTATTTCCTCGGGTAGAGGCAGCTGTTACAAGGGGGCATAGCTATAAGGTGCATGGGGGGAGATATAGAAGGGATGTCCGAGGTAGATTCTTTACTCAGAGAGTGGTTGGGGTGTGGAATGGACTGCCTGCTGTGATAGTGGAGTCGGACACTTTAGGAACTTTCAAGCGGTTATTGGATAAGCACATGGAGCACACCAGAGTGACAGGGAGTGTGATAGCTTGATCTTGGTCTCGGACAATGCTCGGCACAACATCGAGGGCCGAAGGGCCTGTACTGTGCTGTACTGTTCTATGTTCTATGTTCTATGACTGTTGAATAAAGGATTGTGGTATAAATGGTGCAGCACATGTTATTGCTACACTGAACAGTTGACACTGAATTCATGCTGGTAAGGATGTAAATTTGAGCCCATGTAGTTGCCACAATTTTTTGTATGTGGCACCTCCTACAAGTGTTGGCACACACCCAGGGACGTTTTACAACTATTGACGCACTCCCAGGGATTCCCTGTCCTAACTTCCAAAATACAGCATTATCTCCCTAAAGAAAATAGTGTCATCAGGATAGAAAACTTTTCATTAAAATACAGCAATATAAATAATAGAAACATAGAAACATAGAAGATATGAGCAGGAGTGGGCCATTCGGCCCCTCGAGCCTGCTCCGCCATTCAATGCGATCATGGCTGATCATCCAAATTCAGTACCCTGTCCCTGCTTTCTCCCCATATCCCTTGGTCCCCTTAGCCTTAAGAAATATATCTAACTCCTTCTTGAATATATTTAATGAATTAGACTTAACTGTCTTCTGTGGTAGAGAATTCCACAGGTTCACCACTCTCTGGGTGAAGAAATTCCTCCTCATCTCAGTCCTAAATGGCTTACCCCTTATCTTTAGACTGTGACCCCTGGTTCTGGACTCCCCCGCCATCGGGAACATCCTTCCTGCATCTAGTCTGTCTAGTCCTGTTAGAATTTTATAAGTTTCAATGGGATCCCCTCTCATTCTTCGAAACTCTAGTGAATACAAGCCCAATCATCCCAATCTCTCTGCATACGTCATTCCTGCCATCCCAGGTATTAGTCTGGTGAATCTTCGCTGCACTCCCTCCATGGCAAGAACATCCTTCCTCAGATAAGGCGACCAAAACTGCACACAATACTCAAGGTGTGGTCTCACCAAGGCTGGTAAGGCAAAAAAATGCAGAAAAATGATCGAAAAATGATCGAACACAGAACTCTCCCGATACCGTGCTTGCAGCATGTCCTAAATGGACAGGGCAGGAGGGGGTGGTTTCCACAGGTGGGTGGGGTGAAGTACCACTGTGGGGGGAGGGGGGGAATTTCCACGGCAGGGTGGGCGGGACAAGCAGAAGAACCCATACGGAAAATCACCCAATGGTGTAACGACACAGAACTCAAAGTTGCTGCACCTAATCCACTTTCAGCAAGACCCACCTAATCCACTTTCAGCAAGACCCACCTAATCCACTTTCAGCGAGACCCACCAAGTAGGAAGATTAAAAAATGACGCACATCACCACATCACAAACTGGTTTACCTAGTTGTTAAAGCCCCCCACCCCTCCCTCAGACTGATTGCGCATGCAGCTAGGAGAAGCAGGTCTCACTCACTGGGCACTCCAATTTCCTCCTACACTCAGACAGCCATGGCACATGCAACATGCTTTTAAAAGAAATAAAATGGCAAAATAAAGACTGGTAAGTAATTAAGGGCTGGCAGTTAACAGTTTTAAGTGAATAAACTTAGGATCATATCGAACCCACGGATTAAAAAAAAAACGATTGCTGCAAAAAATGGTGTAAGATACACTCTGTAGACCTGTGCAAATATTGAATTAATTTGGACTTGTACTGAAAAATGATAGTTTAAAACTGGCACATTTCACATCAATAGGTTTCCTTTAATTATTGCGTTTCTATGAAACTTATTGGAGATTTGAGGCTAGGAATGAAGTTCCAACAACTGTCAACTCTGAAAATCGCTTACAATTTAAAGGCCAGTATTATACGTTCAAATTATTTCAAAACTACACCTTAATTGTAATAGAAGGTTTCCAGTTATACTTGAGTGCCTGTGAATAAATAAAAGACAGTTCACAGTCATAGAATGGTTACAGCACGGAAGGCGGCCATTCGGCCCGTCGCGCCCATGCTGACTCTCAACTAGTCCCACTCCCCCGCCCTTTCCCCGTAACCCTGAAATTCTTTTCCTTCAGATACTTAGCCAACGCCCTTCTGAAAGATAAAATTGAGTCTGCCTCCACGACCCTTTCAGGCAGTGCATTCCAGATCTTAACCACTTGCTGCGTAAAAAAAGTTTTTCCTCATGTCGCCTTTGGTTCTTTTGCCAATCACATTAAATCTGTGTCCTCTGGTTCTCGACCCTTCCGCCAATGGGAACAGTTTCTCTCTATCTACTCTGTCTAGACCCATCATGATTTTGAACACCTCTATCAACTCTCCTCTCAACAGTATTGTTGCTTCCTGACTGGTTGGAAATCAATAAAAGACTCTTATGCCTTCCAATGTTTTATTCCAATTGTTTCTTCAACAAACCCTAGTGGTTAGCTTTACTTATTTTTTTTTTTTTAAACTGGCAACAGAATTCTGGTTTCATATATGGGATGGGATAGGTAATATCAGAGTTTAATTTCCTCTGGTAACACATTGGTTAACATGTTTGCCTAAAATTCCTCTGTGTGTTATCTTAACTCAGTAGTTAACCTGTTCAAAATAAATGGGTTATAAATATGTTAAAATTGCACACAACACCCTAGCCAATGAAATATCAGAGGAAATTAAAGCCACCAGTAGTACATGTGATAGTGAAGATTTGATTAAAATACACATATTAAAATACACATGTGTGACCATTTTTGCATCATGCTAACTCATTCAGTCTATGATGTTCAGCTTTTGGCTCTAATGCAATCTTTTTCTCATTGCTACAGACAGTTATAAATATAGATGGTTTCAACAACATTAGTGAATACTGCCAATTTCATCAGAAACAGTTCTAAGGACTTTTACAATAAACCTCAACACACATATTTTTTTCTGGAGGGGAGAGGGTAGTAAATTATTAACTAAATTACTTTAACCCTTTCAGCTAAGCGAAGGATGTCAGTGGTGAAGAATGCAAAATCTTTTCACTTTTGACACTCAGTTTCACAAGCCGTCCCAGGTAATGTATTGTGGAGGCCAGATTCAGAGTCAAGCTCCCTCTCTCACACAACAGTCAATACTATCAACATTATCACGTTTGATCGGAGTCTAATGCATGAAATCACAACCTTGCACCCTCCTACCTCAGGACTTGTGGTTTCTCTTTCTCTCGTTGCAGCAAAAGAAGGTTATGGAGGTGGGGTTACCTAATATACATAGCGCTAGTTAAAGGGTTATATTCGAACTATAGGCCCTTGGTAGGTCTCTCAGTAATGTAAGATTCTAAAAACCGTAATAAAACTGCTGCTACCAGGTGGAGATCGAAGTTCAGAACGAATTGTGAAATGGTTATGGAATATTCAAAATGTAGGAAGTCAGCATGTGTTCCTTTGTTTGTGAAGAGACAAAATGGAGGAAGTCAGCAGCGGGTCCTTTGCCTGGTGGTCAGCATATGGTCCTTTGTTTGTGAGACCACATGGACAGGAAGGAGAAACACGGGTTGAAGAGGAAGTCCCGCCCCCACACACATCACAGGAACATGAACATGTCATGCAGAAGGAACTCCAATCAGGGAAGGTTTGGAGTGAAACTGACCTATCAGAGGGAGGAAGATGGTGATATACGAGGGAGGCCGGCAGAAAGACCCTATAAAAGAAACGACCCAGAGGCAGGAAGTTCAGAACGAAGACAGAAGATGAACAGAGGAATAAAGAAAGCTGGCCAGTCTATGTTTATAATCTATGACTTTTCTGGACCGATCACCCAGAGATAAAGGAGTATGTATGAAAGTCGGGCACAGAGCTTAGATATTGTTAAAGGGTACTTTTATGTACAGTTGACTTGGGATATAAATCGCCAGGAGTTAGCGTATAAGTTGCTGGGGAGTACCTTTATGTACGGTAAATTGGGAGCATATTGATTGCGATGTACACTTGAATTTTGAACTGTAGTGTGAATAAAGACCAATTTTATTGATCACATACTTATCTGTCATTGTTACGCTTATTCGTAATTCTCGAGGTCCGAACAGTAGTAAGAGAAAGGCTTACAGTAAACACTCCCTAATAGGAACATAGGAAGTTGAGTAGGCCAGTCAGTCCCTCGAGCCTGTTCCACCATTCAATTAGATCATGGCTGATCTGTATCTTAACTCCATTTACCCGCCTCGGTTCTATATCTCATAATATCCTTGCCTAACAAAAATCTATCAATCTCAGATTTGAAATTTTCAATTGACCTAGTCTCAACAGCTTTTGGGGAAGAGAGTTCTAGATTTCCACTACCCTTTGTGCAAAGAAGTGCTTCCTGACATCAGCCATGAATGGCTTAGCTCTAATTTAAATCATTAATTAAACACCATTTGATACTCAGAGCAGGATTCATTTCCATGGGGCTTCTCTCACTTGTCCGTTGTAATTTCGGCAGAAGAGCCACAGAAACCCCAGAGAAATGGTGTAAAGACTGTTTATGCCTAGTTACCTTTCTGTATTCAAATCTAGCCATTATACTGGTCCTAGTGGGTGTACTTTTCATAAGCCCTCTTTAAGTATGCCACCTGGAGGAGAAGGAAGATGATGAACAGGAAGTGACGCCTCAGAGAAGGAGTTGTCGTGTTTGGCCATATTTCCATAACCTTATCTAAAGGCACTGGAGGACATAGCTGAACCTATCAGATTAGAGGGATGATGTATCTGGAGACTGAGGTTTTCCAGGGAGGCGGTCAGTGAAATTTCTGACCAAGAAGAGAAAGCCTGGAGCCACAATGCAGGGCTAGCCTGTATAAATGACAGCCAGATGAAACTTTCATGCATCAGGATCTTTTCAGGGGGTGAAAAGGGACGTGGTAAAAATATCAACCAATCCACAGAGCTCTATTGTATCATCTGGATTCACTGTTCCAAGGGACGGATAGGGAAAGTAAAATGGGGCATGGACTCCAGGGGTTAAGTTACGAGGAGCGATTACACAGACTAGGGCTGTATTCCCTGGAATTTAGAAGGTTAAGGGGTGATTTGATTGAAGTTTTCAAGCTATTAAGGGGAACAGATAGGGTAGATAGAGAGAAACTATTTCTGTTTGTTTTTGGGGAGTCTAGGACTAGGGGGCATAATGTAAAAATTAGAGTCAGACCTTTCAGGAGTGAAATTAGAAAACTCTTCTACACACAAAGGGTGGTAGAAGTTTGGAACTCTCTTCCTCAAATGACAATTGATGCTAGATCAATTGTTAATTTTAAATCTGAGATTGATAGAATTTTGCTAACCAAAGGTATTAAGGGTGAATGGCGGGTATGTGGAGTTAGGTCGCAGATCAGCCATGATCTCATTGAATGGCGGAGCAGGCTCGAGGGGCTGAATGGCCTACTCCTGTTCCTATGCACGGTGCAAAACAGGCGGCCGATCAGAGCCTGTCAGTTTTCCGCCGGGCGGACTAGGTTAAATTTAACCCAACATATTTGGTAGAGAAAGCAACTGAGGGGTCTGATACACAAAAGTAGTCTTATGGGATTTCTCAAACTTCAGGATTGGCAGGTGGACCACAATGGTCTCTTTCAGTCTGTACCTTGCTCTCTTACTAAGCAAATGCCAGGTGGATTCATTTCTACACAATGTACTTCCCCTAATCTCCCTTTCTCATTTAGATAAACAAAATTGATCATTTGCCTAGCTGGGGATCATGGCCATATGTTCTCCTTAGATGCATAAGCTGCTGGCATTTTCATCTGAGCCTAACTTTTTATGTCACTGTTGCAAGTCTACAATTTTGTGCTCTAGACTTGCTTAACTAGCAAGTACTGCATTTTTTCTTCGAGGCAAAAGTGATTATGTTGTCTTGCAGAACTGCACTGCAATTTCCTGCAAAAGTATTAGTGAGGCACTAGGGGTATTATTATCTTCGAGGAACCAATTCTAACTGTCTGCTAAAAGAGTTAGAATTATTGATTGCACCGAATAAGATGTTAAGAGGTCACTTGTTATATTTCAGGAGGGGAAGAGTGGATAATCTTATTGGAAAGTACGGCACGGCAATTGCTATGCTTTTAAGGTAGTGTGTGCTGTCAGGACAACAAAAAGCACTGGCTGCCCTAATGGCTTGGTTAGTGACCGCACAACATTGTGTGGTGCTGATCCATGTAAGACCAGGAAGGAAAAAAGTTCAATCCCTGGTCTATGCTGAGTTAGCTGATTTCAGCTGAGGCAGTGGGGATGGCAATAATTGGCCTCAATGTCCCCCACTACTCATCACTGTTCAGCGCCTACTGCTGGAAGTATGTGGTTATTAGGTGAGGATAGAAATGGAGTCAGCTGTGATGCCCTCAATGATTAAAGAACCTGCAAACTATCATTGTCTATGCACATACATACAGGAAGATGGTTGTGGTTGTTGGAGGTCAATCATCTCAGCCTCAGGACATCGCTGCAGGAGTTCCTCAGGGCAGTGTCCTAGACCCAACCATCTTCAGCTGCTTCATCAATGAACTTTCCTCCATCATAAGGTCAGAAATGGGGATGTTTGCTGATGATTGCAGTGTTCAGTTCCATTCGCAACTTCCCAGATAATGAAGCAGTCCATGCCTGCATGCAGCAAGACCTGGACGACATTCAGGCTTGGGCTGCTACATGGCAAGTAACATTCGTGCCATACAAGTGCCAGGCAATCACTATCTCTAACAAGAGAGAGTCTAACCACCAAGGTATTTAATAGCATTACCATCGCTGATTCTCCCACCATCAACATCCTGGGGGTCACCATTGACCAGAAACCTAACTGGACCAGTCACATAAATACTGTGGCAACAAGAACAGGTCAGAGGCTGATATTCTGCGGCGAGTGTCTCACCTCCTGACTCCCAAAAGCCTTTCCACCATCTATAAGGCACAAGTCAGGAGTGTGATGGAATACTCTCCACTTGCCTGGATGAGTGCAGCTGCAACAACACTCAAGAAGCTCAACACCATCCAGGACAAAGCAGCCCGCTTGATCGGCACCACATCCACCACCTTAAACATTCAGTCCCTCCACCACCGGCGTACCGTGGCTGCAGTGTGTACCATCTACAAGATGCACTGCAGCAACTCACCGAGGCTTCTTCGACAGCACCTCCCAAACCAGCGACCTCTACCACCTAGAAGGACAAGGGCAGCATCACCTGCAAGTTCCCTTCCAAGTTACAAACCATCCTGACTTGGAAATATATCGCCGATTCTTCATCGTCGCTGGGTCAAAATCCTGGAACTCCCTACCTAACAGCACTGTGGGAGTACCTTCACCACACAGACTGCAGCGGTTCAAGAAAGCGGCTCACCACCACCTTCTCAAGGGCAATTAGGGATGGGCAATAAATGCTGGCCTTGCCAGCGATGCCCACATCTCAGGAGTGAATAAAAAAACCATGAAAACTAGCTAGTTGAATAAATTCTGTCAATACCCACAGATTTATGCTGCAGTATGAGCCATATCTTCAGGAGATGAGGGGAAAAAATTAAATAAAACAAAATCCAGTATGACTGGTGGACGGGAGCTGAAAATAGTAATGTCACTAGTTCAAGGCAAAACAATCATCAAATATCTACAAAGCTTTTGCAGCCCCTCAATGACTTTGGGTAGATGGTGATCTGCAAATATTAAGATTTCAGGCCACTTTGCAATTGATTGCATTAATCAAAGCAAAAATTCTCCAATTTCAACCTTCGAGAGTTGGGAAATCAGGCATCAGTGATACCGTTTAAAGGTAGCCTGCATCTCTTAAAGGTGAGGTGTACTTTGGCTGCAATCATGGGTATTGGCAGATCAGCATTTGAAATGGCAGGCAGATGTGGTGCAGGAAGAGCCCGCGATTTTTGGGCGCTACTCTGGAGGTGTTGGTGGAAGAGGTGACCATGAAGAGCGAGCTGCTCTTTCCACCTGATGGGAGAAGGGTTAGGAAGAAACCTAAGTATAGGAGTGGTCCATTCAGCCCCTCGAGCCTGTTCCACCATTCAATTAGATCATGGCTGATCTGTATCTTAACTCCGTCTACCCGCCTTGGTTCTGAAACCCTTAATACCCTTACCTAACAAAACCTATCAATCTCAGTTTTGAAATTTTCAAGTGATCTAGCCTCAACAGCTTTTTGGGGGAAGAGAGTTCCAGATTTCCACTACCCTTTGTGTGAAGAAGTGCATCCTGACATCATCCTGAATGGCCTAGCTCATGACTAGTGCAATCAATTACCAAACAGCCCTAAAACTTAATATTTGCAGATCACCATCAACCAGAAGTGATTTGAGGGGCTTCTCACTGAAGGTGAGGTAGGAAGTTCTATTCCAAACACTTGCATACTGTAAGGCTTACCCTCCACTCCTTTACCCTCTTCTCCCACCACTGCAGGTTACTGTTCTCTTCATAGATGCTCTTCCTACTTATCCTCCAGCTACAATGGCAGACCGAGCAACACACCCATATTTCATCAATAATGCCCCGAAGCCCCTGTACAGATATAGTGCTGAAGCACCTGAACGTCACTGTCCACGAGTTTTGAACACAGCTACAGCAGCCAAAATAGCAAAGAAAAAAGGCCTACAAGCCCATTAGCAAGCAAAAAAGAGTAATACAGTTGGGGATCCCTTTAAATATCCCAGGTAAACCTGTAAGCAGCGAGGGCCTCATAGAATTCCTACATTCCTGTATCGCTGACGCAGCCTGCTTGCCAACTGTTGGCTTCAAGAATTACTGGGCGGACTTAAGAATCCACGAATCTGGTGTTCCCACAGTTCAGTTTGGGATAAGGGTCCTTGAAGAGGCAAAGGTCCCATATTTTAATGTTTTAATGATGATCCCACTGCTTACAGGCGACTGCCTGGGACAACTAAAAGTTGACCTATTCAATATGGTGGCCAGCTCACTTCCAGTGGAGATGGGACGTGGGAAATTTTGACCCGATTTTGGTCTCCCCAACATTCATTTTACACACAAGAAAATGGGCAAAACAATGTTGAATTTCTCCCCCTCAAACTCAGGTGGGTCGAGGGATGCCACCACTGGTGGGAAGAGGAAAATTGTAAGTTAAATTTAAAGGCAAGGGGGTGATTTTCAGAGGCCAGCTGTCAGTTTCCCATCTGAAAAACGGGTGGCCAGCAATTG
This sequence comes from Squalus acanthias, assembly GCA_030390025.1. Lineage (NCBI taxonomy): Eukaryota > Metazoa > Chordata > Chondrichthyes > Squaliformes > Squalidae > Squalus > Squalus acanthias. The sequence continues at coordinate 30,191,388 of CM059436.1, read as the reverse complement.
AAAATCTGGGGGGGGGGGGGGGGGGGGGGGTGGGGTGGGAGAGAGGGAGTCACCTCGGCCATCCCATTGACGCTCAAGACCCACCTGATGCAATTTTCAATCCCTGGACTATGCTGAGAACCAGTGGTCCTTAAAAGGACCACTGGAGGCCACTCAACAAACAATCCAGAAAGCTTTCAATTTTTTTTGTGTGGGCCCAGTCAAGGCTCTCACTGGTATCACTTCCCCCCTTCCTCTCCCCCCACCCCTCCACACCCTCCCCTCCACTCCCCCCCCCCCGCCCCCCCCCCAAGTCTGACTGGCACATGCAGTGACAGTAACGGCCAGCTTTGGCCTCAAACTTTGCCCCCACCTCCTCGCAGGGCATGCTGCAGTGCTGCAGTGCTGCTGACCTATTGGGTATGGAACTGTGAAGTGACAGAGGTGAACAATCCTAGCAACTATGTTATGCAACACCACCTCAACTTCAGCAGTTATCAAACAGGGGGTTGAGTATTGGACTACTCCACCACTTGCTTGCAGATTTGCGCCTGCACCTTGGATTCCTTCCCCTTCATTTTTGCCTTAATCCTCCATGAGCACGACTCCTTTAGTCTTGGTAGAGTCTGCTAATAGGTAGAGGCTCTCCAAATGCTTTCAGAATTTTTATCCTCCCATTGTAACACTCCCCTTTAATTGCCCTCATCCCTTTAAATTTGACTTCCACCCAATTTTCCCCTCTGACCACTGGCGTGCTCCCTATCCCTTTCCAAGCCTTCTTCTGAAGTTGTGCTCACGAGCTCAGCCCTGAATTTCCATGCTGTTTTCAGTGTACCTTTGTAGTAGAATCAGAAGATCACCTTTTATTTCCCAGCAAAATAGAGCGGAAGCCGTTTCTGCCAGTTTTCCTCCCCAAAATCAATCCCTTGAATTCAGGGAGACTGACACAATTGTAGCATTCCAACTTCCACTTTGCTGGCCAACTCCGCACAGACCAGAGATCAACCTTAGGGCCTTGTTGGTTACCGTACTATGTAGTTAAACTCATTTTTAACATTCTACTTATAATAGCATACGGTTAATTAAAATACTTGCCTGAACACATTTGCAGAGTTTCCCTTTCTAAACCCCTGCCACATTATCAATGGATGAAAACAGGTCACCCGAAGTGCACACTGTAGCAAAGAAAGGCTTCATTTGCAAACTTACTTTCAACTCCAAAATTCTGTTTTGGTGCCAGGATTTGGGATTACACTGAGAATAAAAAAACGACTAATGCTGCTGTAATCTGGTTAAAGTCTTTGCTAAGGGAGGTCAGGTAAAGGTACAGACACTTCTCCCACGGCTTGGCCTACATTCAGATGTATGTTAGACTGCACTTTGCTTAATGTCTTCTTTAGTCATCGAATATATGGCTTGCTCAGATTAGTGGAAAGATATATTGTCAACTAAGACTAATGTGGAATCATGGAAATAAGAGTTACATTTATGAATCAAACAAAAGAATTTTGGACACATGAATCACCTAATTTCATTTTTTTTAAATGTGAATTACACATAAGAAAAAGATAAAGGCCCTAAAATTCCGTTACAGAGCCAGGCCAGAGAGTGGGCAGATCGTTCACCTATGGCCAGAATTTAGGCGAAACCCAGATCCACCAAATTTCACGCCATTTCTTATTTGCAGCCATTTTCCAGTCGGGGGTTCATGGCCCGTCTCCCCCTCCCATTTCAAAGGGACAGGTCTGGGGGAATTTCACCCAGTACACTCTTAGAAGGCCTCAACAGAATTCTTGCCAACAAAGAGCTGGTGTGAGGACTGCTGAGGCCTTTTGAAAGGCCCCAAGCCTTCAACAGGCAAAGAAGCACAGATGGCTCAGAAACCAAAGAGAATTCTTTCCACCATCATCATTGGACCCTTCCTGGACTTTTCTTCTGCCTTTGCGTGGCATGGTGCTGCTCTAGTTTTCCAGGCCTCTATCAGAGCAGGCCATTGCAAATGCCTGCAGCTTACCTCATCCATGCAGAGAACCCCATGCCCGGACTGGAGACAAGATCTGCTTCGTAGCTTCTGGACAGCCAGAAGTTCTGCTCCACTGATATTTCTACCAGCAGAGCAAGGCTCTCAAAATTTCAGCCCCAAAACCTGTGTGTGCAAAGGATGACTTTCAATGAATTCCATTTATCAGAATACAAAGACCAGACTGTGTTATACGGCAGTAGTAAATAGAAGATTATAGAAACTGTAACAGTAACTTAACATCCTGACTTATACCAAAGATGGATTATATCCTTGAAACACATTCAAACCTATTCTTTATAAAATGTATAGCTGAGCATGTGTGGATGTCGGGTGATTACAAAATTATGCTTGGATGTGATGTCTTCACCGTTGAGCAACCTGACAATGCTCACCGTCTCAGCTGACAAATGAAAAGTTCAGTGAAGCACCACAATGGAGCTGATGCCTGTGGAATAGTAGCCCAGCAGATCAGTACCTTCAGGAGAGGATGGGAGAAAATTGTCAGCAGAAAAATTTTAAAATATAGATGGAATTAGTGGGGATGATTTTAATCACATATTGGGCACTTTCTCTTTTTTGCTAGCGGTGGATATGATACTCAATGCCGATGAGTGGTAGCCGTCTGCAATCGAAGCACTCGAGCTGAATCAATGTGTACTGTGCCAAGTGGTTTGAACTGCAATGATCTTGGGTTATATTTAATAACATTTATAGTGGAGTAGGCAATTTTGCATACATTGTCTGACTGTTATCCAGTCTAGGATTTCTGATGATGATATAAACTGAAAGAATGAGCTAAGTGATTTGTGCACACGATAATAAACCCTGATATTGGACTGCTGACTTAAATTCACTGAGCGATATCAGGTGCTTTTTTTAAGATGATTTTTTTTTCTTATCAAATATAATTTTTTTAAATTCGTATATGGGATGTTGGCGTCGCTGGCAAGGCTAGCATTTACTGCCCATCCCTAATTGCCCTTGAGAAGGTGTTGGTGAGTCGCCTTCTTGAACCGCTGCAGTCTGTGTGGTTACTTACCTTTTTAGTAAATATGTATTGTGTGTGCTTGGTTCCTGTAAAAAAGAGTATGTAATGGAAGTTTTATTTTAAGACCTTAAAATACTGCTGAAAGGTGGCATTACATTGGGCCTGAGGAAATATCATTTTCATGACGTGTGATCTTGGGCATTACAAAATTATTTTAATAGTAAATTATAGATTTTTAAAAATCATTACCGTACATGTGCATATATAACTTAATATATACACTGTACAGCAACTATGAAACAGATCAGATTGACTAATAAAATAAAACCTGTGTGTGGAAAATTTGAGAAGAACTATATTTTTCCCATGAAAAATGTCCTGAGAGATTAATTCATGAACAACACAGTGACTTTGAAATAAATCAAATTGAGTATCAAAATAAACACTGTGCATGGACACTCAAGAAAAGATTTAAGCACCATTTTCTAAAACAAAGTAGTAAAAACCAGGCCTTTTAAAACAAGATTTAAATCAGTCAATTTCTCTTTAAGAAAAATAACATCAAAAATACTGCTATCTCTCCATAAAAGCTGTTTTTGTTTGATTTTCAACTCCTGGTCAAAAAGTTCACTCCAGTCACCCTATTCATTGCCATTTTTAGCCAGCTGCTCCACTTTACAATTGTTGTTATAACAACAGTGATGCAGTTGGATTACATCAGCAAACAGCCTAAGACAAAGAAAATGAAAATGACTAGCCTGAGCTGTAACTACAGTTTAAAAAGGACAATGTGAGCAGATGTGAATACCAAGAAAAGAAAATGAGCGTGTTTGAAATTGCACAATTACTGAGGGCTAGTCATGCTGTCAAACTAACGATTAATAATACGGTTTACGATATATGATACTTTTTCATTTTGGCTACAGGCAACATTAGTGTCACAAATATGTTAAGAGCACGTATGGTCTCCTCCAGACCTTGATGTGATGTAAGCAACAAATGTTACAATACAGGAAGGGTACATTACAAATCAGATGCATTAGGAAAGCTAAATGTGTATTCTTTCTGGCCCTAAGGCTAAATAATTGGCATATCAGATTAGATCCCTGACCTTTTTAACTGGGCCAGTTTAAGTGGAACCTAATAGCTCATTTACTGATTTCTGGAAAGTGTCCAAAGCCAGCTGAGCAAGTAACGCTGAAAAAGGTATTTCTGCATTTACAAAAAAGAAATGTACTTTTCTTGTGTGATTTGATATAAGATTTGTTAAAATCCCAATTTAAAGGTGAAATATGACACTCCACAGTTTTCATATATATACATATATATACACATATAGTTTAAACAACTGACATCAGCAGCAACATACAGAGAAACAAACAAATGCATGGACAGGACCAGAGCAAATTCAAAACCTGACTCTAAAACTGACTTAGCCCAGTGATGTTGTTCAATAAAAAAATATTTTTAATGCTTACAATGGCCGGAATATTCGTGCTGCTGTGCGGGATTGGAGGCGGGTTGGGAGTAAAAGTCAGAATAAATCGGAGCGCCTCGGGAACCCGCCGTCATCCCGCCACCTCACATCTTTAACTCGGGTGCGTTTGCCAGCGCGGCAAGGACCCGCACGGCAGAGGCGGGTGACCTAATGTAGATCATTATTATCTTGTTGTCAGACCCTTAACCATATTTTTAACCAGACCTTTTGAATTTCACTGCATGACCACGGGAATCACGCCGCTCGGGAACCACGTCTGTCAAGCTGAGGCAGAAGCTCAGTGGCCATTGAGCGAGGTCATTACGGCAGAGCATGGAAAGCACAATAAATACTGTCACATGACACCTGCTTTCATTCCTCATGGAAGGCTCTTGCTGAGTGCATTTTGAGCACAGATTTAGGTGTCTAGAGCTTGCAAGTCTTTTCTGCAAATTCAGAAGCCACTCTCACCTCACGGCTACTACAGTACCTTTTTTATTCGCTTATAGGATGTGGGCGTCGCTGGCAAGGCCAGCATTTATTGCCCATCCCTAATTGCCCTCGAGGAGGTGGTGGTGAGCCGCCTTCTTGAACTGCTGCAGTCCATGTGGTGAAGGTACTCCCACAGTGCTGTTAGGGAGGGAGTTCCAGGATTTTGACCCAGCGACGGTGAAGGAGCGGCGATATGCTTCTAAGTCAGGATGGTGTGTAACTTGGAGGGGAACTTGGAGGTGGTGGTGTTCCCATGCGCCTGCTGCCCTTGTCCTTCTAGGTGGAAGAGGTCGCGGGTTTGGGAGGTGCTGCCGAAGAAGCCTTGGTGAGTTGCTGCAGTGCATCTTGTAGATGGTACACACTGCAGCCACGGTACGCTGGTGGTGGAGGGAGTGAATGTTTAAGGTGGTGGATGGGGTGCCAATCAAACGGGCTGCTTTGTCCTGGATGGTGTTGAGCTTCTTGAGTGTTGTTGGAGCTGCACTCATCCAGGTAAGTGGAGAGTATTCCATCACACTCCTTACTTGTGCCTTGTAGATGGTGGAAAGGCTTTGGGGAGTCAGGAGGTGAGACACTCGCCGCAGAATACCTAGCCTCTGACCTGCTCTTGTTGCCACAGTATTAATGTGGCTGGTCCAGTTGAGTTTCTGGTCAATGGTGATCCCCAGGATGTTGATGGTGGGGGATTTGGCGATGGCATCACACCATTGACAGGTTTCTTCTCTGATCTCTACTTGACCTGCCATCTATTACATCAGCATGGGTGCCGTTTATACTCAGAATCAGACTACGATGAGCCCCAACACCAGCAGCAGCAGGCACACCAGCAGCAGCAACAGCAACATCACAAACCTTCTCCTCAATGACCTGATGCTCCACAGGACAGAGGGCATCAGCGCAGGGCAGGACCATGTCGGAGGCGATACCGCCAACACAGGGTATACAGGCAGAGGAGGAGCTTCCTCAACATGACTGAGAAGCAGTGCCAAAGGAGGCTCAGACTATCGTGCCAGGTCATCGCAGACATTTGTAGCTTGCTGGAGCAAGACCTGCAGCCAGAGGAGCGGGTGGACACGCCTTACCAGTGATTGTCAAAGTCACCAGCGCCCTCAACTTCTTCACCTCAGGCTCCTTCCAGGGATCTACAGCAGACATTTGTGGCATCTCACAGTCGGCCATCCACAGATGCATCACACAGGTCACCAATGCCGTTTGACAAGTCAGCCAATTATATCAACTTTGCCACTGATGAAGCCAGTGGTACTGAGCGCGCGCTGGGCTTTGCCACTCTGGCTGACTTCCCACGGGTGCAGGGCATCATCGACTGCACACGTGGCCATCAGGGCACCCCATCATCACCCAGGAGTGTTTGTCAACCGCAAGGGCTTCCACTCCCTCAATGTGCAGCTGGTCTGCAACCATAGGAAGATCATCAAGCATGTGTGCGCCAAATTCCCTGGCAGCTGTCATGACTCGTTCATTCTGTGCCAGTCCACCCTCCCTCAGCTCTTCGCACCGCCAAACACACTTTCCGGTTGGCTGCTTGGAGACAAGGGTTATCCACTGAAGACGTGGCTCATGACACCCTTGAGGAGGCCAAGTACTGAGGCCAAGGAGAGATATAATGTAAGCCACGTGTCCACCAGATGTGTCATAGAGCAAACAATAGGCATGCTGAAAATGTGCTTCAGATGCCTTGACAGATCTGGAGGAGCCCTTCAGTATGCACCAGCCAGGGTATCCAGAATCGTCGTTGTCTGCTGCGCGCTGCACAGCTTAGCGCAGCAACGAGGATTAGCGCTGCATGAGGAGCAAGGCACAGAACGCACAGCCTCATCAGTTGGAAGACAAGGAGGAGGAGGAGCAGCAGGAACTTGAGGTCCAGATGCCACCAGCACCCGAACACATTGCTGCCCGGGAGGCCAGGGATGGCCTCATCATGGCCAGATTTACTTTACTTCCTGCATTACACCCATATGGCTGCCACATGCTGTGCCAGGTTCACCCTCCCCCCACCCCCGCCCCCCGCAACAACACCATAAAGCATCCCTACAATGACCAAGCCATTCCTTTCATACTGACCCCCATTGATGGAGGTAATGTTATGTCTTGCCATTCACTCCAACTCACTAAGCCACTTCCAAAGTAGCTGACAAAAATGGGCATGACTGGAAAGTGGTGAAAATAAATAGTTTTATCTGTGACATAACAGTAACAAAACCTGAACAAAAACACTTCTTTAAACACCCATGTGCTTACCCTTGTGCATCTACTTCTGTGTCATTTTTCTTTTATGCATGCTTCTACGAGGTGCAACCCCTGTGGTTTCAGCAGAGGTAGAGGCAGCCTGCTCACTTCCCTGCTGCAACTGCATAGACACTTTTGGTGGATGTCCTCTGGGTTATAGAACCTCTGATGGCCCCGGCAAAGTCTGCTCCTCCTGTGACTGTGCAGGGACAGACTCGGCCATCACGATCCTAGGAGGCATCTGGAACTCTGACTAAGGGGGAGGCAACGGAGGAGAAGTGTGAGCGCTTGGAGAGGAGCCCCCACTTCCATGTCCCCCCTCACCATCATCCCTCTCATGGGCCACCTGCACTTCCCTGCTAGCAAGGAGCTGGAGAGCACCTTGCTGCACAGCAGTGGGGCCATGAGGACCCAAGTCTACATTGACATCCCTTCTAGAGAGGACATCTATGAGCCTCTGTCCTCTATAGATAGCATGTGCTCATGTGAGTGGCGCATTAGCTGCTCCATGCAGGTGGCCATCCTTTCCATGAAAGAGCCTACCTTCGCCATCACCTGCGACACGGTGGTGCTCGTGTTGGAGATGGACTCCTCCATTCTCTGGACATTTTCAGTCATCGCGGTCACAAAACCTGCCAGAGCCTCCTGCACTTCTTGCTGCACCTCCAGGATCGCACCTCTTCCTCGATGGCCCTCGAGGCTGAGCGTCTGCATGCAGCTGAGCCGGGCTGGGAGCGTCCTGCACCCTCCGGCGAGGACTCTCCACTGCTGTCCCTGTCAACACCATCTGCTCTTGCTCACTTGTGACTTGTGAGACACCAGGTGACAACACTACTCTAGCTCGTGTAGGACCCACCGAGGTGTGCGTATCTGCGCTGGTGCTGGGTGCACTTATGTCTGGTGACAATGCACCTTCAGAGGCTGGAGGCTCCTCTGAGGAGTCGTCTTCCTCTTCCGTCTGGGCAGTTGCGGGGAGCTCTAGATGGACCTGTGGGAAAGTAAAGAGATGATTAAGAAACATGATATTTGGTAATGATACCATTATGCACATGATGAACATTCAATGGCTGCTGACATCAGTCACCATATGAGTGACTGCTGTATGCCATGTGGCTGTATGAGATGTAATTCTGTCACCATGTTGCTGAGAGGTCCCCCTCCAGGGCGACCTCCTCTGCTGATGTCAATGTGATGAATGATGGAGGGCCACCTCCGGTTCTCTCCCTCTCAATGTTATTGTGGGCTCTCTTCTCCTGCAAGGAAGGAAAGAAGAGAAGTTTGAGTGAGAGTAATGGCATGAGTGTAAGGAATGTGTGGGTTACATCTTTAGAGGGAGACTATGACGGAGTGTGGTACCAATGCCAAATGGCCTCCTTGTGTGGTGTTAGTTGGTATGAGTGCTTTAGAATGAGGGTGAGTGTGAGGGGTGGTTAGTCAGAGGGGAATGTGAGTATGTAGATAGAGAGAGAGGGATGGGTGGAGGTGCAAGGTATGTCGGTGTGATTAATGATGTGCAGAAGTAGGCTTGGGAAGGCAGAGTGATGGGGATGTGGTGACAGGCACAGCAGGATGAAGTTGAGTGTGACTTTGCACTCACCTTTCCTGATCTCATGAGATCATTGAAGCACTTCTGGCACTGCACCCAGGTCCGCCTCACCACATCCCTGCTGTTCACCTCCTCTGCTATATCCACAAGAAAATGTAGGGAGTCATCGGGAAACCTGGGTGCAGCCCTCTGTCTCTGTGAAGCCATGTGTGCAAGGCTGAGCAATAACCAGAGGCTGATATGAACTGCCTGCACACTCCTAGATGAACCTTCAAATGCAATGTGGCCAAGGTTCCTTTAAATATCCCGGCTGGAAATTATGGCATCATCAGACCCGCACCATTTAACAGGGCCGGGAAACGCACAGGCCTGCCTTAATAGGCGCCATTAAGGGAAAGTCGCTCTAAGGAGCGGGATGAAAAGAACAGGGTCTCAACCCGCCACGCCGACCGCCCGCACCCGACCCACCCAGGTAATGAATATTCCGGCCACTATTTCTGTTTTGTTAACCATGTTGAAACAAATGATTTTGGAGACAATTTATTGGATTAATACCTGATATTGTTTTGAAATGTGGTCTAACCATGTGCTCAAATAGTTCATCTAAGCTTGTTTTAATCTAGTGCATTCAGCCATTGTATCCAGACTGATTTTAGGCTGTTTTAAATTCATCCTGATTTTAAGTACTGCAATTAATTATTGAAAGTTGCGCAGCAAAATGTGCTTAAGTGCGTGGCTTTGGGAGATATGCTGCCTGTCAATACCTCAGTACTTTTCCTCCAAGGCTAGAGTTTGTCCCCATTCATAACCAATTGCCGCAAAATCTAGTCTTTCTGTGTTCCCAGCAATCACCTGGTCAATTTTGTGAAACACCCATCCTTGTTGCAGTTGTTATGCATTTTTAAAAGTATGCAAGTGTTTCATTAAATTTTTGTTCCCCACTCCTTCACATATTCTCCTTTACTCCTTCTCCCCAGCAGTCACATATGCCAGGTACCAGTAGCTCCCCGTATCTCACTCATGTCATAGAAACGTAGAAACATAGAAGATAGGAGCAGGAGTAGGCCATTCGGCCCCTCGAGCCTGCTCCGCCATTCGATGAGATTATGTCATTATTCTTCATCTGTGAACCTGAATTGCGAGTACCCGTGGGCTATTCAACCATGGGCCTTTATAACCACGTCTGATTCTGTCCTTATCAGATATCCACACACATTCACACAAGCAGGACAGTATTCAAGAGCCCTGCTGCTTCTTCCACTCCTTAGACAGGAGCTGCCGAGGCTCGTTGAGGAACCTTCACTGTCACCCTCTGGGTGATAGCAGCTAACTCAACAAAGGTGAGGCACCAAAGCTGGGATTTTACTCATTCATGCGACTGAGTACCACACTCTGTGACGCATCAGACAATGAGCCATCCCAGACAGCTAAAGTGTGTTATTCATCACTGATGCACCAAACATTGGCCATAAAAAGTTGTGCATCTTAAGGTGACATAAAGTTGTGCATGTCTACATAATAAATTCCTGTTACTAACTGTTGTCACACTTTATCACAATTTTGTGTCGACCTTTCCCATTATAAATTCCCATGTCAATAGTTATAATGAAAACAGCTTATTTAGGTTATTTAAACTGTCATACTGCAATTGCACCTTCCCACCAGTGGTGGCACTGCAGTGCCATCTTCCTCAGCCTGCACTGCAGAGAAACTCCGATGCTCCAACCACCTCTACTTCTCTGCTTCCCAAACTGCCATAAATTTTGCTATTTAAATATAAATAATAATAGAAACTCAAAAATATTATATAAAAATAAATACTTGGCCTTTAGCTAAGCTGTTCCAGTACAGCAACACCTCCAGCATCTACCTGACAATATGGGTAATTGCCCAAGTATATCCTATTCACCAAAAGCAGGACAAATCCAACCGGTCAATTACCGCTCTCTTGGCCTACTCTCATTTATCAGCAAAGTGATGGAAGGAGTCATCAACAGTACCATCAAGCAGGACTTACTCACCAATAATCTGCTCACCGATGCTCAGTTTGGGTTCCGCCAGAACAACTCAGCGCCAGACCTCATTACAGCCTTGGTCTAAACATGGACACCAGAGCTGAATTCCGGAGCTGAGGTGAAAGCAACTGCCCTTGCAATCAAGGAAACATTCCAGAGAGTGTGGCACTAAGGAGCCCTAGTCAAACTGAAGTCAATGGGGATTGGGGGAAAACTCTCCAGTGGCTGGAATCATATTTGACACAAAGGAATACTGTTGTTGTGGTTGTTGGAAGCCATTAATCACATCCCCTGATCATCAGTGCAGGAGTTCCTCTGGGCAGCATCCTAGGCTCAACTATCTTCAGTTGTTTCATCAATGACCCTCTCTCCATCATTAGGTCATAAGTAGGGCTGCTTGCTGATGATGAGGAACATAGGAACAGGAGAAGGCCATTCAGCCACTCGAGCCTATTCTGCTATTCAGTGAGATCATGGCTGATCTGTATTCCAACTTCATTTACCTGTCTTGGCTCTGATTTTAAGGTGATGTCCCCTTGGCTCACCTCCTGACTCCCCAAAGCCTCTCCACTGCTTACAAGGCACAAGTCAGGAGTGTGATAGAATACTGTCCACTTGCCTGGGTGGGTGCAGCTGCAACAACACTCAACAGCACAACACCATTCAGGACAAAGCAGTCCTCTTAATTGGCATCCTATCCACCAGCTTCAACATCCACTCCCTCCACCACCAGCGTACCGTGGCTGCAGTGTGTACCATCTACTGGATGCACTGCAGTAAGTCACCAAGGCTTCGTTGGCAGTACCTCCCAAACCCACGATCTCCACCACTTAGAAGGACAAGGGCAGCAGGTGCATGGGAATACCATCACCTCCAAGTTTCCCTCCAAGTCACACACCATCCTGACTTGTACATATATCGTCGTTCCTTCATTGTCGCTGGGTCAAAATCCTGGAACTCTCTACCTAACAGCACTGTAAGAGTACCTTCACCACACGGACTGCAGCGGTTCAAGAAGTCCAACCACCAGCATTTCAAAGGCAACTAGGGATGCGCAATAATGTTTTGCCAGTCATGCCCGTATCCTGAGAATGAATAAAAAATAAATAAATTAATAAATAAAAATAACGACAGAACATATGAATTTAACATTTAGTATGACTGAATTACATCTACACACCCTGGTGTCTGCATCTTTTTTTTTTTAATCGAGCCTTCAGGCTCTAGTAATCATTCTGTTTCGAATACGTGATACGGACAACATTAGTACCACAAAGATATTCAGAGTACAGCTGACCTTGTTATGACTCTGAGACCTAATGATAATGCAAGAATAAATGCTGCAAAACAGGAAAAGTATATTATGAATCAGATGTGATAGGGAATCTAAATGTATATGCTTTCCTGGTCCTAAGTCTAGATAATTGTCATATCAGTAACAGGATTGTGCATCAGATCTCTGCCTTTTGCAAATGGGCCTGTTCATGCTGAAGGTCACAGTGTAAGATGCTCATGTAATGATTTCTTTAAAGCACTTGAGGCCACTTGGATGTTCAGTGATAAAAAAATATATTTCTGCACTTATAACAACTTTCCTAAATTATTTGGTGTAAGATTTTTTTTTTAAAAAAACCTTGTTTAAAACAGAGATCATTTGTATCATCCCACAATTTCACATGGATTTGTGTAGGATAAACAACTGGGAACAGCAGCAGCAGTTTACAGAAAAACAAATCACTGATTGAAATACAGCCAATATAATCACAAGCACAAATCAGTTATAATCCTGAGGCACAAAGTGCATTTATCCTCTGAAATCATTTTGTAATATATTCTATACAATACTTAAATTGTTAATGTTTCTATTTAAGCATTTCATGATTAATTATTTTTTTTGGGAAGGAGGCATTTTTCTGATCCAAGTAGTTGCCAGATTAATATTTGACATTGTTAAATAATTATTTAATAGGTTTTAGGATGTGGGTGACACCAACAAGATCTCATTTATTGCCCATCTCGGTGGTAGGCCTTCTTCATAGCAATTATAACTGAGTCATGGTTAGACTTCAGCGGGCATTAAGGGGCTACCCACCTTTCCCCTTCCTACAAAGCCAAACCTCCCCCAAGTTCCATCCCCATACTAGTCCTGAACCCTCGATCTCTCTTTAGTTTCTCCTCCATTGCCCCGATCTCTGCATGCCCATCTCATCCATGAGACACACCTCCTGTCCCTCGACTTCATTCCCACTAAAATTCTGACCACCGAACTTCCCTTCCTGGCCCTCATTTTGTTGAATATTGCAAATGGTCCCCTCTCCTCAGGAACAATCACAGCCACTCAAAAAACCAACGCTCGACCAGTCTGTACTCGCTAATTCACGTCCCATCACCGTTTCCTCTTCAAGATCCTTGAATGTGTTGTCGCCTCCCAGATCTATTCCCATCAGAATTCCCTAAGTGAATCTCGCCAATCCAGGTTGTCACCCTCCCATGCCATTGAACTGGCTCTAACCAAGTCATAAATTACATTCTCTGTGACGATGGGCTGAATTTTACATGGTGGTAGCAGGCATGATCGGTGGCAGGTTTGGTGGGAAAGTTGTTTTTTTTGACAGCGGGCCGAGAACCCGCTGTCAACTCGCTCCCTCGCACTTTTCCCCCAGGCGCATCTGTCAGCGTGGAGCCGACCCGATCGGCAGCGGCGGGGGACCCAATTGAAATCATTATGAAGTACTTTACAGCACTTAAGAGCCTTTTTCCCCCCTACTTTTTAAATTTCCCTGCATGGCCACGGGATTCACACAGCTCGGGAACCACGTCTGTCAAACTGAGACGTGAGTTCCGTGGCCATTGCTCCAGCTGATTACTTGACAGCATGGAAAACAAACCAAAATAAAAACATGTTGATTACATCAGCTAACAGACTGATGGAGATTCTGTTCTACTTGAAAAGCTACTGGTAAATGTTAATTTTTCACTGGCCATTCTTGGCTGTTGTCTTCCAACTGAGTAGTAAATGCAGTGAACTGATCTGCACTATAAAAAATGACATATACCATTTAAATACATTTTTGTATTGTTTCTGGTCAGGTTTTTCTCACAGTATACTGTGATTGTCCAGTTACACATTAAATCAAGTCATTAACTGTAACAATTTCATTCTCATCACTCAGTCCACTGGTTCAATTTGCTTTCAGTCCCTGAATATGACTAATTTTTCAGTCTGAGACTTTAGGGTGAATTTCTGTGGAGGTTCTCTCACTCGTCCATTGTTAACTTCAACGAAAGAGTTACAGAAATCCCAGAAACACATTGTAAGCACCACTTACACTGTTTGTCAGGGATTCCGCATCTCTTCTGCTGAACTTGCATAAGATTGTAAATGCACCCCTTTACAATTACATTTAAAATCTGCTTAATTTTATGTCTTACCTATAAACACACTTCTTTTATTTGTATCAGTTACTGATACAAAAGTCTATAGATTTGTGACTAAAGCACCAATAACCTCCCAATTAATGTACTTTTTTAATTATGTTCTTGATTGTATTTGTAGATGCAGTCATATTACATAATGATAATTTTATTTAAATATTTCTTATCACTCATATATAACTTTAATTATATTATTGTACAGTAAAGATTCAACACTCACTATGCTAGATTAAGCTTAAAATTTAATGTGGTCAGGGTCCCTTTAAGGATCCCGGCTTAAAACGCGTCATGAATGACGTCACCAGACCTGCTCCATCTAATTAGACTGGGTAACGCGCTGGGTGGGATGGAGCCACCAGCGGGGTCGGGATTCGCCATGGACACCAGCCGGACCAGACCCGCCAAGGTAAGGAAAATTCTGGCTGATGGGGCATTATCCCTCCTTATCCTCCTTGATCTTGCTATAGCCTTTGACACGGTCAATCACACTACTCTTCTCCAACTCCTCTCCTCCGTTGTCCAGCTTCATCAGACTGCCCTTACTTGATTCAACTCTTACCTATCTGATCATAGCCACAGAATCTCCAGCAATGACTTTTCTTGCTACCCTCACACTGTCACCTCTGGAGTCCCTTATGGATCCATTCTTGACTCTCTCATCTTCCTTGGCTAAATGCTGCTCTTTGGAGACATCATCCAAAACCATTGGGTCAACTTCCACATGTATGACGATGACAGCCAGCTCTACCGCTCCAGCACCTGTCCTGACCCCTCCACTGCCCCTGTGCTGTCAGGCTGCTTGTCCAACATCCAGTTTTGGATGAGCTGTAACTTCCTCCAGGTAAACATAGGGAGAACCAAACCAAAACTCTTTGGCCCCACCACAAGCACAGTACTCTTGCCATTGACTCCATCCTCCTCCCTGGTCACTTTCTCAGGCTGAACCAGAATGTTCACAACCTCAGCATTCAAATTCAACCCCAAGCTGAGCTTCTAATTTCATATTGTTTCCTTTGCAAAGACTGTCTGTCTCCATCACCATAGCATTACCCATCTCTGCACCTACCTCAGCCCATCTGCTGCTGAAACCATTATTCATGCCTTTGTCACTTCCAGACTCAAAGGACCCGCTATTTACAGGGAAGTGGGGAGCGAGCAGGGGTGCATGTTTGCCAGGAGAAAACCTGTAAATGCTGAGGTCGTGGAGGTCCTGCCGAATTTACCGGCATGGCCTCTATCATTTCTTTACTCCATTTCCTGCCCAGCAGCTGGCCAGATTGAGAGGTTGGCTGGCTGCCGGGTGGGAAATCAAGTGGTAGAAGGCCGCAGCTGGGGACCACAGGGGACAGTCAATTGGGAGGGGGAACTGGGAGAGATTGCAGATTTGGAGGGGGAGCGGTTGGGGCGGCGGAACGCAGCAGAAGAATTGCTTGAGGAGCCGTGGGAGGCATTCCTGATATAAAAAGCACTTACCTGATGGATCCGGCTGCTCCCGCCTCCCTTTAGCCGGGTTTCCAGTGCGCTTGGAAACCCAGCTGGCCAGCGTTAAATTTGAATGGCTGCCAAAATCTCAGGAACGGAACCTCAGTTATATAGTATAATGACAGTCCTGCCCCCAAACCCACCGCAGTTAAAATGGAAGTAGGCGCGTTCCCAGTGGGTTGGGGTTGGGGTTCCCAAATTTGCCGATTAAAATTCCCCATTGTTCAATGTTCTTCTGGCTGGCCTGCCATCCTTCTCCCTGCATAAACTTCAGCTTGTCCAAAACTCTGCTGCCTGTATCCTATCCCACACCAAGTCCCACTCATCCATCATCTCTCTCCTTGCTAACCTACATTTGCTCCCTATCTGCCAACTTTGAAATTTTTAAATTCTCATAATTAAATCCATTCATTGTCTTCCCTCCCTATCTTTGTAACCTCCTCCAGCTCTCTGTTCCTCCAACTCTGGCCTCTTGTGCACCCCACCATTGGTAGCTGTGCATTCAGCCATCTAGGCCCCAAGCTCTGCAATTCCCTCCCTAAACCCTTCTGCCTCTCCACATTTCTCTCCTTTTTTAAGACCCTCCTAAGCCCATCTTTTTGACCAAGCTTTTGGTCACCTCTCCTGATATCTCCTTCTTTGGCTCGATGTCCATTTTCCCCATGCCTCTAT
Organism: Squalus acanthias; assembly: GCA_030390025.1. NCBI lineage: Eukaryota > Metazoa > Chordata > Chondrichthyes > Squaliformes > Squalidae > Squalus > Squalus acanthias. The sequence continues at coordinate 30,175,032 of CM059436.1, read as the reverse complement.
GAAGCACCTTGGGACATTTTCTATGTTAAGTGTGCTATATAAATGGCAGTTGTTGTTGCTGTTGTTGTTCTTGTTGTTGATGGGAATGTTAGAGGATGACTCTTAAGAGGAAATTCCTGTATTGAAGTATGCACACTGATCAAGAACACTTCATACAAATTAAAGTTCAAAAGAGAATGCAAGTAAGAAAATAAATGTGCTTGACAATGCAAAAGGTCAATGAAAAACCACATAGGAAAACATAATCTCTAGTATCTCATACTGGAACTGGTATTGGGCATTGTAAACTGGTGTTTACTAGTCAGGCTACTGCCAGAATACTAATTAGTGTAGACAAGGCTTTCCTCTAATTGTAGCCTGAATCTAAATGCAATCACCATAAGCCAGGTGACACCATTGTTACTAATTCAGCTAATTAGTTGAAATATTAGAAACCACAGTTTAAGGTTCAACCACCAATGTGGCAAACGCTAGTCATAACTTACATTGATTTATTACTGCATTTCCAAAAATACCTGCATAAGTAGAATTTCAAATAGAACTAAAGAATGGTTCTGATTGGCTTAGAACCATTGTAAATTTCCTCAATATTTTCAAGTTCATCTCATTCAGGCTGTGAAACTCTTGTTTCAGGTGTCGAGAAGTCCAAGAGAATTGCGAACAAAATTATAATGGGGTAGATTTTCCACAGGGATTCTCCCGATTGCTGTAACTTCGGAGGAAGATTGGCAGATACCCGAAGGAACGGCATAAACATCTGTTTCCGCTGTTTCTCCAGGGGTTTCCACTGATCCTCCATCAAAGTTACAGCAGATGATCGGGATAGCCTCCATGGAACTTCCAGGCAAATCTCTCAATTTATGGTTAAATAAAGCACACATGCTCAAAAGATAACAGCAGTAACGAATGTGTGCCCAGTTACCTTACAGGGTTGTTTGCAAGGGCAACAGCACCATTCCAAGCCATTCTGTAATGTAAATGACTCAAGCATCAGTGTCATTGGGGGTGTATCAATATTGGTGTAACTTTGCATCCATCGTTAAGTACAGAAAGTTTCCCAACTGATCCTTCTAACCTGTATCTGTTTTCATTCACAGGCCGTCACTGGCATTTATTGCCCACCCCAAGTTGCCCCATTGTTTGATACAACTGAGTGGTGTGCTAGGCCACTACAGAGGGCCGTTAACAGTCAACTGAAAATATACGATTGATAGCTGCATGCAGTCCACTGAAATGGCTGATCAATTACACTCCACAGCCCAACAGCATTTACATATTTCAGGCAAGCATCCAATCCATTTATGACACAACTGGGGTGTCCACCTCAGGTGTGAGATTTGAAACTCACTGTGACATCTTGAAGCAGCCGAAGTGAGTTAGCTGTGTTGTCTGAAGGTATGTAAAAATTAAAAGAAGTGCTTCATACGCAAATAAGCCAGTTGTACTTTATGACTCTATTTATAAAACCCAAAATTCTATTGGCCTTTTTTATGTCTTTATCTACCTACACTTGCACATGAGATCTATATGCCCAACTCATAGATCCTTAAACAACTAGGCCCCCTGAATTCTTGGGGGGAAAAATTCAGTTGGTTGCGCCTCCCGTTAGCGCCTTAAAAGGGCGCTAATGGGGCGCAAAGCAACTCGCGCCCGGGCGCGGCGATGTTTGCGCTGCTCACGAAATTAACTAGACATTTTGCGGCGGCGCTAAACACTACCGCCACGATCTCCTGCGCCGGCAGATCGTGACGTCAGTCGAGTGCGCAACGCCCCGGTAGCGCCCCGGCGCGGATATTGAGTGGCGCCCCCTGCCTTACCGCCTGCCGCTAGCAACGACAGGTTGAGGGGAGCATTTTGCAGTCAGGAAGGGACTGGGGGAGCGCTATTTAAAGGCGACCGCTTCCTGCCTTTTTTTGTTGGTGACATTTTTGAACCACGCATTCTGAGAGTGAGAGAGACTTCTGGAGAGATTCAACGCTGTGTTAAGGAGTTTTGGGTACTGAGCAGCACTTTGCAGGTTCATTTTGATTTGCCCTTCCTTGTATCGATTTAGAACAGACTGTGGGGGTTGCACTCTGAGCTCTTTCCCTGGTTCTCTCCATTGTTCTTTCCAGCAGATTTGATGTACAGGTCTCTCCAGGCCGAGATTCAAGGCTGCAATGAGCAGGATGTGGATGGAAAGCAAGATCAACCCTCTCCTTTAAGAACTGGCCTGCGCCATTGTGTGTGTGTTCCATTGCTGACTGACATCACATGAGCTTCGCCAGCGCTCTGAGTTAGCGCCTCGCTCCTCGGCCTTTGCGCCTTAAGAGAGGTGTGTAGCGCCTGATTTAGCGCTCCAATCACCTCCAGGGGCGATAAAAGTCAAGTTTGCAGTCAGAGGCGATAATTAGCGCCAGGCGCTAAACTTTGCGCCCAGCCAATAATTGCACCCCAAACGGGGCGATACTGAATTTTTCCCCCTTGGTCTTTGAATTCCTCAGTACCAGTGAGGAGGATCATGGAGGTCTTTTGCCCCTAGTAAGTACTCATTCATTTCTTATTTTACACTATGTGGTTCTGGATAATGTGGGGGTGTATCATGCTTCCAGCACTAGGTCAGCATCTGCATGGATACTAGTGCCTTCACCTGCCTTGGCCAGCGTGGTGAGATTATTAAAAGCTGTTTGTGGGGATATCGAGGTGGCACAGACCCACCTTCCTCCAGACTGCCTGCACCTTCTTTTTCTAGAACCTTTGTCTCCTGGTCCTTATTGCTACCAGAATTATCTCTATCTCAATACGGCAAGTGCGAATGGGACTATGTGGGTGATCAAAAGTCCCACCTTGCCATTTTATAGATGATGTCAGGAAAATTCAAGCGTTTGTTTCATTTCCACAAACTAACTTTGTATTAGGCTGCATTTTTCTCTTATACCATTCACCTGAACTTTTTTGACAAGCCTCTTATCGATGCCTTCTAAAAATCCAAATACACTACATCTACAGCATTCCCTTTATCTATCCAATAGATCACTTCTTCAAAAAGCTCTATTAAGTTTGTTAATAATAATGGCTGTATTTGATTAACTCAGACAGTTCTAAATGCTAACTAATTTTACCTCAAATTATGGCGGAATTGGAAGTAAATTATTCTGAATGTATAAGAATGTTTTAAAAAGGAGATGTAGAAGAAAAAATACATTTGTATCCAGGAAAGACAACATCTGTTTTTCAGCTAAGTACACTAAACTGAGCAAACACTATTTAGCTTGACTATATCCTGCTCTGTGTGAATGTATCAGCCAAAATCCATTTTAGATGGAAAATTACATATTAAGTAATGGTAACTGTGCAGTTCTCTGAATCTATTATTCAAAATGTATCTTTCCCAGAAAAAACTAGACAGCAGGTAATCCATCCATCATATAGATGAACTTTAAGAGAATTTGGGGTAATTATGAACATAGGAACATGAGTAGCCCCTTGAGCCTGTTCCGCCATTCAATGAGTTCATGGCTGGTCTGTGACCTAACTCCACACACCCGCCTTTGCCCCATATCCATTAATACCTTTGCTTAACAAAAATCTATCAATCTCAGATTTCAAATTAACAATTGACCTCGCATCAACTGCCATTTGTGGAAGAGAGTTCCAAACTTCTACCACCCTTTGCGTGTAGAAGAGTTTCCTAACTTCACTCCTGAAAGGCCTGGCTCTAATTTTTAGACTGTGCCCCCTAGTCCTGAACTCCCCAACTAGCGGAAATAGTTTCTCTCCATCTACCCTAACAGTTCCCCTTAATATCTTGAAAACTTCGATCAAATCACCCCTTAACCTTCTAAATTCCAGGGAATACAACCCTAGTTTGTGTGATTTCTCCTCGTAATTTAACCCTTGGAGTCCAAATATCATTCTGGTAAATCTACGCTGCACTCCCTCCAAGGACAATTCTAAGGTGTGGTGCCCAGAACTGCTCACAATACTCCAGGTGTGGTCTAACCAGGGCTTTGTACAGCTGTTGCATAACTCCTATCCCCTTGTTTTCTAGTCCTTTAGATATAAAGGCCAGCATTCCATTAGCCTTTTTGATTATTACAGTACCTGTTCATGACATTTTAATGATCTGTGTACATGAACCCTCAAGTCCCTTTGCACCTCCACTGTTTCTAGCTTTTCCCCATTTAGAAAGTACTCTGTTCTATCCTTTTTAGACCCAACGTGGATGACCTCACATTTTCCTACATTGAAATCCATTTGCCACAGTTTTGCCCATTTGCTTAACCTATTAACAGCTCTTTGTCATTTTATGCTTCCATCTACACTGCTTACAATGCCGCCTATCTTTGTGTCATTGGAAAACTTGGATTTGTGGCTTTCTATCCCATCATCTAAGTCTTAATAGATACGGTGAATAGTTGAGGCCCCAACACAGAGTCCACTAGTCACATCCTGCCAATTAGAGTACCTACCCATTATTCCTACTCTCTGTCTCCTGCCGCTCAGCCAATTTCATAACCAGATTAATAATTTTCCTTCAATTCCATGAGCTTCAACTTTAGCTAACTGTTCTTATGAGGGACTTTATCTAATGCCAGAGCTGCTACACTAATTATCTATATGGGGAGAGAGGCACTGAAAATACTTGATGGACTACAGTTTGAAAAGGACACTGATTGAGGTTATTCTGAGCAAGATGCAGCAATTTTGTGTTGGAGAGACTAATGAAAATATAAACACTATGGGGCAGAAATTACGGTCTCCGTGATGGTGTATTCCCAGAACACGGCGTCATAATCCATTTCAAAGGCCCTGCAACTTCCGGATTTCCACATGCGAATGCACGTGTGCGAAATCTGGAGCTTGCGATCTGTCAAGGTACGCATGGACAGATCATCTGAACCGCATGGAAACTCAGTATTGCTGGCGCAGAGTTGGGCTATTTGCCCAAGAACTGCCCAGCAAATGCCCACGCAATTCTTACGGTCGGTAAATGCAGGCATAGGGCCTGCTTTCATCAGCGTAAGGGTATATATAAGGCTTAAGTAAAACATTTAAAAATCCAAAATTGTGCACATACACTTTAAATGAGTTTATGCAAATATTGGCCTGGATTAAGGAGTTTAAAATTATTTATCAAAAAATTAATTTTTTATTGAAGTCGGTGCAATGAATTGCAATTCAGTACGTTTGTAATCATTAGAATTCTGTACATTGTATAATTATTTGGGGATTCCGTTACACATCATGAGGGGATTCCCTTCGTAAATGATTGCAATGGAATCCTCCTTTGCCTCTGGAAGACTGGGCCCATGTGATCCCAGGGACGCTCTCGAACCGCCTGTGTCCCTGGGATCCATGGGCTTTACGCTGCCGTACGCTTGGAGGCCGGAGACCACAACTCTTCGCAGCCTGGGCGCTTGGAGGAAAATTCGGAAATGTTTTGCGAGTCAAAGCGTACTCCGGAGTTACGCCTCCGACCGCAATTTCGAGGCCTATATATTCAGCAACAGAAACTAAGGCCTGGATATTAACAGGAGTGGGTTATGTAGGCAGGGGCAGAGTTTTGGACGGGAAACCTGGAAGTCCGGATTTCCACGCCTGTTGTGGAGTTTTAACTCAGGGAGCAGGCCGCAGGAGTAGGTAGGTCCGATTCTGCGGAGGCAGCGGACCTGAGCAGGAGGGAGAGCAGAGGCGGAGCAAATAAAGAGCGTGGCAGAGCAAGGCCCGAGAGCGGAGGCAGTGGACCTGAGCGGGACCTGTGAAAGAAAACAATATCGAAGTGGGACATCACAGGAAAGCAGCTAAAGAACAACAAAAAACAAGGAGTGATGTCACAGGAAAGCAGGGAAGTGATTGGTTGGTCAGTATTTCTCACTTTTTCTTGGGCATTGGTTTAAATTAAGAGCCGGGATTAAAAACTAAACGTTCAAAACTGAAACACTTAATTCATTAAATACATTAGAGATGGCAGGGCAGGCGATGTGTTACTGCTGCAGCATGTGGGAGCTGGTGGACACCATTGAGGTCCACAGCGACCACATTTGCAGTAAGTGTTGGTTGTTCGAGGAACTTCGGCTCCGTGTTGATGAGCTGGAGTCCGAGCTTCAAACACTGAGACACATCAGGGAGGGGGAGAGTTACCTGGACGCTGTGTTCCAGGAGGCAGTCACACCCCTTAGATTAATTAATTCAAATTTGGTCCGTGGTCAGGGACAGGTGGGTGTGATTACAAGCAAGGCAGGTATGGGGAAACAGGGGTAGTGGTGGAGGAGCCTCAGCCCTTGCTCTTGTCCAACAGTTATGAGGCTCTTACTCTCTGTGTGGGCGAGAACAGGGACTGCAGTGAGGATGAGCAAACTGACCACAGCACCGTGGTACAGGGAGTATTCAAGTGGGGAGAGCAAAAAGAAATGTGGTAATGGTAGGGGACAGTATAGTTAGGGGGATAGACACTGTTCTCTGCAGCCAAGAGTGTGAGTCCCGAAGGCTGTGTTGCCTGCCCGGTGCCAGGGTAAAGGACTTCTCCTCTGGGCTGGAGAGGAACTTAGAGTGGGAGGGGAAAGATCCAGTTGTCGTGGTCCATGTAGGTACCAACCACATAGGTAGGACAAAGAAAGAGGTTCTGCTGAGGGAGTATGAGCAGCTAGGGGCTAAATTAAAAAGCAGAACCACAAAGGTAATAATCGCTGGATTACTACCTGAGCCACGTGCAAATTGGCATAGGGTAAATAAGATCAGAGAAATGAACGAGTGGCTCAAAGATTGGTGTGGGAGAAATGGGTTTCGATTCCTAGGGCACTGGCACCAGTACTGGGATAAGAGGGAGCTGTTCCGTCGGGAAGGGCTTCATTTGAACCAGGCTGGGACCAGTGTCCTGGTGAATCGAATAACTAGGGCTGTAGATAGGGCTTTAAACTAAATAAGGTGGGGGGGGGGGGGGGGGGGAGAGAGAGATACGCAGTCAGCCACACAAAGATGCATCACACAGGTAACCGATGCCCTTTTTAACAAGTCCACAAATTATATTCATTTTGCCACCGATGAAACCACTGTCAATGAATGCGCACTTGGCTTTGCCGCTCTAGCTGGCTTCCCACGGGTGCAGGGAGTCATCGACTGCACACATGTGGCCATCAGGGCACCCCATCACAACCCAGTAGCATTTGTTAACTGCAAGGGCTTCCACTCCCTCAACATTCAGCTGGTCTGCAACCATAGGAAGATTATCATCCATGTGTGCGCCAAGTTCCCTGGCAGCTGCCATGACTCGTACATCCTGCGCCAGTCCACCGTCCCTCAGCTCTTCACATCGCCAAACAGTCTTGCCGGCTGACTGCTTGGAGACAAGGGCTATCCCCTGAAGACATGGCTCATGACACCTTTGAGGAGGCTAACAATGAGCCTGAGGGACGTTATAATCAAAGCCACATCTCCACGAGAGGTGTCATCGAGCAGACAATAGGCTTGCTCAAAATGCGCTTCAGATGCCTCGACAGATCTGGAGGAGCCCTTCAGTACGCATCAGCTAGGGTCTCCCGAAAAGTCGTGGTGTGCTGCCCCCTGCACAACATAGCGCAGCAGCGAGGATTAGTACTGGGTGAGGAGCAAGGCACTGAGCGCGGAGCCTCATCGGAGGACGAGGAGGAGGAGGATGAGGAGGCTCACCATGAGGTTGGTTACGAGGATGAGGAACACCTGGACAACCCGGCGGTCCCATTGCGACCAGTACGCGAGCACGTTGCTGCCCATCACGCCAGGGTTACCCTTATCAATGGCAGATTTCAATAACTTCATGCAGCTCATACATGTGGCTGCCATCCGCGTACGCAGGTTTGCATCACCCAACACCAACACCATGCAGCAGTCAAACAATGATTTGTCCCTTGTTTTGACTCTCACCAACATTGCTGGGTGTGAAATGAGCCCTGACCCTTCACTCCGCCACTTCTATTTCATCACACAACAACAACAACAACTTGTATTTATATAGTGCCTTTAACGTAGTAAATTGTCACAAGGCGCTTCACAGGAGTATTAAAAGACAACAAATTTGACACCAAGCCACATAATAGAAATTAGGGCAGGTGACCAAAAGCTTGGTCAAAGTGGTAGGTTTTAAGGAGCGTCTTAAAAGAAGAAAGAGAGGTAGCGAGGCGGACAGGTTTAGGGAGGGAGTTCCAGAGCTTAGAGCCTAGGCAACAGAAGGCATGGCCACCAAAGGTTGAGTTATTATAATCAGGGATGCTCAAGAGGGCAGAATTTGCCAACAACCTCCAAGTGTGACAATTAGATGATTTATTAACAGCACTTCATAGAATAACGTGACATTGATAAAGAAAGACACACCCAAGTGACTACCCTTGTGACTATTTATGTGGGATCTTTCTTTTCCGGGTGCTTCTCCGTCGTGCTAACCCTGCTGCTTCAGCAGAGGTAGAGGCAGCCTCCTCATCTCCGTGCTGTGCCTGCTTAGACGCCTTGGGCGGTTGTCCTCTGGCAAAGTCTGCTCCTCCAGCGACTGTGCATGTGCAGACTTGGCCATCACTGTCCAGGGAGGCATCTGGGGCTCTGACCGAGGGGTTGGCAAGTGGGTGGAAGGCAGAGCGCTTGGAGCGGAGCCCCCACTTCCATGTCACCTCCCACCATCACCCCTCTCATGGGCCACCTGCACTTGCCTGCTAGCAAGGAGCTGGAGAGCACCTTGCTGCACATCAGTGGGGCCATGAGGGCCCACCTCTATACTGACATCCCTCCTACAAAGGACATCTACGAACCTCTGGTTTCTCTCCTCCATAGATGCCCATCTCTTCTCCATTTTTCCCCTTCTCTCCTCCATAGATGACTGGCGCTGTGTCTCCTCCATGCAGGTGGCCATCCTATCCATGGAGGAAGCTATAGTTGCCAGTGAGTGCGCCACGGTGTTGCTCATGTTGGAGATGGACTCCTCCATTCTCTGCACACTCACAGTCACCGCGGTCGAAAAACCAGTCAGAGCCTCCTGCACTTGTTCCTGCAGCTCCAGGATCGCCCTCTTCCTGGATGGCCCCCGAGGCTCAGCGTCTGCATGCAGCTGAGCAGAGCTAGGAGATTCCTGTGCCCTCCGACACGGAGTCTCCACTGCTGTCAATGTCTCTGCCATCTGCTGCTGCTCAGTTGTGATCTGTGAGACACCAGGTGACAACACTACTCTATCTCGTGACATACCCACCGAGGTGTGCGACTCTGCGCTGGTGCTGGGTTGCATTGTCTGCGATGATGCTGCGCCCTCAGAGGCAGGAGGCTCCTCTGAGGAGTCTTCTTGCTGTTGCTCCTGGACATTGAGGGAGGCTTTGATGGACCTGTGGGAGAGTGAAGACATCAGTTAGATATACAGGATGTCTACTGCAGACACATACCATTATCCACATGATGAGCATTCATCTTGTCTTGACATCGCACCCCATATGAGGCAATGATGAAAGGCATGCAATTGTATGGAAATTCATTCTGTCACCAGCTTCTTCTACTGAGCCCCTCTCTCTGTCCCCCACTTCCGGAACGTCCACCACTCCAGCACTCGTCAGATATGACATGGTTGGTGGAGGCCCTCCTCCCGTTCTCTCCCTCTCCCTCTTATTGTGGGCTATCTTTTCCTGCAAGGAGGGAAAGAAGAGAAGGTTCAGTGAGCGTGATGGTATGAGTGTAAGGAATGGAATGGCATAGAGCTTTGCACTGACAATTTGATGGAGTGGGTTGGCAATACCAAGTTGCCTCCTTTTGTGTTGTTAGTTGCTGTCATTGCATAATGATAAGGCTCAGTGTGAGGGCTGCTTAGTAAGATGATGACCTGATAATGGCCCAGAAATTGATCTCGCTCTGTTCCCGCGGGGGTAAGCCTTCCCCGCGATGTCTCACCTCGCTTATGCTTTTTCTGATCCAGCTCGCACGAACTTGATGTTCCAGACATCAGCTGTGCTGGGCTTGCGTATCCCAGCGGCGCAGTTAATTCGTGCGAGCTGTGGGATCACGTGACTCAGTTAGAGCCAATGGCAGCACACCATCTTCCATTCATAAGTCTCACAGCATGGCTGTGAGACTTATGAATCTTACACCCCCCCAAAATAACAGCTAAACCTCAATTAAATTTAAAAAAAAAACCATCACATTAATAAAATAAGTATAGTTAATTAAATTAACCATTTTAAATAAAAAATTAAATTTTTGAAAAAATTTAAAATCTTTTAAAAAGTTATAAAAATAAACTTACCTGTCTTTAAAGTCTATAAAAAAGATATACCTGTAAAAAAAAATTCAAAAAAATACTTAATTCACTACTTACCTTCTTAAAAGCGGGTCTTACTCCTCCTTTTTACATTTCCAAAATCTTCCCTACTTACCTGCGCGTCCAAAGCATGAAGTGCACAGCGTGCGCGCAGCCTGTAGCGCGCACGCGATGCACTCAGGCCCCGCCCCCTTTTCGGAAGAGCAATTGCCGGTTTTCAGCGCATGCGCAGGGCATGCAGAAAACCGGCAATTGGAGTGGGAATACGCGAGAGTATGCAGTGCGTACTCTCGCGTCCCGGGATCAATTTTCGGCCCATTGTAGATAGAGTTAGAGGGATGGATGAAGGTACAAGGGATGTTGGGCTGTGTAGCTTTGTGCAGGAGTAGGGGTGGCAATGTAGAGTGGTGCGAATGTGATGAGACACACAGCAGCATCAAGGTAATTGTGGCTTAATACTCACTTTTCCTAATCTTACTAGATCATTGAACCTCTTGCAGCACTGCACCCAGGTGTGAACCACCACTGACAGCCCCGTAACCTCCTGCGATATCTGCAGCCTCGCTGCCTTTGTCTGCTGGGAAGTCCTCTTCCTCCCATCCGCAGGGAAGAGAACCTCCCTGCGTGCTCTCACTCCCTCCACAAGATGATGGAGGGATTCATCTGTGAAGCGGGGTGCTGCTCGTTGGTGCTGCAAGCTCATAGTGCAGAGACTCACACACTGACAGCACTGAAGGTTATCAATTTGCAACTGACAGTAACTGGGGCCATAGCCCCTTTAAATAAATCGCCAACCCCCCCACTGCCGACCTCTCCCGCCTTTAAGCTGCCCAGGTAGGCGAGATCGCGGCCAATTTGTTGAATCTCGATTTGATTTTGGGAAGTTTCAAATGCAAATCAGTCTCTACATTCAAGCTGCTTCTACATTTGTTTTTATACACGGATATGTTATGAAGAAGTAGACAAGTATTTCAACAGCTCTTTGGGACAGCTCAGGGAACATTTTTAAATTGAGAGCCAGAATTGATCAAGAGTCATGGCTTTAAAATTGTCTCTCAAAACAGAGCTATCAGCACCATCAATCAAATACTCTTTTACACTCACGGCAATCTTGGCCTTTGCTACAAGGTCCTCCGCAAACAAATTTTAACACAGGCAAAGTCCTGCGAGACATCTGCCTCTCTTTCAGGAAAATATTCATTGAAATTTGAAAGCTGGACAACTGCTCCAGAATTACATCTTTAACTTTTAGGAGCGATATTTCACAGACCCATCACCCCAGTGCTCACTGACCTACACTGGCTCCCGGTTAAGCAACACCTCGATTTCAAAATTCTCATCCTTGTTTTCAATGGCCTTGCCCTCCCTATCTCTGGAATCCCACAACCCCCTGAGATATCTGCGCTCCTCTAATTCTGCCCTCTTGAGCATCCCTGATTATAATCGCTCAACCATTGGTGGCCGTGCCTTCAGCTGCCGAGGCCCTAAGCTCTGGAATTCCCTGCCTAAACCTCTCCGCCTCTCTACCTCTCTTTCCTCCTTTAAGACACTCCTTAAAACCAACTGTTTGACCAAGCTTTTGATCATTTGCCCTAATTTCTCCTTATGTGGCTCGGGGTCAAATTTTGTTTGATAGCACTCCTGTGAAATGCCTTGGGACGTTTTACTACATTAAAGGCGCTATATAAATACAAGTTGTTGTTGTTGTTGATGTTCCATACTAACAGAAGACAATGTCAGGAATGTAGTTACACTGAACTGTTTTGTGGCTGATCTCTGTACTTCCCACGTGCATGATGAAAAGGTTACAGCTCTTACTTTGCAAATAAAGGTTGTGTTCACTGAGCCTGCCAAATGGCCCAGTAAAACCTGGAAGTGCTGGTTGAGGAAGTGGTGATTCAAAATTGATTAAAAAAAACATGTGGCACTCCTCCCTGAGTTTGCAAATTCTTACCATACCAAAACAAGACAGCCATCAAACTTTTTCGATTACATTCATTTGTCCTTTCAGTTGAAAGAAATTTAGTTTGAAAAAATTTGCTGTGCGCAAATTGGCTACTGCATTTTCTACATTACAACATTGACCACACTTCAAAAGTATTTCATTGGCTGTAGTTGTGAAAGGTGCTGTATAAATGTTCTTTCTTTCTTTTTCTTTCTCCTAGCTCTACTTGTTCCTTCCCTGGGATCAACACCCTCAACGTAACGCTTCAAAAAACACTCCATTCCTTCACTATTATCGAACACCACACATCACAGTCACGTCAGTTATATAGCACGCAGGAGCTATGGGGCGCTAGGGGATTGACAGGGTAGATGCTGAGAGATTGCTTCCCCTGGCTGGAGTGTCTAGAACTAGGGGGCATAGTCTCAGGATAAGGGGTAGGCCATTTAAGACTGAGATGAGGAGGAATTTCTTCACTCAGGGGGTTGTGAATCTTTGGAATTCTCTGCCCCAGAGGGCTGTGGGTGCTGAGTCTTTGAGTATATTCAAGGCTGAGATAGATAGATTTTTGGACTTCCGGGGAATCAAGGGATATGGAGATCGGGCGGGAAATTGGAGTTGAGGTAGCAGATCAGCCATGATCTTATTGAATGGCGGAGCAGGCTCGAGGGGCCGTATGGCCTACTCCTGCTCTTATTTCTTATGTACTTATGTGTACGGCATGCTTTAATTTGAAATGGCAGATCAATGCAGATATTAATTCAGACAAGAATCATCTGGACTGGTAGAAAACTATAATATTGTGAAAAGACACTGCTTACCTGGTGAGTGCCTACAGCTGCCACCAAAGCAGCCTTGCCCCACTTCCCTGTTTTACCATGGTAGACTGGCAATCAAAAGTCTGAATTCCTTTAAATTGTAAAGAAACAGAAAATTTAAGTTTAAATTCAAAGAAAAACTATACAGTGGCAGATGCAGAAAAAACAATGAGCCAGCAGTGCAACTATAACCTCTGATGGAAAAGGCTCCTATCAACATTATGAATAACAAGCCTGTTACCCTGACAACAGGTAGTTCAGTCAAAAGCTTAAATGAAAACTTACCTGAAAGATGTGTGTGCGCCTTTAAGAGGTGCTGACACCTCTGTCAGTCTGTTTGAACGTTGCGTTTTCCTGGCGTGGTTCTGACCCAGCGCTAGGGTCAAAGTTGGCCGTGGTGACGTTAAGTCGGCGTTGCAAGCTGACTGACATCACCAATCCGCCATTTTTTTTGCAGGGCATGAATACTTACCGGCAGCGCTATGGGGACGTCAAAAATGAAGGACACTGCGGGACCCGCCACCAGCTAGCGAAGGAGTGGCAGCCGCCGCTCTTACACCATTTCTTGCCGTTAACGGGTGGTGTAAAGCCCCCGAATTTTTCATTCTAAGTCTTGTCTAGTTCGTTATTAACTGAAGTTCCAAATGAAAGGATGTTAGTTAAGCTCAAAGCCGTGTGAATTCTGGTTAAATCTTTGGAATTTTTAAAATATTAATTATCGGGATGTGGGCATCACTGAAAAGGCCAACCCTAGTTGCCCTGTGAAGGCAACGCTGTGGTGAAGGTGTAGTGGTTTTATACAACTTAGTGGCTTGCTAGAACAGTGCAGAGGACAGTTAAAGTTGAACCTTGATGTATCCAAATCAGCTGTCACATTTGCCTACAAGATTTGCCTCCAGTGTGCGATTGGAGTCACATACAGACAAAACCAAGTAATGTTGCCTCCCTAAAGATATTAATGAACCAATTGAGTTTTTACAACAATCCGACAGATTAATGGTACTAGGAGTAGAGAAATTGAGATGGCGGATATCATGCCAGCAATTCCCAATGAAAAGATCAAGAAAGAGGGAGGGAGGGAGGAAGGGAGGAAGGAAGGAAGGTTTTTTTTTAGTGATGTTGATTGAGGGATAAATATTGGTCAGGACACTGAGGATAACTCCCCTGCTCTTCTTCAAAATAGTGCCATTGGATCTGTTACGCCCACTTGAGAGAGCAGACGGGGCCTCGGTTTAACGTCTCATCCATGAGTGAGGGGGGTGGTGGCGGCAGGATTGAGGAAAGGGTAAATTCAAAAACAGTAAGAGAAATGTCAAGGCTGTAGAGCAGATTAGTGATTTGGGTAAAAATAAGCAGAGTGGGTCAGGAAGGGACAGAGAGCTTAACAAACGTAATAGGGCATCAGTGACCAAGGTGACATCAGGGAAAAATAGAAAAAGTTCAAGCTAAAGTCACTATATCTGAATGCACAAAGCATTCTCAACAAAATAGATAAATTAATAGCACAGATAGAAATAAATGGGTTTGACCATTTGACCAACGGAGGCGGCAGCATAAAGTGAGCACCGGAGAAGGCCCAGGACACAGCGCGGGCCTGAGCGGGAGCAGCAGCAGCATAAAGTGAGCACCGGAGAAGGCCCAGGACACAGCGCGGGCCTGAGCGGGAGCAGCAGCAGCATAAAGTGAGCACCGGAGAAGGCCCAGGACACAGCGCGGGCCTGAGCGGGAGCAGCAGCAGCATAAAGTGAGCACCGGAGAAGGCCCAGGACACAGCGCGGGCCTGAGCGGGAGCAGCAGCAGCATAAAGTGAGCACCGGAGAAGGCCCAGGACACAGCGCGGGCCTGAGCGGGAGCAGCAGCAGCATAAAGTGAGCACCGGAGAAGGCCCAGGACACAGCGCGGGCCTGAGCGGGAGCAGCGGCAGTGGAGGCGGAGGCTGAAAGGGAGGTGAGCGGCGACTTAAAAAAAAGAAAAAAAACAAGGAGTGACGTCACAGGACAGCAGGGTGAGTTGGTGAGTATTGCAGCTCTTTCGCTCTCTAGGTTAGGTAAGTGGATTAAATTCAGAACTGGGAGAGTATTAACTACTATAACTTTATTGAATTAATAACTTAAACTAAATTAACTAATTTAAACTAAAAATTAAAACTAAAAATAATCGTTTGAATAAATACTGTAACTAATTATATAAATAAAATAAGGTTAGATAGAGATGGCAGTGCAGGCGGTGTGGCGTCACTGCAGCATGTGGGAGTTGGTGGAGACCAATGAGATCCCGAGCAATCACATCTGCGGTAAGTGCCTGCAGCTCGAGGAACTTCGGCTCAGAGTTGCTGAGCTGGAGTCCGAGCTGCAGACATTGCGATGCATCAGGGAAGGGGAGAGTTACCTGGACACTTTGTTCCAGGAGGCAGTCACACCCCTTAGGTTAAGTAGTACGTCAGAATTAGTCAATGGTCAGGGACAGGAGGGTGTGACTGCGAGTCAGGATGGGGATCCAGGATGCAGTGATGGAGGAGCCTCAGCCCTTGACCTTGTCCAACAGGTACAAGGTACTTGCTACCTGTACAGATGAGAACAAGGACTGCAGGGAGGAGGGGCAAACTGACCACAGCACCGTGGTACAGGAGGCCATTCAAGTGGGGGGAGTAAAAAGGAATGTAGTAGTGGTAGGCGACAGTATAGTCAGGGGATAGATACTGTTCTCTGCAGCTGTGACAGGGAGTACCGAAGGCTGTGTTGCCTGCCCGGTGCCAGGGTTAAAGACATCTCCTCGCAGCTGGAGAAGAACTTGGAGTGGGAAGGGCAGGATCCAGTTGTCGTGGTCCACGTAGGAACCAACAACATAGGTAGAACTAGGAATGAGGTTTTGCTGAGAGAATTTGAGGAGTTGGAATCCAAATTAAAAAGCAGAACCTCAAAGGTAATAATCTCCAGGTTGCTACCTGAGTCACGCGCCAATTCGCATAGGGATAAGCAGATTAGAAGGTTAAATGCGTGGCTGAAATTGTGGTGTGGAAGGCAGGGGTTTCACTTCATGGGCCACTTGCACCAGTACTGGGGAAAGAGGGAGCTGTTCCGTTGGGACGGGCTCCACTTAAACTGGGCTGGTACCAGTGTCCTGGCGAATTGAATAACTAGGGCAATAGACAGGGCTTTATACTAATGAAGTGGGGGAAGGGGCTGGTGTGGGAGGATTCAGGAAAGAGTAAATTTAAAAGCAGCAAGATAATGTCAAGGCTCTAGAGCAGAGTAGAGTTTTGGGTAAAAATAAGCAGAGTGGGTCAGGAAGGGACAGAGAGAGTAACAAAGGTAATAGGGTATCAGTGACTAAGGTGACATCAGGGGAAAATAGAAAAAAGTCAAAGCTAAAGGCACTATATCTAAATGCGCGAAGCATTCGCAATAAAATAGATGAATTAATAGCGCAGATAGAAATTAATGGCCCAAAAATTCGTGAGGAAGCCTTCGTGCGAGGGTAAGGCTTCCCCGCGATCTCTCACTGCGCGTTGGCTTTTTCAGTTCCAGCTCGCACGAACTTGATGTTCTGGACAGCTGCTGTGCTGGGCTTGCGTATCCCACAGGCGTAGTTAATTCGTGCGAGCTGTGGGATCACGTGACTCAGTTAGAGCCAATGGCAGCACACCATCTTCCATTCATAACTTTCACATAAGTGCTGTGAAAGCTATGAATCTATACCCCCCAAAAGAACAGCTAAACCTCAATTAATTTTTTTTTAAAACCATCACATTAATAAAATAAGTATAGTTAAATAAATTAACCATTTTAAATAAAAAATTAAATTTTTGAAAAAATTTAAAATCTTTTAAAAAGTTATAAAAATAAACTTACCTGTCTTTAAAGTCTCTAAAAAAGATATACCTGTTAAAAAAAATTCAAAATAATACTTAATTCACTACTTACCTTGTTAAAAGTGGGTCTTACTCCTCCTTTTTTTATGTGTAAAATCTTCCGTACTTACCTGCGCGTTGAAACCACTAAGTGCACTGCATGCGCGCAGCCTGTAGCGCGCACGCGGTTCAGCTAGGAACCGCCCCCTTTTCCATTCACCAAGTGCCGGTTTTCAGCGCATGCGCAGTGCATGCAGAAAACCGGCAATTGGAGACAGAATACGCGAGAGTACGCAGTGCGTACTCTCGTGTAGCGGCACTAATTTTTGGGCCAATAGGTTTTATCTAATAGCCATTACGGAGACGTGGCTGCAAAGTGACCAAGGTTGGGAACTAAATATTCCAGGATACTTAACTAAAATGGAGCTAAGAAACAGCAAGGGACAGTAAATATTGGTCGGAGTTGTTTATAAGCCTCCAAACAGTAGTTGTAATGTAGGGCAGAGTATAAATCAGGAAATTAGAGGCGCATATAACAAGGGTAATAAAGTAATCATGGGGGACTTTAATCTACATATAGACTGGGCAAACCAAATTTGCAATAATAATGTGGAGGACGAGTTCAAGGAATGTATACAAGATAGATTTCTAGATCAGTATGTTGAGGAACCAACTAGGGAACAGGCTATTTTAGATCTAGTATTGTGCAATGAGAAAGGGTTAATTAATAACCTTGTAGTAAAGGGGCCTTTAGGGAAGAGTGACCATAATATGATAGAATTTTATATTGAGTTTGAAAGTGATTTAGTTAAGTCTGAAACTAGGGTCTTAAATCTAAACAAAGCAAACTACGTAGGTATGAGGGGTGAGTTGGCTAAGGTAGATTGGGAAACTACATTAAAAGGTATGATGGTAGACAAGCAATGGCTAGCATTTAAAGAATAAATACATGATTTACAACAAATATATATTCCATTAAGGCACAAAAACCCCACAGGAAAAGTGGCCCAACCGTGGCTAACAAGAGAAGTTAAAGATAGTATTAGATCAAAGGAAGAGGCTTATAATGTTGCCAAAAAGAATAGTGAGCCTGAGGATTGGGAGGATTTTAGAATTCAGCAAAGGAGAACCAAGAAATTGATAAGGAAAGAGAAAGAAGAATATGAGAGTAAATTAGCAAGAGACATCAAAAGAGATTGTAAATGTTATTATAGGTATGTAAATAGGAAGAGATTAGTGAAAGTAAATGTGGGCCCATTAGAGGCAGAAACAGAAGAAATTATAATGGGGAATAAGGAAATGGCAGAGACATTAAACAAATACTTTGTATCTGTCTTCACGGTAGAAGACACAAAAAACATTCTGGAAATAATGGGGTGTGAAGGAATAAGCCATATAACCTATTCAGAAAAATATACCATTCTATGAAAGAATTCTGGCCTTATTAAAACATGACAAACTAAGTTTGGAAATCTAGAAACCTAACTATGAAAAAGCTGTGAAAGCATTCTGGCTATAGAGATAAGATAGTTGTTGACACTGAATCAATAACCTTATTGAAACAGAAGGTTAAAGGCTCCGGTAGTCTGAACCTTTCGGAATAAAACAATGGTTCACCCTGGTTAAGGTATTCTAATTTACACTTCGTAAAGAAGCAAATAAAAGTAAGAAACATCTGCCTTCGTAAAAATGACCTCAAGTAAAACACACCTGCCAGAACACCATTTTTTATGGTAAATTTAGAACACCTAGAGAAGAGACATAATTCTGTAATGCTACCAGCTGAGGTGACTGTAAGAATTGCAGGGGTCAGCAGAAAAATGACTAGAGATAATTAGCTTACATCAGCAGAAAACCTTAAAGGAAATACCACTGGAAAAGGGTATAAATATTGAACTCTCAAATGGGATAACAGACTCGCTTTAAAGGGGCAAAGTGATTCTCGGCTTCAGAGGCGGCTCTGTAAGTCTCCAACTCTTTGTACCTCGGGGATCAAAGGTATTTGATTTTGGTGGATATCCTGTAGAAAACTAAGAACTGTAAAACTGTAGCGAAGTTAAGATTTGAGAGTAAGGTTCTCTGATAATAGAATTGTAAGCTTTCTCTTTTTGGAACTGTTAATGTTGCGATTGACTCACCAACTGTAAATTACATGTCGGTTCTTTAATAAATCTATATATTTTTAGAATTGTCTCACATAAGACTTCTGTATCAAACTCGCAAACTCAATTTCTGTACACTCTTTGGTGAGGAGTTGCAGAATTCTGGAGGAGTTTTCTGGACCCTCATAATATCCGGAACGTTACAGTCTAGCTAAAGTGCTATCTGGAGGATGGTAACATTCTCCGTTGTTCCTTTCCTTTAGGGAGAGATAGTCCAGACCTTTAGACCCAATTAAGCGTCTTTAGGATTCGGCTACCTCAAACTTTAGTTGAAAGTGAATGTCTGAGGAATACGCCTGATCTGGGGTAGCCCTAAAGGGGCTAGGACTAGTAATTATCCCTTCAGGGGAACCAAGGGTCTAGAAAGAATGAGGAACTTAAAGAAATTAGTATAAGTAAAGACAAGTGCTGGAGAAATTAATAGGACTAAGTGGCGACAAATCCCCTGGACCTGATGACCTGCATCCTAGGGTTTTAAAGGAGGTACTTGCTGAGATAGTGGATGCAATGGTAATAATCTTCCAGAATTCCCTAGATTCTAGAACAGTTCCCAAGGATTGGAAGGTAGCAAACATAACCCCGCAATTTAAGAAAAGAGGAAGAGAAAAAATGGGGAACTATAGGCCAGTTAGCCTGACATCAGTAGTAGGCAAAATGCGAGAATCTATTATTAGGGACGTGTTAACAGGCACTTAGAAAATCATAATATGATTAGGCAGAGTCAACGTGGTTTTATAAAAGGGAAATTGTGTTTGACAAATCTGTTAGAGTTTTTTGAAGATATAACTAATAGGATAGATAAGGGGGAACCAGTGGATGTAGTGTATTTGGATTTTCAAAAAGCATTCGATAAGGTGCCACACAAGAGGTTATTACACAAAATTAGGACTCATGGTATTGGGGGTAATATATTAGCACGTCGGCCGTAACGAGGCTGGGTGTGCTGTTGCCGTGTCCGTAGCCAGTGCCGGGTGGTCTGTCTGGTTTCATGCTTATTAATGTGTTTCGTAGCGGTTTGTTACAACTGAGTGGCTTGCTAGGCCATTTCAGAGGGCAATATAAGAGTCAACCACATTGCTGTGGGTTTGGTGTCACATATAGGCCAGACCAGGTAAGGACAGACATTAGTGAACCAGATGGGTTTACTGTGACAACCCAGGTTTATTTAATTAACTGAATTTAAATTCCCCAGCTACCATGTTGGGATTTGAACTCACATCTACAGGAATCATTCATCCAAGCCTCTGGATTACTAGCCCAGTGACATTACCACTATGCTACTGTTCCTGTCTACATAGTGGGGTAGGGAATCTCATTAGAACACTGTGTCTACTGAAGCCTCTGTGACCAGGTCGGACATCCTGGGCACCGAGGTGGAGAAATCTGAAATACCTGAATATGCCCTTGGCTCAAGTTAATATCTCTCATGAACTGCTCAACCTGGTTGCAGATGTAAACTGGAATAAGGAGTGGAGGCGACTACAGGCATCACCTAGCCATGACATACTGTTAGATGGCTATCATTTTGGCCTCACAGAGATCTTGGGAGTCAAGAAGCCCAAGTGGGCTACTTGTTCCATCTCACTGGTCGTTATGGGCAGCACTTCTCTAGAAGAACGCAGCCTTCCCGTACACTTTTCAGGTGACGACCACGGTCAAAGGGCCAACAATAGTGGCCATGGCTTTAACACACTCCTCAATCATTATTGTCGGGTACGTGTAACACTTCACACCATGTTTTCGGGTCAGGAGATAGAATGGGCCCAAGGCAGCCGGGGTACCAGCCACCTTCACCCATTTCCTACAAGTACCCAGTGCAGTCGATGACATTGATCCCATGGTGTGAAGTGTTACAGTGGGCCCTGAGATATAAATTGTCCCTTTTTTATTCACACAGACCACAAAGTCTTCAAATGTTCAGCCAATAGTAACCTTGGGTAATCCCAGGGAGACCATAAGATTAGGAGGTGAGCTAGAGAGGCCACTGCCTTAATTAGATGGTGTAAAACAAGGGTCAAGTTCATTGACTCCCAACTGGCTGATTGCGACCTACCTGGAGGCTAATAAGGTGAGTTTTTAAAGTGATGTTTTGTTATTATCAGAAAAAATTCCTCTCTTATTAGTAATTAGTTGCTTGTATGGGAGAGAGAGAAGAGGCAGGGAGGAAGGACTGCATTGATCCAGCAAGGATGGAAGAGAGGTATTCCAACAAGGCCTGAGGGTGGTGTGGACTGCATGTATGTGGAGGAGGAATGTCTTCACCCAGGCAAATGAATTATCAGGGTAACACAGCTCACCACACTCTTGATCTCTCTCTCTCTCTCTCTCTCTCTGTTTCAAAGGGATAAGATAAAGACACAGTTCTTTACCTTCCTTTTCTTCTCCTTCTACCTTTCTCACTTTCAGATGTTTAAAGAATGAAGTTGGATGGAGAGCAGAACGTCACATTAAAGATTAAATGTGTTTCAGGAAGGATAATAAAATCAGAAGGGATGGGCATGCTCTAGTAAGAGATAATATCAGTGCTTCAGGGTCGGCTGAATCTATTTGGATACAATTACTTCAAGTTGCTGGCTCCAAATTAATTACTGGCATGTGCTTTATGCCTCCAGGACAAGGAGCCCTTGGTCATGAGGCACTATGGTCACAAATTTTTAAAGCATCCAGATTGGGATCAAGTTGTGAGGTGGTGGCTCCCGAGGCAGGTTTCGGGGCCTTGCGCTGATGAGCAACTCCGTACGAACAGGGGTGATGTCAGACAAAGCAAAAAGGGTATTGGATTTTATTAACGGGACTATTCATTGTAAAATAAATCATGCCATTTTGTCCTTGTACAAGACCTTGGTTAGACCACATTTGGAATAGAACGTTAACGCGGTTTCTCTCTCCACGGATGCTGCCTGGCCTGCTGAGTGTTTCCAGCATTTTCTGTTGTAATTTTCGAATACAGCGTCCAGTTTGGGTCCCCATGTATAGTGGGTGATATAGAGGCTTTGGAAAAGGTTCAGTGGAAGACCATAAAAATGATTCCTAACTTAAATGACCTTAGTTACCCAGATAGGCATAAAAAGCTAGGTCTATTCACTTTAGAGATGCATAGACTTTGGGGTGATTTGATAGAGGTATATAAAATAGTTAAAGGACTAGATTATGTTCCTATTGATAAATTATTTCAATTTGATGGATTGGGGAAGAGCAGGGGTCATGCAGGTATAAGTTACACAAGGGTAGGGCTAGGTAGATGTTAGGCTGTTCTTCTTTTCCGAGAGAATAGTAGACTTATGGAACAAGTTACCAACTTATGAGTGTTGACTCAGTGAATACCTTCAAAAAAAAGCTGCACTAGTTCCCGGCGGCCGGAGGAGCAGGGGGGAGGGTGCGAAGAAGATCACGGGCTGGGGGCCGGCCGGGGGAGTAGAGGGGAGGGTGCGAAGAAGATCGCGGGCTGGGGGCTGGCCGGGGGAGTAGAGGGGAGGGTGCGAAGAAGATCGCGGGCTGGGGGGCGGCCGGAGGAGTAGAGGGGAGGGTGCGAAGAAGATCGCGGGCTGGGGGCTGGCCGGGGGAGTAGAGGGGAGGGTGTGAAGAAGATCAGGGGCTGGGGGGCGGCCGGAGGAGTAGAGGGGGTCGAAAGCGATCGCGGGCCGGGTCTAGCATGGATTGGGCGGAAGGCAGAGATCGTGGGCCGGGAGGAGCACAGGGAGTGCCAGAGCAGCGGGGATGGGGGGAAGAAGAATTGGAGGGGGAGGCCTCGGCGGGGGGGATCGGGGGCTGGGGGGGGGGGGCTGGGGGGATTGGAGGCCTCGTGGGGGGTCTCCGATTGCCGGGGTGGGTTAGGCAGGGACGCTGGATCCAGGAGGTAAGTGTAAAGGCATGTACCTCCTGGATCAAGCAGTCCTCGCCTGGCATTAGCTGGCTGGGATTCACGAGGCCTGCAAAACCCGACCAGCTAAAGTTAAATTCAAAATGGAAGTTAAAGCAGAGGCTTCCAGCCTCATTATAATATTTAAATAGATGATCCACCTCCTGGCAGCGGATTGGCTGTCCGCTCCCCGTCTCTTCTCCGTTAATTCCCCTGTGGCTTCAGCAGATGTGGAGGCACCTTGCTCACTTTCATGCTGCTCCTGCTTCGACACCTTTGGCGGGCGTCCTCTGGGTTTGGGAGCCTGGGAGGGCTCAGCAACAGTCTGCTCCTCCTGCGGCTGTACAGGGGCTGAGACGGCCATCTCAGTTGGGTGAGGAATCTGGGGCTCTGACCGAGGGCTCTGCAGTGTCATGGGAGTGTGAGCGCTTGGAAAGGAGCCCACACTTCCTTGTTGTCGACCACCAACATCCCTCTCATGGGTCGCCCGCACTTCACTGCTAGCAAGTAGCTGGAGAGCACCTTGCTGCACATCAGTGGGGCCATGAGGACCCGTCTCTGTACTGACAGTCCTCATAACGGGAACGTCCATGTACCTCTGGTGTCTTTCCTCAATAGATGCTCATCTATCCTCCATAGCAAACCATCTATTTAGAAGAGTCACCATGCTCTGTTGAGTCTGGTGACTTATGTCCTCCAAGGAGGTTGCCACCCTCTCCATGGCGACACGTTCATGCGCCATTGCCTCCAACACGGCATTGCTTATGTTTGAGATGGACTCCTCCATTCTCTGCACACTCGCAGTAACCCTGGATGCAAAACCTGTCAGAGACAGCTGCACTTGTTGCTGAAGTTCCAACACCGCTCTCTTTCTGGATGGCCCCGGAGGCACAGGGTCCACATGCAGCTGAGCAGAGCTAGGAGTGTCCCGTGCCCTCCGACTAGGACTCTCCACTGCTGTTCCTGTCTCCACCAACTGCTGATGCTCACTTGTGAACTGTGATACACCAGGTGACAACACTAATCTATCTCGCGAATGACCCACCGAGGTGCACGTCTCTGTGCTGGTGCTGGGTGCGCTCAATTCTGCTGATACTGCGCCCTCAGAGGTTGCAGCTTCCTCTGAGGAGTCTTCTGGCTCTTCCATCTGGACAGTGGGGAGGGGGGCTGTCGATGGTCCTGTGGGGGAGTAAAGGCATGAGTTAGACATGTGATATTAACGTAGCATGCACATGGCATTGTGCAGATGATCATAAGTCAATCTGTATGAACATCAGATGCCATATCAGTCACTTATGCAATCTAAATAAGAGAGTTGCAAATCTATTCTGTCACCAGCTTGCTCTACTGCGCCCGTCTCTCCGTCCCCCACTTCCAGATCCTCAGCACCTCCGACGATGTCAGTTGTGGTCAAGTGCGCAATCGAAGGTGGCCCTCCTCTTGTCCTGCCCCTCTCCCTCTTATTGTGGGCTCTCTTTCCCTGCAATGAGGGACACAAGTGGAGTTTGAGTGAGAATGTTGGAGTGAGTGCAGAGAATCCATAGCATTGATGCTTAGAGGGAGACAAAGATGGAGTGAGGTGCCAATACCAAGGTCCCTCCCTGTGTGTTGTTAGTTGTTGTCATTGCATAACAGGGATAGCGAGTGTGAGGGATGCATAGTAGAATAGTGAAGTGATTCTGTACATAGAGAGAGAGGGATGGTTAAAGGTGCAAGGGATGTAAGGGTAAAGTGGGATGTGCAGGAGTAGGTTGACAATGCAGAGTGCTGGTGATGAGAGGAGATGGGGAGCAGATTGAAGGTAAGTGTGATGTTACACTCACTTTTGCTGTGCGTAGCAGGTCATTGAACCTTTTGTGGCACTGAACCCAGGTGCATGCACACAAAGACCTGGCGCTAATCTCCTCAGCAATTTGCAGCCAGGCTGCTTTGGTTTGCTGAGGAGGCTTCCTCCGTCCGAGTGAGGGGAACAGAACCTCCTGGCGCCCTCTCACTCCCTCCACAAGAGCATGGAGGGAGTCATCATCGAATCTTGGAGAGGCCTTTTGTCTTGAAGCAGTCATTTCGCTATGTGCCACACTGAGAAGCATCAGAATAGGAATGAAAAACAACAAGGCTGCAAGGGCCCCTTAAATGCAGCTGGATGGAAGATGTCAGCAGAGGCGAGCAGCAGACCCGAACCCACTGATTGGACCGGGCAACGCGCACGACGGGCTTAACCAGCCCACTTAAGGGAAAATCGTTATTTCAGAGCGGATTAAACCAGCAGCAGGACCGGAACCCGCCGAACAGCCAAGCCGACTCCAACCCGCCGCCGAGGGTAAAATCGCAGCCAAAGAGTCTGCAAAGGGATACAGACAGGTTAAATGTGTGAGCAAAAATTTGGCAGATGGAGGATAATGTGGGAAAATGTGCGGTTATCCACTTTGGTAGGAAAAATAAAAAAGCAAATTATTATTTAAATGGAGAGTGACTACAAAATGCTGCAGTACAGAGGATCTGGGTGTCCTCGTACATGAAACACAAAAAGTTAGCATGCAGGTACAGCAAGTAAATAGGAAGGCAAATGGAATGTTGGCCTTTATTGCAAGGGGGATGGAGTATAAAAGTAGGGAAGACTTGCTACAACTGTACAGGGCGCTGGTGAGACCACACCTGGAGTACTGCGTGCAGTTTTGGTCTCCTTATTTAAGGAGGGATATACTTGCATTGGAGGCAGTTCAGAGAAGGTTCACTAGGTTAATTCCTGAGATGAAGGGGTTGTCTTATGAAGAAAGGTTGAGCAGGTTGGGCCTATACTCATTGGAGTTTAGAAGAATGAGAGGTGATCTTATTGAAACATATAAGATACTGAGGGGGCTTGACCGGGTAGATGCATAGAAACATAGAAACATAGAAGATAGGAGCAGGAGTAGGCCATTCAGCCCCTCGAGCCTGCTCCGCCATTCAATGAGATCATGGCTGATCATCCAAATTCAGTACCCTGTCCCTGCCTTCTCTCCATATCCCTTGATCCCTTTAGTTTTAAGAAATATATCTAACTCCTTCTTGAATATATTTAATGAATTGGCCTCTACTGCCTTCTGTGGTAGAGAATTCCACAGGTTCACCACTCGCTGGGCGAAGAAATTCCTCCTCATCTCAGTCCTAAATGGCTTACCCCTTATCCTTAGACTGTGACCCCTGGTTCTGGACTCCCCGGCCATCGGGAACATCCTTCCTGCATCTAGTCTGTCTGGTCCTGTTAGAATTTTATAAGTTTCAATGAGATCCGCTCTCATTCTTCTATACTCCAGTGAGTATAAGCCCAATCGACCCAATCTCTCCTCATACGCCATTCCTGCCATCCCGGGTATCAGCCTGGTGAATCTTCGCTGCACTCCCTCCATGGCAAGAACATCCTTCCTCAGATAAGGCGACCAAAACTGCACACAATACTCAAGATGTGGTCTCACCAAGGCCCTGTACAACTGCAGCAAGACATCCTTGTTCCTGTACTCGAACCCTTTCGCTACGAAGGCCAACATATCATTTGCCTTCTTAACCGCCTGCTGCACCTGCATGCTTACCTTCAGCGATTGGTGCACAAGGACACCCAGGTCTCGTTGCACTTCCCCTTCTCCCAATCTATTGCCATTCAGATCTGCCTTCCTGTTTTTGACACCAAAGTGGATAACCTCGCATTTATCCACATTATATTGCATCTGCCATGCTTCTGCCCAATCCCCCAACCTGTCCAAATCATACTGGAGTTTCTCGGCATCCTCCTCACGGCACACACGCCCACCCAGCTTTGTGTCGTCTGCAAACTTGGAGATATTACATCCAATTCCATCGTCCAGATCATTAATATATATTGTGAATAGCTGGGGTCCTAGGACCGATCCCTGCGGTACCCCACTAGTCACCGCCTGCCACTCGGAAAAAGACCCATTTATTCCAACTCTTTGCTTTCTGTCTGCCAACCAGTTCTCTATCCAAGTCAATACCTTGCCCCCAATCCCATGTGCCTTAACTTTACACGCTAATCTCTTATGCGGGACCTTATCGAAAGCCTTCTGGCTTTTACCAGTTACATCCTCAAAAAATTCCAGTAGATTAGTCAAGCACGATTTGCCTTTTGTAAATCCATGTTGACTTTGTCCGATCCTGTCACTGTTTTCCAAATGCTCTGCTATTACATCTTTTATAATGGACTCTAGCATTTTCCCCACTACCGATGTCAGGCTTACTGGTCTATAATTCCCCGTTTTCTCTCTACCACCTTTTTTGAATAGTGGGGTAACATTAGCTACCCTCCAATCCATGGGTACTGTTCCAGAGTCTATAGAATTTTGGAAGATGACCAGCAATGCATCTACTATTTCTAGGGCCACTTCCTTAAGTACCCTAGGATGTAGATTATCAGGCCCTGGGGATTTATCGGCCTTCAATCCCGTCAATTTCCCTAACACTATTTCCCTACAAATACTGATTTCTTTCAGTTCCTCCTTCTCAGTTCCTCCTTCGCAGGGTAGATGCAGGGAGGATGTTTCCCCTCGTGGGGGAATCTAGAACTAGGGGGCACAGTTTCAGGATAAGGGGTCGCCCATTTAAAACGGAGATGAGGAGGAATTTCTTCTCTCAGAGGGTCGTGAATCTTTGGAATTCTCTACCCCAGAGAGCTGTGGAGGCGGAGTCATTGAATATATTCAAGGCGAAGATAGACAGATATTTGAGCTACAGGGGAGTCAAGGGTTATGGGGAGCGGGCGGGAAAGTGGCGTTGAGGCCAAGATCAGATCAGCCACGATCTTATTGAATGGTGGGGCAGGCTCGAGGGGCCGAATGGCCTACTCCTGCTCCTATTTCTTATGTTCTTATGTTCTTATGTAGGCTACACCACCTCCTTACATATCTACTTTTCTTCCTGAACACCCTATATTCCTGCATATTGCATTCATTAACATCTTCTGGTGTTAGCCATGTTTCTGATATTGCTAAAGCATAGTTCCCTATTGACACACCAACCTCAAGTCGAACCATCTTATTCCCAGTTTTTCTAGCATTCAATTACTGGCACCTTTATTATAGATCTCTACCTTTTACCTGAAACAAACACACAATGCGACATGTGAAGATGTCTATTTGCAACATTGCCAGATCATATTTTTTTATTTCAAATTTGTAAAGGTACCTGACAGTACAATCCAAATGTCAGTTCACAGTGCAATACAGCTTAAGTACAGTACATGGCACTCCAGGGTGCCTCATTCCAGTTACAGTGCAGCTTACATCTAAGTTTACATTGCCAGATCATATACTGCAGCCGAATAGAACAGCAAATGAGGCGAAGGACGGTTTGACGCTTGTTCGTGTATTTAAAGGACCCCTTTTATGTGCCTCGCTGGATACTTTATGGCTGGATGCGACAAGGTCCACTTGCTGTTATCTACAGTGATTGTTCTCAATTTAAAATTAGTCATTGATGAAAATAGAAGCGTCGCACCGGCGCTGGGTGCGTGCACCGTGGAAACATCCTTATCTCCCATCCACAATTATCTTTCCCCAGCATAACCCTGCCCCGGGGGCAGACGGTTTAACATGGCTGTGCTGACGTGTGAACAACGCATTGAGAAATTAAATGAGACTGGTCTCCTGTAAGCTCGTGAGGTATAAATAGAGGTGCGGGGATGCAGTGAACTCCGAGTCCTCTAGGTGCTTCTCTGAATACATCTGAGCAGTGAAGTCCTCCAGTCTGGCCAGCATGGAATACGCCAAACAGATAGTCACTGCAGAAACTAACGGCGTGTGCTGTGCTAAGAAGTTAGTAACCAGTTGTTTTGATGGCTACAGCGATTTGACTTTAGAGTCTAAGAAAGTCACGGTGCAGTGGAAAGACGATAAGACGCGGAGCGGAGAAGATGCACTGGCTGCCTTGGAGGAAGCCTACACAAGCATCCTGAGAGGGTTAGGGGAGAATCCAGAGAGGCAGGGGCTGCTGAAGACTCCCAGGAGAGCCGCGAAAGCCATGCAGTTCTTCACCAAAGGTTATCAGGACAACATTCCCGGTAAGGTTTGTTAATCTACTCGACTGGAGCGCTGATTTTTTTTTTGTTGCATTTTATAACCATATATTAGACTAGGTCAGGAGCAACAAAAAATGGTTAAAGGTTACTTAATGAAGGAATTCACTTAGCATTTTGAGAGCTGCAATATAACAGCCGATAAACTGACTTCTTTTACACTGACTCGCAAACAATCT
The DNA here is from genome assembly GCA_030390025.1 of Squalus acanthias. Lineage (NCBI taxonomy): Eukaryota > Metazoa > Chordata > Chondrichthyes > Squaliformes > Squalidae > Squalus > Squalus acanthias. The sequence goes on along the minus strand of CM059436.1, from coordinate 30,145,912 downwards.
TGATTAACCCCACTGTCTATTTAGGATTTAAGTAACAACCAGAAAGTGGTTTGATGCAGATTGAAACAGGGGCGAGTGAAGCTCCGTTGGGCTTGAGTTACCGTCCAGTTTTTGTGAGGAGTTTAGAGAACACAGTTTAAACCAATTCTGTCCACATTACTGTTCTGCCTTTGCTTAAAAAAAAATAAAAGTAATGTCAAAACCTCTTATACCTTTAGTGATGCTTTTCTCCATCTGGTCTGCCACCATCTGGGAACCACAGGAGGAAGCACGTTTGATATTGCCCGTGGGGCTAAAACTGCATTTGTCTCTGGAGTTGCCACATGCTTCATGGGAGATTGCCCTGGCTGAATGCTTCCTTCATCCCTCTACAGGTGTGGCTTGCAGATTTCTCTGGAGTGGCCTTCACCTGTGACCTCTTTGACCAAGCCTTTGGGCAGCTGTCCTAATATCTCCTTATTTGGCTTCGTGTCCAATTCTGTTTGATGACGCTCCTGTGAAGCGCCTTGAAATGTTTTACTACGTTAAAGGCGCTATATAAATGCAAGTTACAGGTTAATGGAAACAGTGTCCACTGACTGTACTGTGCTCTGTTCTCAGAAAGCATTATTCATATAAATAACAAAAGGTTAGTCAAAGGAATGGTGCGGCCAATTGGGGAGCAAAAAGGAGGTCTTCTTGTGGAGGCAGAGGGCATGGCTGAGGTACTAACTGAGTACTTTGCATCAGTCTTCACTAAAGAAGAGGATGCTGCCAATGTCACAGTGAAGGAGGAAGTAATAGAGAAATTGGATAGGATAAAAATAGATAAAGAGGAGGTACTACAAAGGTTGGCAGTGCTCAAAGTAGAAAAGTCACCCGGTCCGGATGGGATGCATCCTAGGTTGCTGAGAGAAGTAAGGGTGGAAATTGTGGAAGCTCTGGTCACAATCTTCCAATCCTCCTTAGGTATGGGAGTGGTGCCAGAGGACTGGAGTATTGCAAATGTTACACCCCTGTTCAAAAAAGAGGAGAGGGATAAACCCAGCAACTTGCAGGCCAGTCAGCCTAAGGTTGGTGGTGGGGAAATTTTTAGAGACATTAATCTGGGACAAAATTAATTGGCACTTGGAAAAATATGTGTTAATAAATGAAAGCCAGCACAGATTTGTTAAAGGCAAATCGTGTTTGTCTAACTTGATTGAGTTCTTTGATAAAGTAACAGAGAGGGATGATGAGGGTAGTGCGGTTGATGTGTATATGGACTTTCAAAAGGCGTTTGATAAAGTACCACATAATAGACTTGTTAGCAAAATTGAAGCCCATGGGATTAAAGGGGCAGTGGCAGCATGGATACAAAATTGGCTAAGGGACAGAAAGCAGAGAGTAGTAGTGAACAGTTGTTTTTCAGACTGCAGGGAAGTGTGCAGTGGTGTTTCCCCAGGGGCTTGCGTTGGCACTACTGTTCTTTTTGACATATATTACTGACTTGGACTTGGGTATACAGGGCATAATTTCAAAGTTTATAGAAACGAAACACAGAAATGTAGTAAACAGTGAGGGCGAGGATAGTATAATGCACAGACTAAGGAGGAATAGAGACAGACTGGTGAACTGGGCAGATCGCTAAATGGCAGATGAAATTTAATGCGAGAGAAGTGTGATGAAGTGATTTCTTTTTTTGTACAAGATCATGAGGCAAGTTAATATGAATACTTTAAATGAAATTGTAAAATCTTTTAAGTGGTGCTAGGAAACATCAGACACCTGGGGACGTCACTACACATTAGTCTTTGAAAGGTGGCGCAAGCGGCAAGTAGATGAGGGCTGTAAAAAGGCATCCGTGGATCCTTTCGGCTTATATAAATAGAGGAGTTGGGTACCAAAAGCATGGAAGCTATTGGCTAACCTTTATAAATATATACAAAGCAAGAAGCTTGCTAAACTTATAAACCTGTAGGACTGAAGTATTATGTCCAATTATGGGCACCACGCAGCCTGAAAGGGTGGTGGAAGCAGATTCTATAGTAACTTTCAAAATGGAATTGGATAATTATTTGAAGTGAAAATTTTTGCAGGGCTATGGGGAAAGAGCAAGGGAGTGGGACTAATTGGGATAGCTCTTTCAAAGAGCCAGCACAGGCACAATGGGCCGAACGGCCTCCTTCTGTGCTGTATCATTCTATGATTCTATTAAAAGGAGGCCCTGGTGAAGTCTGCATCCTTTGGGCCACTCAGCTGCGGGAGGATGCAAGCTGGCCCTTTGGAGAGCAGGTTCCCGCTCCTCTTCCTGCCTCCATCATCATCGTCAACCAAACCCTCTGTCACTCATAAACACAGCTCTGCCCCTTCCCCATGCTGGATCGGTGCCTAGAGGCAGGGCTTGCACAGCATTGTCTATTGAGGTAAAGGTGACCACTTTTTTGATATTTCTTTGCTTCCTCCTTATAATCTTGGCCCTGGGTCTCTGAGGCATGTTTCTTGAATGCAGTTAGATCAACTGTAGCGCCAGGGCCCACTCCAGTATTTTGCAGCCTTTTCATGCAAGACAAGAGGACAATCCAGTCAGGGCGAGTATGTGTTTCAATTCTCTGCTCCCATGTGTGACAGTGCAATCTGTAGGGATAGTGAAGGCAGAACGGTACAGTATGCAGGTGGAGGTCAGAGATAGCATTGTGTCCTGGCTGTCTTGGCCTCCTTGTGCAGAATGATGTAAGAGTGGGCAAGGGAGGTGTTGGCAATTCAATGGTGCAGCTTCACGTGCAGTAATGCTTTGGTCCAGAAATAGGAAGGAATAGACTAGTGAGAAGTCCGAGATGATGCTAGTTCCAACTGGGGTACGACAGCAATATATAGAAGCTACAATATGGAAATGGACCATTCAGCCTAGCCGGGGTTGAATTTTACCTTCCACCTGAGAAAATACTCCTAACCTCATTTACCCACCCTGTTCTCATATTCTTTCGTCCCCTTTTTTTTCATTCACCTACCCACTCTAATATTGATGTTGACATTTTTTTCTGCCTGACCACTTAACCTGGAAGTGAATTCCACAGCCTCACAACTCTCTGTAAAGAAGTTTATCTCACTTTCTCTTCTCTTCTCTTATATTTAATCTTATATCTATGGCCCATCATTCTTCACCGCTCAACTACAGAAAAAGTTTGCTTCTATCTACAATGTCCCATCCTTTCGAAGACCCAATTTTTCAAGTCTTTCTTCATATTTGTATTTCCTCATACCAGGCAGCATCTCAGTGAATCTGCAATGCACGCTCTCTAAAGCCCAATATCCTTCCTATAGTATGGAGCAGCAATACAGTACTCTAATTGAGACCTTATTATAGGTCCATCATTACCTCTTGGCTTTTATATTCTACAGAGAGGAATTTTAACTGCCGGATGGTAGGCTGGTGGAGCACGTTCTCTGACTGCCCAGGACGTGCAGTGGGAGGCCTGGTCCATTTTAATAGCCAGGCCTCATTTAAATAAAGCTGGCATGCTGCCCACCCCAAACGGGCATCCAGAGGCAGCTTGCCAGGTTTGGTCTGGTGCAACGTTGGGCTGCCAGAGGTCACCCGGCCCGCAGCAGGGTAAGTCGTCAGGGCAGGGTGGGGGTTGGCGGAGTTCAGGAATGCGGAAGAGAGCACGGCCCAGAGCGACAATGACCCAAACAATTCTTGTCGGGTTTGGAGTTGCACTCCTGCTTCCAGCATTGCTGCCAACCATTATATAGCTTAACAAACTTCCCACCGGATACAGAGCTGTCCAGCCACAGGCTCCAGGTCATGGTTTCAACTGCAGGTCATCTTCAGGTCACTGTTCCCTTGTGTCATCTCCAGGACAACTGCTCCCTTCCAGGCTATGATAGCCTAATGGTTGTAGTACTGCACTAGCAGGGCTCTTGCGTTCAAAATCCCAACCTGGCAATTTAGGAAACTGAATTCAATAAATCCGGTAAGTTGTGAGCTGTGCTGGGAAAAAATGATCATGAAAGCTGCCGGATTATCGTGAAAACCCAACTGGTTCACTAATGCCCTTCAGGAAAGGGAGCCTGTCACCCCTATTTGGTCTGACCTACATATAACTCCAGCCCCGCACTACATGGTTGACTCTCAATGCTCTTAGGCCAACTAGGGATGGGCAATAAATGCTATTTTGCTAGTGTCACCCACAGAATAATTTTTTAAAAAATGATCCACTCTTCTAGAATCTGTGCTTTAATCAGCTGCAAAACTTTTTTTCCTGCAGCTGTACCTAGAATTCCTTTCCCGCACTGGATGTGCACCCAACCATTCTACAGTTTTCCCACCAAGATTTTACTGTGCAGAGTGAATGCATAGGGCCAACATTTGCGGTCGGAGGCTTCCCGCGGGCGCGATGTCTCCGACCTGCAAAACTTCTACGAATGTACCTGGTGACCCAGGAGATACGGAGGCTGGCGATCCTGGGCCTCTCCGGGTCCGCACAGGCAGAGGTCCCCGTATCCCAGGGGCGCAAGCGATTTGTAGGCACTCCTGGGATCACATGGGCCAGCCCAACCAATAAAAGAAGGGAATCCCCATTCATACTTATTGGAGTGCCGTACATATGGAACTCCAATAAGTATGATTGGAGATCACTTAAAAAATACACGAACGCATGAAATAATTTTTTTTTTCAATTACATATTTAAAATGAATTAAAATGCCATTTAATTAAATATCTTAAACAAAAATTTAATTTTTTGAAAAAAATTTATGTTTTTACAGGGCTAAAAATAAACTTACCTTATTGAAGAGTATTTTTAATTCATAAATGAGTGAAAAAATGTATTCTTCTATTTTTTAAAACTCTTATGCTGGTAACAGCAAGCCTTACGCCTGCTTTTAACATGCGTAAGAATTTGACAGGCATTCAGCGGGCGGAAGTTGGGCAAATAGCGCAACTCTCCACCCGCAGAGGCCCATCTCCTGGGGATGTGGAGGATCTGTCAAGAATTCTTGACAGATCGCAAGTGCCGGGTTTTAGCGCATACGCTTTGCATGTCGAAACCTGGAACATGCGCGGCTCCTACGGGCGCGTACACACCTCGTATGCACCCGTAGGGGTCGCAAAATACGGTCCATAGTCAACTTTTGCTTCATTATAACTCTTTCCCGAACTATAGGTGTTCAATATTCATGTTGTTTCTGCTGGTTTAATGGGCCAGTCTTTGTCACCTTATTTAGTTAAAAACATCAAGATAAATAATTTATATGTGCAGTGAAAATATATGAACTTCAAAGTAATGGATGTGTGCACTGCAAATAAGTACAGAAATAGATGCAATTTGCATTTTTGAAATTATGATTATTTTTTGTACTTCTGGTAGTTTTCAAAAGTCTCATCACCCAAGAAGGTATCTAAAGCAGATTCTAAATTTGTAATAAGGACATAGACATAAAACACGTGATCACATCACAGAGCATGCTGTTCATGACTTTGATTAGGGCCATTTTGATGCTGTGAGAAGGGCAGAAGCTAGACCACAGGGATTTGCGCAGGGTGTTACAGGGAAGACGGGCACAGAGTCAAAAGGCAATGACATGTTCAAGAACCTTAGAGGAGAAAGGAGGTTGGAGATGGGGTGGTAATTGGTGTTATCAGGAGGGTCGAGGGTGAGTATTTTGTGAAGAGGGTGATGATGATGATTTTGAAATCCAAATGCTTAGAATTCTTTTTCTTTTCGTTATCTTTCAATATAGCTGAGCTCCCTTGGCATTGCACACGATATGTCAAGACTAAGTGTAGGCTTCAGGGTTAGAGAGTAGGGCATAATTGCACTACAGCATGCAAACATAATTCAGTACCAGAGTTAAGTTTTCATTTATCCAACCCACTCAAAGAAAGACTTGCATTTATATAGCACCTTTCCTGACCACCGGACATCTTAAAGCACTTTACAGCCAATGACGTACTTTTGAAGTGTAGTCACTGTTGTAATGTGGGAAACACTGCAGCCAATTTGTGCACAGCAAGGTCCCACAAGCAGCAATGTAATAATGCCCAGATAATCTGTTTTTGTTATGTTGGTTGAGGGATAAATATTGGCCAGGACACCGGGATAACTCCCCTGCTCTTCTTCAAAATAGTGCCATGGTGTTGTGGCTGCCGCGAAACACGAATTAAAGCCGAGTCCATGTGTGGAACACAAAGCTTTTTTATTACATCTGCCTGCTAAGATGGCTGCTAACCTAGAATCTGGAAGGTTCTGAGGCCCCGCCCACTCCTTTTCTCCTGCCTTAAAGGCAAGGTGCCTTAAAGGCAAGGTGCCCGATTTATTGTTCACGGATGGAAAAGTGGATTGCGCCCGTTTAGGTGGTGATCCGCCACACAGCTCCCCCCAGAATCCGCTTAGGAGGTGTGGACAAGACGGTGCGGCGGTCTGATGGGCCGACCGGAGCGGCTCTTGTAGGACGCCGGTGGACGTGGAACAGCCGGGCGTAGAGCAGCCGGGTGAACCGGCTTGAGGGCGGGTCGGCCACGTGGCAGTGGACGAAAAATTTGTCCCCAGCCTGTAGCACCTTGTAGGGCCCGTCATATGGGGGCTAAAGGGGTCCGCGGTGGGCGTCGTGCCGGACGAAAACGAACCGTGCCTGGTGCAGGCTTAGTGGGACGTGTGAGGTGGATTCGCCGTGTCGGGCAATGGGCACCGGGGCGAACTGCAGCGCCGGTGAGGCAAAGTCGTGGCATTGCTGGTCGGCTGACCAGGGTGTCGTGGCGGTGGGCAGGAACTCGCCGGGTTCGCGCAGCAGCTGACCGTACACAAGCTCTGCTGCCGATGCGTGGAGGTCTTCTTTAACCGCAGTGCGCAGGCCGAGGAGGACCCACGGAAGTCGGTCGGTCCAGGCGCCGTCCTGGAGGCTGGCTCGAAGAGATGCCTTCAAGGATCTGTGGAATCGCTCACACAGTCCGTTGGCTTGGGGGTGGTACGCTGTGGTGCGGTGAATGGTCACCCCGAGATTGCTTGCGACGGCGGTCCAGAGTTCAGCGGTAAATTGCGGACCTCTGTCCGACGTCATGTCGGAGGGGACGCCGAACCGTGCGACCCAGGTGCTGACGAAGGCTCTGGCGATGTCGGCGGTGGTGGTAGAGGTCAGTGGAATTGCCTCGAGCCAGCGCGTGGTGCGGTCAACGATCGTCAGCAAGTGCGTGTGGCCTTGCGACGGCGGCAGGGGCCCGACGATGTCCACGTGGATGTGGTCGAATCTACGCGAAGGGACGGTAAACTCCTCGAGGGGTGCTTTCGTGTGTTGCTGCACCTTGGCCCATTGGCAGGCTAGGCAGGAGTTGGCCCAAGTACGCACATCCTTGCGAAGGCCGTGCCAGACAAAGCGGTTGGCTACCAATTTGATGGATGCGCGGGCGCCGGGGTGGGAGAGGTTGTGGAGAATCTCGAATACCCGGTGGCGCCAGGACGCTGGGACGACGGTCCGAGGTTGACGTAGGGATATGTCGCACTTGACCGTGACTGCGGTCGGGCCACAGGCGACGTCGGCCAGGTGTAGCCCTGGTAGGTTGGTAGGTGCGGAGAGCATATCAGGGTCGGTGATCTGGTCTGCTGCGAGTTGAGCGTAGTCGACTGCCAGGTGTGCGGCAGTGGATGGCGGGGCAGGAGAGGCAGTCGGCTACCACATTGTCTCGGCCGGAGACGTGTTGGATGTCCATGGTGAACTCGGACACTGCCGCGAGCTGGCGCTGCTGCCTGGCGGACCAGGGGTCGGTTGTCTTTGCCATTGTGAATGTCAGGGGCTTGTGGTCGACAAACGCAGTGAAGGGGTGGCCCTCCAGCAAAAACCGAAAATGGCGGACCGCCGGGAACAGCGCGAGGAGCTCGCGGTCGAAGGTGCTGTACTTGACCTCCGGGGGGCGTAGTTGGCGGCTGAAGAAGGCAAGTGGTTGCCAGGCGCCGTCGACCCACTGCTCATACACGGCGCCGACCGCGTGGTCGGAGGCGTCCGTGGTGAGCGCTACCCTGGCATGGGGCCATGGGTGCGCGAGTAGGGTGGCGTTGGCGAGCGCGGTCTTGGTGGAGTCGAAGGCAGCTGACGCGTCTGCCGTCCATTCGACCACCATCTTGCCGCTCCTGCCCCGGAGGGCTTCATACAGGGGCCTCATGAGGGACGCCGCTTTGGGGATGAAGCGGTTGTAGAAATTCATCATCCCGAGGAACTCCTGGAGGCCTTTGATGGTGGTGGGGCGGGGAAATTGTTGGACGGCCTGCACCTTGGTGGGCAGGGGAATGGCCCCAGCATGGGTGATGTGGTGGCCGAGGAAGTCGATCTTGTCCAGGCCGAACTGGCATTTGGCTGGGCTGAGGATGAGCCCGTGGTCACTGAGGCGCCCGAACAGGATGCGAAGATGTTCGAGGTGTTCCTGCTTGGAGGAACTGGCTACCAGGATGTTGTCCAGGTAGACGAACAGGAACTTCAGGTCCCGAAGGACCGAGTCCATGAGCCGTTGGAATGCCTGGGCCACGTTTTTGAGGACGAAGGGCATCCGCAGGAACTCGAAAAGGCCGAAGGGGGTGATTACGGCCGTCTTGGGGACGTCCGCGGGGTGGACAGAGACTTGGTGGTAGCCGCGCACCAGGTCGACCTTGGAAAAGACTGAGCGGCCGGCCAGTCTAGCCGAGAAGTCCTGAATGTGCGGCACGGGGTACCGATCAGGGGTGGTGGCGTCGTTGAGGCGGCGGTAATCCCCGCAGGGGCGCCAACCCCCGCCTGGTTTGGGGGCGATGTGGAGTGGGGAGGCCCAGGGACTGTTGGAGCGGCGGATGATGCCGAGCTGTTCCATGGTGGCAAACTCGGTCCGCGCGATCTCCAGTTTGGCCGGGTCCAGCCTGCGGGCGTGGGCGTACACTGGGGGGCCTGTGGTGGGGATGAAGTGTTCCACCCCGTGTTTGGCGGCCTCCGCGGAGAAGGTCGGATTGGTAAGGGCCGGGAATTCGGCCAGGAGTGCCGAGTAGTCATCCGTGGCCCGGGCGTGGCACTGTGACGCCATGTCGGCGGGTTGACGGGGGGGCCATGGCGCCCAGGATGGGGGAGATGGTGTTCATGTCCACGAGGCGGTGTCGAAGGATGTCTACCAGTAGGCCGTGGGCGCACAGGAAATCTGCGCTGATGAGAAGGGAGAGCACCTTGGCAGTGATGAACTCCCATCGGTAGCGGCGACCAGCGAGGTCGAGGGTGACTGTGCGGGTGCTGTACGTCCGGATGTCCGAGCCGTTAGCAGCAGCCAGCGCCGGTGCTCGTTTGCCCTTTTGGATGTCGAGGGAGGAGGCCGGGATGATGCTGTGCTGAGCTCCAGTGTCGCACAGGAACCGGCAGCCGGTTTTGTCATCCGTGACGTACAGCAGGGAGCCCGCGTGGCCCACGGCCATCGCGGGGGCTGGTCCAGGGGCGGACTTGAAAGAGCAGGGAGGTGTGCACCGTTGTGCCCTGGTGCCGAACCGTGCGTGGTAGTAACAGTGGCCCGGGTTAGTGGGGCACGAAGGCCCTGTGAGCCCGGTGGCTGGGCCTTGTGGCCGCGTGGTGGCCGGTGAGGGGCGCGCCCAGGCAGTAGCTGTCAGGTCCGGAGTGACGTCGCGGCTGGAGTAAGCGGACAGCAGCTTGTCAGCCTCATCGGCCAGGGCTTCCAGGTCCGTGAGGCCGGACGCCACGATCGCTGGGCGGATGCTGAGAGGTAGCTGGCGGATGAACAGCGTGCGGAAGAGGGATCCGGGTGGGCTCTCGTCGGTGAGGGAGAGCATGTGGGAGAGGAGGTCTGACGGTGAGGCATCACCGAGGCCTGGAAGGTCGAGGAGGTGGCAGTTTCGCTGGTATGCCGAGGCCGTAAATTTTTTAAGTAGCGCGGCCTTAAGATGTGCATACTTGCCCTCCCCTGGTGGGTTCTGCAGCGCTGTCCAGACCTTCGTAACTGTGGAGCTACCGAGTGATGTGACGAGATAGTCGTACTTCGTCCCATCTGTGGTGATGTTTCGCAGCCGGAAACGCGACTCGGCTTGAAGGAACCAGACTTCGGGCTGGTTTTCCCAAAACTCCGGCAGTTTCACGGAAACTGCGTTCGTGTCCGCCATTGCAGTGCTCGGAATACATTCTGAGCGTCGGGGTCACCAATGTTGTGGCTGCCGCGAAACACGAATTAAGGCCGAGTCCATGTGTGGAACACAAAAGCTTTTTATTACATCTGCCTGCTAAGATGGCTGCTAACCTAGAATCTGGAAGGTTCTGAGGCCCCGCCCACTCCTTTTCTCCTGCCTTAAAGGCAAGGTGCCCGATTTATTGTCCACGGACGGAAAAGTGGATTGCGCCCGTTTAGGTGGCGATCTGCCACAATGGGATGTTTTACACCTGAGAGAGCAGACAGGGGCCTCAGTTTCATGTCTCATCCGAAAGACAGCACCTCCAGCAGTGACAGCACTCCCTCTGCACTGCACTGGAGTGTCAGCCTAGATTTATGTGCTCAAGTCCCTGGAGTGGGACTTGAACCCACAACCTTCTGACACAGAGGCGAGAGTGCTACCCACTGAGCCACGGCTGACACTCAGCGCAATTCATAATCGTGCCAACATACAATGCGGGTGACAAAAAAACAAACATATACAGGAATGAAGAAATGCAAGATTCTTTTTTTAAAATTGAAACCACACAAATCGAGAGGATTCAATTTGCTTCTTAGGTGGCTCAATGCTTCATGTGGAGAGGGGGCAGATGGGGTGGGGGACGGGGGGTCGCGGGAGTGGGTGTTGAAGTAGAGAAGCAACAACAAGAAGAGAAAACAACACCAGAAACACAATGGAATTTACCAAGCAACAGCCAGCCACCAGTTTAACATCAAACAGAAAAGTTCAAACACGGGGAAAATCTTCAAATTGAATTCCTCTCCTCAGAAACCCATTAAATTGGGTTTTGGACATCAAATGCAATTTGTTAAAACATTAGTTATAAGACTAAATTTTAAACACAGAAGGTCCCCCCGAGGTGTGCGTATCTGCGCTGGTGCTGGGTCCGCTTAATTCTGCTGACGCTGCGCCCTCAGAGGTTGCAGCTTCCTCTGAGGTGTCTTCTGGCTCAGGCTCTTCCTCCTGGACAGTGAGGAGGGGGGCTGTCGATGGTCCTGTGGGGGAGTAAAGGCATGAGTTAGACATGTGATATTAACGTAGCATGCACATGGCATTGTGCAGATGATCATAAGTCAATCTGTATGAGCATCAGATGCCATATCAGTCAATCATGCAATGTAAATGAGAGAGATGCAAATCTATTCTGTCACCAGCTTGCTCTGCTGCGCCCATCTGACCGTCCCCCACTTACACATCCTCAGCACCTCCAAGTATCTCCAGGGCCGCCTCCTCAGCGTTGGTGAGATGGGCAATGGAAGGTGGCCCTCCTCCTGTCTTAGCCCTCTCCCTCTTATTGTGGGCTCTCTTTTCCTGCAATGAGGGACACAAGTGGCGTTGGAGTGAGAATGTTGGAGTGAGTGTAGAGAATCCATAGCATAGATGCTTAGAGGGAGACAAAGATAGAGTGAGGTGCCAATACCAAGGGCCCTCCCTGTGCGTTGTTAGTTGCTGTCATAGCAGCACAGTGATAGCAAGTGTGAGGGCAGCGTAGTCGAATAGTGAAGTGATTGTGTACATCGAGAGAGAGAGGGATGGTTAAGGGTGCAAGCGATGTAAGGGTAAAGTGGGATGTGCAGGAGTAGGTTGACAATGCAGAGTGCTGGTGATGAGAGGAGATGGGGAAGCAGATTGAGGCCAAGTGTGATGTTATACTCACTTTTACTAAGTGGACCAGGTCATTGAACCTTTTTCTGCACTGCACCCAGGTTCGAGGGCACATGGATTTGGAGCTCAGCTCCTGAGCAATTTGTAGCCAGACTGCTTTTGTTTGCTGTGGTGGCTTCTTCCGCCCAGAGGATGGGAAGAGTACCTCCCTGCACCCTCTGACTCCCTCCACAAGAGCATGGAGGGAGTCATCGTCAAATCTGGGAGAGGCCTTGGCCCTTTGAGGTAGTCATGGCAGCAGTTGTAACAGGCAAATCCAGCAGTAAATAATGAGAGAATGAAGCAAGGCTGCATGGGCCCCTTAAATGCAGTTGGCTCACAGACATCAGCAGAGGTGAGTTCCAGACCCAAAACACTAATTGGCCAGGGAAGCGCACACGCAGCGACTCAATTGCCCAATTAGGGCAAAATCGCAAATTTTTACCGGCTGAAAGTGGCGGCGGGATCGGAACCCGCCGACCACCTGACCCGTGCCCAACCCGCCACCAATGGGAAAATCGCAGCCCTGGTTTTCAGGAGTTTCCACATTGACTTATATAAGGTGAAACTTTAATATGTCCCCTACAAGGCAGATGGTAGACTCAGGGTGGGACCAAGGTTGGGGACTCCCTAAACTGGAGGTTCCTACTCCTGCCCTGGAAGGGGGACTTGGCGCTGTGAGGTGTACCAGCCTCTGCCAGGGTACGTGTGACCCCCTACAAATGGGGCCCAGGCAAACCAAACAACACTGAACCCTAAAGAACCTGAAAATCAAAATCAAACCTCCCTGGATCCCCCCCTCCCACTCAATCAGAGCATTGCCAGGGTCGGTAGAGGCCTGGATAATACCTACCCAGGGCAGAAAAAAGCCAGAGCCTCTCACAACATTGGGCAAGCGGGCACCAGAGATGCATCCAAAGTGGCGCTTGTGCTCGCCCATCCCATGCTAATGAAATGACTATCCACTGACCCCGCAAACTCTGGCAGGGCAGTGCTGGCGAGCACTGTCTGGTTCAATTCTGGCATAACTGCTGGGATTGCAACCCAAGCAAATTCTATCCTTCAATTCCTTTGATGCAGACCTGGCAGTATGGAAAATTCTGCAAACTTCTGTTAACTTGTGTGATAAAAATATTCAGTCGAAGCTTCCACTTTTGAGACAGGCTGAGGCCTTCAAATTAAAATTTAAATGAAGATATTAAAAGATACAAAAGACAATTCAATGGATAAGTTGAATCATGGTATTGTGAAATATGTTTTTCTTAAACTTTGCACTCCACCATCTCTCTCAGCCCTCTCTCAGCCTAATACATTTTCTGAAGTTTGTAGAACACAAAACAAACGCTACACAGGTGTGTAATTAGTACACTGTTACTTTTTCTCATGCAGACATACATTGACATAGCCCCTTTAAAAACTCGAATATAAATTTTACGTCAATTAAGCTTTTTAAATTTGTCCTCTTGTTTTTCAAGAATTATTTGTGGAAAAGCTACTGAACCAAAAGCTGAAGAAAAATATAGCTGACTGAACAATACCGATGCATCCTGAGACACTGTATGTGCTCAGACTGCACAATCCAACTTCAGCTCAGAGACACAGCTTTGGGCATAAATATCAACTCAACTTTAAGGAGATGCTGAGACCTACAAATGAAAACATTAATGAAGGCATAAAAAGAGAATTCAATGGATAAATGTAATCAAGTTATTACAAAATATGTAAGATTTGATTTTTTTATTTTGTTTAAACCCGTATTTTGGGCAGTAGAAATTTCAGTTACTGAGGGAAAAAATTGTCGGGTTAAAAAAAAAAATCAGAAAGCACACTGAGAGAATTATCGGAACCCGGTGGGCACGGTGCACAATCATTGAGTGATATATTCTCAGTATAAAATAGCTACTATTGTGTGTGACCGTGTGACACATTTAGCATTGAAAATACCTATCACAGCACCACCTACAGAGGTAACGGGTATTGCAGATACTTAGGGGGGAATTTTTCAGGGGATTCAGCGGGCGCGTTTGGTGGCGGATCGGGTGGGAAAAAATTATTTTTGACAGCGGGTAGGGAACCCGCTGTCAACCCGCCTCCACGCTAGTCTCCCAGATGTCGGGTCTGTCATCGCTGAACAGCCCGACACGCAGCAGCTGGGGGGGGGGCGAGGCAATTTAGATTATTAAGAGTTTGTTAACAGGCACTTAAACACTATTTGAAGCTCACCTTTAGATTTTAAGAGTTCTCCCACAGCATCCCCGCTGCTCGGGGATCACGTCAGGTAAGGAGGTCGGGAGTTGTGTCAGCATGGGATGATTTCTTAACTTGACAGCTGCAGATGGTCTACAAAAGCTCCCATTTCATAGCTGTTCACTTTCCAAGGTTAGAAGCTGTTGCTTACTGCATTTGGAAGACAGATTGAGCTTTATGCTGCTTGCAAGTGTTTGGAGCAAACTCTGTATCCAGTGTCACCTCATTGGAACAACCTCACTCATCATTAACAGATCGCTTCTGTCATCTCAACTTCACTTGCCATCTATTCCATCAGCATCAGTGCCCTTGAAACCATTTCACCTTGGTCCTCAGAATCCTACCATGATCAGCCCCAACACCAGCAGCACCAAGCACACCAGCAGCACCAACAACAACACCAACCTTCTCCACAATCAACTGATGCTGCAGAGGACACAGGGCATCAGCACCCAACCACATTGCTGCCTAGGACGCCAGGGATGGCCTCACCATAGCCAGATTTACTTCACTTGACGCTGTACAACCTGACTGCCACATGATGCGCCAGGTTGGCACCACCCCACACCAACACCATAAAGCATCCCTACAATGCCCAAGCCATTCCTTTCATACTCATCGCCATTGCAGTGGGTACCATTATGTCTCACCATTCACTGCAACTCAAGACGCCACTTCCAAAGGTGGACACAAATCTGTCCAAGAACGCAAAGTGTTGAAAATAAAGATTTCAATGTTTGACACCACATTAACAGAGACTTCACATGAACATTGGCTAAAACACCCAAGTGCCTACCCTTGTGTGTTGTTAGTTGGTATGATTAGACTAGGATGAGGGTGAGTGTGAGGGGTGGCTAGTGAGATGGGGATGTGATAATGTAGATAGAGAGAGATGGATGGATGTGCAAGGTAAGTTGGTGTGAGTAAGGATGTGCGGGAGTAGGGTAGGGAAGGAAGAGTTATGTGGATGTGATGAGTAGCACAGCAGGATGAGGTTGAGTGTGGCTTTGCAGTAACGATTCGTGATCTACTGAGATCATTGAAAGGTTTGCGTCACTGCAGCCTGGTCCTCCTGACGACAGCCCTGCTTGTGTCCTCCTCTGCAATGTGCAACCAGGCTGCGTTGATCTCCTGGGGAGGTCTCTTCCGCCCATGGGAAGGGAAGAGGACCTCCCTGTATGCTGTGACTCCCTGAGAGAGCCTGGGTGCAGCAGTGCACCTCTGTGGCGCAGGTAGGCCCCACAGCAGCAGCAGCAGCGGCGGCAGAGCGGACCTGGGAGGAGCGGCGAGGCGGCGGCGGCGGTACCAACTCAGCACCGGCAGAATTTTCAAAGAGTGACGTCAGAAGTCAAAAGTGATGTCAGCACAAGGGGAGGGAGCTGATTGGTGAGTATCTGGTAAGTGTTTTTACTTGGCTTTCTTAAAGTTTTTAAGTTTATTCCAGCTAGGTTAGTAAATAGAGGTATGGCAGGGCAGCTCACACCCGTGGAATGCACATCCTGTGCCATGTGGGAAGTCCTGGGCACCTCCCGTGGTCTGGACGACCACATGTGCGGGAAGTGTCGCCAGCTACAGCAGCTCGAGCACCGGGTAACGGAGCTTGAGCGGCGGCTGCAGTCACTGCTGTGCATCCGCGAGGCTGAGAGCTATGTGGATAGCACGTTTCAGGAGGTGGTCACCCCGCAGCTTAAGAGAGTGCAGGCAGAGAGGGAATGGGTGACCATCAGACAGAAGAGGAGGACCAGGCAGGTAGTGCAGGAGTCCCCTGATCCCACCTTGCTCACCAACCAGTATCGGTGCTGAGTACTGGTGAGGGCGATGGTTCCTCTGGGGAGTGCAGCCAGAGCCAAGTCCACAGCACCATGGAAGGCTCAGCTGCACAGGCGGGGGGGAAGAGGAGAGGGAGAGCAATAGTGATAGGGGATTCACTAGTTAGGGGAGCAGACAGGCGTGTCTGCGGCCGCAGACGTGACTCCAGAATGGTATGTTGCCTCCCTGGTTCCAGGGTCAAGGATGTCACTGAACGGCTGCAGGGTATTCTGAGGGGGGAGGGTGAACAGCCAGAGGTCGTGGTCCATATCGGTACCAACGACATAGGTAGGAAGAGGGATGAGGTCCTGCAGGCAGAGTTTAGGGAGCTAGGAAAGAGGTTAAAAAGCAGGACCTCAAAGGTAGTAATCTCCAGATTACTACCAGTGCCACGTGCCAGTGAGTTCAGAAATAGGAAGATAGAGCAGATGAATGCGTGGCTGGAGAGATGGTGTAGGAGGGAGGGCTTTAGATTCCTGAGGAATTGGAACCGTTTCTGGGGGGAGGTGGGACCTGTACAAGCCCGACAGGTTGCACCTGAACAGGACCAATATCCTCGCGAGAGGGTTTGTTAGTGCTGTTGGGGAGGGTTTAAACTAGCTTGGCATGGGGATGGGAACCTAAGTTTAAAGTCAATAGGGAGGGAAGAAAAACTGGAATTGGAAAACAAAAACGTAGAAAGTAAATTGGAAGGACAGAGGAATCAAGGGCTAGATAGTAGTCAACAAGGAGGTTTGCCTGTACTAAATGGTATATACTTCAATGCAAGGAGTATAGCGAACAAGGCAGATGAGCTGAGGGCACAGGTAGATACTTGGGACTATGATATTATAGCTATTACAGAGACGTGGTTGAAAGAGGGGCAGGTATGGCAGCTCAACATTCCTGGTTACAGGATTTTCAGACGCGATAGAGAGGGAGGTAAAAAGGAAGGGGGGGGTCGCAGTATTGATTAAAGAAACTATTACAGCCATGAGGAGGGATGATATGTTGGAGGGATCATCAAACGAGGCCATATGGGTCGAATTGAAAAACAAAAAAGGGGCGATCACACTGCTCGGAGTGTACTACAGACCCCCAAACAGTGAGAGGGAGATAGAAGAACAAATATGTAGACAAATTTTTGAGAAGTGCTAAAACTATAGGGCAGTAATAGTAGGGGATTTCAACTACCCCAATATTAACTGGGATAAAATTAGTGTGAAGGGTATAGAAGGTGCGGAATTCCTAAAATGCATCCAGGAGAACTTTTTTAGCCAGTATGTAGCAAGCCCAACAAAGGAGGGGGCAGTTCTGGACTTAGTTTTAGGGAATGAAGCTGGGCAGGTAGAAGGCGTATCAGTGGGGGAGCATTTTGGTGCTAGTGACCATAATTCTGTTAGATTTAAGGTAGTTATGGAAAAGGACAAGGATAGACCAGGAATAAAAATTCTAAATTGGAGAAAAGCAAATTTTGCTAAGCTCAGAGGGGATTTAGCCATAGTGGACTGGAAACAGCTACTTGAAGGTAAATCAATGTCAGAGCAGTGGGAGGCATTCAAAGAGGATATCCGGAGGGTTCAGACCAAACATGTGCCCTTAAAGAAAAAAGGTGGGACTAACAAATCTAGAGCTCCCTGGATGTCTAGAGACATACAGGCTAGGATAAAGAAAAAAAGGGAGGCGTATGACAGATACCGAGGGCTAAATACTCCAGAATCTTTAGAGGAGTACAGAAAGTGCAGGGGTGCAATTAAAAATGATATTAGGAAAGCAAAGAGAGAGCATGAAAAATACTTGGCAAGTAAAATCAAGGAAAACCCAAAGATGTTTATAAATATATTAAGAGTAAGAGGATAACTAAAGAAAGGGTAGGGCCTATTAGAGCTCATGAGGGTAATCTGTGTGTTGAGGCGGGAGACGTCGGTAGGGTTCTTAATGAATACTTTGCGTCTGTTTTAACAAAGGAGAGGGGCAAAGCAGACATTGCTATCAGGGGGGAGGAGTGTGAAATATTAGATGAAATAAACATAGTGAGAGAGGAAGTATTAAGGGGTTTAGCAGCTTTAAAAGTGGATAAATCCCCAGGCCCGGATGAAATGTATCCCAGGCTGTTAAGCGAAGCAAAAGAGGAAATAGCAGAGGCCCTGACCATCATTTTTCAATCCTCTCTGGCTTCAGGTGTGGTGCCGGAGGACTGGAGGACTGCTAATGTGGTACCCTTGTTTAAAAAGGGAGAAAAGAATAGACCGAGTAATTACAGGCCAGTCAGCCTAACCTCGGTGGTGGGAAAATTATTGGAAAGAATTCTGAAGGACAGGATAAATCTTCATTTAGAAAGACACGGATTAATCAAGGATAGTCAGCAAGGATTTGTTCAGGGAAGGTCGTGTCTGACAAACTTGATTGAATTTTTTGAGCAGGGTAGATGAGGGTAGTGCATTTGATGTAGTGTATATGGACTTTAGCAAGGCTTTTGATAAGGTTCCACATGGCAGACTGGTCACGAAGTTAAAAGCCCATGGGATCCAGGGCAAAGTGTCAAGTTGGATTAAAAACTGGCTCGGAGGCAGGAAGCAGAGGGTAATGGTTGATGGGTGTTTTTGTGACTGGAAGACTGTTTCCAGTGGGGTTCCGCAGGGCTCAGTACTAGGTCCCTTGCTTTTTGTGGTATATATCAACGATCTAGACTTGAATATAGGGGGTATGATTAAGAAGTTTGCAGATGATACTAAAATCGGCTGTGTGGTTGATACTGAAGAAGGAAGCTGTAGACTGCAGGAAGATAGCAATAAATTGGTCAGGTGGGCAGAACAGTGGCAAATGGAATTCAACCTGGAGAAGTGTGAGGTAATGCATTTGGGGAGGGCTAACAAGGAAAGGGAATACACATTAAATGGTAGGACACTGAGTAGTGTAGAGGAACAAAGGGACCTTGGAGTGCATGTCCACAGATCCCTGAAGGTAGTAGGCCAACTAGATAAGGTGGTTAAGAAGGCATACGGAATGCTTGCCTTTATTAGCCATGGCACAGAATACAAGAGCATGGGGGTTATGCTTCAACTGTATAAAACACTAGTTAGGCCTCAGCTAGAGTACTGCATGCAGTTCTGGTCACCACATTACAGGAAAGATGTGATTGCACTGGAGAAGGTGCAGAGGAGATTTACAAGGATGTTGCCAGGAGTAGAGAATCTTAGCTATGAGGAAAGACTGGATAGGCTGGGTCTGTTTTCTTTGGAACAGAGGAGGCTGAGGGGAGACCTTATTGAGGTGTATAAAATTATGAGGGGCATAGATAAAGTGGATAGACAGGACCTATTTCCCTTAGCAGAGGGGTCAAAAACCAGGGGGCACAGATTTAAAGTAATTGGGGAAAGGTTTAGAGGGGATTTGAGGGGAAGTTTCTTCACCCAGAGGGTTGTAGGGTCTGGAACTCATTGCCTGAAAGGGTGGTAGAGGCAGGAACCCTAACCACATTTAAAAAGTACTTGGATGTGCACTTGGGATGCTCTAACCTGCAGGGCTACAGACCAAGAGCTGGGAAGTGGGATTAGGCTGGATAGCTCTTTGTTGGCCAGCGCGGACATGATGAGCCGAATGGCCTCCTTCCATGCTGTAACTTTCTATGATTCTATGTGTCAGTGTTTGCAGCACCTCAGTGTTGTAGAACACTGACATCACAACTGTCAAAATCAATTTGTGCATAGTCCCTTTAAGGTAACCGGCTGATGACACGTCATTAAATGACGTCATCAGACCCGTTTCCTTCAGTTGGCCACGAAATGCGCAGGGCGGGCTTAACAAGTCCAATCAGCGTAAAATCTTTTCACAGAGCGGGCTGGAGCCAGCAGCATGGTCGCACCCCGCCACTGACCCCGGCCGCACCGGACCCACCAAGGTAGGCGAAATCACGGCCTTAGTGACTGTTCAGTGAAATACGTGCCCCATGCACTGAATTTAATACATGTAAATCGATAGATTTTGGTGGCCTTATGCACATTAATGATATCATCAGGGGGCCTATCTGGATGAGATGACGAGCCCATCGCTATTACAAACCTAAATTAACACCAGTAAGTACAGTCATAAATCCAGGGCACCTTAATGATCTTGTTAATGCAACTCATGGTAGCCTTAAGAACTCATCCCTATTAGTTCTCCCAATTATGCCATCAGTAATCACTGTTCAAACAAAACCATTGAACATAAATCAAAGCAAATAAAAATCAAAGTCATTTTTAAATGAGAAATGTTTAAATTCTCTGTAATGGTGAATTTATCTTTAAATACTGACTTATTAAAATTGATGACCAATTATTTTATGGAAACAAAGTGATTCAGCTGGGGTGTGGTAACTTAAATATAGGCTGGTTTTCTCTCACAATAGATGTCAGCCTTGGCTCTGCAGTAGTAAGTGATGGGTTCAGGCCCCACTCAAGAATCCTGAGCACATAATCTCAGCTGATGCTCCAGTGCATTACGGAGGAAGCGCTGCACTGTCGGAGGTGCCGTCTTTTGGATGAGATGTTAAATTGAGGTGCTGTGTATGCTATCTCAAGCTGGATGTAAAAGATCCTATAGTACTTTTTCCAAAGAGAAAGAGAGTTATCCTGGTGGCTTGGCCAACATTTATCACCCAGCCAACACCACTGAAACACTTTATTTGGTCATTTATCGAGTTGCTATTTGTGGGTCCTTGCTGTGCACAAATTGCCTTCTGTGTTTCCTGACATGATAACAGTGGCTACACTTCAAAAGTAATTCTTTGGCTGTGACGTGCTTTGGGACATCCTGAGGTAATGAAAGGCGCTATATAAATGCAAGTTATGAGAGTGGGTTTCAAACATGCAAATGCAGGCCTACCTTGAAGTATTTGGCCTGTTCCCAGACCCTCCAGTAGGCAGGGGTTCAGGGGCAGGCCGCAATACTCTATTTTCTACACCTGTGCTGGGGCGTCCAGCAGGCATTCAAAAATGAGGTGGAAAGGTGGGAACGTCCACTCGTTTCATTAACATGGCTCCGACGGGCCTATACCAACTGCAGTTCAACCCTCTGCCTCTTTCTCTAGCCCCGCAGTAAAGCCCCAGAAATCTCAGGACAACATAAAATGGGCAAAGCATTGCAAACTGGATAGGTGCCTTTTTTTCCTGTCCCTTGTGCTTGAGTAAATGGGTGTTTCTTCAGATGTTTTCAGTAATCTTGCATTTAATGTTTCTTCTGAAATTCTCGTTACTTTTTTCACTTACTTTTGCTTGTCTTTAAAACTTACCCTATCTCCCACCCCACCAGATTCCTCGTAAATTTTGAATACCAGCTTCTCATCCCTAATTCTATTCTTTACATCCCTACTTAACCACATTGGACTCTGTTGCCTTCTTATTGTGCTTTGATTTGGCCAGAATGAATTTTGATTAGAACATCACCAGGATTTCATTACATTTTTTTCACCTGTAAATCTCCTGGAACTATATTCCAGTTCGCCCTTTTAATTCATTTTGTATTCCCTCAAAGTCTGTTCTTTTAAATGTTCAATTTCTTCCATTAGCACACTGACTTCAGTTCTAATATTATGATTGCTTATTCTGGGTGCTCCGCAGTTTTAATTTATGTGCCATACCTGAATCATTACTTAAGAATCGCTGCAGAATAGCCTGACCACAGTGCTTGTTAGAAAGGCACTCCTCTTTAACCTTTCCTCGCCTGTTTTCTCAGTTAATATCTCAGTTATTGAAATCCTTCATAATTAATGTCTGGCCTATTAGAGACTTCCCTGGTCTATTTTTTAACTAAAAAACAGGGGTTGGATGTTTCACTTAATGACCAGAACTGAATGCAGTTGCAAGGTGCAGTCTGACAGGAGTACAATGCACCTTCAGCATGCTGGCGGCAGACTTAAACTCTATTGATTTTGCAATATAGCCAAACTTTCTCTTTGCTTTGTTAACTGCTGCTCTGTATTGACTGGACATGTTCGATGTTAAGTCTCTTCTCGCTCCTAGATCTCTTTCACCTTCTCCCTAGCTAATCTAATAGCATTTGTTAGGTAAATATGTACCCTATTTTTTTCTTCCAGGATTTAAAACCTTGAACTTATCTGTATTGAAGCTCTGCCCACTTCAAATATTCAAATATTGTCCAGGTCCTTCCATAATTCCTTGACTGCGTCATCAGACTTCACTGCCTCCCTCAGTTTATTAACATCTGCAAACTTGACCAACTTCATTGTGTTTCTGAATCCAAACCATTTACAAGAAACTTTCGTTTATCCGGCATCGACGGGACCGGCGTGGTGCCGGTTTATCGAAAGTACCGGAAAACGGAGAGTTATATCTACCGAGGCTATTTTTAACAAAGAGACTCCAGGCAGCACGGGAGAATCAACTCCTGCTACTGTAGTGTTTCGGACTTCCGACAGCGCCAGGAGGCCGAGTAGTGGCACTTTTGAAAAGTACCCCTACTGACTAAATCGGCGTTCGCGGACTCGGACTCGGACTCGGGATCGGCAACATTGCCGGTTATTTGAGAGGAGTTTTCGGAGCACTCGGCGTTCGCGGAGACTCGACTGCGACTCGGCAACATTGCCGGTTATTTGAGAGGAGTTTTTGGAGGATGATTTTTACCGGTTAAGCGAGAATTCCGGATATTTGGGTGCCGGATAAACGAAAGTTTCCTGTATATAGATCAGAAACAGGAGGGGTCCCATCACCAATCCTGAGTCACTTCTCTTAATGTATCTAAGCATGTATAATGTGCAGAGTTTGGGAAATGAACTGAGGGAATTGGAAACAATTATTTTACAAGAAGATCTACAGTTAATAGCATTAACAGAAACATGGGGGGAGGGGGGGCAATTTTAACCTAAAAAAATGGGTAGGTTGGGAGCGTGGGGGTAGTTAAAGTGTTAAAAACGTGAATCCCGACCTCAACCCGCCCACTTCCGGTTTTAACGGAGGTGGGTCGGGGGCGGGCAGCCAAGCTGCTGCTAGGAGGCAGGTGGTCTATTTAAATATTATAATGAGGCTGGAAGCTCCTTCTTTAACCTCCATTTTGTGTTTAACTGTAGCTGGTCGGGTTTTGCACACTTCGTAAAACTCGCCAGCTACAGCAAGGCGAGGACTGGTGCATCCAGGAGGTAAGTGTATTTACACCTAGCTCTTGGATCCAGGGTCCCTGCCTAACACACCACCCGCGATCGGAGACCCCCCTCCACAAGGCCTCCAATCACCTTCTCGGCCTCCCCACCCACCGATGATCCTCAGGCCAGCCCCTTTCCTCTCTCCACACCCCCCCCCCCCCACACCCACTGATAATCCTC